>CM051237.1:34930972-35530972 GCA_027917425.1 Gastrophryne carolinensis | reverse complement strand
CCAAGGTAGGAGGCATCCAGGCTCCATCCTTTCTAAATCCTGGGGCTAACTGGCCTTCACAAAGCCAGCAGATGGTGAGGCTTCATCTTCGTCAGACACAGCAATTTTCTCTTTTCAAAGAAGATCATTGTGTGTTTCCTGGTCCAAAACTCACATGTCCTGGTGATGAGCCCTGTCTGTGAGGCTCCCTGTGACAGTGTCTTCTTAAGAGTAAGGAAAAAAGAGGTGTGCAAAAAACAAGAGCCAAATCTAAATCGCCAAAAGTTAGCCGATGTCCCCACCTTATTTAATCCCTATATTTTGGGGTAATTTTATATTTTCATAAAACTTACTGCCACAATTCTCTTTCACAGAATGTTCCAGCGGAGTCCAGGCTTCTGCTCACATCACCATATTTGCTGATGTTTTTCGATACATGGATAATCTAGAAGACCTTCAAGTCATTCGTAAAATAGCAGAAAGCTTTAACAGTTCCTCTTACGAAACCAAGATTGATATTCATGGATCTTATTCTGACCTTGCAGTGAGACTGAAGACATACATCGAGAATAATCAGGCCCTGGGAACGGCCCGTTACTCTGTGTCACATGAGTATATTGGATATGAGTTTGTGAATGCTTTAACATGGCAGCCATCAACCACTACCAAGCGCATATCTCAAATCCTTATTCTTCTTGTGGACAGTATCTATCCCATCTTATACATGAATGTCAAAATTACCAAGCTGAAGAGGGCCGGGTGGGAGATCTTCACTGTAGGGTACAGACAAGCTAAAGATCATGACATGGATGAAATAGCGTCATTTCCAGCAGAGTGGCACTCATATAGCCGATGGGACTTCCAGAATAGCCAGAGTATTGCCGAAGTTCTGGTAAGATCAGTGTGCCGCAGCATCGAGGCCAAGGAGTACGATGCAAAGAAAAAGCGTGAGTAATATTAATTATCTATAGATAACTAAACTAGCTGAATAGCATGCAATGCTTGAGACTCGAAAGGCTTCAGAGCCAATTTGTTGATAGATTTTGGCAAACATTAATTTTTCTTATTCTTAAATTGGTCTGAACATTTAAAATTTAGCAGAGTTGAGTACTATAATTTTGCAGGGTTAGGGGACAGGGTGGACAGGTTTATAGTTGAAATGATAAATAATCATTTCTTATACCTTGAGCCATTACTGTTAACACCTTCAAGTCTCCTTCTGTGCAGTTCTATCCCAGGTTCGCCTGACTGGTGGAAGTGGACCTTGTCAGGGTCAGGTGGAGGTCCTCTACAATAACACATGGGGCTACCTGAGTGATAAACACTGGGACAGACGTGCTGCTGACGTGGTCTGTAGGCAGCTGAAATGTGGTCCTTCGGTGGAGGCCGTGAAAAGAGATGCACCTGGACCCGGTGCTGGTCACTTTCTGGAACAGTTAGATTGTACTGGAGATGAGAGGGATGTTTCACAATGTCTACTGGGAACGTGGGCTGAAAGACCCCATCAGAGAAGTGCTGGGGTCACCTGCATGTCATCAGGTAAGTCTTGTATGTGCAAATGTGACAGGGTGTCTTCTTTGGTAATTTGACGGTTTCCTTGTCTTGCAGCAGTCACTGGACTCAGGTTGGTGAATGGCAATGGATCCTGTGATGGGACTGTCGAGATGTCTCTTAATAATCAATGGAACCGACTCTGTCTGACAAGTTTTGACCTTCGGGAAGGGGCAGTTATCTGCAAGCAGATGGGTTGTGGACCATTTGAAAAGACTGAGGTGGTGATGTCAGATTCGGATGTGCCAACAGTTGATGGATTTCGTTGTACAGGGGCAGAATCCCAGATTTCTGAATGCCGAACAAGCCTGTGGAACCAGGAGCCCTGCTTGTCTAACATTCATGCTGGGGTAGTCTGCGCAAACACAGGTAAAGTGTCAACATCATGCAACAATTTTTGTTTACTCGTAGATAACAGAGGAGAATGTGGCAGTAGTCTAGTTGGAAAATCATAAGGGCATGATCTAGCTTTTTAGTGGTTTCGATGTGAGGAAAGTGAAGTTGGAGATGTTCTTGAGTTAAAGACAACAGAAGGTGGCTAGAGACTGAATGTAAGCGATGTATGAGAGAGTCCAGCATAAAGCCAAAACATTGTGCTTGTGGTGCTGCAGTATAATGGGGTCATTGACAGATATTGTTATGCTGCAGAGGAGAGCAGAATTGGATGGTGGCTTTGTTCTGTTCATGTTTAGTTTGAGGGAATGAGAAGACATGAATAAGAAGATAGCTGTTATGACAGTCAGGAGCATGAGATATTAGGAAATAAAGGTTAGGCCTAAGAAATATAAGTGTCAACTGCATAGAAGCTATGTTGGAAACCAAATTAGATCACTAGTTGACCAAGACCATAGGCTTGAACTGAGAAAGTAGGGGTCTAAGGGGTCCTTGTGGTGCCTCGACTGAGAAAGCTGTTGGTGTGGAATATGATTTGAGATGCAAGAGGAAAATCATAAAAGTACAAGATCTTGAATTCCTATGGAGGTGAGTATTTGCCATAGAAGTGAGTAGTCCACAGTATTGAAATCAGCGGGTAAGCCAAGAATAATGAGAATAGAGTAGTGGCATTTAGATTTGCTGGTTAGTGACTTTGATAAGTGTGGATTCAGGGGAGGGGATCAAGTTCTTGGTCTTTTTTTGGAGAAATGGGGTTATAACCACATGTTTGAAGGTGGCTGTTGAGAGGTGGCCCCTCCCTACAGCCACCTTTGCCGTGCAAACCGACAACCATGGCTCCACATGCCAGAATGAAACTGCACTCTAGAGTCACTGAAAGGAGATGGTGGAAGATCAAGACTACCAAAAAAGAACACAGAAAAGTACTGTGCATAAGGCAAAAACAATAAAGCTCAACATGTCAAATTTGATTTCTAATATCAAATCCAAGTTAGAAGTAAAAAGTAAAACACAGAACTTCCAAGCAAAGTTCAATCAAAATTAATCCAAAGCGTGCACCCACAGTGCATGCGTCCTCACACAAAAAACTGTGCCCGCCACCATTATCGATAAACTCTTATGAGGAATTGGCAAGATTTAATGCCAATAAATATCAATAAACCCGTAAGCTTCAGGGGGTAGTGACCAAATCAACGTGCAGATGGTTGTCACTTTAAATTTCCAGATGTCTGTATCCAGCACCAATATATTTCAAATCATCCTCCAAAAGATTTGCATATGGATAAGAAAATCTAGTACAGCATAGTTTAAAAACTTCCAAAGATTTTAATAAGCTCTAACTTGTTTCATCGTCTTTGCCGGTGAAAGGAGACGTTCTTTTGGAGGAGCACACGTGGAGCGATTGCTGTTCCAAATGCTTCTATTATTTATCCATATGCAAATCTTGTGGAGGATGATTTGAAATATATTGGTGCTGGATACAGACATCTGGAAATTTAAAGTGACAACCGTCTGCACATTGATTAGGTCACTACCCCCTAAAGCTTATGGGTTTATTGATATTTATTGGCATTAAATCTTGCCAATTTCTGGTAAGAGTCTATCAATAACGGTGGCGGGCACAGTTTTTTGTGTGAAGATCACGCTTTAGATTAATCTTGATTGGACTTTGCTTGGAAGCTCTGTGTTTTACTTTTACTTCTAACTTGAACTTGACATTAGGAATCAAATTTGACACATTGAGGTTTATTGTTTTTGCTTTATGTACTGTATTTTTCTGTGTTCTTTTTTGGTCGTTTTGATCTTCCGCCATCTCCTTTCAGTGACTCTAGAGTGCAGTTTCATTCTGACAATATTCATGTGGAGCCACATTTGTCGGTTTGCACGGCAAAGGTGGCTGTGGGGAGGAGGGTTGACAGAGTCATGACAGAGGTTAGTGTTTTATGGCAGTGAAAGAATAAACGGTCTGTGTTGGTAAATGAGGACAAGGAGTGAAGAGTTTGCAGAGAATCAGAAAGATATTGCAGGTTGTGGCCAGAAGATTACTTTAAATGTCGCAAAGTCAAGAGCTTAAAGGAGAACTATCGCAAAATTGTGTAATATTACAAATCCTTATAAACACCACGGCTAATGAGAGCAGTGGTCACATATACACCCTAACTGAATAAAACTTCCGCCAAGCTTTTTTCTTATGGTAGGAATAAAATCCAGGAGTGACAAGTTTAGTCTATCAGGGGTGACAGAGCCTGTCACCCCAGATGTCCTTTTCCTTCCATTAAAATAAAATGGCTCAATATTTCTTGATCCTGGTTTTAAAAAGGACCTCTGCTTCCACCATCCAGCAAATTTTTTATTGATTTTTATCATTAGGCCATTTTTTGCGTTTGTGCTATTTTCACTGTTATTGAAGTTAAATATCCATCACGTCTTGTTTAGGTCAAGAGGGAAGAAGCTTTACAAATTCACTTCACCTATTCTTCCAGCTTTCTCCAAGGTGACACTGGTTGGCGATCGCGGCTCTTGCTCGGGAAAGGTGAAGATCTTCTACGACGATGTGTGGAGCACGGTGTGTGCGGCAGAATGGGGTTCAGCAGAAGATGCTGTGGTCTGTAAACAGATGGGTTGTGGCCCAGCCCTGGAACTTGTTCAAGTCAAGAAGGTGGACCTGGCTAAAGATGTTTACATAAAGACAAGTTTTCCCACTGTGCATTGCAGAGGACACGAGTCTCACCTGTCGCAGTGCGGAACGGTTATGTCTAAAGGATACACATGTCGCTTTGGGGAGGCTGAGACGGTGTGCTCACAATCAGGTACCTAGCAATACAATCCCTTTAATGTATGTCCTGGGAATAACGACCCCTCAAAGTTTATTGGGCATCCAGCCCAGAGTTTGAATTTGCACCAATCACTACACACTCCCTGTAGTGCTCAGCCCTATAAAGGTTTTACCCCTCCAGTACTTCGGTGCCCATGATAGCATTTAGCTTTGATCCTGAATACTCCTGTTTGATCCTGTTGCCGACCTCGCTTAGTTTGACCATTCTGTGATTGCCACCTGGACCGACTCTTGCTTGTACTCTGACCACGCTTCTGCCTTACCCCTTGTGCCGCGAACCCATGACCTCCTGGATTGACCTTTGGCTTGACCTCGACTCTTCTATTGTCTCTCCCTTGGTGCTGCGATATTTAAGGACCGACTTCCGGCTTCTCGACATTGCCCAGTTTGGCTTTTGGTTCACCCGCCTTCACCCCCTGTAAGCTCACAACCCTTGTGCTACTAAGTCCTGGGGGCAACCATGTCCGGCGTGGCGTATATAGCGTCCCGGCAAACGGGGGCTTGACTAAAGGTGAAGCTAGCAGCGGAGATTGGGGGTTGTGGGACCTAGAAGGCGGGTGTCCCATGGGGCCTGATAGACATATTGCCATGAGTTACACTGCTACTCAAAACACTGGTGCTTGTCATGGTGACATGAGGACTAGAGACGTTATGGGGATTGACCAGTCAGGAGCAGGGGGGGGGGGGTTCTTGGACCTAGGGTTGGGCGACTCAGGTTGGTGTGGCATGTGTGGGGTGGAGGTGCACTTACTGCTTCAGTCCTCGCTGGTCTCCAATCATGACACTTCTTGATGCAAACAACAGGGTCTTTATTTGAGGGCTGAGGGCTTCCAACATCAAACAGCATAATCCAGTACAGGCAATATCCATAGGTTACAGCAAACAGTCTTTACAGCTTCCAGTTACTTCCACAGGCTCCTTCCCTGACTGTTACTCTGCTCCTCCACTACATTAACACTTCCCCTCTTCACACCTAAGCAGTACTTAGAAGAACACTCTAGAAGGGTTGGGTTCTCCCTTATATAACTTCTGAAATGTTGCCTTAACCAACTATGTTACTAGGCCCAACCAATGGCAGGGCAGGCGATGTTGCCAATGCCACCTGGCTGAGTCTCTATTTACTTACTTTAAGGGGTACGCTAGACTAATTAATATTATCTACTGTTATTCCTTAGGCAACACTGCCATCATGTGGATTCATGACGCAATGGTACCTATATTTAACTATAATTTTTTATTAAAGTTCCTATTACTATCAGGGCCTACCCCACTGACAGGGCTCTAATCTTTTCTATGTGTAGTGGTGACCAGCGTTCCACCCGTCACATCAACTGCCTGGCAGCTTACCTGATGCAGTGTCAGTCCCATGCTCTGGTCGCCAAAATGAAGGGGAATTTCTTCTTCTTTTCTGCCTCCAGCACCTGACCCTAAATCGAAGCATGAGGCTCATGTCAGATTGACATGCCCTCTCCTAGGAGTAGGAGACATCCCTTAAAGCGGATGAAAACCCCCTGTGGTTGGGCTCTGGAATCTGAAAGAATCCAGGCCGCCCGCTATGCCCAGGGTTGTGTGATACCCCCCAGGGCGCAGGTGATCTCACCTGATCCCGACGGGTTCTCTCCTGGCGCCACATCCTTGCCTTCTCTTTGGGCGTGCGTGCACCCAATGTTGCTGAACGGAGCACCGGGGATGCGGCCAGCTGGCTGTACCTCATCTCAGAGGCACTTTCTATAAAAAGTGCCACAGGGTGTGGCTTCGGAGATGGAACAGCAGCGGCCTGCTGCTCAGATGGGGGGGGCAAGAATGACCTTCCATCCATTTTAAAATGGACCAAAACCCACCCTGGAGTCTACAAGACTCCAGGACGGGCATACTTGCTCCCCCATGGTGCCCCACTGTGTGAAACCCCCCAGGGTCGTCCAAAAACTCAGCTTTGTTCCTGTCCCAAAGGCGCATATGCGAACATCGGCCGCATCCCCGCTATCCCTTTAGCAGGGCATGTGCCTGCGCCATTTCCCTGTTAAAGAGCAGCATGGGTTGCGGGCGCCAGGTCGCTCGCTCGGATACACTCACATTAGATGAGCTTCTGGATAAAGGGGCTCCAGCAGATCCAAGCATGCTGATTGGACAAGAGGGCTGAGCCTGTGCCGTAGGCCCGGGGTAGGGTGAGTTAGATCGGGCGACCTGGGGGGTTTCACACAGTGGGTCATACAAAGACCAAAACCCAGGATAGTCAAAATCCTGAGTTTTGCTCTACTTTAAATTCTGCTAATACATTTACTGCAGTAACATTGTAACATCAGACTTCCCATTATAAGGATACTTAGATAGAACATCATTATGAAGAAATACTGATTGCAATATTGATAATTAAACAACAGACATTTTATTATGTCATTCTATTTTATTATTATAAAGCAAAGGTGTGTATTATCATTCCGTATTATGGAAACCACTAATTAACAAATACTGTTGTCATTATTTCAATGTCTATGTTGTAGTTAGGTGACTCTTCATACTGGTTATTCCTCTATGGATCGGCATCACAGGCTCTTGTCGTTTCTGTTTTAGAGGTATCAGAGGTGAGGCTGGCAGATGGAGGTCATCTCTGCTCCGGACGGGTGGAGGTCTTCTACAATAATAAATGGGGCACAGTCTGTGATACACATTGGGATCTGTCTGATGCCGAGGTGGTGTGTCGTCAGGTTGGCTGCGGCCCTGCAGTTCAGGCCCCTGGTGGAGCATTCTTCGGCCCTGGATCTGGAGACATCTTGCTGGAGAAGGTTTTCTGTAATGGTACAGAATCTGCATTGTCTCAGTGTGGGGCCGTGGTGTTCAGGAAGTCCCTCTGTGTCCACTCACAGGACGCCAGCGTGATTTGTGAAGGTCAGTCACTTCCACTTTCTAGTGCAGTAGTCCTCAAACTTCCTCCTCGAGGGTCGAGACAGGCCAGGTTTTGCAGCTCTCTATGCTGATGCACAGATGTAATAATTAGGGCTATAGCTCTGTCTGAGCACCAGTTCATTCACCTGTGGAGTAGCGTGGAGAGCTGCAAAACCTGGCCTGTCTCGGCCCTTGAGGAGGAAGTTTGAGGACTACTGTTCTAGTGTCTCGAAATGTTTATTCTATCTTCTAAATCTGCTGTTGATTTGTGTAAGGATTCTTTTTTTAAGTGTCTGTATCTTTCTTACAGAAAAGTCGTCGCTCTAGTAGTATGGAGAACTAAAGGTGCCTTCTACCTTCTCATGCTCAAGATAGCAGCCACCACCCTTGACACGCTATTCCAATATTTAGCATCTGGGCGACGTCTTGCAGTACCAGCTTGCAGGACTTCTAGGTCTAGGAATGGTTTCTTTCCATTAGCCATCCATCCGCACCCTTAAAGTGGACCTTCACAATGAATAAGAGTCTATCTTATATGTTTTCCGCACCCTGTACCTACACATTGCCCACATTAATCGGGACCTTCACCCTGAATAAGAGCCTATCTCATATGTTCCCCCCCCCCCCCCCTGTACATACAGATTGCTCACATTAATCTGGACCTTCACCCTGAATATGAGCCTATCTTATGTGTTTCCCACACCCTGTACATATAGATTGCTCACATTCTAAATCATCCTACCTGCATCTACTGCATGTTATGAGCCTTTAAACATCCAAGATCGCAGCTCAGGCAGCCTGCAAACAGGAAGTGTCTTCTGACTGTGTCGTTCTGCATTCTGGGATTGCTATCCTTTCCCTGACCCCAGCTCTGCTCTGTCTGAGCAAAGCTCAGCTATAACCCGCCCCCTCTGTACTTTATCCTGCTCTCCTCTCCTCAGTATGTAATGCTTCTGAGTCAAGATGGCGTTGCCCGTATCCTAGAGTCCTGAACAGAGTTGCAGCCCAGTGGGGGAAAGAGTAATTAGTAAGTGACTAAAAACTTAAAATATATTAATTTTAGATGCTGAGGAATAGTTTTTAAAGGGTTTGGGCTTTTCATTAAATCATGCTGAAGGTCCGGTTTAACAAAAGCCAGGCGTCATAGGCCCAGGCTCAAGGGAGTTTGTAGTAGCCTGTGTAACGCGCTATGTACATCTGTAACATCTGTATCTCTGTTTTCAATGTAGTTTGTATCCCTTGTATTCAATTTCTATGTAAACTGTAATTATCTGTTGCACTGTGTATGTGCCAAAAAGAAATCCTTGTTCATCTCTGATGTACTTGGCGAACAATAAATTGAATTGAATTGAATTGAATAATCAGTGACTTCCAGGAGGCCATGTTCCTCTGGTCACAGAGCAATGAGAAAGAACTTTTCATATTCCCATGTTACACCACATTAGGACAACTTGCTTGTCGTAAAGTGTCATGTCCCATGACGTACATTTTATTTTACCTAGGGTTTTATATATGTTTATTGTACTGGCTGAGCAGTGTGCCTTTAATTCCCTTTGTCCCTTCCAGGCTCCCTTAGTCTTGCTCTGATGCAAGTAACTCCTCTCTTCTTCCTCCCTTTCTGCCATTTCTAATCTGGCATCCAAGCAGTGCATACCTGCTGCTACCTTCTGCAGCTACAGTCTTTTTACCTGTTGTTGCTGTATGATCACACCACACGTTTTCCTGCTGTATTGAACGTACATGTCTGCTGTTACAAGATTCTGTACTGAAATAAAGCTTTTGAAAGCCTGTCCACGTGATCTAAGAACAACCGTGTGAGCTATCTGTCGAGCTTTATGGAGTGAAGAAAACATCCATCACAGACACACACAAAGGATGTGGAGCTGTCTACAGGATTCAGTTTACTGCCATCTGGTGAGTCAGAATATAAAGGAACCAAACTTATTTTCAGCATACCTCCCAAGTGTCCCTGATTTGGAGAGACTAAACAAGTTGATGGCTGCCGCATTTCTATCATAAATACAATGGTGAGCTGGTGGGTGCATGGTTAGCTCGTCACTGTGAACCCCCTTCATCAGGAAAAATAGTATCGCTATACTATTTGTCCTGATGAAGGGGGTTCTGTCACACCCCCGAAATGTTGACTACTGCCTTTATTATGCTTGAGATTAATACACTTGTTTGATCTATGAAGATCTTTTTGGAGTGCTGGTTATTCTTTGCTTTTGATTTGGAGGGACTGTCCCTCTTCATGTCCTCCTGTCCCCTGTTGTTCTCATTTGTCCCTCTCTGAGGTGTAACATGCAGATCTGCAAATTATTCCTTTGCCTATTCAAAGTGTTTCTATTGTTTTAACTGTTACACCCTATCTCCTATCTATCAATCAACGAGGGGGCGTGGCTTAATTTAACAAATGTCCCTCTTTCCCACCCTGAAAAGTTGGAAGGTATGTGACATTATATCATTATCAGGTCAAACATATAATGAATGGCTAGCAAAACATATCGAATAAATACTGAAGATATGCCATGGCCTGGATGAATGAAAGTCTTTGCAGATTAGAGACTGGCAGGCTGATTCATTAATAGCGCCAGGTAATGACAGATGAGCGACAGTAGCGTTATTTTCACAGCGCCCGCTAGTATTCGCTGTGCTTGGCCGTTGTTCGGCTGTTGACAGCGACTCAGTCGGTGTGCGGTAATGTTGAATACAGGGTTAGGAGTCACTGTTTGACAGGTTCCGCGCTGTATGGGAGCGCATGACAGCAAATGGCCATAGCGAACGGCTCCCAGCATATTCATTAACAAATCACGCTCCAAAAATTCTCGCGCTGTGAAATGCTTGTTTAAACCCCAGAGCGCTGGCGGCGATGGGTTAAAAGTAGTTTTTTAACCCCCAAACAACCATATTTTTAGAAAAAAAAAAACATGTTTTTCAAAACATTCTGTAATATGAATACATTAATATCAGACCTGTAATATCAATTCTGCACAATTTTTTTTTTTTTTTTTACCTTAAAAAAAAAATCTAACATTGCAGAAGTGGTCACAGAATTTTTGATATTAAAAAAAAAATAAAAATAGCAATTAATTATGAATATTTAAAGTTAGCTCCATTGAAATGCATTGGAGAGCGCCAGGTAGCGAGAGGTCATACCTGTCGCTGTTCAAGGTCGCTCGCTGGCGCTGTGGGGTGAGGCTGGAATAATGATGAATGATTCGCTATCTGGCGCTCTGTCAGTCGCTAAGCAGGATCGGCTTCATAAATGTGTGATTGCGGAGGGGAGCCAGCGTTCTCGTGGCGGTGAGCGTCATTACCGTCCGCTCACCATTCGCTACCTGGCGCTATCCCTTGTTAAATAAGGGCCTAATATTACTGTTGCACGTTGCTCGTAGAGTTAGAAATTTTTTCGTTCTGTTTCATTTCGTTTAACTTTCAATAAAATTGAATGAAAAAAACATGTTACTTAATTTTTGAAGACCTCATAGGCTGTGATGGTTAAGTGCGTAGAAATATTAAAGCAGTGTTCCCCAACCCTCTTCTCAACAGGTCATGTTTTGTGACTCTCCACATAGCTAGCTCTATAGCTCTGCTGCTGCACTATTTCTTCCCCTGTGGGTCTGAATGGAGATCCACAAAACCTGATGTCCTGACACTTGAGGAGAGCATTGTGGAACACTGCATTAAAGCTTTGGCCAACTAGGATCACAATATCCTATGCTGTTTAAAGCATTTTTGTGTTGGTGGTGGTAGTCATGCAAATGAAATACAGATTACACTAGTGGTGACACCTAAAATAGAAACTCCATCAGTGGTGACACCTAAAATATACACTCCATAAGAGATGAGCACATTTTTGAAAAATTAAATTTGGCCGATTCGCCAAATTTTCCAAAAATATTTGTTTCAGTCCGAATTTATTTGCGGGGAATCGCTATTAAAATGACAATTTCTGGCCTTCCGAGAGCCTCAATAGGGTTGTAGAACATTTTGCCTTGCTGTAACGCGCATAGGATGTGTGCTGGGTTAGTGAAATAGTACTGTAATGAAGTATAACGTGCAGATCAGAGGCATCGCTATTAGAATCGCTGTCGCAGAGCGGCACAATGACAAAGCCTTGAGGTGGCATCAGTATGAGGAGACCATATATTGCCTGAAAGACACACTCTGGAGTTGGCAGCAGCATGAGGAGAACACATAGTGCCAGAAAGACACACCCTGGAGTTGGCAGTAGCACGAGGAGACCATATATTGCCTGAAAGACACACCCTGGAGTTGGCAGCAGCATGAGGTGACCAAATAGTGCCCAAAAGACACACCCTGGAAGGCAGCAGCATGAGGAAATGTTCCAGGTACAGCCGCACTCTTACCCTTGTGTCAGGCGGGTGCACGGTTCGCGGAGACACCGCAAATACCAGTATACTTGTAAAGAACCAGCACTCCATATAAATTCATGCAGAAAATTGTATTGCTATAACATGAGTTAAGTACAGCAGTGGTGGCGAGTCGACGTCTCGGGGTGCACTGGGGCCCCCTTCATCAGGACCCACCGCGTGTACAAAAAGATGAACAGATTGCCATCACCAATTCCAATATATAGTATAACAGACCAATCAAATTGTAGTCACAGTGCATTTTCGCGCCTGACGTCATAATGACGTCAGGGGCGCTGACAGATCATGTCCTTATCATGTGCAGAACAATTGTCATCAACGTGTCTCAATGGAACAATAATTATAAAGCAGTTTGCACCCCGAAACGTCGACTCGCCACCACTGCTGTACTTAACTCATGTTATAGCAATACAATTTTCTGCATGAATTTATATGGAGTGCTGGTTCTTTACAAGTATAGCAGCATGAGGAGACCATATATTGCCTGAAAGACACACCCTGGAGTTGACAGCAGCATGAGGTGACCACATAATGCCCGAAAGACACACCCTGGAAGGCAGCAGCATGAGGAGACCATATATTGCCTGAAAGACACACCCTGGAGTTGGCAGCAGCATGAGGAGACCACATAATGCCCGAAAGACATACCCTGGAGTTGGCAGCAGCATGAGGAGACCACATAATGCCCGAAAAACACACCCTGGAGTTGACAGCAGCACAAGCAGACCATATATTGCACAATCCACCAAACACTTGCCGAGGTCTCAATTAAGAGCACTGCTCCCAGTATCAGAAAACAAATTTATTCAGTTGCACAAATTAAAAACACAAAAGACACTACACATTAAAAACATGATCCCGCGGTACAAAACATACTTAATAAACATGATACATTATACAAAATAGTGAGCTAAATAATTAATCGCGATATGCAAGCTGCTATAGTATCCATAGCATACAATTCATTCTACCATTAAAAAGTGCCTGTGCTATTACTATGAAATACCTAAAAAAATGAATAAAAAATGAAAAATGAATAAGCAATTGCAAGATTTAGGTGCACTTGGGAAAGAGAGGCAAGGAATGCATATAATAGTAAAAAATAACAGATGCAACCAGTGGTGACGCCTAACTACCACCTACTTAAACTATAAGGATTCTACAAGCAGAAACATGGATGTGCCATGTGGTCACCTGTCACCAACGCTACAGTGATGGGTGCATGCAGAGCTGTCACTGCACATAAGCCACCAAGCACAGCCGCTGGCAGCTCAATGCAGGGAACTGATTTTTGCTGGACCTGCCGGGCGACTACACTACCCCCCACCCAGAATGGCAAAGCAGGAGTTCCCGAGCAGCACGCACCCGCACAAGGGTGGCACAAGGGACTCGATCTCACGTTCCAGTGAGTAGGCGGGTGCCAGACAACCACCAATCAGTTACTTGGCTGGACTATTATTTTAAAGGAAAAACAATACTGTATCTGGGGCCTCCACCAGATTTTATGCCCATGAGCCTCCACCACACTTAATCCGGCCCTGTCTGCAACAGAAACTAAGGGTCATCAGAACTCTGCACCACAGAGCAAAAAAGATTTCAAGCAGCACAAAAGGCAAGTATAAGGCACGCAGTCACCCAGAGGAGCCCTTAAAGCTTATGGCTACCCAGAATGGGCCTTGGTCAAAACAGAAAAAACAGAGGAAAGAACACAAAAACAACTGGTGAAACTGGAAAACAAGACAGGAGAAAAATGATGGTCATCCTGTGTTTAGTCAGGGTTTCGGAAAAACCTAGGCGCATCTTTAACAAACATCAAATCCTTGTATGCTTTTAACCTGGAAACAGCTATAAGATTCTAGGGCCACTGGATTCCCTCCCCCAGGCATCCAGAATCGTGATGCCCCCCTGTGTGAAACCCCCCAGGTCACCTCAAAACTCACCTTCTCTCCCGGTCCAACGGCGCATGCGTGAACTGTGGGCGCATCCCCACAATCTCTTTAGCAGGGTGTGTGCTCGCACCAGGCAGTTGTGAAGGGTCGGCGCGGGCCCGTTCCCCATTTGAGGGTAGTGGCATACCTCCTGTGGGGAAGTGCTGATTTACCACAAAGTTGCTCTGAACATTACATGTCTCCTGGAAATCATAGAGCACTCCCTCCTTATCCAGTGATAGCATACTTCCTGCCCCTGCTAGCTTGGACTTGCTGCCCTGTGCTGGAGGTACAGAAAGACTATAAGTAGAGGACAGACATCCTGCAAGCAGACAGACCTGAGCACACGGCTTGCTGTCAGAAGCTGTGCTGCTGCCTCCTGTATCCAGAGCCTCACAGTGGAGCCTGGATCATTCCACTGACTATCAGACTGTTCACCGGCCAGTTCAGCTGATTGTGGCAAGTGGAGATCAACTGTAGCTGCATCGGAACTTCTTCTTTACTCCCAGCTTGCTAACCTGCATGTACAGTGTACCCCGTGGAGAAGCTTCACCTGTGTGATCAAGTTCTACGCGTCGAGTGGATCGGCTATCAAGATCAGGGGCCCTGCAGCTTTCATCCTGCGCAGACTCTTCCTCTTGGAGGTATTTGGGCTATAGAGTAACTATATACCCGGGTATATGTGCACGGACTGATTGAAGCTAGGCCTTTCATTATTGCATTATCTATATATTACTCTGTGTATGCTTTATTTCTCTTGTACCTTTAATGTTTGCTATATAAAGTTTATAGTATTATTATATTCAGCTGTGCCAGTGATTGCTTTAAAGTGGACCAACACCCAGGATTTTGACGATCGGGGGTGCCCCGCTGTGCGAAACCCCCCCAGAAAGCCCCGAAAACTCACCTCACCCCGCTCCCATGTGACCGCTGCAGCCAATTCCCGCTGCCGGCCAACCAAGAGGCAGCGACGGACAAGCAGAGCCCGTCCGCCGCCGCCTCCTGCGCGTCCCTCTTACAGGGAGCGCACCTGCGCCGGCCATTCACAAACGGCCAGCGCGGGAGCGCGCCCTGCTAGAGGGACGCACGGGAGGCGGCAGCGGCGGCGGACGCGCATGCGCCGCTGGAACGTGGAAAAGGTAGGATTTGTGGGCTTCCTGGGGGGTTTCACCCCACGGGATATCCCGATTTCGGATGCCCTGCGGGGAGGGATCTGATCCCCACTGGGTGTTGGTCCACTTTAAGAGATTGCTGGAAGCAGTAGTCCCTCTGCTCTCATTGTATGGTTTTGTTTAGACTTGATCTATTTCCCAGAAAGGTCACCCGACAGTTACAAGGGCCCTATTCTGGGTGGAGGCACTGCCCCACAGAACATTTATCCCACACTTCCACTAAGCGAAGGCTCAGCCTCATTTTGTTACCAACAGGTCAGCGCCATAGCCTGTCTTGAGTGGGCGTTTATTATCAACCCCCCCCCCAAACAGCCCTACACTCCCAACTTTTGAAAACATTAAAGAGGGATATTTGTTGTCCTTAAACCACACCCCAGTCACACCCAAGCCACACCCTTAAAGGGAAACACCACCTAATAAATAGATAATAATAAATAAATTACATGAACACAAAAACACCCCCCCACACACACACTGACAGGCAAGCCCCCACACACATGAATGCAGGCAAGCCCCCCTACACACACAGGCAAACATAAAGATTCAGGCAAACACATACGTACAGGCAAACATGCACCCTGCATGCATGCAAGCCCCCTCCACAAACACACATGCATGCAAGCCCCCACACATACATGCAGGCACACACACACATGCAGACAATCACACACTGCATGCATGCAAGCCCCCTCCACACACACATACATGCAGATACACACACACACACATGCAGACAAACACACACTGCATGCATGCAAGCCCCCTCCACACACACATACATGCAGATACACACACACATGCAGACAAACACACACTGCATGCATGCAAGCCCCCTCCACACACACATACATGCAGACACACACACACACACACACACACACACACACACACACACACACACATGTAGGCAAACACACACATCATGCATGCATGCAAGCCCCCTCCACACACATGAATGCAAGCCCCCATACAAAGTCAAACACACACATATATGCAGGCACACACGCACACACATGCAAACACTCACTGAATGCATGCAACCCCTCTCCACCCACACATACATGCAGACACACACACATATGTAGGCAAGCACACACATCATGCATGCATGCAAGCCCCCTCCACACACATGAATGCAAGCCCCATACAAAGTCAAACACACACAGGCAGACACACATGCAGACACACACACACACACACACACACACACGCAGACACGTGCACGCACACAGGTCCACCCCCCGACCCCCGCTCTTGCCACCCAGGGAGATCTTTGCAAAGTGAAAGTGTAATGCTTGGATTATCTAATTTAATAAAGTATTGATCTTTTTTTATATAGTCTTTAGTGTGCGACTGTATTATATAAGTGGGAGCATTTGTGGTCTGTGCTGGCAGTCCACTTTTCTCTTCTGTATTCAGGTACGCCCGCCCCGGGTGACAGGTGCTCCCCCAGCCAGCACCTAGTACATTTAAATCTGTGCTGTGCGGGACTCTTTTTGTTTGTCTGAAAGTGCTGCACTGACAGGGCAGCAGGCAGGAAGAGGAAACAGGCCCTGCCTCTGGCTCCGCCCCCACACACGCCACAGCTCCCAAGTCCCCGCAGCATCCCGAGTCCCTGCCTACTTAGCAGCCTGTCCCGGGACACAGAATAGCGGCCCAGGGCGGCAGGACAAGGAGCCATTCGCGGGACAATCACGCAAAAATCGTGGAAAAAGTTGGGGGATATGTAGTGGGGATGCGGTTGCCAGTGCATTCAGATCTGCTCACCTTACACAAGCTGTTAGAGGGGTGCACCTTTAATGAGGCCATGTGTGGCAGGTATCTGGGGCAGCAATTGCTGGACTTGTTTTGTTTTTTATATTATATTATCTCATTCGTGGTTCAGCAGAGTTGTGGGGGGTACCTCTGGATGCTGTGGTGTTTTTATAGTCAATTATTTGTGGCCCTGTGGCATGCCCTGGGGGGGGGGGGGGGCGATTCTCTATTTGGCCACAGGCAGCAGAGAGGCTAGGATCACCCCTGTGTATATATAGTGAATCTCCGGATAATATTTTATTTTTCATTTTACTTTATACATAAATGACTACCCTCGAAAAGATTTATATATAGTATACATTTACTATCTATATGAGCACTGTTACAGGTCCCAGCGGGGCTGGAGGAAAACTAGGACATAGCAGAGGTTTCTGGGTCAACTTACTCAAATGTTAGACAGTAGCTCTTACACACACACACACACACACACACACACACAACACACACAACACACACAACACACACACACACACACACACAACACACACAACACACACACACACAACACAGACACACACAACACACACACACAACACACACACACACAACACACACACAACACACACACACACAACACACACACACACACATACACACACACACACACACAACACACACACAACACACACAACACACACACACGACACACACACAAACACACACAGCTTTCAAACCCATACCATGCATATAGCCATGGCATAGCATCCAGCTGGGAGGGCTCAACTCCAGGGGCGATGTCTTAGCTGGGCTGGTACAAATAATGATAAATAAGGCAAGGGGTCCAGATGGCACCACCACAGGGTTCTTAGGGGGCCAATGTCTTAGCTGGGCTGGTACACATAACGATAAGTAAGGCTTGGCACCACCCCGGGGTTCTTAGGGCCAATGTCTTAGCTGGGCTGGTGCACATAACGATGAAAAAGGCAAAGGGTCCAGATGGCACCACCCCAGGGTTCTTAGGGGCTGATGTCTTAGCTGAGCTGGTACACATAACGATAAGTAAGGCATGGCACCACCCCGGGGTTCTTAGGGGCTGATGTCTTAGTTGAGCTGGTGCACATAACGATAAATTAGGCAAGGGGTCCAGATGGCACCACCCCAGGGTTCTTAGGGGCTGATGTCTTAGTTGAGCTGGTGCACATAACGATAAATTAGGCAAGGGGTCCAGATGGCACCACCCCAGGGTTCTTAGGGGCTGATGTCTTAGCTGGGCTGGTGCACATAACAATAAATAAAGCAAGGGGTCCAGATGGCACCACCCCGGGGTTCTTAGGGGCTGATGTCTTAGTTTAGCTGGTGCACATAACGATAAATAAGGCAAGGGGTCCAGATGGCACCACCCCAGGGTTCTTAGGGGCGATGTCTTGGCTGGGCTGGTGCACATAACAATAAATAAAGCAAGGGGTCCAGATGGCACCACCCCGGGATTCTTAGGGGCGATGTCTTAGCTGGGCTGGTGCACATAACAATAAATAAAGCAAGGGGTCCAGATGGCACCACCCCGGGGTTCTTAGGGGCTGATGTCTTAGTTTAGCTGGTGCACATAACGATAAATAAGGCAAGGGGTCCAGATGGCACCACCCCAGGGTTCTTAGGGGCGATGTCTTAGCTGGGCTGGTGCACATAACAATAAATAAAGCAAGGGGTCCAGATGGCACCACCCCAGGGTTCTTAGGTATCTGTCTATTGTGTTGAAATTCAATTCCTTGGCATATAAAATTTAGGTGTGCATTCTTATGTACAGCATAACATGCTTGGACAAGATCCTGCACATTTGCCGTGGAAACAGAAGAAAGGTGAGTTGTGTGATTGATCTGTCGGGCTTCACACAGTGAATATTAAAAATCCGGGTAAGTTCCTGGATTCTGTTATTCCCGTGTCCTGCATTTCCAGTGTTTCCTGACTGATTTATCGGCTTTGGCCTGGCTTGCTCTCGGATTAGCTCTCGGACGGGCTATATGGTTTGAACTTGGATTTGTTTGTTGGACTTTGCCTTTTTGCCGCCAACCCCTGAACTTGGATTTGTTTTATTGGACCTAAAGTGGACCAAAACCCAGGATTTTCACTATCCTGGGTTTTGGTCCTTTCCCCGAACTTGGATTTGTTTTATTGGACTTAAAGTGGACCAAAACCCAGGATCTTGACTATCCTGGGTTTTAGTCCTTTCCCCAGGGGCACCCGGATCGGGGTACCCCGTTGTGTGAAACCCCCTAGATCTCCCGATCTCACTCACCTCTTCCCAGTCCCACTGCGCGTCTAAAAGCAGCGGCTTTGACAGCCACATCCTCCACTTCCCTCTAACAGGGAGCGTGCCCGCTCTGGCCATTCACAAAATACAAGGAACAAGAAAAGGTTTAAAAAGTGGACACCCACCTCCACGGCCCGGAATGGCAAGACCTGCCCAGGGCCTCTGAGGTTCTAATTCGGCAGGCTGGAGAGAGGTCGAATATGCAAAGACCCCACCAATCATTTACACTACTACTTACCTTACAAGAACCTTGCCAGGCAACTTAAAACGGAACTAAAGTGCAACCAATCCGCATTGGGAGAATAGGCCACAAGAGAACAACGCTTACGAATTGGAACCTCAGAGGCCCTGGGCAGGTCTTGCACCCCCAGGCCGCAGTGTCCACTTTTTAAACCTTTTCTTGTATTTAACATTAAACATCTTTATTATAAGCTGTGCCAACAACTAATATAAAACCTTAACATTGTTGTTAAACTCAGCTCAGATTAAACACCACTGCTCAGAGGTTTTTTGTTTTGTCCCAGCTATATCATATATCTGGGCTAGCATATCTCTGATACAATCCTTAAAGCGTGCCTAAACCCGACTATTCCTTTTGGGCACTTTTGACCATCTGAGTGACCAAGGAAAAAGTCACCAACCTTTATTTTGGCCAAAGTATCTGTAAGGAGTGACCCCTTACCCTTAGGCTGCAGCAAATACTTTTCCAGCACACCTTACCTTATAATCTTTATTCTGGGTTTTGGTCCACTTTAACTTCCCTGCTACTCCCCCACACCCGGAGCTCCGCCCATCTCTAGCTACCTGTCGGTATTCTACCTTTACATGGTTGTAGCCAGGAGGCTTGACATCTTGCCACACTCATTCTTGAACTTGTGCATTCGTAACTGACCTTGTCTTGTTCTTTGACTTGGAATACTTCAGCACGCTTATCCTTATTTCCTTAGTCATGCCGTCATGAAAGAAAGCTCTGATTTGAATACATCAAACAAGAGGATCTAAAAATATTGGAGCTTAGGTCAGAGGAAGACGGAATTAATCAACATGCTTGAAGGGTTCTCTTACTACGAGGGATGCCAAGAGCATTATAGGACAAAATGTGATCATTAATTCGAGAAGACTCTTAAGGATTGTATATTGAGCTTGAGTACCAGCGCCCGGTTGTTGTTGATGGACTTTTACACAAGCATTATCTTAAGACCCAACTGCATTTAGAATGGCGGGAGGGTGAAATAAATAGGCAGATTTGTACATTGTTTGCATTAGACAGAAGATGGATGCCCTCAAGCTCCTTCATTTTATTGCGGCTGTTATTGATCTAGCACTTTACTCTCTCTAGTTCAAGAGTATTTATGTCTTCCTGTGCCGCCACTTCAATTAATTAGAAGCTTGTTCTGCCGTTTAATTTCTTGATGAGTCTTATGATGTCGTTGCTCAGCAATTTACAGTCTCCATTTCCCAGCCTCCCGAGGACGTTGTAGGGTCACGTGACTGAAGGAAAATGAGGGACCGAGTCTACGGGGGTCCCGAATGATTAGATCGTATGTTCCCAGAAGATAAGTGATGGAGCAGAATTAGACACTAAAGCAACGGGGATCTGCGGTTTCCAAAATAACAAGAGGAAACCGATAAATGAAATATTTATAGAAAGAGTCGCTGTGATGGCGAACGTGTCTCATAATATGCAAAGAAGAGAGCTAATTCCATTAAAATAGTCTATTCACAGACTTATAATATTGGATGGGTCCCAAATGCAAGTCCAACTCATTGGCCTTGATTCAGTAAACTTTCCGTAAAATATCTCACAAAAATAAGGACTAATTCATGCTTTACTTTAGAATAAGAAGTTTAAATAAGGTGATTAAAAGAAAAGAGAGCATTACGGGAGTTTAAACATGTTTCAAAGTACTCATATATTGTTTTTTGACACCTAAATTTTTCACTCCAGGGCTATAAAAAGCCATGTGTTCCTAGGCTCCTGCATTTTGACTGAGCTTGGCTACATCTGACTACTTGTTCTGGCTCCTGACCCCTTGGCTATGGCTGACTACCCACTCTGGCTCCTGACTCCTTGGCTATGACTGACTACCCACTCTGGCTCCTGACCCCTGGACTACCCTGATCTTTGGCTACCTCTGACTCCATGTTCTGGCTCTAGCCTCTTGGCTTTGTGTGATTACCAGCACTTGTTCCTGCCCCCTTGGTACATCAGATTAGCCACTCTGGCTCCGGTGCCTGGTCTTTAGCTACATCTGATTACCCACTCTGGCTATTTATCCCTTGGCTACTGTACATCTGATTACTCACTCTGGCTCCTGACCCCTTGGATGACTTTTTGGTCTAGCTCCTGACCGTTGGCTACATCTGCCTCTTTGCTATGGCTCCTGACCTTTGCCTACTTCAGGTTCCCTGCTCTGGCTCCTGACCCCTGGACTACCCTGACCTTTGGCTACCTCTGACTCCTTGTTCTGGCTCTAGCCCCTTGCCTTTTGTGTGATTACCCGCTCTTGCTCCTGCCCCCTTGGTACATCAGATTAGCCTCTCTGGCCTGGTCTTTAGCTACATCTGATTACCCACTCTGGCTATTCACCCCCTGGCTACTGTACAACTGATTACTCACTCTAGCTCCTGACCCCTTGGCTGACTTTTTGGTCTAGCTCCTGACCTTTGTCCACTTCTTACTACTTGCTATGATTCCTGAACTTTGCCTACTTCAGGTTCCCTGCTCTGGCTCCTGAACCCTTGGCTATGCCTGACTATCCCCTACTCTGCTTCTCTCCGGACTTGGTAATTATTGTGGATCCCAGACTGTCCCTGCAGCCCAGTCTGACCCCTATGATGGGCGCCACACTGAAGACCAGACCGATCAGTAGACTCCCCAATCCGGAGCCTGTGTGTGGCATTAGATCTTGTGCCAGTGCTCAACTGATCCAGCAGTGCCTGAGTATTCACCTGATGCAGCGGTGTTACAGTCCATCACAACTAACACTCCAGATCCTAGAAGTCAGGGGTCAGATCCAGTCGCTAGATGTCAGAGTCTCCTCCAATCAAACGGCTACAGAGACCGCGCTGGCAGAAATGGCGGCAAAGATTGAGAGTCAAAACGCGCAGATTTTGCAGTTACAGCTCCAACACGATGACCTAGAGAACAGACACAGGCGAAACAACCTCCGAGTTCGCGGCATTCCCGAGGCGTCGGCAGGGGAAGATGTTAAGCAAATAATCACGGTAATATTCAACCAGCTACTTGTAAGAGAGCCTGATACGCCGATCGAGATTGATAGAGCACACAGAGCGCTGGGTCCGCCCACTATTGATCCATCCCGGCCAAGGGACATTGTCTGTCGCATCCACCACTACAACACTAAGGAGGAGATCTCCCGGAGGGCCTGGAGACGTGGCCCGATTGATTTTGACGGGGCAAGTGTCACTATATTTCCGGATCTTTCCAGGCGCACTCTGCAGATGCGCAGGCTCCTGCGTCCCGTCCTCGATTTGATCAGAAACTCCAGGGCATCCTACAGATGGGGATATCCCCTCCACTTGATTGTGAGCAGAGATGGAAGCTCCTTCACCCTCAGATCTCACCAAGACCTTGAGGGGCTGTTTGCTTTTCTTGGCACCGACCCAATTCCAGTGCCCAACTGGTTGGTGCCCTCTGCCTCTCTTCCGCTACAGACACCCAGGAGCTCTATAATAAGAAACCGAAGGGACAGCAGATCAAGAAGGCCGAGAGCAAGACCATCGAGACCCACAGACAATGAGCAGTAGACGTGGTCTGTTGCCCAATGCAGTTTACCTGCCTGGAGACTGGCGTCTCTCCTCCTTCTTCGCCCGATAGTATTGTGTTATGCTGGAGTTTGCTCTTAATGGTTGCATAGTTCTTTTTTGTGTCACTAGCCTCTCTCGGTGGGAGGGCTGTCTCCGCGTTTCGTCGCCGGACATAGTCCCCCACTTAGGCTAGTCTCTGACCTTTCCCGTTTGGGGATAGGCCACAGACTTAGCGAGATCGCTACTTAGTTTTTCCCCCTCGGGGGCTTTTGCCGGAACTACCGTTTTTTTACTGTTTTTGTTCACTACTTCCCCCTTTTCTTCCCCCTTTGTTCTTACCCTTTTGTTTCTTACCCTCCATACTCCTTGTCTGTATTTGTATCCCCTGCTCTCGCTGACTCCCCTCCCACAACTGCTCCGAGTAGGCAACAATGGGTGAACCTGGCCTGGTCTCTTTCAACGTGAAGGGTCTGAACACGCCAGAGAAAAGGAAGGCGATCCTGAGAAACCTCAAGGCACTAAAGGCCAGCGTGGCCTTTCTCCAGGAAACGCACTTCAAATCTGCAAATCCGCCGACAATGAGAGATAGGACGTTCCCGGTCTCCTACCACAGCTATTCTCCAGACTCCAGATCAAGAGGGGTAAGCCTGCTGATATCCAGGTCAGTTCACTGGGAGGAGGTTGGGGTGCTGGGTGGTGGAGAAGGAAGGTGGCTTTTTGTTAAAGGGAGGCTCTGGACGGAGCCTTTCACCTTTGTTAACATCTACTGCCCAAACACGAGACAGGTTGACTTTCTAGAGGAGGTTTTTTCTAAGATGGCAGAATTCGCAGAGGGAAGAGTAGTGGTCGGTGGAGACTTTAACCTCACCCTGGACCCACTGATCGACACTTCCAAGGGGCACACTTACCTCTCCTACACCAAGCTTAGAAGGCTCAAAAGGCTCCTGCACACCTATCAGCTTGTGGATCCCTGGCGCATCTTCCACCCTCACGATAGAGATTACACATACTACTCCCCCCCGCATAACATGTACTCTAGATTGGACATGTTTCTCATCCAACACCATACACTGCAGAGAGTTAAAAAAGCAGAAATTGGCAACATTGTGCTGTCCGATCACGCCCCAATTAGTCTCACGCTATCTACACACACTCCGATGCCTCGCTCCTGGGCATGGAAGATGAATAACTCGCTCATTCAAGATGTAGGCTTCAGGGAAACCCTAAAACAAGAACTCAGGGAATACTTCACTAGGAACAGCACACCAGATTCCAACCCCGCAGTGATTTGGGAGGTGCATAAATGTGTGGTGAGAGGCCTCCTGATCCAGGAGGGGGCTAGAATCAAAAAGGAAAAAGGGAAGATTACTAGCGAACTAGTGGGGGAGGTCCACAGACTAGAGGCGTTACATAAACAATCTCTGGCCTCTGAGCATCTGGCGGCGTTGACCGCCCTCAGGGACCGGCTACGCAGGATTAGTAGCGACTTGGTTAAACTCCAGCTCATCAAATGTAGGAAAACATATTATGAGTCAGGAGACAAATGTGGTCGCCAGCTGGCCATGGCCCTGAGGGGGGAAAAAGCCAAAACCTATGTCCCCAAAATACAGGATAGGGCAGGAATCATGAAACACAAGGCTGATGAGATCGCCGAAGTCTTCAGACAGTATTATGAGGACCTATATAACTTACCTTCAGATGAGACAGGCACAAGGGCTTCAGACATCACCGCCTACCTCCGGCACTCTGGGCTCCCCAAACTCCCGTCTGAGGTCCTGGGCGAACTGGAGGACCCCATCTCTCACGAGGAACTGGATGCAGCGTTGAAGGACTCGGCTGCCGGGAAGGCGCCGGGGCCTGATGGGTTTCCCCTTATTTACTACAAAACTTTCGCTGAGATTCTCTCGCCTAGAATGCTGGAGGTATTCAACTCCATGGGCTCGGGTAACACATTCCCACGGAATAGCCTCTCCGCCCAAATAGCTGTAATACCAAAAGAGGGCAAGGACCCTACCATTAGCTCCAGCTACAGGCCAATATCCCTTCTGAATGCGGATATTAAACTTTTCGCCAAAATATTGGCCTCGCGACTAGTATCGCATCTCCATCATGTAGTACATTTGGACCAGGTAGGCTTCATGCCCTATAGGGAAGCACGCGACAACACCACAAAGACACTGAACCTCATTAATCTGGCAGCTCAGCGGAACCTTCCTACGCTACTCCTGTCAACCGATGCAGAAAAAGCGTTCGATAGAGTGCAGTGGGACTTCATGTTCGGAGTCCTACGACACATTGGACTAGGTGACAGCATGCTGGGCTGGATAGCTAGCTTGTACCACGGCCCTTCCGCAGTCGTGAGAGTTAACGGTTCAACCTCGAGGCCTTTCTGTATCGGTAACGGGACAAGATAGGGATGCCCTTTGTCCCCGCTGATCTTCATACTAACTCTGGAGCCTCTCCTTTGTTGGGTTAGAAAAAACCAGAACATTCAGGGAATTCCCTTGCCCTCTGGTAATTGCAAAATAGCGGCGTACGCGGATGACCTGCTGTTCTTCGTGACTTGCCCGGAGGTCTCTCTCCCAAACCTAGTGATGGAGCTGGAGACATACAAAAGACTCTCCAGCTACAAAATAAATATGCAGAAGTCAGAGATCCTCAATGTAAATCTCTCGGCTTCTAGAGAGACCAACCTTAGCCAATCTTTCCCGTTCAAATGGACTAAGGACCATATTACATATCTGGGAGTGAAGGTAAGCAGGTCTCCGAGTAGGCTCTTTGACCTTAACTTCCCCCCGCTCTTGCGCGCTTTCACTAAAGACACAGGCACATGGTCACACAAAAACCTATCCTGGTTCAGGAGATGCAACTCCCTGAAGATGACCCTGTTGCCCCGCCTACTATACTTACTACAGGCTCTCCCAATTGAGATCCCTTGCTCTTTCCTCCGGAGGGTTGGGAGTGTTTTCTCCAACTTCATCTGGCAGGGACGGAGCCCGAGAATTAGCAAAAGCTTTCTGACAAGACCCAGGGAGGGGGGGGGGGACTCGGGGTGCCGGACCCTGAAATGTACTACGTCGCTGCCCATCTCACCAGGGTGGTCGACTGGAATAGACATGCCTCACACAAACAGTGGGTTCAGATAGAACAGAATAACTTGACATTCCCTCTGCGAGGCCTCCCATGGATAGCGACGAAATCTGTAGGGCAGGAGCTCTCCCACCCAACAATAGGGGCCACGCTCAAGGTGTGCCATAAGTTCTTTCAGCGGGAGGAACTTTCTCCCCCCTTCTCCCCATTATACCCAGTACTGGGTAACCTGGAATTTACCCCGGGGATGGGCAATGGGATAGCCGACCAGTGGATAAAAAAAGGAATCTGCCGAGCCAGACAATTTAGCCACATCAGTAATTACGAGTCGATGGAGAGATTGGCGGAGATGCATGGCCTTCCGAGGTGGGACGCCTGGCGGTGGAGGCAGCTTAACCACTTCCTTCAATCACTCAGAAGTCAGTTGTGCTGCTTGAGGGAACTCACTGGCTTTGAGAGGCTGTGTGTTGATGAGGGTCAGGCTAGACACACTCTCTCCCTAGCCTACAAATCTCTGATAAGTACTCGGGGCCAAGGAGTTCTCCCCTGCTTCGCCAAATGGGAGGGAGACCTGGGGGTTGCCTTCACACCAAAGCAGTGTAAGAGAATTGTTGAACTGGCCCACAAGTGTACTAAATATAAGGAGTGCAACTATAAAGTGCTAATGCGTTGGTACAGAGTCCCGACACAGCTCAATAAATGGTTCCCTGGGGTCCCCTCGCTGTGTTGGAGGTGTAACTCCGAGCAGGGCGACCTCCTGCACATCTTCTGGTCGTGTCCGGCCCTACAGCCATTCTGGAGGGGGGTGAGCGAGATAACGCAGCGCATGACTGAGAGAGAGATACCATGGGACCCAGCTTTCTTCCTTCTCCACTACTCGGCCTTCCCTACTAAGAGCTATCGGAGATCTGTAGTGTGTCAGTTGATCAACGCTGCTAAAGCGTGTATCCCTTCACGCCTCCAAACATTGCCCAGTGGCTGGCTAGGGTGGGCGAAATCGAGAGATTTGAAGGGATGATCGCAGCCCGGCATGAGTCTGAGGAAAAGCACAGGAATAAATGGGCTCACTGGGCCGAGTTTACATTGTCACAAGCCTACAGAGACCTTCTGGTGACAGAGTAATGGTGGGAGCTAAATCGTATCCCGATAAGCCCCACCCCCCCAGCTCTTTCCTCCAGCCTTCCTCCCTTTTCTGCCTTCCCCGCCTTACCTTTCTCCCCCTGTCTGTCTTTCTACTGCATAATTAAATATTGTTTTGCACTAATTGTTGTCAGGAATATTCTAAGTTTTATGTCTTGTTGATAATACAGCAACTGCCTGAAAGCCGAAGGAACAGATTTGTGTTGTAAGCTACTGACGCAGGGGTCCCTGTTCTGGTTGGTCCCTGGACCATATCCACACGGTGGGTCCTTAGGTATTGCCAGGCATTGCGGTCCCTGACTGAGAAGGACTGGCGGGCGCCACGTCCTTCCCGGCGATGGGCTTAGCAAGAGCGAGACGTCCTGGAGATGTGATGCGTGCCCTGAAGCATGCCTGGCGACGCCATCTGTCACCTTTAAGACCCCCGTCGACATAGTATAAGCAGATAGTTGACTGTACAGTTCTATACTTGTTCAACTAATGTACATTGTCAGTGCCATGTATCTGTTTCTCCTTTATGTTTTGGAAAATGATAAATAAAGAATATGTAAAAAAAAATAAAAAAACACTCCAGATCCTTCTCATCCCTCCCTGTAATCCACAGTGGGCACTACTGGGGATGGTCAAAATTTCTCAAGAAGTTACAACCAGGTACATGACACCAGTCATGTAGTTCCTTGTAGATCCCAGGACATAGTGACTGTGTGTTTCTTATAGAATATCCAGACCTCTCCACTGAGCAGGAACTACAAGTTCTTGCACGAGACAAGACCCCCTTGTGCTGCTGCACCTTATGCTTTGCAAAGACCATTTCCTTCAGGCTCTTCCCATTGCAGGCAACCATGTCTATTTAGACAAACATCGGCTTGTCCCAAACCTTAAACAGAGAACTGCTCCTTTCTTCCTCACCCATAAATGCCTTTAGCACTGAGTGTTCTGCCTTAAACATAGAAACATAGAAGGTTGACGGCAGAAGGAGACCATACGGCCCATCTAGTCTGCCCTTATGTGTATACTGTATGTACTCTTTATCTTAGGATAGATGGAGGCTTATCCCAGGCATGTTTAAATTCAGTGACTGTTGATTTTTCAACTACCTCTGCTGGAAGTTTGTTCCAAGCATCTACTACTCGCCTTGTTGTTCTTGGCTCTGATATCCTGTTGAGTTTTTGCCCAGATAGTTGTTGACTTTGGTAATTACCACCAGCCCTGAGCTAAGCCTATTGATCTGCATTTAGAGTTCTACATTGACTGCTCAACCTGGTCCTGACATTTGCCTACACTGCTTTCGAAACTTCCTGTTGCTGGCGAACCTGAAAGGTACTCTGTAAGTAACATACAACATGTGTCCATATTTTCCAAGGCCCTTCTGAAGATAGGTATAAAGGGAAATGGTCAAGATCACTGACTAGCTTGTATCAATGAGGATGATTGGGTGATCTTCTAGAGCAGGGTTAACCAACCTTTCTCCATTTTGCAGTTGTCCTAAGTACCACCTCTACCACCACTAAGACCTGTCTGGGAAGGGGGAGGTCCTATACTGGCCGAACAATGCAAGCTCCTCTGCCAGTAATGCAGTCATCCCAATACAACTTGTTGACCTGGTCACCTGGCCCATTCTATTGAAGCAGTAGCTTTTCTGCAGTTTTATGTCCTTGCACTTTCAGTGGCCCTGAATACCATCAGAGAGAACCTTGAGTACCAGTGGTACTAGTAGACGGGAGCCACCACCAGCTTGTGTTCTTCCAACAAAGGTTACACGTGTTTGTTCTATAATGTTTTTATGCCTGGTGCACCAATGTCCATTTGTTCCATAAAGCAAAATAAATGGTTAATTACAAACTATATCAAAATATGATTTAAGGTGTGCACTCATAAAATGACATTCAATAAAAGAAAAGATTATTTTACAAAAGTATTCTCATTTATTAAAGTAGA
Organism: Gastrophryne carolinensis; assembly: GCA_027917425.1. NCBI lineage: Eukaryota > Metazoa > Chordata > Amphibia > Anura > Microhylidae > Gastrophryne > Gastrophryne carolinensis. The sequence goes on along the minus strand of CM051237.1, from coordinate 35,501,834 downwards.
TCACTATATGAAGTATAAATTAATTCATGACAAAAAAGAGGGACAAAATACAAACATTTTTGACAAAAAGACACTGCATGTAACCTTATTGTGCCAATTCAGGTATGCCTTAAGGTGCTAAGATGAAACAGATCCATTTATTAAATAAAGACATCACAGAATATAACTATTGCCCATATATGGCTAAAGTGCTTTGTGCAGCTAAAGTAGATAGTTAAAGTGGACCTTCACTCTGAATAAGAGTCTAACTTATATGTTTCCCACACCCTGTACATACAGATTGTCCACATTAAAAATCATCCTACCTGCATCTACTGCATGTTACGAGCCTTTAAACATCCAAGATGGCGGCTTATGGAAGCCGCCATCTTATCAGGCAGCCTGCAAACAGGAAGTGCCTCCTGACTGTGCTGCTCTGCATTCTGGGACTGCTGACCTTTACCTGACCCCAGCTCTGCTCTGTCTGAGAAAAGCACAGCTATAACCCGCCCCCCTGTACCTGTTTCGGGCCATTATAGCCCTTCTTCAGAGGTATGTATCTCTAGCTTAACTCGCGCGCTCTCTTTATACTCACTGTGCCTAGCTCCCCCGGCGCCACATGACTCAGGGTGACGCGGCCGTGTTGCCGCATCACCGTGAGTCACTTCCCATCCAGCGTCGGTCCTGGCGTGAGCGCCAACCACGCTCTGTCTGGCAGGCTGAAAACAGCCAACCACAGCGTGGAGACGTGCACGCGCACTGGGCCAGCGCCGACAGGAGACATGAAACTAATGCAGCATAATACTCATTATACACACAACTTTAATGTGCACCCGCATCCAACAACATTATACAAAAAGCCTTGTTCCAGCATTCCGGCACCTATTTTCAGGGGCATCTTGTTCAACACTTGTTTTGGGAGCAATGAAGCACTATGAGCATCTCAATACCTATATACATAGCACATATTATATAGATAGAATTATAATGCACATCTACAAAGCTACTACCCATAACACCCCATAATTGTTGTGACCTACTAACTCTCCCCAAGTTGCTCTAGTTTTGTTTTAGACATGTTCTTCATGTTCTTCAACTGCTACCTTAAACCCCCCCCCCCCCCGCTCCATTCCAAACCCCGAGGGGACCTCCCGCATTCCACTAGGCCAGACACCCAAATCTCCACACCACCAGGGTCACCATGGTTAGGCTAAATATTAAGGTGGTACCATACAATGTCCAGGGCTTCAATGTTCTGGCTAAAGGCAATAAGGCCTTCCATTACTATAAGGCCTGCAGAGCCAATATAATCCTCCTACAGGAAACCAGGTTCTCCACTTCCTCCAGGTCAAATTACCTGAGTGGTCACTTCCCCCTGGCGCATCTTGCCATTGCTAGAGAGAAGAAAAGAGGAGTCCTGATTGCCTTTCGTAAGAACCTCCCATTCATATGCTCTAAAAAAATATAAGACCCCACGGGCAGATACCTCATAGTACAGGGCACCCTCTATGACATTGAGCTCACCTTAGTCACGTACTACGCCTCCAATACTTTCCAGACCCGGTTCTTCAAACACCTATTGACGGTGGTTCAGAACAACACTAGAGGGACCCTGATCATGGGAGGTGACTCAAACTTGGCAATAAACTCCAGACTGGACAGGTGACGTGCTGGAAAAACTTGGGCAACACCCCTGGCCACGGATACCCAGTCTGCGGCCTTTCACAGTCTCCTTAATTCCCACGGCCTGTGTGAATTCTGGAGGGAAAGGAACCCCAGTGCCCACGACTTTACATTTTACTCTAATCCCCATGGTACATTCTGTAGAATAGACCACATATTATTCCCCCAAACGGCGCTGCCTGTCACTATAGACTCCAAAATTTATAGTACAATTTATAGTACAACTTGGTCTGACCATAGCCCGGTAATGGCTGACCTCTTGGTCACAACTAAGCACTCTTACAGATGGCGACTCAACGACTCCCTCCTATCAACCAAGGCCACTTGTTCTAAGATTCAAGAGGCCCTTCAGGAATACTTTGTGCTTAATACAAACTCAGTCTTCTCCCTGATTTCCCTGTGGGAAGCCCAAAAGGCTACCATGAGAGGTAACATTATCTCCATAGCCTCTGCCGAGAAACGAGAAAGGCAGAGGAAAATAAGAGACTTGACCTTGAGGTTTGAGCGAGCTGAAACATAATGGAAGGGAATCCCGAGTGTTATAAATAAGAAGGCTGTTGATAGGCTGAGAACGGAGATCAACGTGCTCCTGAATGACCAAGCAGAGAAGAGGCTCAGATGGTCGAAGCAAAAGTTTTATGCGACAGGCAATAAGCCAGACACAATGCTAGCCCGGAAGCTGAGGGCCGCCGACCTTGACAGGCGACAGCTCATAAAACTAAAGCTCAGCTCGGGTGCAGTCACGGCAGACCCAAACGAAATTGCCTTGGCCTTCGGGAGCTTCTTGTCAGCCCTCTACTCAGCCCCATTAAAAACTAGGCCAGGCTAGAGGAATTCTTTGAGCATATTGAGTTACCCAATATTGAGCAGCGCTTTGTGGACAGAATGGAGGCACCTATTACACCCAACGAGGTGCTCCTCACCATTAAGTCCCTGAAGACCTCTAAGACTCCAGGTCCAGGTGGGTTTAGCGGCCTTTATTATAAAAAGTTTGCCTCCATCCTAGCACCACATCTGTCAAATCTCTTCAATGCCCTGTGTGCAGAATCCTTGCTCAGCCCTAGCTTACTGCTGGCAGACATCTGCATGATCCTTAAACCAGACAAGGATGGCCTGCTTAGTCCAAACTATAGGTCAATATTCCTGATTAATATTGACGTGAAATTACTGGCCAAAGTTTTGGCGGCTAGGCTGAATACGTTTGTGGCAGGACTTATTCACTGGGACCAAGTGGGATTTGTCCCAGCCCGACAAGCCGGGGATAATGTCAGGAGGGTTGCTCATCTGGTCTACCACGCCCACTCCAGGGGTTTCCCGGCCTTCCTACTCTCACTAGACATACAGAAGGCATTTGATTCCCTATCCTGGGATTATTTGGGTACTCTGGAAATGGGGGTTTGGTCAGTGGTTCTTGGAATAGGTTGGAGCTCTCTACACGTCCCTGGCAGCACGAGTGCGGTACTTGGGTTTGACCTCAGGAACATTTAATATCTCAAGGGGAACCCATCAGGGATGCCCCTTTTCCCCGCTCCTATTAGAGGTAGCGGGCGTTCACCACAAAGCCATGTTTTTCGCTGATGATGCCCTGATCGCCATCTCCCACCCGGTTACATCATTCCCAAATCTGTATAAAATTCTAAACCAGTTTGCCCAGGTTTCGGGTTTAACGATCAATAACAAGAAGACGAGGGCACTGAATGTGTCTCTGCCGGTGGACGTGGTGGACCAGATCAAGGCTAGCTTCCCCTTCCGCTGGTCAGCAGAGCCACTCCCATATTTAGGGGTGCGCATCTCCGCCAAGTACACAGACTTGTATGAGGCTAACTATCCCCCTCTATTTAAATCCTTAACTTGCCTATTAGAAGCTTGGAAGTCACATCCAATCTCCTGGATAGGCCGTATTAACGCGGTTAAGATGACAATACTCCCGAAACTGTTTTTTTTTTCAGAGTGTTGCCCACGAGAATCCTATTATACATGCTCTGGGTGATGCAAAGGAGGATCTTGGCGTTCATATGGTCCAGGGGGCGCCCAAGGGTTTCCAAACGCAGTTTGCTAGCACAGAGAGCTCAGGCAGGATTGGGGGTGCCAGACATTTTCAAATGCTATAAGGCTTCACAGATTGCCCAACTGGTCCCCATGCACTCGGCCCTTAACCCCCCAATGTGGGTATTCCTAGAACTTCCCAACTGCGCGCCAATACCCATCGATAGCCTGCTCTGGACGGACCGGGGACTCAGACCCAAAACGCTGAGCCACTTAATGAAACACTTACTCACTGTATGGGACTTGGTTAGGTACTCCGCTTCTTTGATGTTCCCCCACTCCCCTCTGACACATCTGTGGGATAACCCAAGCTTTCCCCCAGGCGAACAAAATAGAACGGCCTTCGGATGGTGGCAAAATAGGGGTATAAACAAAATATCAGACTTACTCACAAAAGAGGGCCTCGGGTCCTTCCGTGACTTACAAGAAAAACTCACAAGGAATACTTCTGATATATTCAGTTAAGGCACTGGATCCTACGCCTGGCAAAACTGAGCCCCTCCTTCCGGGTAAGGACCCCCTTCAAGGAGCAGTGTGCTAACAATCCCTTCCAAAGGGGAATAATATCCCTAATCGATTCGGCACTAAATGAAACTAAGCCAGAGTCGCATGGATATGTGGGTGGGAGAAAGACCTAGGTCCTTGTCCGAGGGAGAGGGGGTGGCCTGTGATATGGTCACATGCTTTCAAATGTTCCGTGAACGTCCTGACAGTTGAAACGGCCTACAAGGTAATGCTCCGCTGGTACCTGGTGCCAGGCCGCCTGAGTAGGATGTTCCCGGGGCAAGCTAGCTCATGCTTTAGGGGCTGCAGCGCGGAGGGGGACTTCTTGCATATATGGTGAACCTGCCCCATCTTGGCCCGCTTCTGGAGCCAGGTGTACAGGATGGCCAATGAGGTCTTCCAAACCGGCATGAGAAGAGACCCATGGGTTGCCCTCCTGCACTGCATGCCCCGGGAGCTCACCAACAAGCAACACAGACTTTTTGTATATCTGCTACTAGCGGCTAAGCAGACTATAGCTAAAGCCTGGAAAAAACAATTCACCCCAATCTCATAGGTGTCGGCCAGGATGAATGGGTTTCTTATTAATGAGAGATTAGCCAGCATCCTGACCGACTCCCATGATAAATTCATCTCATTATGGGAGCCTTGGATAAGGTTTGCGTGGCCTGGGGAACCCCCCGCGGGTGTTGTAATGACCATATTGTAATGACCATATGAGATGCCTGTGGAACGCGGGAACATCCTATCCCTCCCTTCTCCCTTCCCCTCCCCCCCCACCCCCCTATCCTCATAATCCCTTCTCCCCCCCGTCCCAACCCCCCAAACCTGGTCCCTCCTTCTTCTTCTTCCTCTCTTCGCAATATTATGGACTTAAAAGTTTTCAACAAACTCTCTCTGTCTGCAAACTAGGATATGTTCGACAGTTCAAAGCACACCTCATCTCACCTAACATTAAGATCAGAGGATAGTGGGTGTGTTGGCGGCGGTGCGCGTTGCGGGCACCGATGGTCCCTGCGACCTGCATGGTCCTCAGCATAGGTCGGGGCATGTTGTTGAATACATTGACTGCATAATAATTGTCTCATTCCAGTCGCTCCACCCTTATCTAAAGTACTTTGTAGAATGTTAAATAAGTATGGTCCAAGCACAATTCTATGTAACACAGATTGCAATTATCTACCTTCCCTGCGCGGGATGGCTGCATTAGCTGTATGCCTTCCATACCTGTAATGTTGAAAACCCAATAAAAATATTGAAACAAAAAAAAAAGTCTGGTGCCCCATCAATGTCCCTAGGACACAGCTACACTCCAAAAGCCAGCCATGATAGCTAAAGTGCAGATTGCAGGAGAGTCTGATCATGCGCCATGGGATCGCTGGTAAAGTAAGCAAACACAGCGAATCAGGGGCTTGCAAACAGCAGAAGATTCATGGAGGGCATGGATAATTGATTTATTGCAAAGGCCAAACCCTTAAAAAATGATTCCCCAGCATCTAAAGTTAATATATTTTAGGTTTTTATTCTTTCCCCCACTGGACTGCAACTCTGTTCAGGACTTTAGGATACGGGCGCCGCCATCTTGACTCAGAAGCATCACACTTACTGAGGAGAGAAGGGGGGATAAAGTACAGGTGGGCCGGGTTATAGCTGTGCTTTGCTCAGACAGAGCAGAGCTGGGGTCAGGAAAAAGTCAGCAATCCCAGAATGCAGAGCAGCACAGTCAGAAGCCACTTCCTGTTTGCAGGCTGCCTGACGTCCCATGAGCCGCCATCTTAGATGTTTAAAGGCTCATAACATGCAGTAGTTGCAGGTAGGATGATTTTTAATGTGAGCAATCTGTATGTACAGGGTGTGGGAAACATATAAGATAGACTCTTATTCAGGGTGAAGGTCCGGATTAATGTGAGCAATCTGTATGTACAGGGTGTGGGAAACCTATAAGATAGACTCTTATTCAGAGTGAAGGACCGCTTTATGAAGAAGATACTGAGACAGAAAGGAAAGAGATGATGCATATAGGACTTTTGCAACCAAAGTTTTTGAAGTGACTGCTTTTGATTGGCCAGGGATGATCTAGTATTGACTGAATCAGCTAGATGCCAGGCTTCTGTGGGGGCCCTATTAGGCTGCTGCTGGGCCAGGCTTTATTACTTACCGTATTTTCCCACCACCTACAGTGCCTAATGCCCACTTTTACCATTTGACTTGTCCTGTCTTCACCCTCTCCTCCATAGCACGTCTTTCCGGTGAGAGGAGGGTGGACTAGTCGGCCAATCAGTGTATAGCAGCATACTGTTTACTTCATCTTGCCATACCTGAAACAAAGCATCCTGGGAATTGAAGTCCCAAGCATCTTAGCCACAGTCTGCACACAGCAGAAGTGCCCGTGGCCATTAGGCTATGCACCAAAGTTGGCCCCTGCGCCCTGTTCTACAAGCCCCCATAGCTGGTCCCGGGCTGGTTATGCTGGGTAAGGGGGACCTCACACCATTTTTCTGGGGGATTTTTAAGGGTTTTTAACCCTTAAAATTCCCAAAAAATGGGGTCTCTCCCGGGAAGGGGGATCCTATGTCAATATTTCATCTTTGAGACAAAATCGGGGTATATCGGGTTATATTGTATCATCATACGTGTATCGCAATACATATCGCCACCAGATACATATACATATCGCCACCAATTCACACTCCTAGCAGCCACAGTAGATGGTAGGGGCCCCAAAAAAGTAAAGGGAAGGAGCCCATCATGTCCAGTGCCTAATCCGGCCCTGGAAGTAAGGTATACAAGGAAGGGATGTAACAAACATGAAAAGGTGCAAAGGTGAAAAAAAAATGGAGAAATGAATGTGGAAATGAGAACAAGGAGAAGGGAATATGCAAAAATATCAAAAAAGAGAGAAAGATGGAAGGATACATCAAAGAAAGAAGAAAAGATGAAAAAATCACGTAAAAGATAGAAAATCTGATCTGTTTGACAGAGAGACGGGGGTGGTGCCCAGTGCGACCGCAAAGCCTGCAAACCCCAAAGGCCGGCCATGGTCACCGATCTCATGTCTATGGCCATTATGAGAGAGAGGAAATATAGGCAAGAGACAGGCGCCATAGATCTGGGAGACAGTCAGTTGGTTTGGAGTCACACACGAGGCGCTGGAAAGCATTCAGCCTCGGAATATAGAGTTGGCGTTTAGCTGCGGGAAGAGGAAAGCAAAGCGAAATGATTCATAATTCAGAAATCTCAGCGGGAGCAGCCAGAGGAATAAGTGCTCTGATTAGAGGGGGAGGCAGACAAATACAGGCCAACAATTAGTAGGGAATAAAAACCCAGCAGGACGCAGATGGAGAAAGTCAGAAAGAAGTGGGTGGAAAAAACACACAGAAAAAGGGGCCCGGGCACTTGATACCAGCGGTGGGTTCCCAAGAACACTGCAGCGTCAGGGGGCTCCGGGGACACACTGTACTCCATTCTGATTCCATTAGCAGCCACACAAAGGATCATACACGTGTGTGCCACCGTCACATGTTCCCCCGCTGCACATCACGTGTCTGGCATGAAAACCAAAGTTAGAAGAAAGAATATATATATATATATGATTTTGGAATAATTACAGACTTTTTTTTAAATATTTTAATAACATATCTTTTAATTTTTATCTTAAAATATTTCAAAATATAGGCATAAATTCATGTCTCAATGGGAAAGAGAGTTGGGGCTTGACATGGATGAGGACTGGAGGAGATTGTGGGACAATATATAGAAGATATCCTGCAACACTGTTGTCCTGGAGAATGCCTACAAGACACTCTTTAGATGGTATCTCACCCCAGACCGTATCCATAAGTTTTCTCTCCACTTTGTTTTAGAGGCTGCCCTTCCTCGGGAACAATGGCCCACATCTGGTGGGACTGTCCAATAGCCAAGGCCACTTGGAACAGGACATACAAACTTCTTTCTGACATCACTCACCTTCCAATAACTAAAAGTCCCAGGGAAGCCTTGCTCTCCCACAAATCAGGTAAATATTCTAAAAACCAATGGAAATTGATCCAGCACATCTTAGCCACAGTACGCCTCACCATAGCCAGAAATTGGAAGTCCCCTAGGATCACCTGGCAAGAAATACTGAACAGAATCTCAGACACTTTATGTAATGAGAAAATCACAGCAATCAAGAATGACACATATGAAGGTTACCTTAAAGTCTGGGATCCCTGGCTAGAATATATAGATGTTTGTCACCACCAAACAGATCCGGTCCACCCAGTTTGAGGAGGTAGAAGAACCATTTTTTTATACTAGGCCTGACCCCCCAACTTGGCCCCCATCCTCCTCCCTTCCCCCTCTTCCCCCTTTTCCCCCCCTCTTCTTCTCAACTTTTTCTGTCTTTTTCTCTTTTCTTCGTTATCTCCTCTTTCGTCTTCATTTCATTCTAGTAAGTATGCACTAGTGTATTAACATGTCTGTTTACACCCGGCACCGGTGAAGAAAACGTGTGTCGCACATGTCATTCGGGTACAGTTTAACAAAATTTATATAACAGTTCACTATGTAGTCCAAGCACTCGCTGTTATGTAACAGGAGATGGTCTTTAATTAGATTCCTGTTGTTCATTTGACTAAAATTGGAAGTTATTATATTTCCTTTGACCGCCATCTGTATCTGTGTTAATGTCTATTTTTTCTGAAGCCTGTACATCTACCATCACCAGTGCATATGTCAATGTCTGATTCTTATGTATATCCTACGAAAATCTCAATAAAATCTTTGTAAAAGAAAATATTCCAAAATAAAAGCCAGTGTAGAGCTGGTTATGGCCTTGACCAATAGTCCAAGTTCTAGGTCAGAGGGGGGCAAAAAGACATCAGACATAGAATAAAATAGCGATCTGTAAATAAGTGACATGAGTAAGGCTCCTGAAACTACGTGTGACTCACCTTCTCTCTCCTGGTTACTTTTGGGGTATCCCATGTAGTGTGTGTGTCCGGTGTAACTCACCTTTTTCCTGGTTCTGCTGGTTCCTTTCCTTCTGCACCCTGCATTAAGCATGTTGGATTTCACTGCATCATTTTCTTGTTAAACTTTTTTCTTTTATTAATAAAATTGTTTTATAAGGGCCTTTGGATGGTCAGTGTGTAAGCATTGAATAAAGGGCTCAGGGCTTGTGTCCCCCCTTCATGGCTGGGCTCCAGTCTCAAGTCTTGGCTGCCCGGCCTGATGGTGGGCCTGCAGTGACCTAAGCCAGTATTTCATCATGAACTTGATAGAAGTAGAGCCACTAAGGGGTTAATAACATTTCTGTCCAGTAGAATATCATTTTCCAGATGGGTGGAGGATTCGGTTAAGTGGTTAATAACAGTTTGAACTGGAACAACATCATGTACTAGATAAGAAGGGGCCAGTAGGGGGTTAATAATTTCCAGAGAATTGAGTGTTACATGCAAAATAATAAGTGGATCCAATAAAGGATTAATAGTAGCTGAGTATGGAACAAGTTATAAAGCCAAGAAAAAAGATTGGCTCATTAAAGGGTTAATATTAGAAGCCAACACATGTATGACATCATGAGCTAGAAAAAAAAGGAGCCAAACTAACCTGGACCAATAGGATGTTAAGACATCATGTACTGGGAAAGAAAGAGAGCTGGCAGATAGTAACAGGTATTCTGACTCAGATGGCAGTAATGGAATCCTGTAGATAGCTCCACGTTCCTTGTGTGTGATGGATGTTTTCTTCATACTCCTTAAGGCTTGGCAGATAGCTTACTCGGTTGTACTTGGATCATGTTAGAAAAGTTTTGAAAGCTTTATTTCGGGATAGAATCTTGGTACAGCAGACATGTACGTTCAATACAGCTTGAAACTTGTGGTGTAATCCAGCAACAACAGGTAAAAGGACTGTAGCTGCAGAAAGGGAGCAGCAGGTGTGCACTGCTTGGATGCCAGTATAGAAATGGCAGCAAGAGAGGGGAAGAAGGGAGGAGTTTCTTGCATCAGAGAAAGACTAAGGAAGCCTGCAAGGGACAAGGGCGAATTAAAAGCACACTGCTCAGCCAGTACAATAAACATATCTTAAACTGTTACCCCAGGTAAAATAAAACACACATCGTGGGGCATGACAACACAGGAAGTCTTGTTAAAGGCAGCTGGGGCAGTTGGATGGTGTCCTGAAGAAGAGGTGGGTTAGTAAGGGTTCATAAAATACACCGGGCTAGTAAGACATTGGAAACTGGAGAGGGCAAGGAGGGAATAATAACATCAGACTGGCAGAGAAGAATGGCAAAGACAATAGCAGACAAGAGAATAGTTGGAAAGTGCAGGTCAAGATGCAGGATTAGGGCAGTACAGACAATACTCCCCTATGGGGCCCAGCCACCAGCCCTGTTATCAGTCCCACAGCAACTTCTACCTGACCTGCTCGGAGCTCTACCAGACATCCACATCAAAAAGGAATGCCAATTAAGGTCCTCCCTTTTCTAAATAATTAGTGACCTTTTGATGATCTAGTAGCAGCATCTAATTTTCTATACAAGACTACATCACATCCACCCTCCTGTTGGTATATATTCACCCCCTGCATATTGCCACTGGTCCATCCCCCCACCAGCCCCACGCATCCACCCTGGTCCCTGGGGTGAAAATAGTCCCAGTGAAGAGTTTATATTAATAATTGGGATGACGGATCCAAAAAAAAGAGCAGTTAGTAAAAATGGTCCCAGAGAAGGAATAAAAAGAAAATTTAGGAAACTGTTTATCAGATAAGAGCTGTTAGTAAATGAGAAAGTTGTCCAGTGATGGGTTAATAATAATTAGGAAGCCATGGACCAGATAAGATCAGTTAGTAAAGGAGAAAATAGTTCAGTTAAGTGTTAATAAAAATAATAATAATAATAATAATACAAAATTAGCATTCCGTTTACCAGATAAGAGCTGTTAGTAAATGAAAAAGTGGTCTAGTGAAGGGTTAATAATAATTAGGAAGCCATGGACCAGATAAGAGCCGCTAGTAAAGGAGAAAATAGTCCAGTGAAGGGTTAATATGAATAATTAGGATTCCCTTTACCAGATAAGAGCTGTTAGTAAAGGAGAAAATAGTTCAGTTAAGTGTTAATAAAATAATAATAATACAAAATTAGCATTCCGTTTACCAGATATGAGCTGTTAGTAAATGAGAAAGTGGTCCAGTGAAGGGTTAATAATAATTAGGAAGCCATGGGCCAGATAAGATCAGTTAGTAAAGGAGAAAATAGTTCAGTTAAGTGTTAATAAAATAATAATAATAATAATAATACAAAATTAGCATTCCGTTTACCAGATAAGAGCTGTTAGTAAATGAGAAAGTGGTCAAGTGAAGGGTAAATAATAATTTGGAAGCCATGGACCAGATAAGAGCAGCTAGTAAAGGAGAAAATAGTCCAGTGAAGGGTTAATATGAATAATTAGGATTCCCTTTACCAGATAAGAGCTGTTAGTAAAGGAGAAAATAGTTCAGTTAAGTGTTAATAAAATAATAATAATAATAATAATACAAAATTAGCATTCCGTTTACCAGATAAGAGCTGTTAGTAAATGAGAAAGTGGTCCAGTGAAGGGTTAATAATAATTAGGAAGCCATGGGCCAGATAAGATCAGTTAGTAAAGGAGAAAATAGTTCAGTTAAGTGTTAATAAAATAATAATAATAATAATACAAAATTAGCATTCCGTTTACCAGATAAGAGCTGTTAGTAAATGAGAAAGTGGTCAAGTGAAGGGTAAATAATAATTTGGAAGCCATGGGCCAGATAAGAGCAGTTAGTAAATGAGAAAATAGTTCAGATAAGTGGTAATAATAAGAATAATTAGGATGCCATGCCCCAGCTAAGAGCAGTCAGTATAGGAGAAAATGGTCCAGTGAAGGGTTAATATTAATAATTTGGATGTAGTACACCAGCTAAGAGCAGTTAGTAAAGGAGAAAATTATCTAGTCAAGAGTTAATAATAATAATTAGGATTCCGAGCACCAGACAAGAGCAGTTAGTAAAATTAGAAGGGGTAAGTTAGTAAGAGAAAATGGTCCAGTGAAGGGGTAATATTAATAATTAGGATGCTGTGCAACAAATAGAGCAGTTAGTAAAAGAGAAAATAGTCCATTGAAAAGTTAATAATAAAAATGAGGATGTCGTGCACCAGATAAGAGCAATTAGTAAAGGGTAATAATAATAATTAGAATGCTATGCACCAAATAGAGCAGTGAGTACGGGATAAAATGGCCCAGTGAAGGGTTAATAATACTGAATTAGGATGCTGTGCAATATTGCTTTGTCATGTGACATGTAATAAATAAGAAGGAAAGTCAGTGAAGGGTTAACCCAGGGGCATAGCTGGGGGGGGGGGGGACTTGCCCGGGTGCAGCAGGTCGGGGGGGCCAGAGAACAGGTGGGGGCACCATTTTGAATCTTTGGCCCGGGTGCCAGAAAACATAGTTACTCGTCTAGTTAACCAGTCGTGTCACCAAATAGAAACCAATAAAGCGTTAATAGCAGCCAGAATAGAACAAGAGTGACCACAACAGGGTTGATTGCAGCAGCCAGGATGGTAGGATGTTGTGTGCCAGAGAAGGGTTCGGCCTCAATTCAATAAAGGTAGAAAAAGATTCAATTCCTGAGAAAAAAGCCTGAGAATGTGACTGTTACTGAATCACTAGATAAAAAGCAAAGGTCACTACTCCATCCTCATCCTTCTTGACCTCTCCTCAGCCTTTGATACTGTGGACCACTCTCTGCTTCTTGATATTCTCTCCTCTCTTGGGGTTCAAGGTCTTGCACTCTCTTGGCTCACCTCTTACCTCTCTGACAGGTCATTCAGTGTATCCTATTCTAACACGGTCTCATTCTCACGTTCCCTTTCTGTTGGTGTGCCACAAGGTTCTGTCCCAGGCCCCCTAATTTTCTCAGTCTACACCCACGGCCTTGGCAAACTTATAACTTCACTAGGCTTCCAATACCACTTCTATGCGGATGACACTCAGATATATCTCTCAGGCCTCAATCTCTCCTTTCTCCTATCTCGCCTCCCCAACTGCCTCTCAGCTATTTCTTCATTCATGTCATCTCACTACCTCAAGCTAAACATGGACAAGACAGAACTGGTCATTTTCCCACCATCTAACTCCCCTCCCCTCTCTAACACGTCTATTTCTGTCAACAATTACACAATACCAGCAACTCCCCAAGATCGGTGTCTGGGAGTCATTCTGGACTCTGCCCTCTCTTTCAAACCACATATTCATTCCCTGGCCACCTCCTGTCACCTCCAACTTAAAAACATCTCACGCATCCGTCCCTTCCTCTCACCTGACACCACTAAAATGCTAGTGCATGCCCTGGTCATATCCCGTCTGGATTACTGCAACATCCTTCTTTCTTACCAACATCCTTCTTTCTTACCAACAGACTGGCACCCCTCCAATCTATCCTGAACTCTGCTGCTCACCTCATCCATCTCTCCTCTCGCTCCTCCAGTTCTGCGCCTCTCTGCCAATCCCTACACTGGCTGCCAGTCCCACAGCCAATCCTGTTCAAAACTATAACTCTCGCATACAAAGCTCTCTCCAACCAGGCCCCTCCCTACATCTCATCTCTAATCCAACAGTATCAACCTAGACGCAGCCTCTGCTCTTCTGCCGACCTTCTCCTGTCCTTCACCCTGGTCACCTCCTCTCACGCCCGCCTCCAGGACTTCTCACTTGCAACTTCAATCTTCTGGAATGCCCTCCCCCACCCAATCCGCCACTCCACAACCCTCAAAACCTTCAAAGGCGCCCTCAAAACTCACTTATTCAGACAAGCATATAATCTGGCCGAACCAATCTTCTAAAGAGCACATGCCACAAAGCTCAATACTGACTGTTTGTGATCCTTCCCCCTCGCCTTCACCCCTCTTCCTTTAGACTGTAAGCTCCTCAGGGCGGGGCTCTCTCCCCTATTGTATCTTGTACTCAGAATATCTACTGTCAACTCTGTAAAACTGCATTTGAAATAGTATATGTATCGTATGTTTCTACCCTGTCTGTAATTACTACTTTGTAAAGCGCTACGGAAGATGATGGCGCTATATACATAAACAATAATAATAATAATAATAAAAAGACAATGAAAGTCAATGGCAGCTTTTACTACAGTGTAGAAAGGAGTAAACAGTTCCCTACTTTTCTTAGGAGTAAAAAAGTGCCATTGACTTTCATTGTCTTTTTATCTAGTGATTCAGTAACAGTGACATTCTCAGGCTTTTCTCTCATGAATTGAATCTTTTACTACCATGAGAATTTTTTTCTACCTTTATTGAATCGAAGCCTTCATTTTTCTTCCCAATGACCTCCAACAAAACTAACCTAGTCCTGATCAGAGCAACTACAACAATAAGAGGGGCGGCCAGTGGAGTTAAAATTAGCCCCCAGACAGGAAGTCATGTATTCAAAGGGACAGCAGCAAATGGTTAATAATAGTCATCATGTAGAGGATTAATTGTTTTCTAATAGCAGCGGGGGGGGGGGGGGGGGGGCAGAAAGCTGTGTGATCAATGAAAAGGGGCCTGTAAGCAGTTTACTTAAAGTGGACCAAAACCCAAGATTTTGACTCTGGATCTGGGTTTTGGTCCTTTCCCCCGGGGTACCCCTGATCTGGGATGCCCCACTGTGTGAAACCCCCCAGATCGCCAGTGCCAACTCACCTCTTCCAGGTCCTATGGCACATGCATCGCTGCTCGTCCAATCAGTGCACTCGGAGCCGCTGTCGTCACATCGTCTAATGCCCTTATTCATCAAGCGATAGCGCCAGGTAGTGTCTGACGAGCGCCAGGTCCCGCCAGCTAACGGCGGCTACCGACTCAAGTACGCCCGGCGTCGGCCACAATGACGCATTTATCAAGCTAAATGAGGCTAGCGCCGGCGAGAGCGACAGCTACCGCGGGATTCATCATGTAGCCGGCTGCAACGAACAGCGCCGCTGCTAATCCCATCACAGCGACAGGTCTGACCTGGCGCTCCCTGGCGATGTCCAATGCATTTCAATGGAGCAATCTTTAATTAATCATAATTAATTGCTATTAATGTTTTTTTTTTTTTTTTAATGTCAAAAATTCTGTGACCACTTCTGCAATGTTAGGATTTTTTTTTAGGGAAAAAAAAAAAAAAATGATTTTGTGCAGAATTGATATTACAGGTCTGATATTAATGTATTGATATTACAAAATGTTAATTAAAACTTGTATAATTTTACAATCAAAAAATATGGTTGTTTGGGGGTTAAAAACTATTTTAAATCCATCGCCGCCAGCGCTCTGGGGTTTAAACAAGGAATTCACAGCGCTCAAAAATTCGGAGCGTGATTTGTTAATGAATCTGCAGCAAGCCGTTCGCTCTGGCCATTCGCTGTCAGGCGCACCCATACAACGCTGAACCTGTGAAACAGCGACCCCTAAGCCCGTATTCAACATTACCGCACACCGACTGAGTCGCTGTCAACAAGCAAACCCCGGCCAAGCACAGCGAATACTAGCTGGCGCTGGGAAAATCACGCTACTGGCGCTCATCTGTCGCTACCTGGCGCTATTAATGAATCGGCCTCCCCGTCTTTGTCTGGGTGGCGGGCTGCTGTTCGGGGAACCCTGACTCCACATATTTGGTGATGTAATCTTATGTTCATCCTTGCATATGATTTTTTATTTTTTTTACATAGGATTAATTGTATTTGTTGAATACTCACATTGGTGAGTTGAGTTTTTGAAAGTATATATATATATTTTTTTACCATATTTGCGGTTTTGGCACTATGCACTGATACACTTTCATTAATCACTCTGCACTATTACACACAGCAGTCCTATTGATCTGCTGATCTTAGTAAGCACTCACTACCTCTCCCCCCCCCCCTTATTTTTATTGCATCACGGGGAGGCCGATTCATTAATAGCGCCAGGTAGCGACAGATGAGCGACTGTAGCGTGATTTTTTCAGCGCCAGCCAGTATTCGCTGTGCTTGGCCGGCGTTAGCTTGATGACAGCGACTCAGTCGGTGTGCGGTAATGTTGAATACGGGCTGGGGGGTCGCTGTTTCACAGGTCCAGCGTTGTATGTGAGCGCCTGACAACGAATGGCCAGAGCGAACGGCTAGCTTCATATTCATCAACAAATCACGCTCCGAATGTGCTGTCGCTGTCCATTCCTTGTTTAAACCCCAGAGCGCTGGTGGCGATGTGTATTAACTAGTTTTTAACCCCTAAACAACCATATTTTTGGAATGTAACATTATACATGTTTTTAGAATCATTTTGTAATATGAATACATTAATCTCAGACCTGTTAGATCAATTCTGCACATTTTTTTTTTATTTTTTTTTTGACTTAAAAATAAATCCTAACATTGCAGAAGTGGTCTCCGATTTTTTGACATTAAAAAAATTAAAAAAAAAAATAATACCAATTAATTATGAATAATTATAGATTGCTCCATTGAAATGCATTGGACATCGCCAGGGAGCGACAGCTCATACCTGGCGCTGTGAGGGAATTTGCAGCGGCGCTGTTCGGTCCAGGCGGCTTCATGATGAATGCCGCGCTAGCCGTCGCTCTCGCCGGCGCTAGCCTCATTTTGCTTGATAAATGCGTCATTGTGACCGCCGCCGGGCGTACTTGAGTCGGTAGTCGCCGTTAGCTGCCGCTACCTGGCGCTATCGCTTGATGAATAAGGGCCTTAGTATATATTTGTATAATTTTTGGATACATTTTTTGGTTTTCTGTTTTCATATGATATATTTTTTAACACATTAGGGATGAATTATTATGAATTGTTTATTAATTTATTAACTTGATTATTTAACTATGGATGAACTATTGAATCTACAATAATAAGATAGTCGATATAGGGTTATAACAGCCCCCCTCGGCGTTTCACATGTGTTTATGTTTTTTAATGAGTCTGTTTGTGATGTTTGTAAATAGTTTTTTAAGGATGGCTTAATAAAATTCTTACTTTTTATAATTATCTTGAATACTATAGTAGTGAATTTTCGTGTGTGCGGCAGATCTAGAGGGGATATGGGACAAGTCTAGAGTCCCGTTACTTTTAATGTATTGTGCTTCTTCCCTTCTACCAGCACCCCTTTATCCGGCTGTGCACATCCCGAACTTTTTGTCTTCCACATAAGCCTTTGTCTAAGGCCAGCGGCTCTGAGTGCGCTGGCGGCCGCATCCCCCGCTAAATTCACAAATGCCTGGAGCGGGCACATGCCCTGCTAAAGGGATAGTGGTGATGCGGCTGCGGCTTGCATATGCGCCTTTGGATCGGGACACAAGGCAAGTGTATAGACCAGATCACCAATGCCAACTCACCTCTTCCCGATCCTATGAGCGGCTGCTCGTCCAATCAGCACACTCGGAGCCGCTGATGTCACGCCATCTAAGCCTTCGCCTAAGGCCAGCGATTCCGAACATGTTGGCAGGCGCATCCCCTGCTACCCGTGCCAGCTTCAAGCATTTGCGAATGGCCGACGCAGGCATGCGCCCTGCTAGAGGGATAGCGGGGATGCGGCTGGCACATGCGCCATTGGACCGGGAAACAAGGTAAGTGTATGGGGCAACCTGAGGGGTTTCACACAGCGGGGCATCCCGGTTTTGGATGCCGCGGGGGGGAGGGAAACGATCGGCCCACTGTGTATTTTGGTCCGCTTTAAGGAAAGGAGCAAAATCCAGGGCACTACACAAAATCCTGTGTTTCAGGCCATTTGAAGTGGACCCAAACCCACGGCGGTTTCTATTTCAATCTATTACGATTCCAGGGGCGCTAGAATCCTTCCATCCAGAATCAGAATGCCCTGCTGTGTGAAACCCCCCCCGGTCGTCCGGTATACTCACCTTCTCCCCCATCAAAAGGCGCCTCGTGCGTGGGTTTTGGTCCATTTTAAGAAAGGAAGACAGAGAAGGGTTAACCGTCATGGGGTTTGGCAGTACTGGGGGAGTAAAAGGGTTAATAATAGCAGCAGGGAAATGTCATGGGAGTTTAACCGGACCTTCAGCATGATTTCATGAAGAGCCCAAACCCTTAAAGTGGACCAACACCCTGAGGTGATCGGCCCGGGAATCTATAAGATTCCCGGGCCGATCACCTCACACACCGCGGGACATCCGAGATCGGGATGTCCCGCGGGGTGAACCCCCCCTGAACACCCCAAATCCACCTACCTGGCCTCCCTCGCGCCCCTCTAGGCGTGCGCGTGCCCGCGCCGGCCGTCTCTGAATGGCTGGCGCGGGCGCGCACACGTCAAGAGTGACGCGCGGGAGGCGCCGACGGGCAAGCTGCTTGTACGTTGCTGTCAATCAGCTTGTCCGTCGGCACCGATTGGACGGCGCGGCCACGTGGGAGCGTTGAGAGGTGAGTTTTTTGGGGTTTCTGGGGGGTTTCACACAGCGGGGCACCCCCGATCAGGGTGCCCCGGGGAAGTGGACCAATACCCAGGATAGTCAAAATCCTGGGTGTTGGTCCACTTTAAAACTATTCCCCAGCATCTAAAATTAATATATTTTAAGTTTTTAGCCAGTTCAGGACTCTAGGATACGGGCGCCGCCATCTTGACTCAGAAGCATCACACATACTGAGAAGAGGAGAGCAGGATAAAGTACAGGGGGCGGGTTATAGCTGTGCTTTGCACAGACAGAGCAGAGCTGGGGTCAGGAAAAGGACAGCAATCCCAGAATGCAGAGCGACACAGTCAGAAGGCACTTCCTGTTTGCAGGCTGCCTGGTGCTCCATGAGCCGCCATCTTGGATGTTTAATAGCTCATAACATGCAGTAGATGCAGGTAGGATGATTTTTAATGTGAGCAATCTGTATGTACAGGGTGTGGGAAACATATAAGATAGGCTCTTATTCAGGGTGAAGGTCTGGATTAATGTGGGCAATCTGTATGTACAGGGTGTGGGAAACATATAAGATAGGCTCTTATTCAGGGTGAAGGCCCGGATTAATGTGAGCAATCTGTATGTACATGGGGAAACATATAAGATAGACTCTTATTCATGGTGAAGGTCCGGATTAATGTGAGCAATCTGTATGTACAGGGTGTGGGAAACATATAAGATAGACTCTTATTCAGGGTGAAGGTCCGGATTAATGTGGGCAATCTGTATGTACAGGGTGAGGGAAACATATAAGATAGGCTCTTATTCAGGGTGAAGGTCCGCTTTAATAGCTGGTATTAAAGGTGCATGAAGGCCAAGCAAGGGTTAATGACAAGGCTTGTAGGACATCATGAAATAGAGCCAGTAAAGGGTTACCAGCTGTGGCTAGTATGGAAGGAAGTGTTTCTGTCGGTGGCAGCGGGCGTTGCGGAGGGGGCGTAGTGAGTGCGATCGGGTCTGATCTGCTGATTATACGCTGTGCGTCGCTTTATTAATCCCACCGCTAATTATCTCTAGCGGAAGAGCCAGAAGTGCTTTGCCAGTCGCATCCCAGGAGCATGCTGGGACAGACGCCGCGAACCCGCTGCCTGGCGGGAAGGTTCCCCGACAGCGCCACCTTAAATGACCCCCCTCCTGGGGAGCACCGCAATTATAAGTAATACTTTCCTTCCAATAGAGACATAACAATGGCTGTTTGGACAACGCATCTCCCCTCCGCCAATAGGGAGTCATTCCGGGACCCTTCAAATGGAGCTCCGACCCTTTTATTGCTGGATTAACCAGTGCCGGTGGGGTTCCACCTACCAGGACCCCCCCCCCCCATTGCCATACATTTACCAGGGAAGGAGCTGCAAAGGATCCATTTTAATTTAAAGTGGACCAAAACCCAGCTTGATCTATAAGATTCCCAGGCTGATTGATTCATTCCCCCCGGGGAATCCAAAATTGGGATGCCCCGCTATGTGAAACCACCAGGTCGTCACGTTCTCTTACCTTGCTTCCCGGTGCAACGGCCGCAGCCACATCCCCGCTATCGCTCCAGCAAGGCGTGAGTCTGCACCAGTCATTTCTGAATGGCTTGAATCCTTGTTAGAGCGAAGCGGGGGATGCAGGCGCCAGCGCGCTCGGAGACGCCAGCTTTAGACGCCGTCTTAGATGGCGTGACGTCAGTCTAATAGCAGCGAGGGGCAGAAAGCTGCGTGATCAGTGAAAAAGGAGTCTGTAGTTTACTTAAAGTGGACCAAAACCCAGAATTTTGACTATCCTGGGTTTTGGTCCTTTCCCCTGGGGCACCCGCGATCAGTGACAACCCCCAGATAGCCAATGCCGACTCACCTCTTTCCGGTCCTATGGTGCATGCGCGGCCGCTCGTCCAATCAGCATGTTCGGAGCTGCTGACGTCACATCGCCTAAGGCCAGAGGCTCGGCGCGTGCTGGTGGCCGCATCCCCCGCTTCCCTCTAACAGGAAGCGTGCCCACAAATTCACAAATGCCTGGCACGCGCCCTGCTAGAGGTATAGTGGGGATGCAGCCGCAGCTCGCGCATGCGCCGTTGGAACGGGAAACAAGGCAAGTGTATGGGGCGACCTGGGGGGTTTAACACAGCAGGGCACCCCTGATCGGGGGGGGGGGGGGAGCGCCAAACCCAGGATAGTCAAAAAGTTTTGGTCCACTTTAAGGATTCTTTGCAGCTGACTCTGGTAGGCTTGTGAGGGGAGAATAAATGCAACAGAATACAGGAAAAACCTGGAACGAGAACCTGATCTGACCTCACTGGGACACCAGGGGGAGCCAGGGAGCAAGCCTTCCTAAATTCCCAGCCTTAGGCCCTTATTTATGAAGGAATAGCGGCAGGTAGCGACTGGTGAGCGACCGGTAATGACGGGCCCCGCCACGAGAACGCCGGCTCCCCACCACAATCACACATTTATCAAGCCGATCCTGCTTAGCGACTGAGATAGCGCCATATAGCGACTCATTCATCATTATTCCAGCCTCAGCCCACAGCGCCAGCGTCCGACCTTGAACAGCGACAGGTATGACCTCTCGCTACCTGGCGCTCTCCAATGCATTTCAATGCAACAATCTTTAAATATTCATAATTAATTGTTATTAATGTTTTTTTTTTTTTAATGTGAAAAATTCTGTGACCACTTCTGCCATTTTAGATATTTTTTTTAATTGTAATAAATTGTACAGAATTGATATTACAGGTCTGATATTAATGTATTCATATTACTAAATTATTTAAAAAACTTTTTTTTTTGGTTTCCAAAAATATGGTGGTTTGGGGGTTAAAAAAACTACTTTTAACACATCGCCTCCAGCGCTCTGGGGTTTAAACATGCATTTCACAGCGCTTGAATTTTTGGAGCGTGATTTTTTGATGAATATGGTGGAAGCCGGTCGCTCTGACCAGTCGCTATCATGCGCACCCATACATCGCGGAACCTGTCAAATAGCGACTCCTCACCCAATATTCAACATTACGGCAAACCGACTGAGTCGCTATCAACAACCGAACAACGACCAAACACAGCGACTACTAGCGGGCGCTGTGAAAATACCGCTACAGTCGCTCAACTGTCGCTACATGTCGCTATTAATAAATCAGCCTCCCAGTTTCCATCTGAGAGCCAGGTGGAGGAATGGATCTGCACTCTAAGCAAGTCGTACTTCAAGCAAGATGATGCCACCAAGGTCTGCAATCAAGACCAAAGATCCCAGAAAAGCCTTCAAAGAAACCTCCAAGAAATGACTATTTTTCCTGATGTACAGGTGGTGCGTCCTACTTCACAAGTGATATTTTTTTACTCACAGGAGTAGAGAATTATAAAGGATGTCAATTTTTAAATCAGTGGATTACAGTCAGGACTCCTGTATGGGGCCTGGCCAAAAGGGGAAGGGCACTGCTGTCCCTGATAGAAACCCTACTGCAAGTTCTGGAGGCAATCCCAGCCATGAGGTTAATCATGCAGCCTGCTGCACCATCCACCCTATTCCAGTGCCACTCATTCTTGCCTCTACCATCTTTACTTATCCATCCCCTTCCTGGTCCGTGTGCACCCATCCCCCCCTCCACCACTAATGAACCCCAAATGTATAAGATACTTGCCTTTTCCTCCTCTTAAGGCTTTGCCTAAAAAGGAACCCGAAATGGTAAGGAATCCACACATCTACCAACAGATGTGCAGACGTCCTTGAGAACCACCATTGAAGGGGGCCTAGGGATTTACGTTGAATGGGGCCCTACATTTTTTAATGGCATTTTTTAATAGGTACAGTATGTCTATATGATTGGATTGATAATTGAAGAGCTATGTTGGAGTTTCATACATGGTATATAGCATTAGGTTGAACTGTAGCAGATTATATGTTCACTGTTGGAGTGATGTCATTTATTAGATATTATGTGTGTGGGATTGCTGGCTATGCTGATTTTATTCCATCAATTAGACCCCGGGAGTCTCACAGGGGCCTGTCACACGGGGTGATGTGGTGGGATGGGCGGATAGGTGGGGCGCGGCTCCGCCTGGTGGAGCGCACCCACTCTGATAGTGTTTCCTGGTGTGTGCGCTCCATCGGCCGGAGGTCACGCGGCCCTGGGGGGTTTGACACCGGCCTATGTCATTGGGGCGGCCGGTGGGGTGTCTCCTGCCGTCCTGCATCATGTCACTTCCTGTGGGCGGGTGGCGCGGCGGTTCCGCCCGGTGGAGCGCATTCACTGAGATGGCACTTGTTGTGCTTCCTGGTGTGTGCGCTCCACCGGCCGGAGGTGACGCGCGCCTGGTGCTGTGTCATTTCCGTCTGAGCGATCTGGGGGGATATTTAACAAGCCGGCGCCCTCAGCTCAGTCACCCGAGCGAAGTGGTGGAGGACCACGCAGCAGGTAAGGTAAGTGGGGAGGACAGGAGGCTCTTGGACACCTTGCAGTGCTATTGTTCACTGCGTGTGTTATACTTATATATTTACACCATATGTGAGTGGCGCTTATTAGAACTGTAGTAGCACCATTTAGGCTTAGCCTTAGAGTAGTTGCACTCATCTTTTGCACATTTGCACTTTCCTTATAGTATTATTTTTATTTTTGCATGTTTGCACAGGTGTTGGATGTTGCTAGCACTGCGTGTTCTGAGCAGTGCAATATTTCACAATAGACATAGCACTTTACTAATAGACACTAGGCACTTTATGCACTCAGCACTTTCTAAAAGCGCCATTGCACTATGAGTTGTATATTAATCTTATGAATATTGAATCAATCAATTATCTATTTGGATAGTAATATAGCCCCGGAGCTCCTCCCCATTTGTTCTGAGTTTTAATAAGTGTTTTTTAACTGTATGTCTATATGTTGTTATGTATGTTGGATACTATGTATGAATTTCTTATGCTTTAATAAATCGTATATTTGATTTAGCAGTGTGCAATTAGTATTTGTGGACCGGTTGGTGGGCCAGCCCTGGGGTCGCACCTGATTTAGAGGATAGATATTGGGGGTAGGTGGATAGAATAGCCAATGGTGGCACAGGTGTAGAACAGCACCGCATACAGACTATATACTGTATATGAAGGATAGACCATTATGGTGCAGCATCACATAGAAATTGGAGGTAGGTGGATAGAATAGCCAATGGCGGCACAGGTGTAGAACAGCACCGCATACAGACTATATACTGTATATGAAGGATAGACCATTATGGTGCAGCATCACATAGAAATTGGAGGTAGGTGGATAGAATAGCCAATGGTGGCACAGGTATAGAACAGCACCGCATACAGACTATATACTGTATATGAAGGATAGACCATTATGGTGCAGCATCACATAGAAATTGGAGGTAGGTGGATAGAATAGCCAATGGCGGCACAGGTGTAGAACAGCACCACATACAGACTATATACTGTATATGAAGGATAGACCATTAAGGTACAGAATCACATAGAAATTGGAGGTAGGTGGATAGAATAGCCAATGGCGGCACAGGTATAGAACAGCACCACATACAGACTATATACTGTATATGAAGGATAGACCATTAAGGTACAGAATCACATAGAAATTGGAGGTTGGTGGATAGAATAGCCAATGGCGGCACAGGTATAGAACAGCACTGTATACAGACTATATACTGTATATGAAGGATAGACCATTAAGGTACAGAATCACATAGAAATTGGAGGTTGGTGGATAGAATAGCCAATGGCGGCACAGGTATAGAACAGCACTGCATACAGACTATATACTGTATATGAAGGATAGACCATTAAGGTACAGAATCACATAGAAATTGGAGGTAGGTGGATAGAATAGCCAATGGCGGCACAGGTATAGAACAGCACCACATACAGACTATATACTGTATATGAAGGATAGACCATTAAGGTACAGAATCACATAGAAATTGGAGGTTGGTGGATAGAATAGCCAATGGCGGCACAGGTATAGAACAGCACCGCATACAGACTATATACTGTATATGAAGGATAGACCATTATGGTACAGCATCACATAGAAATTGGAGGTAGGTGGATAGAATAGCCAATGGCAGCACAGGTGTAGAGCAGCACTGTATACAGACTATATACTGTATATGACGGATAGACCATTATGGTACAGAATCACATAGAAATTGGAGGAAGGTGGATAGAATAGCCAATGGCGGCACAGGTGTAGAACAGCCCTGCATACAGACTATATACTGTATATGAAGGATAGACCATTATGGTACAGAATCACATAGAAATTGGAGGTAGGTGGATAGAATAGCCAATGGCGGCACAGGTGTAGAACAGCCCTGCATACAGACTATATACTGTATATGAAGGATAGACCATTATGGTACAGCATCACATAGAGATTGGTGGTAGGTGGATAGAATAGCCAATGGCAGCACAGGTGTAGAGCAGCACCGCATACAGAGAGGAACGTGGTGGCCTCTGATTGAATAATGAGGAACGCAGAGCCGGCCATTTGTTCGCAGTGACATCCTGGTCCTGGCAGTATCCAGCTGGCATTCATATGGGAGTAAGTTTGGGGTGTAAGCAGATTTAATGCCTCTGCATGATGAGATCACTGCCTGGAATTATCTTCTGGCACCAAAATCTGCTCAGCAGTTGCGTCAGAGTGAATCTCATAACAGTTTTATTTAAAGATGCTGCGGACCAGTCTGAGTCTCTTGGCAATCATCCCTGGATGAGGCGGGGGAGGGGGGGACACGGAGTTCATATATCCCATTGCAGAGCCTCAGGAGAGCATCTGTCACTGAGGAATCAACGTGGACCTTAACATGGGAAATGAAGAAATTCTCTTATGCCCTTTGACAATGTCACTAAAGTGTTAGATGAAGGTGGTGCTGTGGATATCGCCTATCTGGATTTTAGCAAAGCCTTTGACACTGTACCACATAAGGATCATAGATAAGTTAGGACTCAATCCCTGGATAGTTCAGTGGATTTCCAGTTGGCTGAGGGATCGGTATCAGAGCGTTGTTGTAAACGGTGTGCAATCTGAACAAAGGCGAGTTACAAGTGGTGTGCCGCAAGGCTCTGTCCTGGGCCCCATTCTTTTTAATATATTGAGTTAATTAAGTGACATAGGAGAAGGCTTGGTAGGAAAAGTTTGCCTACAAAGGTTAGTAATAGGGTGAATATTCCTGGAGGTGTCTGCAACATGGAAAATGATTTAGCTTTACTGGATAGATGGTCAAAACTGTGGAAACTAGAGTTTAATGTCTCTAAATGTAAAATCCTGCACTTGGGTAGAAGGAATCCCGGCTCTGAGCACCGTATGGGCAGCACTGTGTTATCCAGGACCTCGGAGGAGAGAGATTTAGGGATACTGATTACTGATAGCTGCAAGATGAGTGGACAGTGTAGCCAGGCAGTGGGAAAAGCAAGCAGGATGCTCGGCTGCATAGCTCGAGGCATCACCAGTAGGAAGAGGGAGGTTGTGATGCCGCTGTATAGAGCCCTGGTGAGGCCACAGCTAGAATACTGTGTGCAGTTCTGGAGACCTTACCTGCAAAAAGACATTATTCAAATAGAACGCGTCCAAAGGCGGGCAACGAAAATGGTGGAAGGATTTAAACTTAAAACTTATCAGGAGAGACTTAAAGAACTTAATTTGTACAGTCTGGAGGAAAGAAGGGAGAGGGGGGACATGATGGAGACCTTTATATATGTGAAAGGATTGAATAAGGTTCAGGAGGGAAGTGTTTTTAAGAAGAAGCTTAATGATAGAACAAGAGGCCCAACCTGAAGCTAGTCGGGGGGAAGATCAGGAGCAATGTTAGAAAATATTATTTTACAGAAAGAGTAGTAGATGCTGGGAACAAACTTCCAGCAGAGGTAGTTGAAAAATCGTCAGTCAGTGAATGTAAACCTGCCTGGGATAAGCACACATCTATCCTAAGATAAAGAGAACATACAGTATACACATAAGGGCAGACTAGATGGACCGTATGGTCTCCTTCTGCCCTCATCCTTCTATGTTTCTATGTCTTTGAATTTAATTATATTGTTGACCCACTTGTGATGTTTTTAAAATTCAACTAGAAATTGCAGGAGTGATTGGACCTCAGGTCATGTTTTATATGGGGGAGCAATGACTGGTGGCTGTAGAGATTACATAAAATACCATAAAGGTAATCCTTGGAATTGCACAGAGACATAAAGAGATGATTTGCATAGCTCCGCCTGCTGCAAGGATACATGGGTAATGCTATCTGTCCTTGTGTTGGGTACTGTGCAAATACTTTCCATTCTAGGAAAGCTCCTCTCTTCCTTTACCTAAGTAAGTAGAGGGCCCCCCTATAATAAGCCTAACATGGGTCTCTCCACATACTGGCTTGCGACTACTTTACATTCTAGGAAAGCTCCTCTTTTCCTTTAGTTAAGTAGAGGGGTTTTTGGTCTCTTTAGCCCCCCCTATAATAAGCCTAACATGGGTCTTTCCAAATAGTGGCTTGCAACTCTGTTTTGGTACTCACCAAGTCTCACTCCCCATACAGCCAGAAACTTCCAGCCTAGTGCCAATGAGAGCCTGAAGCGCCAAACTTGTGTCCACTAGTTGGATGGGTTTGTCTGTATAAATTTAAAGCTAATCCTTGGCATTGCACCCTTAGCTTTTCTAAGTGCCTTGGATGACACAGAGACATAAAGAGATGATGTGCATAGCTCCGTCTGCTGCAAGGATAGATGGGTAATGCTATCTGTCCTTGGACTGGGTACTGTGTAAATACTTTCCGTTCTAGGAAAGCTCCTCTTTTCCTTTAGTTAAGTAGAGGTTTTTTGGTCTCTTTAGCCCCCCTATATTAAGCCTAACATGGGTCTCTCTACATACTGGCTTGCAACTCTGTTTTGGTACTCACCAAGTCTCACTCCCCATACAGCCAGAAACATCCGGCCTAGTGCTGATGAGAGACTAAAGCTCGAAAAACGTGGCCACTAGTTGGATGTGTTTGGCTGTGTAAATTTAAAACTAATCCTTGGCATTGCACCCTTAGCGTTTCTAAGGGCCTTGGATGGCACAGAGACATAAAGAGATGATTTGCATAGCTCCGCCTGCTGCAAGGATAGATGGGCCCTTGTGTTGGGTACTGTGCAAATACTTTCCGTTCTAGGAAAGCTCCTCTCTTCTCTTCATAGAATACCATACATTTTCCTGTTTCCACCCTTTACTCACTACATTACTTTATCTCAGCAGGTGACAAGGAAGAAAAGGAGGGTTAGCATTATGTGGCCAGAGCATCATACATATAGGCTACTATATAGGCCAAGGCAGAGGTCATGTCTTGCTACCCTCCGCATTGGACCTCTAGTCATGCTAATTCCAACCCATAAGGCGTTGGTCTAGTGCTCTGCTGAGGATGTTTCTGGCCAATGCAGACACACACCTGCTAATATGAACCCCCTGTTTACAAGAGGGAGCATGGGTAATCTAGAGGGGGAAATAACATGGTGGGTCAGTAGGTTGCCACCCTGTGCCCATTAAAGTGGAATCACAATCATAGGGACCTCTTAATAATTTACAAGTTTAAAAAAAAGCAAGGGCCCCACTTGTTCACAACTTTATTATTATTAACTAAAAAATATATCCCGTCTGTCGTGTTCCTTCTGTGACATATTTCATTGTCCAACCTCTGAGCCTAGTGGTGTCTTCTCTCTTGTTTGACGTTCTTCCATTGTCTGTCTAATGGCAACTTTTTATTTATTAATGACCACTTTCCATTTTCCAGATACCACCTGTGTGGTCCATATAGCTTTTTAGTATCTAAACCCTGGTTTGAAAACACTTAACAATCATACCAAGTGGATTAAAGGCACAAAATGCACACACATCATTTTCACCCCCTGTTGGAGCAGTTTTGCCTGAAGCAATTCAGGCTTGGGTAAAGTTTAGATGGTAGCAGGTCCAGGTTGGTTTACGGATCAATTTGTAACCTTGCTGAGAACCACTTGATAGGCTCTCGAGTTGAGGTGGAAAATTAAATATTATAATTACTATTAATTATTTCAGTTCTAGCCGCCTGTATGTATCTACCACATTCCCAAGTGTGTGAAGGGGTTTTCACCCCTCCACCTGATAGGAATGACCATTACTAAGAATGTTATGTCTGCTTAATGAGGAACTTACTATATGTGCTGTATATGTTTGAAATGTCCAAAAGTATGACATGTGTGCAGGCATCCAATCAGGATGGTCATTTAAGTTCCTTTGTCTAAACCTGTATTTAAGAAAGCCCCGGTCGACCAAATAAACATTGTATTTCCTGAAGACTTATGCTTCTGAGTGTTTTCTACTTCATAGCACCACCTGTTGCACTGGTTGGTAACCCTTGGTTCAGGGTCTTCTGCCTCGTTTGGAAACCTTTGTTTCATTTGTTTGAACTCCCCTCCTTGTTCACAACTTTACCAGTAATTAAATAATAAACCCCATCTTTGGTGTCCCATCTGTTCCTTTTTCCACCTGGGGTCTTCTGGCTTGATTGAAAACCTCAGCTGCATCTTCTGGTATCCTTAAGTGTTTGAAGACCAGAGAAGCACAGTTACCCCTTTCTTTCCTCTTGGCTCCCATCCCAGTTTCCTGTTTTCACTCTTTATTTACAACATTCATTGATCTCATAAGGAGACAAAAATGAAAGAAAAACTGGGAAGTTAATGTGACGTGAACATCAACAAGATTATGTAACAACCGAAATGTCACCAGAATTTGGACTGCTAACCTCTTCTTTCAGACTTGTCTTTAACCTCACCAAAAGTACTACCAATAAAGGGTAAATAACCTCCTCTTGACCCAATTCTTCTTTCACACTTGTCTTCAACCTCACCAAAAGTACTACCAATAAAGGGTAAATAACATCTTCTTGACCCAATTCCTATTTCACACTTTTCTTCAACCTTATGAAAAGTACTACCAATAAAGGGTAAATAACCTCTTCTTGACCCAATTATTCTTTCACACTTGTCTTCTACCTCACCAAAGGTACTACAAGTAAAGGGTAAATGACCTCTTGACCCATTTCTTCTTTCACACTTGTCTTCAACCTCACCAAAAGTACTACCAATAAAGGGTAAATAACATCTTCTTGACCCAATTCCTATTTCACACTTTTCTTCAACCTTATGAAAAGTACTACCAATAAAGGGTAAATAACCTTTTCTTGACTCAATTCCTATTTCACACTTGTCTTCAACCTCATGAAAATACTACCAATAAAGGGTAAATGACCTCTTGACCCAATTCTTCTTTCACACTTTTCTTCAACCTCACCAAAAGTACTACCAATAAAGAGTAAATAACATCTTCTTGACCCAATTCCTATTTCACACTTGTCTTCAACCACATGAAAAGTACTACCAATAAAGAGTAAATAACCTCTTCTTGACCCAATTTTTATTTCACACTTGTCTTCAACCTCATGAAAAGTACTACCAATAAAGAGTAAATAACATCTTCTTGACCCAATTCCTATTTCACACTTGTCTTCAACCTCATGAAAAGTACTACCAATAAAGGGTAAATAACCTCTTATTGACCCAATTCTTCTTTCACACTTTTCTTCAACCTCACCGAAAGTACTACCAATAAAGGGTAAATAACATCTTATTGACCCAATTCCTATTTCACACTTGTCTTCAACCTCACCAAAAGTACTACCAATAAAGGGTAAATAACATCTTCTTGATCCAATTCTTCTTTCACACTTGTCTTCAACCTCACCAAAAGTACTACCAATAAAGGGTAAATAACCTCTTATTGACCTAATTGCAGAAAAGAAGATGAGAGGGTTAGAGGCACATACCACATACATAATAGCATTGGAGCCTAGGAAAATCACCCTGCTTATCCAACACAGCCCTGCTCTTGACAAAATTGCTCAACCAGATTGCCCGCATATGGCCAGTACAAAGATGAGCTCTGAATCATTGCCAGCAGAATCTCCAGTGCAATTTTGCAGACATAATTAAGTAATTAACACAAATCAGCACATGAGGATGAAGATCTTTATTATCTCAACATTGTTATTTTACAATGCAGACATGAAAGCTAAAAACACTGGGACATAAAAGACACCGATGGGGCTTCCTTGCACCGCGGCTCTCGTCTTTCAGACGCGACCCGAGGCGGGAGAATATTGTGATGGAGCCTTCGGGTCACATAGAGTCTTGTAGAACTGCTGATGTTGGCACACTGTCTGTCTGGAGAAGTTCCCGGGAGGTGTTTTCCAAGGAGGTCTTTGATGTCTCTCAAGGGACAAGGCACCAAAAGCTGAAAGATGATCATTTTTATAGCACTGCAGTGCAGACATAATGGAAACTATAAAACAAAGGAAAGGGAAATTTGAATTTAGTCTCATAATTATCCTTCCATGTATATAGGCTGAAACAAGCTTTTTTGGCACAAAGCATATTCAATACTTCAGTTGTTTTTTTCATAAGGTTCCATTAGGTCAGTCTATAAGCCTTTGGACCCTGGTGTAAATTAAAGAGTAAATCCACTTTCAATGGAATTTTTGGATGTGTAGATTTTTTTGTTTTAGCAAAGAGCAGCACAAAGAGCAAACACCCAGCTCTGTGCAGCGGGGTGGGTGTGGCCTGGGCTGAGCCGCGTGGACCTGGGTTTGCTTGCACCGCCGGAGAAGAAGCAGCAGTGGCAGCGGGACAGCGAGGATCGTGGATGGCAGGGACAGCGAAGACGGCTGGGACATCGGGCCGCTCCTCCATCTTCTGGCCTACCATGGCCCGACCAGCAGTGAGTATATGTGTATATGTTTACTTTAACTTCTTTTGATTTGTTTTTTTTTCTTTTGCCTATGGGAATTGGGGGGGGGAGGGAGAATGCCACGCTGCCTATGGGGAATGGGAGGGGAGGGAATGCCACACTGCCTATGGAAATGGGAGGAGGTGCCACACTGCCTATGGGAATGTGATGGGGGGGATGCCAGACTACCTATAAGAATGTGAGGGAGGGAATGCCACACTTCCTATGGGAATGAGAGGGGGGGATGCTACACTGCCTATGGGAATGGGAGGGGGAGTGCCACACTGCCTATAGGGAATGTGAGGGGGGTGCCACACTGCCTATGGGGAATGGGAGGGGAGAATGCCACACTGCCTATATGGGGATGTGAGGGGAGGAATGCCACACTGCCTATGGGGAATGGGAGGGAGGAATGCCACACTACCTATGGGGAATCAGGGGAGGTGCCTCTCTGCCTGTAAGTGGGGGTATCCTGCATTTTGCCTATTATTTGGTTCTTGGGGGTGTTTGAGCACAACATTTGGTTCAGATTTTTTTTTTTCTTATTTTCCTCCTCCAAATCCTAGGTGCACCTTATATGGCGAAAAATACAGTATAACATATCTGGCTTTAAAAGCAAATACAGGTAAGCTGACAGGTTTCCAGTCCTGTCCTCTAAAGTGGGATTGAAATCTAAAGTTCAAAAAAACCTACTCTCTGTTAACTGTCTACAACTTTTTCAGCAGTTAAAAAATAAATCCCATCTGTAAAGCCTTTTCACATGCTTGGGGTCCCCTGTTGTTCATATAGGGCATTCGGGCTTGATTGGAAACCTTGGTGGTGTCTTCTCGCTTGCTCAATGGTTAGGGGCCTTCAGTGTCTCAAGACCAGAGGCATGCAGCTACTACTTGCTTTCCTCCCAGCTCCCAGGTAGGTCGGGACAGACTGCTGCTGCTGGGAGGGGTATTTATAGACTAGAGAGGGGAGTTTCCCTGTGATTCCCTTGATGTCACAGTAATGTAACTGACATCAGTTTTATAGACCAATGCTGGAGGACATACAGGCTAGTAACAGAATGCCTGGAAGCCTGCAGCCACGGCTTACAAGCCATTGGGATACCAGCCTAAATGCTTATCCTTATTAGGTCCTGTTAACACTTGCTGATGCTTTCAGTGTACATCCATAACATTAACACAAGCATTGTATTATTTCATTCATTTTAATTGGAAAGTTAAAATTAAAACGCCACATGCAACTATTCAAAGTTTACTAGGCCCTTGCTTACCAACACAAAGTCACACATCTAGTCTAGAAGATCTCCTATTTGTACCAACTTTTTATGTAAACTTTTTTTTCGCATCCATAGGTTTACAGTTTGCTTGTTGATTTTACATCTTTTTCAGCAGGTTTCCTGAGCTTATTAGTGGCTGTCATATGCAGTGGACTTTACCAGTCTGGGCAGCCCATGACCAGCCCACTGTATCCCCACTGAGCCGAAGTGTCCTCCAAGGGTGAGGCTTTAGCATTGCAGGGTGCAGGGGTAGATATGGCCAACTTGACGGTACTCAGGCTTTTGTAGTGTAGGGGCAGATAATGTAACAAAGATGGGCAGGGAGGGTAAGGCTTAGGCATTGTAGGCAGAGGCTAGGGTTTCTTGGCTTGGAAGATAGAGTTGGGCCATGTGCTGGAGGAAAATATGGGATGCAGGAATTGATTGGGGGTGTAATAATCAGCAGCCCAACATGACCCAGGGCATCCCAAGCCCCTGTGTAGCCAGAGAAACAATGTAGAGATCAGCACTCCTTAAAATGAAAATTTATTGAAGTCCTTTTTAAAAAATATATGTCCAAATATATGTCCAATCCAAACAGCCTTAAAAACACATACCGGACCGCGACAGCAATCCTAGAGGGTAAGCCCAGGTCTCCCTATGGCCAGTCTGCCCCTGGTCATATAGACTTCATATGAGGACAACCCTGTATATCAGAGTTACAAATCCCACATCCGATATCTCACTCCATTATGTGGATGCTGCTATTAAGGCCTATTCATGATCTGAAATGCATCTCTCTAGGTAGCTTTAGGTCCACACTTCTTTTATTTCTATACAGAGTAGGCCTCAAACACCCTTTATTCCTCTAGATGTCCAGGACCCGAACTTTATATATAAAGGGTGTCTTTAAAGCATAAGGCCTATGTACTTCAATCTTCAGCCTTGTCTTCCAGCCTTGATATTTTTTGCTTACCTTGATCTAGTCCTAGTCAGCAGTATTTTTGAGCACAACTAAAAGTCATTGGGCCGTGGGTCATCTTCCAAAGTCATTCCCACCAACTGGAGCCCTGGTGAAGATCAGATGATCTATGGATTTAATCTCTATTGTACCCAAGGGCTGCTTTTAGACAAAACGTGGCTCCAGGAAAAACTAAAATTGGGGGCCCAAATAGTGTACTAACCACACAAACACATACGTTTAAAACGACAGCCCAGACAATGTAAAAAATAAGACAGTGAGCAGCTCATCTGATGCCTGTCTCGTGTGCCTCTGCTCCATTTCCTGCAGAGCCAAGTAGAAGCCGTAGCAGTACTCCAAGTTTCCCCCTCCTTTCCATTCCATTCCTTTATGGCCATGCTCCAAAGTGGCCACACAGAAGCCCTGTCCCATGCAACTCCCATCATGAGCAAGCACAGCAAACCTTTCTGGTCACACAGCTGGCACTGACCACAGCAGAGCACATGCATGGCTCATAAAGCTTGACAGTGACACACCCTTCCCAGCTCAGCCACACCCATGTTTGGTCTGCTCTGTTTTGAGTTTTAAAATCTCATGCTCAG
The DNA here is from genome assembly GCA_027917425.1 of Gastrophryne carolinensis. Taxonomy (NCBI): domain Eukaryota; kingdom Metazoa; phylum Chordata; class Amphibia; order Anura; family Microhylidae; genus Gastrophryne; species Gastrophryne carolinensis. Next base: position 35,467,615 of record CM051237.1, on the reverse strand, counting down.
TCCCTGCTCCCCCCTCACCCAAGTTTCTAGTCCAAGAATAAAACAGGAGACCAGAAGATGGCTTAGGGCAGCGTTCCCCAACCCTCTCCTCAAAAGCAACCAACAGGTCATGTTTTGTGGATCTCCTTATAGCCAGCTCTAAAGCACCAGACCAATTTCACCTGCGCCTCTGGGTGGAGATCTGCAAAGCCTGACCTGTTGGTTGCTCTCAACGGTGTGGTGCTGGACTAGAAGCAGGTTAGTAGGTGTAAGGGAATTATATGTTGGCCATGAGGAGTCAAGTCACTGAGAATAATTTGTTTGCTACATATGATGGATATTCTGAATAAAAGGAACTATAATAATGTGCAGCACCTGCATGCTGAGTTTTCATTGTTTTGATAGTGAGAGATTACTATTCACAGACACTTTAAGACACACTGTGGGGATAATGGTGTGACAGTGATATGTACTTTGCCTTCCCTGGTGATCGGGGTCTCCTGGGTGCAGCAGATTAATCCTCTACTGACCAAATAAACTCAAGACGATTAATCTCCTCCAGAGCCTAATGCATAAAAGAGGACAGATTGTCAAGAGATTTCAAGAAGAATGCGGCTTAATACAGACAACACCAGGATACAAGAAATGGAGCTGTGGGTGTGGGGTGTGTTTAACTAAAAGTATGTCCAAGGATAATTTATCTTCGAGGTAGTAAAAGATGTAAACCTGAAAGTGTTGGTCCCCTGAAAAGCAAGGAGGGGCAAGTAAGTAGGATAATTCAGAGAAAGCCAATTTACGAATCCTCTTCTTTGCTTCCATATTTCAAGAGTTGAAGGTACACAATGCATTACATGAAGCTGATGGTGAACAAATTCACAAGCTAATGACAAGGGTTTCCTAAGATGTGGCCGGAATCACCAGGGATACAGAGATTTGGGCTTTGCCATCAGTTAGCCACTGGTCACAGACCCGAGGATGCTCTGGCTTATGGTGTGCCAGCAGAAGAATCTTCAGACAATGAAGAGTGAAGAGGGCACATCTGGAATAGGTTCAGACCCAAGTTAGAACACAGGGCCTTGGAATAGGACCTAGGACACTAGCTGGATTCAGGACATCAGAGCAGGGCACAGGACCTCAGTTAATATTATAGTAAACAGGTTAGAACAACTTTATATCTATCTTATTTCAGAAGCCCAGGTAGGTTTTATACCTGGATGCGGGGTCCGACATGGCAATAAGCCATAATTAACAAAATTAGGGAGACCAAGAAAGGGGCTATTTTGATTACCCTGGATATGGTAGGGTAATATTGTCTTTTTAGAGGCAGTAATGGGCAGTTGTAACCTAGGCAAAATAACTCGGGAAAGAACCACGGCCCTGTACTGGAATCTTTTGCCCATGATTAATATTAATGGGTCCAATCCCCCCCCCCACCTTTAGCTTAACAAATGACAGAGACAGAGGTGTCCCGTCTCACTGTTTTTGTTCATTCTTTACCTAGAGACGCTGATTAGGAGAATTCCATCAGGGGTAATGGAGTGGATGGGGAGGAAGTTAAGATCATCGCTAGGATGAGTGAACCGGTTCGGATGAACCGGAATTCGCTGTGAATTTCAGGGAAAATTTGATTCGGCACGAACCCAAATTTTTTTGGGTTCGTGCCGATCGAATTTTCCCTGAAATAAGAAAAAAAATGCCGGCATGGTGGGAGCGGGCAGACCGGCTACACTATCAGCGGGCGGCGGAAGCGTGGAGGCTGGCGCCGCTCTCAGGCGCCCTCTGATGACGCGTCCTCTGATGACGCGTCCTCTGATGACGCGTCCTCTGATGACAGCTGAGAGCGGCGCCGGCCTCCACGCTCCGACCATGCAGGTAAGTGTTTGCTTTTTAAAAAAATGCCGACATGGTGGGAGCGGCGGCCCGCTGACAGCATAGCTGGCCTGCCCGCTCCCACCATGCCGGCATTTTTTTTTTCAGATGAGCGATTCGTGAAGGTTCGATTCGGGCGAACCCGAATTTCTTGGGGAAATTCAGCGAATCGCGCGAATCATAAGAAGTTCGCTCATCTCTAATCATCGCCTATGGGGATGATATTTTATTAACACTAAGTAATCCAGAGTGATCATTGCCGGCATGTATGACAATCATAGGAGAGTTCAGTAAACATTCAAATATGTACCTTTTGCAGATTAATAAACTACTGGAAGATACAGAAACATATTGCAAACTTAGGGGAGATCGTATAAATATTTTTTTTAAAGAATTTGATAACCTAATGGAGATGGGACTTGAACTAGGAGTGGTAAGTAAAAAAGAGGTAGAATTTCGCTATATAAAATTCCCCAAAAAAACACCATATATGGGCTTCCAAAGGTCCATAAGGACCAAACTAACCCTCCATATAGGCCTATCATTAGTGGAATAAATTCCTTGACGTATAATCTGGGGAAATACCTTGACTGGTTTCTCCAGCCACTAGTGGCCAAATTGCCATCTTTTATAAAGGATAGCCAGCATGTTTTAAGGCTACTAGAAGATTTTGAAGTAGATGAGATGATAATATATATATATAATTATATACATGTATACCACATTAAAGGGGATTAAAAGCTATCCGGCACTATTTGATGAAAGCCACTGATCTTTTGATGATCCAAATTGATTTCTTATTGGATTGTTTTCATTTCGCACTTGTTCATAACTACTTTTGGTATACTGGGAACTTTTATCTCCAAACAAAAGGAGACGCTATGGGTGCAAAGTTTGCCCCAAGCCTGGCTAATCTTTTTATGGGAATGTGGAAAAGAGTCATTTATATATGATGTAAAACACCCAAATTTGAGGATCTGGGGGCGCTATATAGATGATTGCCTCGTTATATGGGAAGGTACTCAGGAATCATTTGAGGCATTTTTTTCAGCCCTCAATTCTAATGACTGGGGTTTGGCGTTCACAAAAGAATTAAGTAAAAATAAAATCCATTTTTTGGATTTAGAAATAGAAATTAAAGAAAAAAAGATAATAACACGAACATATTTTAAGGACACAGACAGAAACTCATACCAAGAGGGCAGTTACACCGTATAAAAAGAAACTGTACCCAAAAGGAAGATTATAAGTGTCAAGCCAGGATAACAGGAGATAGATTCATAAAGAAGGGTTATGATGAATTAGCTATATGTAAGGAAATTGAAAATATTGCTACCATTGATAGGTCTTCTATGATTAACTCCTCAAAAAAAAGAGGAGAAAGATCTCCAAAACACCCCCCAAAAAATGTTTGCAATTGTGCTATGATCCCACGATATGGAAAAGATTATGACAAGGTAAGTAAGATCTTGAGAAAACATTGGCATGTGATAAAAAAGGTTGGTGATAAATGAGGTTTTGGGACCCCATCTCCCAGAAAAACTGAGGATAATATATAGGAAGCCACCTACAATAGTTACTCACCTTGTAAAGAGCTACATAGAACCGACTGAAAAAAGGGAAGCCTTATATGCGATATGAGAGGGTTTTATAAATGTAAAAAATTTGTAGGTTGTAAAATTAGTAATATTGAGAGTAATAAAAAGGGTATAAAGAATTTTAAATCTACAGTGACAAAAGAAGAATTTAAAATTTAAAATAAAAACATTTTTGACCTGCAATAGCGAGAATGTGGTATACGTGCTTGAATGCCCTTGTGGTCAACAGTACGTGGGACGCACAGGAAGAAAATTTAAAGTGCGACTGAAAGAACACATCTATAATATAAAGAGAGGGTACGACCCCCCCGACCCTATAGGTCTAAAATTTTGGGTAGTCGAACAATGGACAGGAGGATTAAAGGGAGGAAATAACATCAGGGAGATATCCAGATTGGAATCCAAATGGATATACAAATTGCAAACTCTACAACCAAAGGGTTTAAATGTTGAGTATGATTTAAACTGCTTCATAGGAGATAATTGATGAGAGGATAATAGTGGAAATTTATTTTATTTTTTCCCAGCATTTAAATATGCTTTTATAGATGGAAAGTATTTTAAATCTCAGTCCTAGTTCGCTCCTAGCAGACATATGTATGATTCCCAAACCAGACAAAGACAGCTTACTCATCCCCAACTATAGACCAATATCCTTGATAAACATCGACGTGAAGTTTTTGGCTAAGGTCCTAGCGGCCAGACTGAACACTTTCGTGGCCGACCTCATACACGGGGACCAGGTGGGCTCTGTTCCAGCTCGACAGGCCGGTGACAGTGTTAGGAGGGTCGCACATCTGGTCCACCACGCCCACTCCAGGCATCCCGGCCTTTCTTCTCTCACTTGACATACAGAAAGCCTTCGATTCCCTATCTTGGGACTACCTAATGTGGGTACTCCGTAGGTGGGGCTTTGGACAACGGTTCCTGGAGTGGATAGGAGCTCTCTACACGCCCCCTGCGGCTCGAGTGAGATACCTGGGCTCTACCTCTGGACCATTCGGTATCCACAGAGGAACCCGGCAGGGATGCCCCTTATCCCCGCTTCTCTTTATTCTGGCCATAGAGCCACTGGGTCTAGCAATCAGGAACTCCATTAACATAAAGGGATTGGAGGTGGCGGGTGTCCATCATAAGGCCATCTTTTTTGCGGATGATGGCCTGATCACTATTACCCAGCCGACCACCTCACTCCCGAACCTATATAAGATCCTGGACCAGTTCGCTCGAATCTCGGGCCTAACGATTAATAATGAAAATTCGAGAGCGATGAACATCTCCCTGCCGGTGGACGTGGTGGACCAGGTCAAGGCTAGTTTCCCTTTTCGCTGGACAGCTGAACCACTCCCGTATTTGGGGGTACATATCTCTGCTAAGTACTCTGACCTATATGAGGCCAATTATCCTCCTTTCAAATCCTTAACCCGCCTTATGGAGACCTAGAAAACGTACCCATCTCCTGGATAGGCTGCATTTAACGCGGTTAAAATGTCCATACTTCCGAAGCTGCTCTATTTCTTCAGAGTATTACCAGTAAAGATCCCGATATACATGCTTCGGGTGATGCAGGGGAGGATCCTGGCCTTCATATGGTCTACGGGATGCCTAAGGGTGTCCAGGCACACTATGCTTGCCCACAAAACACAAGGGGGACTGGGGGTGCCCGACATACATAAGTATTATAAAGCCACCCAGATTGCTCAACTGGTCCCTATGCATTCCCCTTCCAGGCCCCCAATGTGGATTTTCCTGGAACTTCCCAATTGCGCGCCAATACCTATAGATAGCTTGCTCTGGATGGATCAGGGACATAGACCTAAGACACTCAGCCCGTTAATGAAGCATTCCCTCGCTGTGTGGGACTCAGTGAGGTATTCAGCCTCATTGATGTCCCCTCATACCCCCCTGCCTCATTTATGGGATAACCCCAACTTCCCCCCAGGAGAACAGAACAGATTAGCCTTTAAGTGGTGGCAGGATCGGGGCATCTACAAGATTGTGGATCTGCTCACGGTGAGGGGGTTCCTACAGGAGAAGTTTGGTGTCCCCGGCAGGGAATACTTTCACTACATTCAGTTAAGACACTGGATTCGGCCTCTGACAAAGCTGCACCCCCCCCTTCCGGATGAGGACCCCCTTTGAGGAATTATGCACTAGTAACCCATTCCAGAGAGGGACAATCTCCTTACTATACTCAGCATTAAATGTAGCCGGACCATAGACTCATGGGTACGTTGGTAGCAAGGGAGAAAGACCTGGGCCCATGCCAGAGTGAGAGGGGATGGTCGGAGATATGGTCCAACACCTCTAAATGCTCAATCGATGTCCTGACGACTGAAACGGCCTATAAAGTAATGCTCCGCTGGTACCTGGTGCCAGGTCGCCTGAGCAGGATGTTCTCAGGACAATCTAAAACGTGCTTTAGGGGCTGCAGTGCGGAAGGGGATTTCCTGCATTCGTGGTGGACTTGTCCCATGCTGGCCCGCTTCTGGAACCAGGTATATAGGCTGGCTAATGGGATTTTCCAAACCAATATGAAAAAAGACCCCTGGGTTGCCCTCCTGCACTGCAAGCTCCAGGAGCTCACCAGCAAACAGCACAGACTTTTTGTCTACCTCCTCCTGGCGGCTAAACAGGCTATAGCTAAAGCCTGGAAAAAACAATTAACCCCAATCTCAGAGGTGTCGGTCAGAATGAACGGATTCCTCATCAACAAAATATTATCTAGTATTCTGACCGACGCCCATGATAAATTCCTCTCTATATGGGAGCCCTGGATAAGATTTGCTTGGCCTTGGTGAACCCCCATGGAGGCTGTAGCAACCATGCAAGTTGGCTGGTGGAGTGCGGGAGCTCCTTGATCCTTCTCCCCCCCCGACCTCTCCTCCCCCTCAACCTTCTCCCCCCCCCCCAGTTCTTTGTTTCTCCTCCCTTTAGATCCTAAAAGGTTTTCATTAACCCTTTCCCGTTAGCGTGCTTGACCAAGTCTGCAAATCCTGCTGGCTCACTTGCGGCGGTGCAGACCGTGGGGGCCGGGATCCCGCGACCTGCATGGCCCCAGACTGGACATAGCCATGTCTCAGGTCAAGTAGGTCATGCGAAGATGTTGAATGTCCTTTATGATGAATGTCATTTACTTCATCGCTCTGTATGCATTGTGGATCGTTAAAACATTAGTATGATCTGTGTGTAACTTTATGAACTGTAGAACGTTAGTTTTTCCTTTTACCTCCCCTGCGTGGGATGGCATTATGATGCATAAGCTTCAAATATCTGTACTGTTGAAAACTTAAAGCTTTAATAAAATATTGAAACAAAAAAAAAAAGTATTTTAAATATAAATTAAAAAGCATATGTGATTGTGTTTGTATTGCTGGAAATATATGCAACAATTTGTTAATGTGTAAATAATATGAGCTTATATTGTCCTTTAATATGGATTTTTTAACTAAAAATAATATTAAAGTATAATGGTAATTGATGGGGAAGGCGTGTATCTGATCCCAATTCCCCAGAGTGCGAGCGCAGCAGTGTAGTGTTCGAAGAATAGCCACAGCCGTTGTACTTAATGAAAGATTTACATCAGCGGTGGAAGAGTTAAACCATCACGTGACATGGTGAGGTGAATAAATTAGTGACAGCCTTAGCCCCGTGAGCCCATGAATAAGTCCTGGATGACGAAACGTATTGGGCGGAGCTAAGGACGGTCACATGTTTTTGCCAAACGAGCGGCGCCACTGACTACGGCCGGAGGAAGCGGTGAGCTGTTACTCGTTGTATATACGCTGGAGCGTGCGAGCTATGCGGGAAAGGTCTTAGATGACGCCTAACCTAATTTTTATACTAAATGTGTGTTTCCTATGAACACCTGGTGAGCGGCTTTTTAAGGGGCCAGCAGCCATTTAGTTGAATCTATTTGTGTGAGACGTATTTACGCTATTGGAGCGCATTGTGTTTTTATCTTTTGCGTGTGTTTTAATAAACCCTGAGAGGTTTTAAGATCTGTGGAAAGTGGCTTTCATTGCTAAATACGATGATAAGAGCGTAAATAAGGGGGAGACTACCCTGAGCGCAGCAAGCATTACATATAGCTGATGGAGAAGGATCTAAAGTGGAGCCAATAAGTAAAATCAGATGAGCCTATATCCTGAGTGAATCTGGTCCGTTATATATGCAAAGGTGGTGGTGAAGTCACAAGATTGACACGAAGAGCACGAAAAGGTTTCTTTTATTTCGCTGAGCCTAGTATACGGCTCTTGGCTGCATATATTTGAATGAACTAAGTAATGAGACTGGCGTGCCAGTCTAGAGGCTTGGAGCGAGATTCCTAGAGGAAGAAATGTATATGTTTATTGTAGATAAATTCAAGCGCGTTTTTTTGAGAACGGTTGCAGTTCTATTTGTTGTAAATTCAAATTAAACTAAATAATGGAAAATCATTCACACTCCATTTGAACATAATAAAAGAAGAGAGAGAGCGAATTGAGGAAGTGTGTGAGTTCTGATGAGAGGGAACGGTATTTGGGATTAAATATGCCTATTGATTTAAAGATATTATATGCTTTAAACTTTCTCATGCTAATTAATACTTTCTAGTCTAATATCACCTCCTGAATGTAGCTCCCTCTATAATCTCTCTATATAATCTCTGCAGTTAAATGTTTAGCCTACCCAGGTTTTGTTTATAACAAAGCATTGTTAAAAAAATCAATGCATCAGATAAGCTATTAGTGAGACCAATAGTAGAAGGGGATGGGGTCCCCCAGCTTTTAAGTCCTGTCATAATGCACTTTTACTGCAACGTTATGTCGAATGGGTCTGTTCTAATCCACTGCCTGTTTGGGGACATAGAAATATCTGGATATCTACCTCCCTTCCTTTAGCTTTTAGCAATACTGAGTAAGCTAAGCAGATGTCTTAAAAATCAGATTTTTCTTGACTTGTTAAAGGAGCAGTATTGCAAAATTTGCATTAAAAAAGAGAAATAATTAAATAGCCACACAATAGCTTCTAACGTGTATAAATAATGTGGCGATAGAAAAAGGAAAAAATATCTGCTTTTCTTTTAAATTGTATAATGACAATGGCTCAGTCCATTTGCTGAATAGGGGGATCTGCTGGGTTGTATTTAGTGAGCTGCTTCATTTAGCCCACTGATCTCCTAGCAACACTTTACCTCAGAGGCTGACACTGTAATCAGTGGTAACGGCTGTGTGTGTGTGAGGTGCTGCTTTTGTTATGAGACCAGGTGACTCAAATGTGTAAAATCTATACAAAATAAACTAAACTGACTGAAAATAACTGACATTCTTCTTTGAATAACTGTGCAGGAAAATCTAAAGGTATTAAAGTGGAACAAAACACTGAGTGGCCGACCCTGAAGTCTATAAGACCCGGCCATTGACCTTCCCCCTTGGGCATTCTAAATCAGGATGCCCACTGTGTGAAACAACCCCTGGATAACCACAGATCCCCCCATTTTTCTGGCGCACTCACGCAGATAGTCATTTAGACAGGCCGGGCGGCCAGGAAGGTTACTGCTCAGGCTCCCCATCTGCGTGCAAACAGAGCTGATTGGATGAGAGCCCGCGCATGTGCTGTGGGACAGGGAAAGGTACGTTTTCACAGGCGAACTTGGGGATTTCACATATCAGTGCATCCCAAGTCGGGATGCCCCTAGGGGCACAAAACAAAACTCCAGATAGTGAAAATCCTGGGTTGGGCTTTGCTCAAAACACACAAAGCTGAAAGAAAGATCATATGGAAAAATGAAAAATAAGAATATGAAAGAGAAAATGGTAAACTGAAAGATTCTGCAGCAGAGCCAACATGAAGGGAAAACTGTCAAAATAAAAAATGTTTAGAGCAAAAAAACAGGATGTAAACATAAAAATCCAATTCTGAAATAAAATAACCCCCCCCCCCCCCCAAAAAAAAAAAAAAACTGGTGAGATTCGAACTAATGACTCTCTGGTTCAAACTGACATTGAATTTACCAATGAGCTAAATGGCTTCTAGAGCTTTTCTCTCTGTTTTAGATCCATGAGTTCTGGCCAGGCAATGTTGCAATATTATCTTATGCTGGACGGCTGCCAGCACTGAACAGCTGATACTTTGTTACATTGTTTCCCCCTCTCCTCAGCGTGGAACAGGCGAGAGTGTTGGGTCCCAACACTCAGCAGACATAAACATGAGTTATTAGTCTCAGACATCATTTTTTTCTAAATTTGTAATTCTTACTCCAACACTTACCTACATTCAAAGTACCATTTAAATATAAGTCACCTAGAAAAATTCGCGATACTGCTCCTTTAAGATTAAATAATAATCCTGATTTAAAGCCAGGTCTGAATAAGCAAGACTACCTGGACTCAAGTGCCTGCATAGATCTTAGAAAATGTGATACCTGGCACCCAGAGGAGAATAACTTAGCATTAGACCCAACTTTAGGTTTAGGAATTTCTTTGTATGTATGTATGTATGCCTGCCCTGGAGTCTCCAGGGTGGGTTTTGGTCTACTTTAAATAACACATTATAGTTATACAGTAAATCAATATTTCCTAGCTGTGATGGTTAAAGTGAATGGGTGCAGGGCCAGTACAGGGTACCTTTGCATGGTGCCGCTGGTATCGTCAAAAGGTTGGTTGTCCAATAAGACACGAATGTGAAGGAAGCAGAAGACGCAGAACTACTGCCCAAAGTAAGGACCTCTGAGCCAGACTTTGGACCTACAAGCAGACAAAGAAACAGAAGAGAACATGTTTGGGAATCATTTGACCTACCTGGGAAGAAGCCTCAACGCACAGGCAGCCAATACGCAGCTGAAGCAGGGACGGGTAAGTACCGACAGTCTCCTTTAATGCAACTTCATTGTGTCTAGAGCAGGGTTTCCTAACCAGTAGTGGTACTAAAGCTTCCCTATGGTAGTAGGTAGTGGGAGGACAAGAAACACTGCAGACAAGCCTTTGAAGGTTTTTGCTCACCCAGGTCATGGTATATTGTAGGAATAAATCAACTGGACTTACTTCAGCAAGCCATAAAAAAAGAATGGGAACCATCAGACACTGCTCTGTGTCCCACGGATCCTGACAGATGCAGATAATAATGAATCACTTTAATCTCCTACCACATTGTAAAATTCCACCTATGAATAACATTGCTCTCGACCTTACCCATGGGTGGGATAGGTGATTAATCACTGTCAGATCTTTGAGAAGTGTGGGCAGTAGCGAGCAGGAGAAGTAGAGCAGCCATCCTTATTGTATACCCAGAGTTGATTTACGAGAATTGTACCATGCAATCACACAGGGCAATGATTACCTCTATATTACACCAATTCACAATCAGTGCGCTATTGCTTCCTCCAGATATTAATGAAAGCTCGACACCCCTTATTAATATCACCGGTGGATATAGACCACTCAGCCCCGCCGTCTGCTCCTCTGGGAGGCCCCTTGTGGTTCCAAGCCAGCTCTCGCGGTGGAGACCCCATTCATTCTGCTGCCACATTTGCAATGTCCAATGATCACAGCTCAATATCCACAATGAGTTTTGCAAGACTTCATTTTACTCTCACAGGCGGTCAATAACATTAGGTGTTCAAGTCATTTGTCATGTGAGATCAGACCGATGGTCAGAGAGCAAAGGGAATTGTGGGCCCGTGGATTAAAAAAAAGGAAGATGCCTAAAATGAGGCCAAAACCAAGCCAGGGGGTCTGCGCAGTACCCATGAATGGGATGCAATGGGGCCGCCTGAAATCATGCAAGATTTCGCTGAGCTGTGAGATCTCTGTGGGACATTGACGAGTAGGGCTAAGGCCATGCTTGTCATTAACAGAGAGCTAAGCGGACGGGGGACAATCGGGCCCCGAAGCAGCCGGATGTCACTGCAGCAGGCAGCGGCAACATCCAAAAGGTAAATAGGGGCTGATGGAGGGGGGAATCGGACCCTTTTTATTTTTGGTCCAATGTTCCTCTTTAAAACACTCAGAAACACCTACATTCTTGACTCAACATCTCTCAAATTCAATTAGGTGAGAATCAAGTAATCAGGCCCCGACCTCCTGCACTCACAGCTAGGAGACCCCAAACCACTTTCTTCTCAACCCCATTATTCACTAATGTGTCCAGCAGAGAAGGATAGATTGGGCTGATTGGGAAGACCTGGGTCATACCACCAGGGAATTGAAGGGAATAGAAGGTTGTTGGCAGATGGAGACCACATGGTCCATCTAGTCTTGCCTTATCACTGGTACTGATGGACTGGCAGCAGCTGGATAGGTCCCATTTTTGGCAACAAAAATGGACCTCTAGTCTGCAAGCCTAAAACATTGTGAAGCCTGAAAATTAGGCTCATCCAATTAACACTCACTCACAGTGTTAAGTAGATTTAAATAAAAAAAAAAGAGTTTAGATAATGTCTGGGAATGGTTTGTTTGATGTCTGCTGGGGAGTCACTTTACGTTATCATTCTAAATGGGGGGGCACAGCCTGCTGGGGAGGAGGGGGGGCAATTGGTAATTTATCAGGGAGGGGATTTGTTATTTAGCTAGAGGCTGCCTGGGAAATGTAGTCTTATTTAGCAGTGAAAGAAACATTAAAGAGGACCAAAAGCCAGCCCCAGAGTCTAAAAGCAAACCTTCACTAGGGGACCAGAATGTTAATTGGGTGAACCAAATTTTGCGGCATGTAGGGGGTTACAAAAATCAGAGGTCACCTGATCCAGGTTAAAGGAACGCCGCCCAGCAGGTTAGTGCATACAGCAACAGGTGACTGGCAAATAATGGGTTACAGAATCAGACAACGATCTAGCAGGTAAGAGATTATAGGGTCTGGGGGCAACTCAGCAGGAAAGGAGTTACACGAAACAGGGTTACGCGATTGAGATATAAACTGGCAGGTAAGTGGTAAGAGCAGATCATGTCAGACAAATCTTATTAATTCTTTGACAATGTCACTAAAGTGTTAGATGAAGGTGGTGCTATGGACATCGTCTGGATTTTAGCAAAGCCTTTGACACTGTACCACATAAGGAGCTCATAGATAAGTTATTGAAGGTAGGACTCAATCCCTGGATAGTTCAGTGGATTTCCAGTTGGCTGAGGGATCGGTATCAGAGCGTTGTTGTAAATGGCGTGCAATCTGAACAAAGGCGAGTTACAAGTGGTGTGCCGCAGGGCTCTGTCCTGGGCCCCATTCTTTTTAATATATTTGTAAGTGACATAGAAGAAGGCTTGGTAGGAAAAGTTTGTCTGTTTGCTGATGATACAAAGGTTAGTAATAGGGTGGATATTCCTGGAGGTGTCTACAACATGGAAAATGATTTAGCTTTACTGGATAGATGGTCAAAACTGTGGAAACTAGAGTTTAATGTCTCTAAATGTAAAATCATGCACTTGGGTAGAAGGAATCCCTGCTCTGAGCACCGTATGGGCAGCACTGTGTTACCCAGGACCTCGGAGGAGAGAGATTTAGGGATACTGATTACTGATAGCTGCAAGATGAGTGGACAGTGTAGCCAGGCAGTGGGAAAAGCAAGCAGGATGCTCGGCTGCATAGCTCGAGGCATCACCAGTAGGAAGAGGGAGGTTGTGATGCCGCTGTATAGAGCCCTGGTGACACCACAGCTAGAATACTGTGTGCAGTTCTGGAGACCTCACCTGCAAAAAAACGGGTCCAAAGGCCGGCAACAAAAATGGTGGAAGGACTTAAACTTAAAACTTATCAGGAGAGACTTAAAGAACTTAATCTGTACAGTCTGGAGGAAAGAAGGGAGAGGGGGGACATGATGGAGACCTTTATATATGTGAAAGGATTCAATAAGGTTCAGGAGGGAAGTGTTTTTAAAAAAGAAACTTAATGATAGAACAAGGGGGCACAACCTGAAGCTAGTCGGGGGGAAGATCAGGAGCAATGTTAGAAAATATTATTTTACAGAAGGAGTAGTAGATGCTTGGAAAAAACTTCCAGCAGAGGTAGTTGAAAAACCAACACTAAGTAAATGAGCACATGCCTGGGATAAGCCTCCATCTATCCTAAGATAAAGACAGCTTGGACTGGGGGAAAACGTGTGCAGATGGGTGGGAAATTGGCTTAGTGATCGGAAGCAGAGGGTGGTTATCAATGGTACACACTCAGATTGGGTCACTGTTACCAGTGGAGTACCACAAGGGTCAGTTCAGGGACCAATTCTCTTCAATATATATATAAATGACATTGGGTATAGATTAAACAGTAAAGTCTCAATCTTTGCAGATGATACTAAGCTGAGTAAAGTAATTAAAACAAAGGAGGACAACAGGCAACTACAAACAGATTTAGATAAATTGGAAGCATGGGCAGTTAAATGGCAAATGAAGTTTAACACAGATAAATGTAAGGTTATGCACATGGGAAGGAGAAATCTGTGTCATGATTACACACTAAATAAAGAAACACTTGGTAAAACAACAATGGAAAAGGACCTAGGGGTTTTAGTTGACAATAAGCTCAACTGTAGTAATCAATGCAAGGCAGCTGCTGCCAAGGCAAACAGGATCATGGGGTGCATCAGGAGGGGCATAGGTGCTCATGACCAGAGCATCATTTTACCCCTGTACAAGTCACTGGTCAGACCCCATATGGAATACTGTGTACAGTTCTGGGCACCTGTGCTTAAGAAGGACATATCAGAACTGGAGCGCGTTCAAAGAAGGGCAACAAAGTTAATAAAAGGAGTGCAGGGGCTAGAGTACCCGGAAAGATTGTCCAAGTTAGGCTTATTTAGTCTAGAAAAAAGACGATTGAGGGGTGATCTAATAACTATGTATAAATATATTCGGGGTCAATACAAGGATCTGTCCCACAATCTATTTATACCCCGGAGTGTAACCATAACCCGGGGGCATCCACTAAGGTTAGAGGAAAGGTGCTTTCTCCACCGACATAGGAGGGGATTCTTCTCTGTAAGAGCAGTGAGACTATGGAACTCCCTGCCAGAGGAGGTAGTAATGAGGGATACATTAAAAATGTTCAAAAGTGGCCTTGATGCCTTCCTGGCATGTAATAACATTTCCGGCTATGGCTACTAGACCACTGGAAGAAGATCTATAGTGGCCAGGATGCCCTCCTTGCATATAATAACATTTCCAGCTATGGCTACTAGACCACTGGAAGAAGATCTATAGTGGCCGGGATGCCCTCCTGGCATATAATAACATTTCCAGCTATGGCTACTAGACCACTGGAAGGAGTTAAACAGGCTGAACTGGATGGACTAAAGTCTTTATTCAGCCTTACATACTATGTTACTATGTTACTATGTTACTAGAACATACAGTATACACATAAGGTTAGACTAGATGGACCATATGGTCTCCTTCTGACATTACCCTTCTATGTTTCTCTGTAACCTAGGAAACCTTCCAGCAAGGTGTTATAGAATAGGGTGATTTTGCAGGTAAGAGGTTATAGGATCAGAGTTTATCCAGCCAAGAAGGGGTTACATGATCAGGAGGAAATATGGCAAATAATGGATTACAGAATAAAGACATGATGCGGCAATTAAATGGTTATAGAATAAGGAGTCCCACCACTCCCAAATCTGTACTCCCAAGCAATGGCACCACTCACTTATGTAATTAAATCTTAATAATTACTTTATTGATATCCAAAACATTTTTTAATCTATACAATGTACATACAATTAAAACCAATTAAAATACATATAAACACACCCCCCAGATGGTAATTAGCACTGAAGCCGTACTAACAATATAAAATATGAATACAAAGCGTGACCGCTGCTCCCAACCTAGCTGATAATAATTAAAAAGTGTTGAATCTAAATTAATATAATAAAAATAAGTATTTCATTATATGTGCAAAACAATGTAATATAAAGTTCTAAGTGCAAAGTGTAAACTACATACCCAAGGACAGCCAGGTAGGAAGATAAAGCAGACACATATATAATAGATCAATCAGCTTACTTCTCAAGACGGCCAGTGATCAGTCCCAGTGATCTAAAGTGTTGAATTTAGATTCAACACTTTTTAATTATTATCAGCTAGGTTGGGAGCAGCGGTCACGCTTTGTATTCATATTTTATATTGTTATTACGGCTTCAGTGCTCATTACCATCTGGGGGGGGGTGTTTATGGATTTTGAAACCCCCCCCTCCCCCCTCTTCCCATCTCCATAGTCTGTGTATATATATGTATTTTAATTGGTTTTAATTGTATGTACATTGTATAGATTAAAAAATGTTTTGGATATCAATAAAGTCATCATTAAGATTTAATTACATAAGTGAGTGGTGCCATTGCTTGGGAGTACAGATTTGGGAGTGGTGGGACTACTTTTCTTTTGAGTACTGGTTGTATATATGCACAGTTGTGCTTCTGTCACCATTATGTGCACACTCCATTAGATCAGGGCTGGTGCGGTTTTGGTTTTTGTTGCTGGTTATAGAATAAGGCGATCCGGCAAGTAAGGGGTTACAGGACCAGGATTGACATGTCAGGGGTTAAAGCTTTAGGAGGCCATCCAGCAGGTTATGGAATCAGGATCTAGTAAGTAATAGGTTAAATAACCGGGAGGAAATCGGGTAAATAATGGGCTAATGCAGTTATTACAGTTTATAGAATTAAAGCAGAACCACATTCTATGGAAGGTTAAATAAAAAAAAAAACATGTATTAGCTACCCTTAGTGTCCTGGTAACAAATTAGATACAAATACACACAAATTATTTTGGCTTCAAAGGAAATGAATGGAAAGTAACATTTTCTTTTGATGCTTATCTTCCTTCCTTCAATAGGCACTAATAGCTCACAGCATGAGATCGCGAGGAGGAGGGGGGCTTAAACTGCTAGTTTAGAACAATGGTATCCTGTTAGAAACCAATGGCATACAATGGGGAAAATGAAAATGAAAATCACTATAGCAGGAATATTGAGGGTAGGAGATAATGTACCTGGGGTGGGGGAGCAAAGTTCTTTATGGAAGTTTTGGTCCACTTTAAATGATCCACCAAAAATGATCTAGTGAGTTAAGGTTAAATAACTAAAAGTGGTTCCGGCTTATGATAGGATCAGGTTGTAAGAGGTTATAGGATCAGGAGGCATTTATGAGGTTACAGAATCAGGATCTGATCCAGCAGGTAAGTGGTTGCACAATGAGGAGGTAATAGCTTACAGATATGAAGTAGTCAAGGGGTTAAAGAATAGGAAAATCCAGCAGGTATAAGGATGTGTTACGGGTTTGATCAGGAGGTAATCTGGCAGGTGATGGGTTACAGAATCAAAAGAAAATGCAGCAGCTAAGCGTGTAACAGAACTGGAACATCAGATGACTGGCTGGTAAGGGGGTTACACAATCAGGGACCAGCAGGGAACAGTGGCTATACACTGAGGGTATGATCCAGCAAGTAAAGGGTTAAAAAAATAATGCAGTGATCCAGCAGGTAAGGGGATATATAATCAGGTAAGGGCTTACAGGACCAGGAATCCAGCAGGTAATAGGTTACAGGATGAGGGTATAATGCAGTAGGTAAGGAACTAAAGGATGAGGATATGATCCAGCATGTAACGGGTTACATTATAAGGAATTCAGCATTAATAAGCTACAGGATGAGGATATATTGCAGCAAGTAAGGGGTTATAGGATGGGGATATAATCCAGCAGGTACATGGTTGCAGGATGAGGATATAATGCCGCAGGTAAGGGGATATACAATAAGGTAAGGGGTTACAGGACCAGGAATCCAGCAGGTAATGGGTTACAGGATGAGGGTATACTGCAGTAGGTAAGGGACTAAAGGATGAAGATATGATCCAGCATGTAACGGGTTACATTATAAGGAATTCAGCATTAATAAGCTACAGGATGAGGATATAATGCAGCAAGTAAGGGGCTATGGGATAAGGATATGATCCAGCAAATAAGGGGCCATGGGATGAGGATATGATCTAGCAGATAAGGGGTTACAGGATTAGGGATTAAGCAGGTAAGAGATTTTAGCATGAGGATATCCGGCAGGTAAGGGGTTATAGGATAAGCATATGATCCAGTAGGTTAGGGGTTATTGGATGAGGATTAAATCCAGTCACTTAAGTGACTGGCAGGAAATGGGTTACAGGATCAGGGATTCAGCAGGTAGGGGTTCCATGATGAGGATATAATCCAGCTGGTAAGGTTTTTTTTCAGATAAGGATATAATGCAGCAGGTAAGGGGTGACAGGAGGAGATATGATCCAGAAGGATGAGGATGAGGGATATAAACCAGCATTTAACGGGCTTTAGTTTGAGGTTGTAATCCAGCAGGTCCAGGATTACAGGATGGGGATATGATCCAACAGGTAAGGGGTTATAGGATGAGGATATAATCCAGAAGGTAAGGGGTTATAGGATGCGAATATAAACCAGCAGGTAAGTGGTTGCAGGATGAGGATATAATGCCGCAGGTAAGGGGTTATAGGATGGGGATATAATCCAACGGGTAAGGGGTTACAGGATGAGGATATAATCCAGAAGGTAAGGGGTTACTGGATGAGGATATATTACAGCAAGTAATGGGTTATAGGATGGGATATAATCCAGCAAGTATGGGGTTATAGGATGGGGATATAATCCAGCGGGTAAGGGGTTACAGGAGGGGATATAATCCAGCAGGTAAGGGGTTATAGGATGAGGATATAATCCAGTAGGTAAGGGGTTATAGGATGAGGATATAATCCAGTAGGTAAGGGATTATAGGATAAGGATATAATCCAACATGTAGTGAGTTATGATCCAACAGGTAAGGGGTTATAGGATGGGATATACTCCAGAAGGTAAGGGGTTACAGGATGAGGATAGATTCCAGTAAGTAATGGGTTATAGGATTGGGATATAGATTCCAGAAAGTAATTGGTTATAGGATGGAATATAATCCAGCAGGTAAGGGGTTACATGATGGGGTTAGATTCCAGCAAGTAATGGATGAGAGGATGTGGATATAATAAAGCATGGAGGGGTTATAGGATGGGGATATAATCCAGCAAGTAATGGGTTATAGAATGAGGATAGAATTCAGCAAGTAAAGGGTTATAGGATGGGGACAGATTCCAGCAGGTAATGGGTGAGAGGATGAGGATATAATCCAGCAGGTAAGGGGTTATAGGATGAGGATATAATCCAGCAGGTAAGGGGTTATAGGATGAGGATATAATCCAGCAGGTAAGGGGTTACAGGATGAGGATATAATCCAACATGTAGTGAGTTATGATCCAACAGGTAAGGGGTTATAGGATGGGATATACTCCAGCAGGTAAGGGGTTACAGGATGAGGATAGATTCCAGTAAGTAATGGGTTATAGGATGGAATATAATCCAGCAGGTAAGGGGTTACATAATGGGGTTAGATTCCAGCAAGTAATGGATCAGAGGATGAGGATATAATAAAGCATGGAGGGGTTATAGGATGGGGACAGATTCCAGCAGGTAAGGGGTTACAGGATTAGAAGGGTATAATCCAGCAGGTAAGGGGTTACAGGATTAGAGGGGTATAATCCAGCTGGTAAGGGGTTACAGGATTAGAAGGGTATAATCCAGCAGGTAAGGGGTTACAGGATTAGAAGGGTATGATCCAGCTGGTAAGGGGTTACAGGATTAGAAGGGTATGATCCAGCTGGTAAGGGGTTACAGAGGCAGGAGGCCATCTGGCAGGTAAGCGTTGGAGGGGAAACCAGCAAGAGAGGGGTTAATCAGTTTGGGCCGGTCCTGCCCCCTCCAGGTAGTGACATCAGACGGAGCGAGCGAGCGCGCACACACACACACAGCATCCTCTTCTCGCCATCACTGCAGCATCCACAGCATCACACTGCATCACTCTGCACCGGTGCAGCAGCTCCCCCCCCCCCATATACACACACACACACGTCCACCGTCTGATCTGCACCCCCGGGGTGCCCGACCAGGGGCCTTGTGACCCCAGACGGTGCAAGCACAGCCGCATCACAAGGTGAGTACACCTCCATCCTTCCCATCACTATATATATATATATATATATATACAGAGATATACAGATATGTGCATGTATACAGATATATATATATATATATATATACAAATGTGTCCCAGTTACAGGCAGCAGCTGCCCTGCATGCTAATGTGTGTGTGCATTCCATGACACCCCATACACACACACACACACACACACACACACAGCAGATGCAGGGGGCATGGTGGGTGCGTGTGGTGTGTATACTGGGCACACTTGCTGATGGCTGGCTGGGAAGGTGGATTTGCACTTGGCGTCCGGCAGGCCTGCAGCTCACCAGACGCTCACTGCATTATTACCCACTTGCATGACAGATGGAGAGCCCTTGTCCCAATTCCCAGCACTCCCTGTATGTATGTATGTGTGTGTGTGTGTCATTATGTTATCACAACTTGTGTCCCTCTTTAGATCGTTAGCTCCTGTGGCAGGTAATATAGATCCATATACATTGCCTATACGTATTACAGTCATTTACCACCAATACATTGTACAACACTACGGAAGATGATGGGATTTATATGTTGGAATATTAGTACTGCAGCTGTACACTTTTGTATAGAACATATATATGTGTGTGTGTGTGTGTCTGTCTATAATGTATATTTGTGTGTGTGTGTCTATAAAAACATAGATATATGTGTATGTGCCTCTATATTCTCTCTCTATCTATCTATATATATATATATATATATATATATATATATATATATATATATATATATATATTGTGTGTGTATTTGCATACAGTATATATAAGTGTGTGTCTGGATATACAATAAATATGTATGTGTGTTTGTGCCAGCTGTTTGTGTATTTCTGGTGAACAAGCATGATCTGCTTGTACACCTGTTTTTGTAAGTGTGTGTGTGCATATATATATATATATATATATATATATATATATATATATATATATATTGTGCATCTGTGTGTTTTTGTACAAATGTTTCATAACTCAGTATGTGTGTGTGTCTGTATGTGTATATATATGTCTGTATATACTGTATATATATATATATATATATATATATATATATATTTATATGTGTGTGTGTACTGTTTGTTTGCCTAATCATGCCATTCTTGAAATGTCTTGGTAGCTCGTTATGTGCATACGTGTAACATTTTTAGCCATGTTTGTGTTGCTGTCCAACACTGATCTGAGGTGTGATATAATATGACAGCGTGTAGACTCCTGGGAGGTGTCCAATGCTGATCTGACGTGGGATACAATATGACAGGGGTTCTCAACCTTTTTACGCCAAGTACCCCCTAGTGTCAAGTGGTTCCAACCAAGTATCCCCTATGGGGTGATCAAATAAAAAGTACCAAAATAAGAAGTCCACAGGCCTCATAGCACTTTTAAGGCAAGAGGGATACTGCTTAACTGTAAAATAATACCCCTGCGGGGGGTACATGTACCTGTACATGTAACAGTGCAATATGACAGTGTGTAGACCTAAGGGAGTTGTCCTCCGCTGATCTGAGGTGTGATACAATATGACAGTGTGTAGACTCCAGGGAGCTGTCCAGTGCTGATCTGAGGTGTGATACAATATGACAGTGTGTAGACTCCAGGGAGTTGTCCTCAGCTGATCTGAGGTGTGATACAATATGACAGTGTGTAGACTTCAGGGAGCTGTCCTCTGCTGATCTGAGGTGTGATACAATATGACAGTGTGTAGACTTCAGGGAGCTGTCCTCTGCTGATCTGAGGTGTGATACGATATGACAGTGTGTAGACTTCAGGGTGCTGTCCAGTGCTGATCTGAGGTGTGATACAATATGACAGTGTGTAGACTTCAGGGTGCTGTCCAGTGCTGATCTGAGGTGTGATACAATATTACAGTGTGTAGACTTCAGGGAGTTGTCCTCTGCTGATCTGAGGTGTGATACAATATGACAGTGTGTAGACTTCAGGGAGTTGTCCTCTGCTGATCTGAGGTGTGATACAATATGACAGTGTGTAGACTTCAGGGAGTTGTCCTCTGCTGATCTGAGGTGTGATACGATATGACAGTGTGTAGACTTCAGGGTGCTGTCCAGTGCTGATCTGAGGTGTGATACAATATGACAGTGTGTAGACTTCAGGGAGCTGTCCTCTGCTGATCTGAGGTGTGATACAATATGACAGTGTGTAGGCTCCAGGGAGCTGTCCAGTGCTGATCTGAGGTGTGATACAATATGACAGTGTGTAGACTTCAGGGAGTTGCCCTCTGCTGATCTGAGGTGTGATACAATATGACAGTGTGTAGACTCCAGGGAGCTGTCCTCTGCTGATCTGAGGTGTGATACAATATGACAGTGTGTAGACTTTAGGGAGTTGTCCTCTGCTGATCTGAGGTGTGACACAATATGACAGTGTGTAGACTCCAGGGAGTTGTCCTCTGCTGATCTGAGGTGTGATACAATATGACAGTGTGTAGGCTCCAGGGAGTTGTCCTCTGCTGATCTGAGGTGTGATACAATATGACAGTGTGTAGACTTCAGGGAGCTGTCCAGTGCTGATCTGAGGTGTGATACAATATGACAGTGTGTAGACTTCAGGGAGCTGTCCAGTGCTGATCTGAGGTGTGATACAATATGACAGTGTGTAGACTTCAGGGAGTTGCCCTCTGCTGATCTGAGGTGTGATACAATATGACAGTGTGTAGACTTCAGGGAGCTGTCCTCCGCTGATCTGAGGTGTGATACAATATGACAGTGTGTAGGCTCCAGGGAGCTGTCCTCCGCTAATCTGAGGTGGGATACAATATGACAGTGTGTAGGCTCCAGGGAGTTGTCCTCTGCTGATCTGAGGTGTGATACAATATGACAGTGTGTAGACTTCAGGGAGCTGTCCAGTGCTGATCTGAGGTGTGATACAATATGACAGTGTGTAGACTCCAGGGAGTTGCCCTCTGCTGATCTGAGGTGGGATACAATATGACAGTGTGTAGGCTCCAGGGAGCTGTCCTCCGCTGATCTGAGGTGTGATACAATATGACAGTGTGTAGACTTCAGGGAGCTGTCCAGTGCTGATCTGAGGTGTGACACAATATGACAGTGTGTAGACTCCAGGGAGTTGTCCAGTGCTGGTCTGAGGTGTGACACAATATGACAGTGTGTAGACTTCAGGGAGCTGTCCTCCGCTAATCTGAGGTGGGATACAATATGACAGTGTGTAGACTTCAGGGAGTTGTCCTCTGCTGATCTGAGGTGTGATACAATATGACAGTGTGTAGATTCTGCTGCAGATTGAGGGATGTGATGCAATCTGACAGTTGTTAAGATCATCACTGAATAGCCCCCTGGTATCTGAATGCAATATTATATAACCAAGTAAACAATTCCATTCTGTACAGTGTTTAGACACGAAGAAGTCCACAAGTGAAGTCTTCTAGAATAGTACACTTGTGAAGGTCTAGCACACTTTGAGGCTGGAGGGGTACATGAGCACAAGCAGGGAGGAATTCAGTCAATATGGATCTCTTCCTGTGAAGTGTTCTAAAGGGAGGCTGGCTGCTTCCCAGGTGAGTAGCTCTCAAATATTTGTCTGCATTGCATGTCCCAACTTTGGGGACTCAGAATTAAGAGTAGGGACCACACTAAACACAGAGTGCCTTGTCGGGGCAGTGTGGCTTCCACATGTATCTGCAGATATATGCAACCAAATCTCTGTCTTTCCACATAGCTAGACATGTTTGTTGCTTGATATTTAGATAATGAGAGGGTTAAACTGGGCGGAAAATTAGTTCCCAGGCCCTGAATAATAATAATAATTTTGTATAAATAATAGTGATTGAGCTGCTCCCACCCCCTTTTATTCGGGTACATGGTATCCAGAGCTGGGCAAAGTCAGCAGATGCAGAAGGGATCCGCTTGTATGCAGAAAGAAATGTATAGCTCAGAGGCATCAACAAAAGCTCTACATACTACCATGTTTGATTCAATCAAGTACTTCACTGCATCATTATTTACAACTAAGTTCTGACTGTTACCTGTTCTATTATGATTATATGTATTCTACTGAAATGCAGAAATATTAAATGTGTTTCTTTACCACCTCTCAGTGCTGAAAGTGTCTCTCATATTAAGAAAGGTTGGAAGACCCTGATCTACAGTCATGTTGGACACAGTAAGAGTTTGTTGGTAAAATGTAGCACCCCAGAGAGCTATCCAGTGCTGATCTTGGCTGTGATACAGTATGAGAGTGTGTAGATACAATGTAGCACTCCAGAGAGCGGTCCAGTGTTGATCTTGGCTGTGATACAGTATGAGAGTGTGTAGATACAATGTAGCACTCCAGAGAACTGTCTAGTGCTGATTTTGGCTGTGTTACAGTCTGAGAGTGTGTAGATACAATGTAGAACTCCAGGGAGCTGTCCAGTGTTGATCTTGGCTGTGATACAGTATGAGAGTGTGTAGATACAATGTAGCACTACAGAGAGCTGTCCAGTGTTAATCTTGGCTGTGATACAGTATGAGAGTGTGTAGATAAAATGTAGCACTCCAGAGAGCTGTCCAGTGCTGATTTTGGCTGTGTTACAGTCTGAGAGTGTGTAGATACAATGTAGCACTACAGAGAGCTGTCCAGTGTTGATCTTGGCTGTGAGACAGTATGAGAGTGTGTAGATACAATGTAGCACTCCAGAGAGCTGTCCAGGGCTGATTTTGGCTGTGTTACAGTCTGAGAGTGTGTAGATAAAATGTAGCACTCCAGAGAGCTGTCCAGTGTTGATCTTAGCTGTGATACAGTATGAGAGTGTGTAGAAACAATGTAGCACTCCAGAGAGCTATCCAGTGTTGATCATAGCTGTGATACAGTCTGAGAGTGTGTAGATACAATGTAGCACTCCAGAGAGCTGTCCAGTGCTGATCTTGGCTGTGATACAGTATGAGAGTGTGTAGATACAATGTAGCACTCCAGAGAGCTGTCCAGTGCTGATCTTGGCTGTGATACAGTATGAGAGTGTGTAGATACAATGTAGCACTCCAGAGAGCTGTCCAGTGCTGATCTTGGCTGTGATACAGTATGAGAGTGTGTAGATACAATGTAGCACTCCAGAGAGCTATCCAGTGTTGATCATAGCTGTGATACAGTCTGAGAGTGTGTAGATACAATGTAGCACTCCAGAGAGCTGTCCAGTGCTGATCTTGGCTGTGATACAGTATGAGAGTGTGTAGATACAATGTAGCACTCCAGAGAGCTGTCCAGTGCTGATCTTGGCTGTGATACAGTCTGAGAGTGTGTAGATACAATGTAGCACTCCAGAGAGCTGTCCAGTGCTGATCTTGGCTGTGATACAGTATGAGAGTGTGTAGATACAATGTAGCACTCCAGAGAGCTATCCAGTGTTGATCATAGCTGTGATACAGTCTGAGAGTGTGTAGATACAATGTAGCACTCCAGAGAGCTGTCCAGTGCTGATCTTGGCTGTGATACAGTATGTGAGTGTGTAGATACAATGTAGCACTACAGAGAGCTGTCCAGTGTTGATCTTGGCTGTGATACAGTATGAGAGTGTGTAGATACAATGTAGCACTCCAGAGAGCTGTCCAGTGTTGATCTTAGCTGTGATACAGTATGAGAGTGTGTAGATACAATGTAGCACTCCAGAGAGCTGTCCAGTGTTGATCTTAGCTGTGATACAGTATGAGAGTGTGTAGAAACAATGTAGCACTCCAGAGAGCTGTCCAGTGCTGATCTTGGCTGTGATACAGTATGAGAGTGTGTAGATACAATGTAGCACTCCAGAGAGCTGTCCAGTGCTGATCTTGGCTGTGATACAGTATGAGAGTGTGTAGATACAATGTAGCACTCCAGAGAGCTGTCCAGTGCTGATCTTGGCTGTGATACAGTATGAGAGTGTGTAGATACAATGTAGCACTCCAGAGAGCTATCCAGTGTTGATCATAGCTGTGATACAGTCTGAGAGTGTGTAGATACAATGTAGCACTCCAGAGAGCTGTCCAGTGTTGATCTTAGCTGTGATACAGTATGAGAGTGTGTAGATACAATGTAGCACTCCAGAGAGCTGTCCAGTGCTGATCTTGGCTGTGATACAGTATGAGAGTGTGTAGATACAATGTAGCACTCCAGAGAGCTGTCCAGTGCTGATCTTGGCTGTGATACAGTCTGAGAGTGTGTAGATACAATGTAGCACTCCAGAGAGCTGTCCAGTGCTGATCTTGGCTGTGATACAGTATGAGAGTGTGTAGATACAATGTAGCACTCCAGAGAGCTATCCAGTGTTGATCATAGCTGTGATACAGTCTGAGAGTGTGTAGATACAATGTAGCACTCCAGAGAGCTGTCCAGTGCTGATCTTGGCTGTGATACAGTATGAGAGTGTGTAGATACAATGTAGCACTCCAGAGAGCTGTCCAGTGCTGATCTTGGCTGTGATACAGTATGAGAGTGTGTAGATACAATGTAGCACTCCAGAGAGCTATCCAGTGTTGATCATAGCTGTGATACAGTCTGAGAGTGTGTAGATACAATGTAGCACTCCAGAGAGCTGTCCAGTGCTGATCTTGGCTGTGATACAGTATGAGAGTGTGTAGATACAATGTAGCACTCCAGAGAGCTGTCCAGTGCTGATCTTGGCTGTGATACAGTATGAGAGTGTGTAGATACAATGTAGCACTCCAGAGAGCTGTCCAGTGCTGATCTTGGCTGTGATACAGTATGAGAGTGTGTAGATACAATGTAGCACTCCAGAGAGCTATCCAGTGTTGATCATAGCTGTGATACAGTCTGAGAGTGTGTAGATACAATGTAGCACTCCAGAGAGCTGTCCAGTGTTGATCTTGGCTGTGATACAGTATGAGAGTGTGTAGATACAATGTAGCACTCCAGAGAGCTGTCTAGTGCTGATCTTGGCTGTGATACATTATGAGAGTGTGTAGATACAATGTAGCACTCCAGAGAGCTATCCAGTGTTGATCTTGGCTGTGATACAGTATGAGAGTGTGTAGATACAATGTATCACTCCAGAGAGCTGTCTAGTGCTGATCTTGGCTGTGATACAGTATGAGAGTGTGTAGATACAATGTAGCACTCCAGAGAGCTATCCAGTGCTGATCTTGGCTGTGATACATTATGAGAGTGTGTAGATACAATGTAGCACTCCAGAGAGCTATCCAGTGTTGATCTTGGCTGTGATACAGTATGAGAGTGTGTAGATACAATGTAGCACTCCAGAGGGCTGTCTAGTGCTGATCTTGGCTGTGATACAGTATGAGAGTGTGTAGATACAATGTAGCACTCCAGAGAGCTGTCCAGTGCTGATCTTGGCTGTGAAACAGTATGAGAGTGTGTAGATACAATGTAGCACTCCAGAGAGCTGTCCAGTGTTGATCTTAGCTGTGATACAGTATGAGAGTGTGTAGATACAATGTAGCACTCCAGAGAGCTATCCAGTGCTGATCTTGGCTGTGATACAGTATGAGAGTATGTAGATACAATGTAGCACTCCAGAGAGCTGTCCAGTGTTGATCTTAGCTGTGATACAGTATGAGAGTGTGTAGAAACAATGTAGCACTCCAGAGAGCTGTCCAGTGTTGATCTTAGCTGTGATACAGTATGAGAGAGTGTAGATACAATGTAGCACTCCAGAGAGCTGTCCAGTGTTGATCTTAGCTGTGATACAGTATGAGAGTGTGTAGATACAATGTAGCACTCCAGAGAGCTGTCTAGTGCTGATCTTGGCTGTGATACATTATGAGAGTGTGTAGAAACAATGTAGCACTCCAGAGAGCTATCCAGTGTTGATCTTGGCTGTGATACAGTATGAGAGTGTGTAGATACAATGTAGCACTCCAGAGAGCTGTCCAGTGTTGATCTTAGCTGTGATACAGTATGAGAGAGTGTAGATACAATGTAGCACTCCAGAGAGCTGTCCAGTGTTGATCTTAGCTGTGATACAGTATGAGAGTGTGTAGATACAATGTAGCACTCCAGAGAGCTGCCCAGTGTTGATCTTAGCTGTGATACAGTATTAAAGTGTGTAGATGCAATGTAGCACTCCAGGAAGCTATCCAGTGTTGATCATAGCTGTGATACAGTCTGATAGTGTGTAGATACAATGTAGCACTCCAGAGAGCTGTCCAGGGCTGATCTTGGCTGTGATACATTATGAGAGTGTGTAGATACAATGTAGCACTCCAGAGAGCTGACTAGTGCTGATCTTGGCTGTGATACATTATGAGAGTGTGTAGATACAATGTAGCACTCCAGAGAGCTATCCAGTGCTGATCTTGGCTGTGATACAGTATGAGAGTGTGTAGATACAATGTAGCACTCCAGAGAGCTGCCCAGTGTTGATCTTAGCTGTGATACAGTATTAAAGTGTGTAGATGCAATGTAGCACTCCAGGGAGCTATCCAGTGTTGATCATAGCTGTGATACAGTCTGATAGTGTGTAGATACAATGTAGCACTCCAGAGAGCTGTCCAGGGCTGATCTTGGCTGTGATACATTATGAGAGTGTGTAGATACAATGTAGCACTCCAGAGAGCTGTCCAGTGCTGATCTTGGCTGTGATACAGTATGAGAGTGTGTAGATACAATGTAGCACTCCAGAGAGCTGTCCAGTGTTGATCTTAGCTGTGATACAGTATGAGAGTGTGTAGAAACAATGTAGCACTCCAGAGAGCTGTCTAGTGCTGATCTTGGCTGTGATACATTATGAGAGTGTGTAGATACAATGTAGCACTCCAGAGAGCTGTCCAGGGCTGATCTTGGCTGTGATACATTATGAGAGTGTGTAGATACAATGTAGCACTCCAGAGAGCTGTCCAGTGTTGATCTTAGCTGTGATACAGTATGAGAGTGCGTAGATACAATGTAGCACTCCAGAGAGCTGTCCAGTGCTGATCTTAGCTGTGATACAGTATGAGAGTGTGTAGATACAATGTAGCACTCCAGAGAGCTGTCCAGTGCTGATCTTGGCTGTGATACATTATGAGAGTGTGTAGATACAATGTAGCACTCCAGATAGCTATCCAGTGCTGATCTTGGCTGTGATACAGTATGAGAGTGTGTAGATACAATGTAGCACTCCAGAGAGCTGTCTAGTGCTGATCTTGGCTGTGATACAGTATGAGAGTGTGTATATACAATGTAGCACTCCAGAGATCCAGTGTTGATCATAGCTGTGATACAGTATTAAAGTGTGTAGATACAATGTAGCACTCCAGGGAGCTATCCAGTGTTGATCATAGCTGTGATACAGTCTGAGAGTGTGTAGATACAATGTAGCACTCCAGAGAGCTGTCCAGTGCTGATCTTGGCTTTGTTACAGGATGTGAACAAGGACGCCTTCTTAACCAGCCCCACCACCAAAGGCAACAGCTATACTGTAAAACCAGCCCCCATTTTATAAGGTGGTTCCTGGGATGTGACCAGCCATGAGCTGAAGCTGAACTAGCTCTGGGCTGCAGACCTAGTAATTATCCCCAGCAATGATATTAAATACTTCCTGCATCAGCTGTACAAAACATTGAAGTAACATTGGAAATCTCAGGGCTCCCTGGAGCTTGCATCACATGCATTGTAAAAGCATTATGCTTATGTATATGGGTCAATTAGCCCAATGCCATGGTGGCATGTCCTAGATTAAACCATATAGTGTACTCATGTTGAACCCTAAGTACTAGCATTTCAGTACAGGTTCTGTAAAAAACCTTGAGTTCAAATACTCATGGGGGCAATCTTTTCTTTAGCATAGAAGAATAATGGGAAAATCGAACACCCAACAACGTAGCTGCATTTAACAAAATGTCATTTAATGCTGGTGAAAATGCAGTACATCAAAATACATAGTGGATGTGTATATACAATAGGTACACACAGAAGGCAGACCACAATACATGGATCAATATAACCGCAGATTCATGTGAGTAAGCTAGGTACCCAGCTGCTGCAGGGGAGTAGTCGCCCCTAAATGCAAGTCCACGGGGTAAGGCTGCATAGTATGCAAAGGTTTAACCATTAAAATGGTACATAATAGGGAGTAATTGCCCCTGGACCGCATGCAAGATAACATACAGATAAATGCAGTGTGTATACACATACAGCAATAGGACTTACAAAGTAAAGCAGCAATTAAAGATACCGGGTGGACACAAAAAGAACACTCGACGTTTCGGCCCGTACAGGCCTTTCTCAAGAGATGCGATGTCAGCTAATAATACAAGCAGGTGTAAATAGGCCATGCACCTCTAGCGCGTGCCAGTAGAATGGCAAGAAGCGACGGCGCACAGGACGGCGCCTGCCGATGATGTCATTCACAGCCATCACGCGCTGTCCCGGTCACTCCGGTCTCCATGGCAAGCCTGCCAATCATAACCGGAGGTGACGCACGGGGCAGGGCGTGACGCTGTTTCCGGTATAAGGTATGGGCTGAGCCAACAAGATGGTGGCGCCTGTGGCGGCGTCAGGAAACCAAAGACATGGCGGCTCGCTAGCCGGCGACAGCCGCTGGGGGTAATCCGGAAGTAAGGCGTACACACTGGATGAGAGTCACTGGCACTGTCAAAAGCTACGCTGGAGGGCGCTGGAGGCTTGGAATTCTTATCTGTCAGGAAATAAAAACACAAATCAGTGCATAAATAAAAACTATATACAAATAGAGACACCGGGGCACATATATTACTTAATATGTGTGACCCTAAAACATATCATTGCTCAAAGTTCCGTGGGAGGTAGCTATATAGGTATAGTATTCAGAACCTGGTATAGACCTAAAAAAATACTGAGAAATCCATATCCTCGTTCATGCCAGCTGGGTACTTGGTCTGCAGCTGGTGAATCCAGAATAATTCCCGCTGTAACAACTTTTTCTCTATATTGCCGCCCCGTTTTTGGGTTGTTTCACTACTTCAATTACAATGAACCTCAATTGGCTAATGGGATGACAGGCCTCAAGGAAGTGCTGGGCTACAGGGGATTCAAGTTTCCCATTACGTATGTTAGAGCGGTGTACGCTTACCCTTTGTCTGATTTCCCGGCTGGTTTTACCTACATAGCCCTTACCACAGGGGCATTTCAGAAGGTAAATTACATTCTTGGTATAGTGGTACTGGACAGTGCCTCTCTGATCACGTTTATCCCCTCGGAATGGGGTATAGAGGTGTAGAAACTTGTCACATCCATAGTGACTAAGATACAGTTGGAAGTGAGTGTGCCAAATGCTGTGAGGCGGCTGAGAAAATCTGTAGTGTCTTGGATGTATGAGGGAGTAACCATGACTATAGGCTGTAGTAGTTGGTCAATGAAAATAGCAGGATTTTGGAAGATTGATTCAGATCCCGCTACAATAGGTCTCCCTGGAGGTTTGTTAAGCCTTTTGTGTACCTTAGGCAGGCAGTAGAAGAGTGGTGTAAGAGGGAAGTCAGTGATTAAGAACTTGGCTGTTTTGTCATCAATGATAGAGGATTCTTTGGCCGTATTGATAATGGGATCAATCTCACTTTTGATATCTCGAGTAGGGTCATGATTGATGGGGACATAGACATGGCGATCACTCAGCTGACTCAGGATTTCACTATTGTAGTCTGACGTGTTCATGACCACAATAGCGCCTCCTTTGTCTGCCGGTTTGATAGTGATGTCCTGATTATCCCTCAGTGAACATAAGGCCATTTTTTCTTTATAGGAGAAGTTGGAAACCCGCTTGGTTTTTTTAGGGTTTAAGTGTTGTATATCCCTTTGGACCAGATTGATGTAGGTCTCTAGTGCGTGAGAAGTGGATGGAGGGGACCAATTACTTTTAGGTTTGCATTTATTCAAAAAGGGTCCCGAGTCACTTCCTATGGTGTTGGTGGAGGGTGAGGGATGATAGCAAATAAATGATTTGATTCTCAAGGTGCGAAAAACTTCTGTAGATTGACCTCTAAATCAAAGGGGTCATCTACAGAGGTTGGAACAAACGTAAGGCCCTTAGATAATACCTGAGTCTCCGTTGCGGTGAGTAGGTGGCTGGATATATTGATTATTGTTGAGCCGTGGTTCTGCTCCTGGTGGACCACGGCTCACACAAAAAAAGCCAAAAAAGACAAGGAGGGGCAGAAAATGGAGCACATGCCCACAATCGGAGTCTACCGCCCAAGGCTCCATACAACACCAGGAGCAGAACCAAGTGGATGGAGGGGACCAATTACTTTTAGGTTTGCATTTATTCAAAAAGGGTCCCGAGTCACTTCCTATGGTGTTGGTGGAGGGTGAGGGATGATAGCAAATAAATGATTTGATTCTCAAGGTGCGAAAAACTTCTGTAGATTGACCTCTAAATCAAAGGGGTCATCTACAGAGGTTGGAACAAACGTAAGGCCCTTAGATAATACCTGAGTCTCCGTTGCGGTGAGTAGGTGGCTGGATATATTGATTATTGTTGAGCCGTGGTCTTGCTCCTGGTGGACCACGGCTCACACAAAAAAAGCCAAAAAAGACAAGGAGGGGCAGAAAATGGAGCACATGCCCACAATCGGAGTCTACCGCCCAAGGCTCCATACAACACCAGGAGCAGGACCATGGCTCAACAATAATCAACATATCCAGCCACCTACTCACCGCAACGGAGACTCAGGTATTATCTAAGGGCCTTACGTTTGTTCCAACCTCTGTAGATGACCCCTTTGATTTAGAGGTCAATCTACAGAAGTTTTTTCGCACCTTGAGAATCAAATCATTTATTTGCTATCATCCCTCACCCTCCACCAACACCATAGGAAGTGACTTGGGACCCTTTTTGAATAAATGCAAACCTAAAAGTAATTACACCCTAAAAAAAACAAGCGGGTTTCCAACTTCTCCTATAAAGAAAAAATGGCCTTATGTTCACTGAGGGATAATCAGGACATCACTATCAAACCGGCACACAAAGGAGGCGCTATTGTGGTCATGAACACGTCAGACTACAATAGTGAAATCCTGAGTCAGCTGAGTTATCGCCATGTCTATGTCCCCATCAATCATGACCCTACTCGAGATATCAAAAGTGAGATTGATCTCATTATCAATACGGCCAAAGAATCCTCTATGATTCATGACAAAACAGCCAAGTTCTTAATCACTGACTTCCCTCTTACACCACTCTTCTACTGCCTACCTAAGGTACACAAAAAGCTTAACAAACCTCCAGGGAGACCTATTGTAGCGGGATCTGAATCAATATTCCAAAATCCTGCTATTTTCATTGACCAACTACTACAGCCTATAGTCATGGTTACTCCCTCATACATCCAAGACACTACAGATTTTCTCAGCCGCCTCACAGCATTTGGCACACTCACTTCCAAATGTATCTTAGTCACTATGGATGTGACAAGTTTGTACACCTTTATACTCCATGCCGAGGGGATAAACGTGATCAGAGAGGCACTGTCCAGTACCACTATACCAACTAACTTACAGGAACTGGCCATACAACTTCTTACCATTAACCTTACGAAGAATTATTTCTCATATGATGATCAATTTTATTTCCAAATTCAAGGAACGGTGATGGGGTCCAACTTGGCCCCTAGCTACGCTAATTTGTTTATGGCCAGTTTTGAATCAAGATTTGTGTACCCTACGGAAGCGTACCAGTTCCACATCCTCACGTGGCTCCGTTTCATAGACGATGTCTTCCTTATCTGGCAAGGTGATCTCTCTGACTTACAAATATTTCATACATATCTTAATCAATGTCTCCCCACCATTTCCTTTTCCATGGAATACAGTGTTGAGTCCATACATTTCCTGGACGTACAAATCTCCAATAGTCACGGCACACTCATCACAGACATATATAAGAAACCCACAGATCGCAATACCTTTTTGCAAGCCAATAGCTGTCACCCACCTTCTTTAATAAAAGCCCTACCATTCTCACAATTTGTCCGAATACGCAGAATTACAGCCACTGATGATCTCTATAATATTAGATCAGATGAACTCATACAGAACCTTATTGAACGTGGATATAATCCTTCTGAGCTCAGGTTGGCACAAACCCAAGCACGCAACCTTGATAGGACTACACTCAGAAATTTCAGACCAAAGAAGGAAAACACACGTATCCCATTGGTCCTTACGTTTTCTGAACTCTCTGTACAGGCTCAACGCGTGCTGAAGAAACATTGGCATATTTTGGGCACGGATGAGAAATTGTCGGAACTGTGTAAAGCACCTCCCCTCACTGCCTTCAAAAGCGCAAAGAACCTGAGGTCCACACTTGTCCAGGCCAACTTCACCTCTCCTAAGCCACCTGCACCAACAACCTGGCTTGGAGAACTACAAACCCCCCACAGTATGTACCCGTGTGGCCATTGTGCCCAGTGCGGCTTCACCTATAGAACCTCTTCTTTTACACATCCCAGTTCCGGGAAACGCTACCAGATACGCAGTTTTGCCAATTGCTCATCCAAGAATGTAATTTACCTTCTGACATGCCCCTGTGGTAAGGGCTATGTAGGTAAAACCAGCTGGGAAATCAGACAAAGGGTAAGCGAACACCGCTCTAACATACGTAATGGGAAACTTGAATCCCCTGTAGCCCGGCACTTCCTTGAGGCCTGTCATCCCATTAGCCAATTGAGGTTCATTGTAATTGAAGTAGTGAAACAACCCAAACGGGGCGGCAATATAGAGAAAAGGTTGTTACAGCGGGAATTATTCTGGATTCACCAGCTGCAGACCAAGTATCCAGCTGGCATGAACGAGGATATGGATTTCTCAGTATTTTTTTAGGTCTATACCAGGTTCTGAATACTATACCTATATAGCTACCTCCCACGGAACTTTGAGCAATGATATGTTTTAGGGTCACACATATTTACATATAAGTAATATATGTGCCCGGTGTCTCTATTTGTATATAGTTTTTATTTATGCACTGATTTGTGTTTTTATTTCCTGACAGATAAGACTTCCAAGCCTCCAGCGCCCTCCAGCGTAGCTTTTGACAGTGCCAGTGACTCTCATCCAATGTTTACGCCTTACTTCCGGATTACCGCCCAGCGGCTGTCGCCGGCTAGCGCGCCGCCATTTCTTTGGTTTCCTGACGCCGCCAGAGGCGCCACCATCTTGTTGGCTGGATTCTCAGCCCATACCTTATACCGGAAACAGCGTCACGCCCTGCCCCGTGCGTCACCTCCGGCTATGATTGGCAGGCTTGCCATGGAGACCGGAGTGACCGGGACAGCGCGTGATGGCTGTGAATGACGTCATCGGCAGGCGCCGTCCTGTGCGCCGTCGCTTCGCGCCATTCTACTGGCACACGCTGGAGGTGCATGGCCTATTTATACCTGCTTGTATTATTAGCTGACACCGCATTTCTTAGACAGGCCTGTACGGGCCGAAACGTCGAGTGTTCTTCTTGTGTCCACCCGGTATCTTTGATTGCTGCTTTACTTTGTAAGTCCTATTGCTGTATGCTATTGCTGTATGCGTATACACACTGCATTTATCTGTATGTTATCTTGCATGAGGTCCAGGGGCAATTACTCCCTATTATGTACCATTTTAATGGTTAAACCTTTGCATACTATCCAGCCTTACCCCGTGGACTTGCATTTTGGGGCGACTACTCCCCTGCAGCAGCTGGGTACCTAGCTTACTCACATGAATCTGTGGTTATATTGATCCATGTATTGTGGTCTGCCTTCTATGTGTACCTATTGCATATACACATCCACTATGTATTTTGATGTACTGTACTTTCACCAGCATTAAATGACATTTTGTTAAATGCAGCTACGTGGTTGGGTGTTCGATTTTCCCATTATTCTTATATGCTACGTCCTCTTATGTGCATAGAGTGGATGCACATTGGGATTTCAGAACCCCTTTCTATTTTCTATTCTCTTTGCCTCAGGCATCAATACCTTCTGATTTATCTTGATTTGTGTGCGACAACCATTTGCCTAATGCAATCTTTTCTTTACCAATGTGTGGCAAGGGAAGGAAGCTTTTGAGACCAGTATCTAAAGACAGCCTTGTTACAGTTCCATTGTCACCTGTTGGGTACAGAATTACTTTTTCTTGGTCAGACAAGTCACAAAGGACTCTCTTGACTAGATGCTTCAGATGAGCTATTGTTGCTTATAGTCAGTGTGTCTTCATCTGTAGAGCCAATCTATTTTTCCTACTTCTCTCATGATATCTTAGAAAACTGAAGACTATCTTAGAAAGTGAAAAATCTTGATGTTCTAGCAAGTCAATGGCACTTGTCAGGGATAGGCTCTTGTGTTTGTTCCCTCGTAATAGACCATTGGGAACCTTAGGTGTAGAAACATCTGGATTAGGTCCAGGCCACTCGAATTTCTCATTTTGTCAGTTGGATGATTAATTAAACATCTTCAAGAAAAATAGAGAGTCTAGTTGTCCCATGATGTGAAATATTGTGCAACTTCAGAGATAAATAGATGTAGATAAAAATAGAACTGTAAGGTTTTCTGATTCAATATGTTTTATGAAAGCTTATAGATTTACATCCTCATCATAACTACAAAACTATAAATATTAGTTTTTACTTTAATTTAAATGGGTTTAAAATAATATGTATTTCTTTTCAAATTGCACTACAAAAATCTACCCAATACCTGATATCAAGTCACAGCTAATGTTAATCATCGTACATCAACATAGTACCTAACTATTAGGACACAAGAGAAAGGAAGGAAAAAAATAGAAGGGGGGGGGGGATGAGAAGAGCGAGAGAAAATTGCCATTTACTTTCATTTCATCTACCTTGATGCTGGTTCAGAGCCAGGTGAAAATTTACACCCGGTAGACAAGGAAAGTAAATGGCAGTTCTCTCTCTACCACCAGAGAAAATCATACTTAAAGCCCACCAGAGGAAATCAGTATTTTGAAGGCTCAGAAGTAGGAAGAGGGCCCAAAGAAATCATTCTTGAGGCCCACTAAAGGAGAACAACAGGGATTCGAATTAAAAGAATATCTTGAAGGCTCAGAATTAGGAAGCAACCTAGGTGTTGGTGTAGGTAGAAGACCAGTGAAGATACACAGAAAGGTTGAAAAACAGCTCACAGGTCCTCGATTCAATCAGGTAGTCCCGAGCCTGGAAAGAGTTGGCTAAGCTCCACTTGTAGAATAAAAATGTATATTCTGACTGCAGGGATCCTTAGAAATTTTGAAATTTATTTCATCAATTAAAATTCCATCAGTGCTGTACAAAATCTTGTTGAAATGACGCGTTTCAAAGGGAAAAAAAACTCCCCTTTTTTTAGAGTAAAAGAAAAACGCCTAACCCTGGAGCAATCATCCAGGTAGCCATTTTTGTCTAAGGTACCACTTGGAAGAAAATTTGAGCCATGGAACTGGATAGTAGATCAATCAGGTTCTTAATCAGTAAGAGGTAGGATTTTAGGGTAATAGGCCAGAATGGGTAACAGGCGAATTGTAGGGTAATAGGCCAGAATGGATAACAGGCTAATTGTAGGGTAATAGGCCAGAATAGGTAACAGGCTAATTGTAGGGTAATAGGCCAGAATGGGTAACAGGCTAATTGTAGGGTAATAGGCCAGAATAGGTAACAGGCTAATTGTAGGGTAATAGGCCAGAATAGGTAACATATTAATACAAACACAGAGCAAACAAAATTATTATGCAAAAAGCAAACAGTTCCAATTTGATCATTTAAAAGTGCTACAGTGCACAATGCAACTATGTCCCACGGTGCATGCACTTCACACAGAATTGTGCAAGAGAATCCTCCACCGATAGTGCAAACTCTTACCAGCTTTTAATAAGCTAAACGCTTTAAAATGGTTTTACACAGCGTTGCTGCTAGTTCTGATGTAATCCACTTCCAAATAAACGCTCATCAAACAGAGCTTCCACTCCTCAACCTTCCAATATATATAGATGTTATCTAAAGCACTGCTTCCATAAAGCCATCCACTGCAGATTATCTCCTTATTGGGCAAAGCTCAGAAGGTAGCATGGACAGAGAAACAAAAAGGCAGACATAGTGTAATATTGCAAGACTTGTGACTTTAATAAAAGTGATCCAAATACACTCACAAAACAAGTAAAATAATTAGCTCTGAGATACAATCGCGGTCTCACCGATCCTGGAATCAGACGGTTACCACACACAGTCCAATGGAGGGACGATCCCATTTAGGATGGGTTAAAATATCCAAAAAATCTAAAAACTTTAAAAAACTTCCACCGCTCGCCACCGCCGACGCGTTTCGTCGCCGCAAGGCAACTTTAACTAAGCTGGTGGCGCGGCAGAGCGGTGGAAACTATATACCAAAAAGGTCCGATCACATGACATAAGGTCCTCCAGCAGTGTGAGAGAAAAAACAACTGGGCATTTTAACTCCACTTCAGCTCCCACTTCACTGGCCAAGAGGAGACAGACTATCGCTAGCTGCCTGCTCTAGTATACAATCCCGAAATATAAAAGGCCAATCCCCTATTTACAGCGGCCAAAGGCTCCCCACTGTAGAATATAGCGGTCCGGACACGCAGCTAAAGGACCTGTAACATCCTCCAAAGACAGCACAGGCACGTGGGCGGCATCGGCCAATCATAGCTCTTTATCAAGAATCACATACCAACAACTGGCAATACAGACTCCGCTGTCACAGTCTCCCGGAGCGCCGGAGATCCACAACGTCATATGCAGCCAGTGTGGCACGTAGACTACCACAGCCAATCACAAAGCTAAATGAATAATTGCCTAGCAACATCTGACAACCACGTAATGCTAGGCTCCCATGTTAAAGGAACTGCCAAGCTCACTAGACAGCTACAAACCAGACTTAAAATATACCAGTCCTTTCAGACATAAATAACTTTAAAGCTGGAATCTCTAACGCTTGAATTGGAATAAATCCTAGCCGACGATGTCAGTTAAAAAGCGGCTGGCCAAATGGGACATAAAATCCAAACCCCATATAAAAGGAACTTCACAATCTCCAACAGCAGCATAATTATAGACACAGTATCATATACGCCTAAATTAAAGCGGGACTAAACCAGCTACGCAATGGCCCAATCATCACAGCCCATCACTCAATAGGAACATAACCTAATTGCATAGCAACATCCCCATAAGCCCAGACCCTAAAGGAGGCCCAAATTCTAAATAGGAGGATAAGGAATAATTTGGCATAGGGCCGTCTGATTCCAGCATCTACTTACAATACACATAAAATTTAAAATGGTTACAGACAAAAAAGTATAAAATACCAGCAAATTATTACAAAAATCAGAAGGCTAAGAAGAGATAAAACAATTCAGGTCAAAGTCTATATTCAGACCTGCAGGATGTAAAGTGCCCAGCATGTATATCCACCAACCTTCCTTTTTTGAGATGTCTTTCACTATGTCCGACCCCCGCTAAGTGACCCTAGCTGTATGTCCTTCGCTAGGATTGACCTCATAGAGTCTAATTGGCGGGGGTCGGACATAGTGAAAGACATCTCAAAAAAGGAAGGTTGGAGGATTCTCTTGCACAATCCTGTGTGAAGTGCATGCACCGTGGGACATACCGTATTTTTCGCCCTATAAGACGCACCTGCCCATAAGACGCACCTAGGATTTGGGGGAAGAAAATAAGAAAAAAAAATTTTAAACCAAAAACGCACCATTACAGACAGTGGCATTCCCCTATCCAATTCCCATAGGCAGTGTGGGATGCCCCCATCCCATTCCCCGTATATCCAGTGTGGCATCCCCCCTCCCATTCCCCATATACCCATTGGCTGTGTGGCATCCCTCTCCCCACATTCCCATAGGCTGTGTGGCATCCCTCTCCCCACATTCCCATAGGCTGTGTGGCATCCACCTCTCCCCCCATTCCCATTGGCTGTGTGGCATCCCCCTCTCCCCCCATTAGTATAGGCTGTGTGGCATCCCTCTCCCCACATTCCCATAGGCTGTGTGGCATCCCCCATTCCCATAGGCTGTGTGGCATCCCCATCCCCCCATTCCCATAGGCTGTGTGGCATCCCCCTCCCCCCATTCCCATAGGCTGTGTGGCATCCCCCATTCCCATAGGCTGTGTGGCATCCCCCTCCCCCCATTCCCAAAGGCTGTGTGGCATACCCCTCCCCCCATTCCCAAAGGCTGTGTGGCATCCCCATCCCCCCATTCCCATAGGCTGTGTGGCATCCCCATCCCCCCATTCCCATAGGCTGTGTGACATTCCCCTCCCCCCATTCCCATAGGCTGTGTGGCATCCCCCCATTCCCATAGGCTGTGTGGCATCCCCCTCCCCCCATTCCCATAGGCTGTGTGGCATCCCCCATTCCCATAGGCTGTGTGGCATCCCCCTCCCCCCATTCCCAAAGGCTGCGTGGCATACCCCTCCCCCCATTCCCAAAGGCTGTGTGGCATCCCCCTCCCCCCATTCCCATAGGCTGTGTGGCATCCCCCTCC
Source organism: Gastrophryne carolinensis (assembly GCA_027917425.1). Classification (NCBI taxonomy): domain Eukaryota; kingdom Metazoa; phylum Chordata; class Amphibia; order Anura; family Microhylidae; genus Gastrophryne; species Gastrophryne carolinensis. Next base: position 35,427,762 of record CM051237.1, on the reverse strand, counting down.
CCCCATTCCCATAGGCTGTGTGGCCCCTCTCCTCTCATTAGAATAGGCTGTGTGGCCCCTCTCCCCCCATTCCCACCCCCCTCCCCCATTAGTATAGGCAGGCGCCATATTAAAAAAAAAGTTAAACTCACCTGTCCGCTGACACCGCTGCGCTGAGCGGCCGGCTCCGTGAATGGGGTGGGCGTGGCCTGCACCGCAGCGTCGACGCAGGCCACGCCCACCCCATTCACGAGCTGGCTCTGTCCCGGCCCCGCCGCTGCGATCACTGTCTTTTCAGGCAGCGATGACAGCGGCGGGGCCAGAGACAGAGCCCCTGCCGCTCCTCCATCTGCTCCCCCACATGCGATCACGAAGGTCCGGGCAGCGGGTGGGCGTGGCCTGCGCCGGTGCAGGCCACGCCCACCCACTGCCGGGACCTTCGTGCTCGCATGTGCTCTGAGCCCGGCAGCAGATGGAGGAGCGGCAGGGGCTCTGTCTCTGGCCCCGCCGCTGTCATCGCTGCCTGAAAAGACAGCGATCGCAGCGGCGGGGCCGGGACAGAGCCCCCGCCGCTCCTCTGGCCTCTCGCAGTGTGGCAGACAACGCGGGAGCGCGGGGGACGGGTGAGTTTTTTTTTTTTTTTATTTATTTATTTTTTTTTTTTTTTACATTCGCCCGATAAGGCGCACTGACATTTTTCCCCCACTTTTGGGGAAAAATAAGTGCGTCTTATAGGGCGAAAATACGGTAGTTGCATTGTGCACTGTGGCACTTTTAAATGATCAAATTGGAACTGTTTGCTTTTTGCATAATAATTTTGTTTGCTCTGTGTTTGTATTAATATTTTATTTGTGTTATTTTGGGGGATAAGGACATTTCACGTTGAGCATTATTCATCACATTCACTAACACTGTGTACGGCACCCAGAAATGTATACATGGTGATAAGGAGGGTCCAGTAAACGGGGAGAGGACATAGACAGGACAGGAAGCGTAGGACATGGATTACAATGGCTTAGTAGGGAAAAGGGGTCACTGTAGGGTCACCAGGGGGTCAACAGAACACAAAGAGGGGGTAAGCCAAATTGAAGTGGGAATTAGGGTGGGTATACGGGGAGCACTTTGTGAAAGTGAATGACGTGTGCCCTGACATAGAGATGGTGGACCTTGGATACATGATGTCTCATATATATAAAAGGGGTCAGGAATTCTTAGATAGCAGAAGGAGAAGGTCTAGACTACACCAGTATTTTGCATGTTATCAGTGGCAACAGCTGGATGCAGGGCAATTGTATTGCTCCACACTGGCTTTAGTAAAGACACATTTCAGATCACACACTACACACAAAAATCAGCTGGGTCAACGTGGACAAATGTAAAATGCAATTTTATGGGCAAATTGCAAACTGGACCTTGAGCATCATTTAATGAAAAGACCAAACCCTTAAAAAAACTATTCCCCAGCATCTAAAATTAATATATTTTAAGTTTTTAGTCTCTTACTTATCATTCTTTCCCCCACTGGGCTGCAACCCTGTTCAGGACTCTAGGCTAGGGGCGCCACCATCTTGACTCAGAAGCATCACACATAGGAGAGGAGAACGGAATAAAGTGCAGGGGGCGGGGTTATAGCTGTGCTTTGCACAGACAGAGCAGAGCTGGGGTCAGGGAAAGGACAGCAATCCCAGAATGCAGATCAACACAGAAGACACTTACTGATGCTCCATGAGCCGCCATCTTGGATGTTTAAAGGCTCATAACATGCAGTAGGTGCAGGTAGGATGATTTTTAATGTGAGCAATCTGTATGTACAGGGTGTGAGAAACATATAAGATAGGCTCTTATTCAGGGTGAAGGTCCGGATTAATGTGAGCAATCTGCATCCAATCAGCCATCATTGTACATGCAGCCAATTTATGGAATGTCTAGCTGACGGTGCTTAGAATGAAGTGAGATCCCCTGGATTTCAAAAGCAATTACTAATGGCTCTGAATTAAATGGACATTAAGGGGGAGATTTTCAAAGGTCAGCGTGAGCCGCCCACGCATAATACGAACAGCATATTGTAACTATGGCGTTGCTATTGAGTCATCTCTATAATAGCAGGCGTCTGGTACAGAGGAAAAATTATATAAATGATGTGCATGGGAAAATAAATTGTATGAGTAGCAAGTAAAGTGATGCATGTGCTTCACTGTGGATATCAACAGTTTGGTTCAGCGGGGGTCTTCATTGGATGTAGGTGTTTGTGTCATGCTGGCAATTGCTTGAGCTCAAATTACCCCAGCAGTCACGACGGCAGCCATAGTATTCTTTTGCCCTTATTCATCAAGCGATAGCGCCAGGTAGTGTCTGACGAGCGCCAGGTAGCGGCAGCTAACGGCGACTACCGACTCAAGTACGCCCGGCGGCGGTCACAATGACGCATTTATCAAGCAAAATGAGGCTAGCGCCGGCGAGAGCGACGGCTAGTGCGGCATTCATCATGAAGCCGCCTGGACCGAACAGCGCCGCTGCAAATTCCCTCACAGCGCCAGGTATGAGCTGTCGCTCCCTGGCGATGTCCAATGCATTTCAATGGAGCAATCTATAATAATTCATGATTAATTGGTAATAATTTTTTTTTAAATTTTTTTAATGTCAAAAAATCGGAGAACACTTCTGCAATGTTAGGATTTATTTTTAAGTAAAAAAAAATAAATAAATAAATATGTGCAGAATTGATCTAACAGGTCTGAGATTAATGTATTCATATAACAAAATGATTCTAAAAACATGTATAATGTTACATTCAAAAAATATGGTTGTTTAGGGGTTAAAAACTAGTTAATACAGATCGCCGCCAGCGCTCTGGGGTTTAAACAAGGAATGGACAGCGACAGCACATTCGGAGCGTGATTTTTTGATGAATATGAAGCTAGCCGTTCGCTCTGGGCATTCGTTGTCAGGCGCTCACATACAACGCTGGACCTGTGAAACAGCGACCCCCCAGCCCGTATTCAACATTACCGCACACCGACTGAGTCGCTGTCATCAAGCTAATGCCGGCCAAGCACAGCGAATACTGGCTGGCGCTGAAAAAATCACGCTACAGTCGCTCATCTGTCGCTACCTGGCGCTATTGATGAATCGGCCTCCCCGTAGAGACAAGCCAAATCAGAAGTCAGGGTTCTGGGCAGCCAAACCTCTGAATGCAGCTCTTCAGCGGAGGCGACCAGCTTGGAGAGTCCACCAACCCATGAAATTTGACTTATAAAGGGGTCCTGGTGACCATAAAATATATTTTTTATTATATATATAATTAAATATATATAATTAAAACACTGTGATATTGATTTTAATTGGTGGGTTGACCAATTTTAGTTGGTTTCAGTTGATTGATTTCAGTTGATGTGCAGCCATCGATTATTGGCATGTCTTTACCAGTGGAGTGTATTCGATCTATACACCTGGTGGACTTTCAGAGCTAGCCCACCTTCATGTCCCCATATAGCAGGCTGCACACAATTTACAAAAATAGCTGAAAATGTATTATTAACCAAATTCTGTCAGTACATAACATATATCACACAACATCACACTTTAAAAAACATATACATAAAAAATCCAAGTGGGGAGGAACTTTTTGGGGCTAATATATAAGACACTCACAATGTGTGTCTAACCATTCATATAATATAATTTCATATACCTCTAACTTTAGAGTGTTAATGGCATACATATACATAAACAGACGCATGATGAGATACTACATAAGTGAATCCATATGAAACTAAAATTACTAGTGATCTGTGCTCCTTCATCAAGGCTATATGCAGCCTTAGATACTACTAAAATATGTGCAAACTAAGCAATAAAGTGCAATAATTCAGTGCATAAGTGCCTAAAGTGCTGTAAGTGCTAGCTCTACCAACTAATAGTGCTCCTACTCATCTCTGCAAGCATCCGCCATGTCATGTTGCCAATTATCAATTTAGATCAGGCTCTGATTGTATCTACCAATCCAACGCCCCTAGTCCTCTCCACTTACCTCTCACCGGCGCACTGCGTGGTTCAAGCCCGCTTCTCCTGGGTGGAGTGTATTCGGATGGCATTTTTATACATGAGATACTGAATGCAACTCTTCGCCAGTGGTGGCAACAAACGTGGAGAATCCACCATGGAAAATTAAGCCCCAAAATATTGTGTCTACTCACCTATGGAATATTTAATGATGCAGCTGTATTAGAAACATAGAAACATAGGAGTTTGACAGTAGAAGGAGACCATACGGTCCATGAAGTATGCCCTTATGTGTATACTGTATGTTCTCTTTATGTTAGGATAGATGTGTGCTTATCCCAGGCATGTTTAAATTTACTTACTGATGATTTTTCAACTACCTCTCCAGACCTGCAGGACCAACACCCATTAAAGAGAAAATGGGTGTTGGTTCGGTTTAATGGTAGAACAAGGGGGCACAACCTGAAGCTAGTTAGAGGCTAGTTGGAGGGAAGATCAGGAGCAACTTTCAAAATATTATTTTACAGAAGTAGATTAGTAGATGCTTGGAATAAACTTCTAGCAGAGGTAGTTGAAAAATCGTCAGCTGAACATAACCCCCCCAGAACGCCCTATATGCTTACCTTCACCTCGAGCCAGCGCAGAGAAAGAGGTCCCGCGATTGGCCACCGGACAGTCATGTGGGCCATGTACGCGCCCTCAGCGCTGGCCACCAAAACAACCCGCCCACGTGCACGCCGGCCGCCAATCGCAGGACACCTTTCCCAGCGTTGGCTTGAGTTGAAGGTAAGGATTTCAGGCATTCTGAGAGGTTATGTTCTGGGGGGCTCCAGCTTGTTCTTATTCGCTGTCTGCGGGACCAACACCGGTTAAAGAAGAAATGGGTGTTGGTCCGGTTTAAGTTTTTTCTTAACAACACTTCCCTCCTGAACCTTATTGAATCCTTTCACATATATAAAGGTCTCAATCATGTCGCCTCTCACTTCTTTCCTCCAGACTGTACAAATTAAGTTCTTTAAGTCTCTCCTGATCACCAGGGCTCTATACAGCGGCATCACAACCTTCCTCTTCCTACTGGTGATGCCTCGAGCTATGCAGCCGAGCATCCTGCTTGCTTTTCCCACTGCCTGGCTACACTGTCCACTCATCTTGCAGCTTATCAGTAATCAGTATCCCTAAATCTCTCTCCTCCGAGGTCCTGGCTAACACAGTTCTGCCCATACGGTACTCAGAGCAGGGATTCCTTCTATCCAAGTGCAGGATTTTACATTTAGAGACATTAAACTCTAGTTTCCACAGTTTTGACCATCTATCCAGTAAAGCTAAATCATTTTCCATGTTGCAGACACCTCCAGGAATATCCACCCTATTACTAACCTTTGTATCATCAGTAAACAGACAAACTTTTCCTACCAAGCCTTCTCCTATGTCACTTACAAATATATTAAAAATAATGGGGCCCAGGACAGAGCCTTGCGGCACACCACTTGTAACTCGCCTTTGTTCAGATTGCACACCATTTACAACAACGCTCTGATACCGATCCCTCAGCCAACTGGAAATCCACTGAACTATCCAGGGATTGAGTCCTACCTTCAATAACTTATCTATGAGCTCCTTATGTGGTACAGTGTCAGATAGGGGATATCCACAGCACCACCTTCATCTAACACTTTAGTGACATTGTCAAAGAAATCAATAAGATTGGTCTGACATGATCTGACCTCAGTAAAGCCGTGCTGTTTTGGGTCTAACAGGTTGTTAATTTTTAGATGAGAAATCAGTTTTTTCAAGAGAGTTTCCAAAAGTTTTACCACTATAGATGTTATACTAACTGGTCTGTAATTACTGGCTTCTTCTCTACTCCCCTTCTTATGGATTGGTACGACACTGTCCATGCTCCAATCATCTGGAACCTCACCAGTTGAAAAGAAATGGTTTAGTAAATGTTTTAGATGGGCTGCAATCACAAATCTGAGTCCCCTTAAAACTCTGGGGTGGATTCCATCTGGACCCATCGCCTTACTTACCTTTAGATATACCAGCTCAGCTAAGACAACATTCTCCAAAAACTCAGGAGCTGGACCCTCCCAGCTAGATGCTATGCTATGGAACATAGGAACAGGGTGTTTTAGACAATGGGGTTGATTCAGAGCCTGGTGAGAAAACTCCCTTTTTTTTAGGAGAGAAAACTGACATTCACTCTCAATGGCCTTGATTCGTCAAGAGTTGAAAAAAATTCTCATGGTAGTAAAAAAAACTGAGAATTTCAGTGTTGTTCTCTACTTTTCTCAGAAGTAAAAAAGTGCCATTGACTTTCATTATCCTTTTATCTGGTGATTTATCAATACCGAAATTCTCAGGTTTTTCTCACATGAAGTGAATTTTTTTACTACCATGAGAATTTTTTTCAACTCTTGATAAATCAAGGCCATTGTCTACCGGGTACTCATTTTCTCCTGGCTCTAAATAAGCCTCAAGAAAGAACGAGAATCGAGAACGAAAAAAGAAGTGAGTTTACAGGGTTTGAATCAACCCCGATATGTGGCCCTGGGTAAAATTAAAATTGGTGCCCCAATTCTGAAAAGAAAGAGGGTGGCAATGGAGAGGAGGGTGGCACTGGGCTGGCCAGGTAGGCCACTGTAGGTCATGTAGCTGTTGGGCAGGTTGTCCAAAATGTTTTTGTGAAATACAACTGCTTGTTCACAAGCTGCTCTATCATCTGAGGCATTCTCAACCATTTCTCTTAGTTCCTACTGGATGTTATTTCATGACCCTACACTGGAGTAGGACCAGGGTCAGCACCCGGCAAGGCGGGGCAGCTGCCAGGGGCCCCCACTCTCCTGGGGGCCCACTAACAGGGCTGGCCTTTGGGGTGTGCAAATGTACTTGACCGGCACTGGACTAGGTGGACACCACAACAGCTGGTGCCCACATCTCCTCGAATAGCGGGGTTCCACACAACGAGGCATCTCAATTTAGATTCCAGGGGAGGAAGCGCTGTTTTTTTTTTCTGCTTTGCCCCACCCAAGCTGATTTCCCTGGAGCATCCCAGTTATGGTCCGCTTTACAGGGATGCCCCTGCTTGTGAAAGAACCCCCCTGGTTTGGCCGTTAACTCAAACTGGCGATCCCACTGCATTCATTGCATGGAGAATCTAAATTTGTAGACTCCGAGGCCGGGTTTAAAGGGGTTTGGTGCACTTCAAAGTAGACCAAAATTGGAGTTTTGGTCCAAATAGCATGATCCTTAGGCGGCATCCATATTTGGGACGTCCCTCAGTGATGTGCCGCAACTCGTCACCACAAAGGGGCCCCCTGGGACCATGCCGCCCAAGGGCCCACATAAACCTGGAGCCGGCCCTGAGTGGGACAGTTCACCATCAGCAGCAATCACACTACACTGACATGGAACAAGTGAAAAAAGCAGTTGGGTGTTTTATGTAAATTAATTTTTCGCAACCCTGTCCCTTGGTTGAACTTGTCAACTGGTTGTACTGCTTGTCTTTTCTTAACTGTACTGACTATATAACTACCGGTTTATATTACTCCCTACATCACACCCCCACTTCCTCCAAAGCAAATGATGTGAGGTGTTTTATCGATTAACTTTAATATGTCTTATTTTCAGGTAAGGAATATTGTGACCATAAGCTGAATTCAAGGAAGCCCTCTAGCCACAGAGAAAAAGATCCTATGTTCGAAGCTTTTGTATCTCACCATTTTGGATGGTGGTGGAGCACACAGACATCCGCAGGGTCACCTCCAATACCATGTAGGGAATATTTGGAACAGACTGTCCAAACTTGAAGTTCAAATGATTTGTGCCTCTTTTCTGAGCCTGCAACACAAGGGCAGAGCGTGGGGCCGAAGTGTGGTGGAAATGGCTCATATCCCTGTCTACCTGAGCCCAGCGGTGTTGGTTCTTTTCAGCTGTGATCTCTGCTTGGTGAAAGCAAGTAAGTGAAGAATAAATAGAGAGGAACATGATATTGGTTATGGCTAGGCAACAGAAATGATGAACATCTATATTCACTTATACTTTATTTGTATAGTTGGCCTTGGCCTATAAACCACAGACCATTTTTTTGCAGAAAAATTGGTAACAGTAGAAATTCACAATTAGACCTTAATGGAGTGGACGTGGACATGAGCCACATCTTCCTCCGAAAAAGGAGCACCAAACCAGTATCAAAATGTACATATTTTATTGGAAATGAATTACACTCAAAAACAATATGGGCTAAAATACATGAAACACAAGACACTTAACACTGCTGCAAACTATATATTCATATACTATCTATGCCTTTTAAGACCATGAATAAAGTGCAGTTGGGCGGAAAAACCCTCTAAATGTATCCAAAAGCACACCCCATATTTTTGTGCTGACACAAAAACTAACCCAAATCTAATGTGGTGAAGCTAACCTATATACCAGATAAAGTGCAATAGTATCAAGACAATCAATCACAACAAATTGACCAGTGCAATCTTAAATAATCAAAGAAATAATTTCATAAATATATTTAAAAAATAAATATATAGGTGGATATATATATATATATATATATATATTGCACAGAATATCCAAAAAAGAGGTATATAACATTGATATGAATGAACAGTCAATAACACAAAAAAGTGCAAGTGCCAGCAGCAATATATACAGAGTTACCGAGCAATGTATCAAAGAGGGCTGTCCAAAGTGAAAGTACAGGAGAGGCAAAAAGCAGCAAGTACACCCGCGCGCGCGGCTCCCGTGCCACTTCTAAGGGTGAGGTCTAATAAACCAAAGGCCTTTTTTTTTAAAAAACAGTAGAAATTCAATTAGTTGATGTGCATTGTATATGGAACTTCCTTTTATGACAAGAGGAACTCCTAACTAACTACATGGTGACACCTTATTTGGCCAAATCTATGGACTAATAGTATAGTGAGGTGGATCTGAGGAGTGTTTTATACATTTTCATCTGCACATTTTGTTTAGGTGATTTCTGGTGCTTTAGGATAAATAATTAGGGTCAGTTCAAGTTTATTCTTGTTCTCTTGACAGTTACCACGTCTGGTTCCCAACGTTCCGGTATGTGGCTCAAAGAATCCTAATGTCCCTTGTGTCTATGGACACAGGCAGCTCTGGTTCACACATAGGTCTTGAAGGTCAGAGGTAGGCAGTGCAGGTTCATAAAAAACCAAAGCCAATCAGGCACAGGTGCTGAGGTCACAAGGGAAATTGGGTCAACCTGGAGAGTCAACAGGAGTAATACATAGCAACAAAAGGCAGGATAATCCAGCCTGGAACTGCTGTCACGGCACTCATTTTAAAAGTAGGAAGATGGGTTTCAAAGGGCATGCCTGGTCAATGTACCAACACATGCTCTCAGATCCTCCTGATGACTGTATTACAAATGCTTCCTCTAATCATTTTCTAGTAAAGCTAGAAACTGGAAGTGAAGTGACCCAGCACTAGATCACTAATCATGGCGTTGCCAGAGGAGTAAGTATGGGACTGAGGAAGTGCATCTGGGGTCTGATGAAAAGACTATCGCAATGCTTATATGTATTCCCATCAAATATGGTAGAAAAATATAAATAGGAGTTTCTCATAAAAAAAAAAAAAATGATATCACCACTCATCTAATATTGGGTCACCAGCCGCTTCTTCTTCTGTGCTATAGCTCGTGTTCCTGGAACACAGCTATGTGTTTTACTGACAGATGGTGTCCTCCTTGTGCCAGATTCCAGCATCTCCCAATGACTGTGCGCATTGCTGGGTGTGATCCATGGTGAGGTCCCCCATCTGCCAGTATTAGTCTGAGCACAGATTCCACCTAATCGCGCCGCCTCGGGTCGGAGTCCCTTGGCAGGCATCATGTGCAACGTCACCACGTGGATGGAACATAAGGAGACAGCATGACATCTCTTCTCATTTTCCTTCTGTGTCACATTGCAGATCGACCTCCCTCTCCGGTCAATGTAACCGTCACACAGCTGAAGGCCAACTCCGCCACCGTGTCATGGGATGTCCCAGAAGGAGACATCATTATTGGATATGCAATATCTCAACAGGTATGGAGACATCTGCTGGCCTTATTACAGAAAATGTCTGCTCGTGTGCATCGGGGTGTAGAACAAATTAATGCTTAACTGTTCTACAATGGATTCAGGAATGATGGATGGCCTGGGTGGAAAATTAGAAGCATGTGGAATGTTTCAGTGTTTCCTTCTAAATACCTAAAGGAGAACAAAACCCACATAACCCAGAGTCTAAAAGATTTCAGTGGGGGGTTACAGCTAGCTCCACTGCATATAACCCTCTGGTTTACCATTGAACTCATTTTGGAATTTGCTCTAACGGCACATCCAAGGGCACCCCTCTATCCGGTGTGTGCATCCCCTCCAGGCTTATCTTAATGACATATCCAGAGGGAGCAGCTCAGGGGAGGGTCCTGGAAAGCCATTTAGCCTATGCTTGGGAGTATAGATCGAGGTGGGTTATTTATTGAACCAGGGGTTTTAAAGTGGACCAAACCCAAGCTGGATCGGCCCGGGAATCTATAAGATTCCCGGGCCGATCCATTCCCTCCCGCATGGCATCCAAAATTGGGATGCCCCACTGTGTGAAACCCGCTACACTTACCTTAATCCCGGTGCAACGGCGCATGTGTGGGCTGCAGCCGCATCCCCGCTATCCCTCTAGCAGGACGCGTGCCCGCACCGGTCCTGTTAAAGGGAAGCGCGAGCTGCGGCCACCAGCGCGCTCTGAGCCGCTGAGCTAAGACGTCGTGTTAGACGTCCATAGCTCAGCGGCTCCGAGTGCGCTGATTGGACGAGCGTCCACGTATGAGCCGTAGCACCGCGGTGAGGTGAGTTGATGCGGGAGATCTGGGGGGTTCCACATAGCGGGGTGCCCCGGGGGAGTGGACCAAAACCCAGGATAGTCAAAATCCTGGGTTTTGGTCCACTTAAACACACAGTTGGAAGAAATATTGCAGCTCACCACAAATGACCACGTTGAATACAAGTTGGATTGCACACAGAGATTAGGAGATAGGTCCGGCAAGCCACACCGCCCCGACAAGGCACTCTGTGTTTAGTGTGGTCCCTACTCTATATCTATGAGCCCCATAATAGGGACATGTACTGCAGCTAATAAAATACAGAACTACTTACTTGGAGCTGCCGGTGCACTACATGGGGGAAGGGTCACAGCCTGCTAGTGTCGGGTAGACCTCAGCCTCCACGCGTGCACCTGGCTATATACAAATTAAAGAAATGGCAAGCTGCTCTTAGAATTTAATAGGTAGTGTGGGAGGCCCCAAAGTGGGCCCACCCATCATTCTCATCTTAGTATTAAGCACCAAACATGTCTAACTATGTGGAAAGACAGAGATTTGGTCGCATATATCTGCAGATACATGTTGAAGCCACACCGATCTGACAAGGCACTCTACACTATGTATATGAGCCCCATAATAGGGACATGTACTGCAGCTAATAAAATACAGAGCTACTTACCGGGACACACTAAACACAGAGTGCCTTGTCGGGGCGGTGTGGCTTCCACATGTATCTGCAGATATATGCAACCAAATCTCTGTCTTTCCACATAGCTAGACATGTTTGGTGCTTAATACTTAGATGACACTGATGGGTGAGCCCACATTGGGGCTTCCCACACTACCTTTGTAATTCTCTGAGCAGCTTGTCATTTCCTTTCAAATCTCATATAACCCAGACCTAGAATCTGAATATAATAAATCTGTGTTGCCACATGGACATTGATTTCAGTGGGGAGCACAAGCTTCTGTTCCAGATTATCTGCATGGCTGGGGCAAAAGCGCGCATGTACAGCCTGAGGATGCAGGGTATGCAGCTTGTGCCCCCCATTGAAAACAATGAGAGATGCTTGCCAAATGACATATGCACAGCAAACAGCTCTGATTGGACGAGTACCGCATATGCACCATTGGTACAGGGAAAGGTGAATGAATACTGGTGCCCTGGGGGGTTTCACACAGCGTGGTATCCCAATTCGGGATGTCCCGAGGAAAGGCTAGCAGCTGGCCCTGAAATAATTTGCATTCCAGGGCTGACCCAGCAGGGTTTTGTTCCACTTTAAGCTTTATTGGGGGGTGCACCATTCTGGATCTTTGCCCCAGAAGCAGGAAAGCCTAGCTACGCCTCTACTTTAGGTCCTCTTTACCTGGAATTTCACTAAATGTAAAATTGAATCTTTAAAGAGGAACATCAGACCAGAAATAAAAAGGGCCCGATCCAACCCCCATCGGGCCGCTACTTACCTTTTGGTACCAGCAGGCAGCGGCGACATCCTGCGTCTTCAGGGCCAGATCCTCTGCCCCGCCATCCTAGCCGCCTGTAAATAACAGTACGGCTTTAGCTGTGCTCTTCAAAGTCCTGCGACACTCAGAAAAGTCTCGCAGGATTTCGGGCGGCTCCATTGCATCCCATTCATGGGCACTGTGCAGGTGCGACATTGAGGGCCGTGTACAGTGCCTGATGGGATGCAAGATGGTGCCACCTATTTGAGGTTTTTCCAGAATTGGAGGGACCCAGAAGATGGATCCCCTAGTGAGGTGAGTAAATATTGGCCAAAGGTAAAACTGGGGGCGGGGGGGCAGCAGATAGGTGAGGTTTGGGTTTAGCCCCGTCCCCAATGTTCCTCTTTAACAAAGACATAGATGATCATCTAATCCTTTGAGGACCACCATCATACTAGCATTAAAAGTGCACATGTATGTTGGCCACTACCGTTTGGTCCTGATCTCATCTTTTAATTTTTATTTGAAAGAATTTACTTTGGTGACAGAAAGTTAGTCTAAGCATTCTCCAGCCTGTGGACTATAAACTCTAAATCTGTCCTAGGACAAGGGTAAAGGGCTTCCTGTGGAGTGGAGAAGCGGAGGCTCCCTTTACATACTGCAAGTAACCCTATTACGGTTCCTGAAAGTGATTTCCTTTAAGTAAAGTCATTTAGGAAGTCATTTATTTTTATGGACAACACAGGCATACAAAAGCCTGATGCAATTTCACTGTAAACAAATCCAGTTATAATGGGTATTGATGTTCGTGTTCCCTATAGAGATTAATGATTCCCTGTGGAGTCCAGTGTGTTCACAACAATCTCCGGGATATTTATCATGAGCTGTCTCCCTTCTGTTGTATGCTAGGCAAATTGAGATGTCTTTGACCTTATATGACTTCCAGGATTATTTTCAAGTCAAGCCTAGACTGCAGGTATCACAAGTCTGAAACCCTCTCGTGTAAGCCTAATTTCAAAACCACCAACATTATCTGGTCTTTTCTTTGCTGACGTAATTGCCCCCAGTCTTCTGGCAAGGCTCTCCACTAAATTAAAAATTTCTGCTGAGGGGGGCGGTTTCACTTGTATACAAGCAGCTCTATGAAGCTGCCACGGTGAGACCCCCAAAGTATTCTCAAAAATGGGAGACTGACCTTAAAACAATCCTTTTAGGACAGCGACTGAAGAGCTATTTGGGGGCATTCGTTTTCAGGATACATAAATGTCAGGGTTAACGTTCAGGTGGTATCTGGTACCAAGAGGGTACACAAATTTTGCCTTTCTTAGTGTTTCAGAGGTTGCCATCTCAACGGGTCATATATGCATATTTGATGGGAGTGCAGGGTGGTTGCAATTCTGGGCGAGAATACACTTTATTATAAAGAAGTCCACCGGGCTGCAGCTGACCCCATCAGCACATCTTGTCTTGCTTAATCTGGAACCCCTTGGCTGCTCTAAGACGCAGCTTGGTCTTATAAAGCACATCCTAACGGCTGCTAAAGTAATAGTTGCACAGTCCTGGTGAAAGCCGGACATCCCCTCTGGGAGCCTTATCCTGCGTATAAATGAGATATCGCTCTTCGAGAAGATGGGGCTTGGATGAGGGGGAATTTCGCCCCCTTCCTTGTGACCTGGGAGGGCTGGATATCTCACCCATCCGAGAAATTTTGACCGAGAGCTTTTGACAAATTTAATGTGTGGACTACTCCATCAGGTGGTAATAGGGAGTTGTGGAACCCATTCTTCTTCTCTTCTTATCTTCTCCTTCTTTTCTGATCTTCTCTCTTTTTAGCTTTATTTCTATCATTAGCTGGCCACTCGGGGGTTTCACGTAGCGGGGCATCCAAAATCGGATGCCCCGCGATGAGGGAATGGATCCAGCTGGGTTTTGGTCCATTTTAAGTGGACAACTTTCACATAATCAGGCCATGGCAAGATCAGCAACAAGGCTCCATGGTAAATAATAATAAGGTAAAACAAACTGGGGGCTCAGAGCATAGCTGGAACAACACTGCAATCTGACATCACAGTTGGACGACGACAAGTGCTGCTTTCATTCTATCAGTATTTATGGAAGTAAGGGGTCTAATCCAAACAAGGAGGACAAACTTCAAACCATTAATTTCCTGCCAAACAGGTAGGCGGCCTTCCTGTCATGGATCAAGACATAGAATACAAAATGGATGTGGTACGGTTTGCAACATTGAAAATACAACTTTGACGTAGTCAGAACAAAGCTACGTTTGCAACGTGGAACACAACATGAACGTGATCAGGACCTGGCAAGGAGAGCAGTCAGGATATGAGAATGTCATCAACCAGGATCGGTGGATTAAGATAAGTGCAACTGGAGGCTCAAGGGAGGAATGGAACACAGCAATCTGTCAACACAGTTAGCATTGTACTGTTCCTAAAGTCCTCTTTTAAATAAGCCCAATCCAATCAGCTGATATGACAGATCCACCGCTGTACCCTGTTGGCTGAGGTTACTGAAGCATTGGTGGAAAGGTGGCAAGCGTCAAGTGGCAAGCGGGAGTCATGAAACCGAGGACAAAACTTATTATGCCTAAAAGTTTAAGAACTCAAATGAGTCTAGACTTTTCTAGAGATTTGGACCTGAAGAAATTTGTGGACCTTGGAAAGGCATGATGGTGGAGCAAAAGGCCCTTGACAGCTCCAAATGTAACAGCTCTGTAGTATGAGTCATTTGTAGTGTCTGGCATATATAGTAGCTGGAAAATTATTTGCTCATTCAGATGAGTTTAGGTCAAGTATTATGGATCAGTTAATTTGATCAATATTCTCTTTCTCCCCAGAGGCAGGATGGGCAGATCCACCGGTTTATACGAGAGGTGAACACTACAAATCGGGCCTGTGTGTTGTGGGACCTAGAAGAGGACACGGATTATATCATCCAAGTGCAGTCCATTGGTTTGTACAGCGAGAGCCAAGCCAGCAAGAGAGTCCATTTCCGAACCTTAAAAGAGACAGACCGATTACCATCAAACAGCTCTAACCAAGGTATGGAAACTTGACTACACATGGACTCACTGGCTTGCTTTATGTATCACCAATTTATCGAACTGGCCAATACCAGTATCTTCTTCCTTATCCTACGTCTTATGTGATTTCTGATCCTCTGAACACCCAGTGATGATGATGTAATGCCAAAATATTCTTTGTAGACTACTGTTAAGGTGCATCCCTATTTCCATGCTACTCAATATTTTCCATTAGCCTACTGTTCATACTGGTTTTCCATGACCTACAACTACATCCCACATTGCTTTCCCATGACTTACTACCACAAACCTTTTTTTCCCCAAATGATTGCTTAAATTGCTTCCCTTGATCTCTTAACTAGTGATGGACTTCGGATCTGGGCCAAAGCTAGATTCGACCTGGATCTTGCCAATTAGACCCGTTTTGCCCATCCCGCATAGCGGCAGCATCTGGGTAAAATTATCCAGCATGTGAACTGCAAAAAAAATGCATTAAAAAAACAAAAGGTGTCTTCCTCCTCTTCTCCCTTATCGGGCAACGTCTTCTCTTTAGGTCCGCCGGGTCAGCAGACACCTCCTGGTCCAGTGGCCCCTGGTGTTGTGATGAAGGGGAGCCTTAACAGTATCTGTAGTGAAGGGGGGCACAGGTCCCCACTTCTTCTTTTTATTTGTCCAGCCATGGTAATGCCTGGTGAAGGAACCTTTTATACCACAGAAGAGGAGCCCCTGTACAATTCCCCCTTGTGACTATTGACATCACTGGAGGGTAGAAACATAGAGGGAGATTTCCTGGGATATCCACCTCCATGTTCCTCCCCTCCGTAACATCATTACTCCCATGGGGGGGTGATTCCAACGAGGCTCCTCCTCTGTGATATAAAAGATTCCTTCCCAGGCAGCCGGGCATTACCATGGCTGGACACAAGCAAGGCTTATGGGACACCTGTATCGTATCCTCTTCTCAACAGATGCCAGTGGGGCAGCTGCAAAAGTTGCTCCCCTTCATCACAACATCATCACAGCATCAGCTCAACCAGGAAGGAACCCCCGACTAGGTAGACCTAGAGAGGATGCTATCAGGCAGGGGACAGGAAGAGGAAGACACTGGGAGGTGAATGATTTTTCCTTTTTTAAATTATGATTATTTTTTTTTAAAATATTGTTTAATTTTTTTTTAACTGTCTGTGAACTGATATGAGGTCCAATGGACCCCTATATCAGTTTACAGGTAATGGTGGCCGGAGCTATGGTACTCCTGCATGATACTGGGGACTATCTGGCCAGAGGGTTTACAAGCCAGGTTGTCCATGCTCTGGCACATGACTACTCCTAATCACACTGCTTTCCACATGAAATTGGCCACATGACTTTTCCATAAACCTCTGATGTTTCTTCTGCTGCCTACAGAATACGTGACATTTCATTAACTTGCTGCTTATACCCTTCTGCTTTTCTGGAAGATTACTGGCCTTCTCTATGACCTTCTACCTATGCCGCTCTTCCTCTCTCTCTGAAATACCTTGTACTCTCACTGAAATAAGTCAATGGCTAACTTATGGTCTGCACTGCCCTACCATATAAGTTCTAATAGTGCAAGTATTTGTGCCCCGTCAGGAGACATCACTGTGCAAGGAGTGGACAAGGAGCGCCAGTTGGAGACTGGAGAAATAATTATTATTGTGGCTGTTCTGCTCATGTGGGCAGGTAAGTCAGATTTCCTACAGGTTTATATTCCTAATACTCTATACTCCTAATATGCTTTCCCTTTTTACACATCATAGTTTACTACCTAATAGAAATGAAAAAAGTTTCTGTTTGGCGAGAGGTAGTAAACAACAACACCATAAAACCCCAGCAATGCAGATACTGACCTTCTCTGTACAATTTAAAAAAATATTATAATAGTTGATACACTAACAAAGTCAGAACTTTATTACCATAAAAAAGGAGCACACAAGATGGGCAACATGGAAAATTTGAGCCACGCTCGGTTGAGTGAGATTAGAGTATCAAAAAGAGACTATGCAGAGGATTCACATGGACAGAAGAAAATTAGATCAGATCTTCTCGGACACAGGTCAAGAATTCAGCTTGCTAAATATGCTTTATTTCAAGTTTG
Source organism: Gastrophryne carolinensis (assembly GCA_027917425.1). Taxonomy (NCBI): domain Eukaryota; kingdom Metazoa; phylum Chordata; class Amphibia; order Anura; family Microhylidae; genus Gastrophryne; species Gastrophryne carolinensis. Next base: position 35,410,338 of record CM051237.1, on the reverse strand, counting down.
ATAAGGAAGACCCAAACTATTGCCACATCTCCTGCTGCCACAGCAGCAGTGCATTATTTGGAACTAGAGGTTATAGAGGTGTAGGTTTTAAAACTAGACAGGAAACTAACCATGGTGGTGTTTCTCATTTGTGCCTCAAAACATTAATGAATCAGCTTGCAACTGTTCTAACATGATTATTCAGAAGATCTGAAAGGATTGGAAGTCTGAAAAGGTCAACTTTAATACCAGTGCCTTTGAAAGACTTTCTTTAGGGGTGACAAAGCTCTTAGAGAGACCGGTGTTGGTCTACCTGAAGCAAGTACCTCAAGTGTACTGGGACTTCAGTTCAACTTGCCTAAAAACTGAACATTTAGACCGGGTAAATTCAGTTAGAGATGGGACCTTGAGTGACCCAAACCCCAGGGCAACAAAGAGGTGTCTTCCTCCTCTTCTGTCTCCACTTTAGGTCAGCCGGTTCAGCAGACACCTCCTGGTCCAGTGCCGCTGGTGTTGTGATGAAGGAGAGCACCAATAGCAGTGAAGGGGGGGCACAGGTCCTCACTTCTCCTTCATTTGTGTCCAGCCATGGTAATGCCAGGCCATTAGTGAAGGAACCTTTTATACCACAGAAGAGGAACCCTGTGCAATTTCTCCCATGTGACTATTGACTACTGATCACTGAAGGGGGGGGGGGGAATGGAGGGAGATTCCCTGGAATATCCAAGATGGGACCTTGAGTGACCGAAACCTCAGGGCACCTCAGCTGCACTATTCCAGAGATCAAGTGACTGGCCATGACTTGAGTGCATGGAGAGTGGTGGGCAGAGGTTATCAAATGGATGGAATTCCTCTTTAAGGCACAAAATTAAAGAATGTAAATGACTAGTGTTGTGATGTGTTTTACAACTGCAGAGTTACAAGTGATCTCATGTAAGCTCACCCTTAAACCAGACCAACAGCCTGGCATAGTTGGAAAAGTAAGGTAGCGGCCATTTTGGAGCTTCCTTTCCCAACTGACATTACTGAAATGTACAGTAACAAGAAGCCCAGTGTGACTTCCTGTTTGCAGGTGGCCTGCAAGCTCATGAGCGGCCATCTTGCTTTTAAAATTTATTCCAGCAGGCGTTAGAAAAGGGTAAATTAATTTTTATGTGCAGCAATCTATATTGCCCTGGGGAGGAGGAGTATGAGCACTGTCTGTTGTGTTGGTCTGGTTTCAGTCATTTTTGACTGTTGGTCCGCTTTAAGCTAAAGAACCTAGGTCTAAGCCCCTGTCTATAAATTTGGATCCTAAATGTCCTCACATGAAATAACCTCTAAATGGGAACTTTTTCATTTTGTTTCATTTGTTGCGTAGCGGTCATCGCTCTGTTCTGCCGTCAGTACGATATAATCAAGGACAATGACTCCAACAATAACAAGGAGAAGGCTAAACCATCTTCAGAGCAGAGCACCCCAGAGCGGCAGACAGGGTTACTGCGGAAGGTAGGTCTGCTGTATGATCGAAGTCACTTAAATAACTACTTCCATTGTCCTTTTCATAGACCAAGATACTTCCAGAAAGAATATTATTGGTTATCTGTAATCTGTTTTAGTTAGATATTTTGCTAATTATCTCTCACTTATCTCCACTAAGAACCAGAAATATGTTTATTGCAGTAAGAGTATTTGATTATTCTAAGCAAATTAGGACATTTTACCGTCCCAGTTTATGTCATGGTGTCTGTTTCCTTTAGTCCTATGTCAAGGTTTTCAGGTGTCTTCTATGTTCTCATGATCTTTTCTGTAAGAACATGGAGTAGCCATACTGCTCTTATTACCTCCATAGGTCTCAGTCTGCCAGGGCTCATTTTTGTTAGTCATTTGTGTAATCACCATTGAGGCATTAGACTTGTTGCTTGTGCTTTCTAATCCCCGGGATCTCTTTCCCTTTGGTCCTCACCTACCTTCTTTAGTCATCATTTTTTTTTCAGTTGACCTGCCATCCCATTCTTCATGGAATATTGTTATCTCATACTCTGTCCCTAGTTTCTTCTCATCCTGTTCTTTCTTGGGACTACATTGTTTACTTACCTCTGCTGTGAATACCACTTGGGGACAAAGTCTTTACAAGAAGGTCAAATGTTTTTTCAACATAGCCGCAACCTCACTCAAGAAATAAATGGCTCACCTGCTTAAATGTGCATTTTGCACAAGACAAATCAAATCCTCATCATGATTGGAAGCTTGGGCACATGTCATCATTCTATTGGACAATTTATACATACACAACATATGATCATAATATAGCTGTCAAACCCCATGGGACACCCGCCCTCTTAGTGAGTTCACAACCCCCAATCTCTGCAGCTAGCTTCACCAATAGTCAAGCCCCCGGGACATTTTAAACGCCTCACCAGACACGGTTGCCCCCAGGACTTGATAGCTCAAAGATTGTGAACTCAAAGGGGTGAAGACGGATGAACCGGAGGAAAGAGTGGGTATTATCGGGCAAGCCAGGGTCATACACAGAAAAATCAGTCCTCAATACACAGCGCCAAGGGAGAAGCATGAGAAAGGTCAAAGGTCAAGCCAAGGGTCAAAACCGGGTAATCAGAGAGTTTGCAGTACAAGGGATGAGGCAGGGACGTGGTCGGAATCCAGGCAGAGCGAACACAGGATGAATAGCAACCAGTAGCACGTTATCATGGGCAATAAGACAGTGTGGGGGGAAAACCTTTATTGGACAGGAACTAATGGGATTGGAAAGAGGGGACTGGATCATATTGGTGCTTTAATAACATATGGGCTGATTGCCAAGAACAACCTTTAAGGCGTTTCACCCACAGTAAACTGTAAGGGGCTCATTGGCCCCTTTAAACTAACATCCGGCGACCACACTGGTAGCAGTGCTGCCAGAGGGCATAAGACAGCCAGGAGTGTAGAGGAGCCAGGGAACCAGCGGGGAACCAGCGGCTGCCGGGAGGAAGTCCCCGCCGGCCGCCCGAGCCTACTCCGCCTGTGGACGCCACATGACTGAACAGGAGGTAAGTTTGTCATGACAATAGCTTTACACATGAAGAACATTTGTTTCACATTAAACCAACAAGCAGTCGTTTGTTCACTCCTCACCTTATTAAGTTCCTATTTTGCCTGGTCCTGTTTTTTCTACTCAACTTGACCATACCAGCATCATGTATTCTTAATCATTGGTCATTTATCTGCCTGTGGAGAACAGAAGGGTTCATGTTCTATTTTTCTGTTGAAGATATTAGCATTAGCATCAGTAATGTTTTATCTAAATTTTGTTCAAACTGAAACTAAATTTTAGTTCATTCTCATCTGATTGTAGTCAGTTTAACAGTTTTCTGTTCATAAATCGATCTGTGGAAATGAGCCATTAGTCTGTGATCACATAGAGGCAATGGCAAAAGAGGAGAAGCAAGGAACTCATCTGAAGCCTGTCCCATCTGCCTTATTTCCATTTCCTGCAGCCGGCTGTAGATGCTTTAGCTGGGGTGCAAAGTTTGCTCCTTTTTTCCTTTCTATGACCACTCTCCAAATGTGGTCATAGCTGCCCCTGTCCCTCATGGGAGTGAGTCTGGTAAGTGTAACCAGGGCTCACTGAGGAACAAGGGAAACCATGCAACCAGATTTGGAGCGTGGTCATGGAGGAATGGAATTGAAACAAGAGGCAAACTTTGGAGCCCTACTATATCATCCACAGAGAATCGGCACATGGGACAGACTTCAGGTGAGCTTCTTTCTGACCTATTATTGCCATTGCCTCTAGACTGCCTCAACTCAACAACTAAACCCCTATATCACGGACTTAAATAATGAATACATATGTAAATAAACCTGTCTCCAAATGATCAATAAATAATATGTAGTTGTACCCACTAAAAAAACAAAGTATGAGACTCCGAGAGCTTTTTTTTTTTAAAGTTTTTATTTTGCAATAAACAGACAAACACGACAGAACAAGACGAGTCATTTTGTAGGACCTTAAGGTGCCGCAGGCACCCAACATCATAACTAGCATTTAATTGACAACACAACACTCACTCACTCAACTTTCGTACCGGACCTCTGGTAATTGTTGCTGCCATCACGGTGCTATCTCGGACACGAGAACTGATATACAATAGTTATTCATTAGTTATTCATCGGGGCTAGCGTGCTCCGAAGTCCCCTTCATTGCACGTTGGTCAGGCTCCAGGACCCGCTCCCATCTCCCCAGCCTTCGCCCAGCTGGCATTCTTGATCCTAGAAAATTTCTCCATCAGGCCCCCCACTCAGTCACTCAGCATCATATGCTGATTCTTGGTTCTGTAGCCAAGGATCCCAGACCTTTTCAAACTTATCGGGTACTCCCCTTGCGGCGTATGTCAATTTATACATGGTGAGTTTCTGGTTGACGAGCCGTTTCCAGGATTGGACTGAAGGCCTAGCCGGGTGTCTCCAGTTCAGCAGGATGCACTTCCTAGCGTAGAAGAGCAGCAACCGGACCAGCGCCTTCATAGCACTCAGCTCCGAGAGCGACTCCACCACCCCAAGAAGACACATCGAGACAGACCCTTGTATCCGAAATCCCACCACTCTACTGACCAAACCCATTACCCCCTCCCAAAAGGCCGTCAGGACCTCGCAGGACCAGATCATGTGTAGCCATGAGCCACTATTCTTCCCGCATCTGGGACATACATCCGTATCAGTTAAGCCCATTCTGTGCAGACGAACCGGGGTGATGTAGGCCTGGTGAATCCACTTTGTTTGGATGAATCTGTCCCTGGCTTCTACTACCGATGTATGTAGGTTCTCCATTATCTCCTCCCAGTCGTCCTGATCTAGGCTTGGATCCAAGTCCTGCCATTTAGCCTCAATCTTGCCCCTAGGGGATTCCAACTCTCCCATCAGACATCTATACAATGCGGAAACAGGCTTTTTAAGGTTTCCGTCTCTGAGTAGATTCTCCGCTCTGGACTCTGAGATCCTCGGGCCCTCCCCACGGAATTGGGCGTGCAATGCGTGTCTGAGTTGTAGATATCGAAAAAAGTCTCGGTTGGACAGCTGAAACTCCGCCCTAAGCTGATCAAAGGACACCAGCACCCCCCCTCTATATAGTTGCCCAATCTGCTGAACGCGCTTCCTCGCCCAGAACAACGGGTCCTGCATGGCACTCGTCTCTGGTAACCTAGGATTATCCCATAGAGGGGCATATGGGGACCACGTCGGAGCTTCCCCGGTCCTCATCCCTAGTCTAGTTGCCCTCTCCCAGATGTTACTCGCTGCCCTCATACATGTGGTCGCCTCTCGGATCCCTCTCGTACTCCTATATACCAGGGAGGCCAACCTTTCCGGGGAGCCCAGAAGCGCCACCTCCAAGCAGACCACAGGATTGTCCTTCGGCTGGCATAGCCACCAGTGGACAAATAGGAGCTGCGTTGCGTAAAAGTATATTTGCATGTGCGGCACCGCCAGTCCCCCGGCTTCTATTTGCGTCTTCATTATTTGTCGATTTAGCATTGGGGGGGCGTGACCCCATATAAAGCCAAATATGATCGACTCCAGTGCTTTAAAGTGAGAGACAGGAAGCATCACCGGGGAGGCCTGGTATATGTACAGGAATTTAGGCAGGAAAATCATTTTAAATATATTAAATCTGCCCATGACCGACAGTGGAAGGTTCGCCCATTGGGTGACTCTTTGCTTTAATTTCGCTATTACCGGAGAGATATTAAGGGAGACAAACTCGTCCGTCCGTCCACTAACCCTAATCCCCAGGTACTTAAATTGCTGGACTCTCTTTAATTGAGACCTTGGGGAGACATCCCGAGGGTCAGACCCATCAACTTGCATCAGGCTGGATTTATCCCAGTTAACCTTCAAGCCGGAAAATCTCCCAAAGACCCCAATGGTATCCAAAGCAGCCTCCAGAGACTCGTAGCTATCCGCTAGGTATAATAGGGTATCATCCGCGTAAAGTGAGATTTTCTCCTCTATCTCCCCCAGCCTCCACCCAGCAATGGCAGGAGAGTTCCTAATTATGATTGCTAACGGCTCAATGGCCAGCGCGAAGAGCAACGGCGAGAGTGGGCAACCCTGTCTAGTCCCCCTCTGCAATACGAAAGGGTCAGAATAACAGCCATTGACCCGCACTCTGGCCGTCGGGCGGTCGTATAACAGCTTAATATATGATATAAAACCTGCAGGGAGCCCAAATTTGGCCAGCACTGCCCAGAGATAGACCCATTCAATCGAATCAAAGGCCTTCTCGTTGTCCAGAGAGGCTATCGCTCGGCTACCACAGTTGTCATGTGCTATCTGCAGGTTGGACATCAGTCTGCGCAGGTTTATCCCTGTTGTGCGTCCCGGCATAAAGCCTGACTGGTCAGGCCCGATCAATTGTAGTATGACTCCGTTTAGCCTGTTGGCTAGAATCTTAGCCAATATCTTGGCATCTTGATTTAAGAGGGAGATGGGTCTATATGATGCACAAATATCGGCGGGTTTCCCTTCCTTGTGAATAAGAACCACATGCGCTTCATGGAAGGAAGCCGGGAGACCTCCGCTATCCAGCGCCTGTTTCAGAACCTCCCAGAGTCTAGGGGCGATCCTGTCCATCCCCTGCTTATACCACTCGGCCGGCAATCCATCGGGCCCCGGTGCCTTCCTACCGGGAAGTGCTCTCATCGCATTTCTGACTTCATCAATAGTGATGGGAGAGTCAAGAGCCTCCCGATCTTCCGGGGCCAGCTCAGGGAATTTAATTTGATCAAGGTAGCTCTCCAGCTCCTCCATCCCGTAATTTACCCTAGAGGAGTACAAGGCCGAGTAGTACTCGAGGAATTGTTGTGCAATTTTCCCCCCCTCTGTTACCGTCTCCCCTGCTCCCACAATCCCAGCAATACTGTTGGACTTGTTCTCAGCCCTCGCCAGATAGGCCAGAGTCTTGCCATTTTTGTCCCCTTTGTCAAAAATTGTCGCCTGTTTGTGTAGCAACAGTTTCCTAGTTGAGTCAGATAATAGCAGATTATATTCCCGCGTAAGAGACATCAGATGGGAATGGGCCCTATCGTCCGCTGAAGCGATGAATTCCCCCTCCGCGTTTGCAAGTTTACTTTCGAGGTCTGCCCTTTCCCTCCCCCTCTTCCCCCTAACCGCCGCTATAGCACTTATGGCGCATCCCCTAGTGACCGCCTTAAAGGCATCCCATCTCACCTCCGTGGTCGTTTCATCCGCGTTACACTCCCAGAACACTTCCGCAGCAGAGGCCAGACTATCCCTGACTTCAGGGGTCTCTATCCACAGGGGGTTTAGGGTCCATCCCACACGACTCGCCCGCGTCCGCAGCAGTCCAACCTCCAACAGCATAGGCGAGTGGTCCGATATGCCCCTCGGGAGATAGTCGCAGGACGTCACCTTCGCTAGCAGATCAGGTGTCGAAAATGCGAGATCTATCCTGGACAGGGACCTATGCGTGGCTGAATGACAGGAGTAAGCCTTATCAGTTGGGTGTTTCCACCTCCATAGTTCCTGCAGGCCCATCGCCTCTGCCCAGGATGCCAGCTGTGTCCTAGGGCCCGGTCTCCTGTCCAGTCTATCTAACGCAGGGTTCAGCACCATATTGAAATCTCCCATCCACAGGATCGGGGCCGGGGGGTAATTCACTACCCTCTCCATGATCCGGTGCAACACTTGTATGTTGAAAGGCGGGGGGACATAGATGCCTATTATAATTATATCTGTATCCATAAGTTTGGCGTGGAGGATTACATAGCAACCCTCCCGGTCCGTCTGCACAGAATACAGCACGAATGGGGTTCCCTTGGAGATCAGTACCGATACCCCCCTAGAGTATGACGAGAAGAGAGCGTGAAAGGAGCTCTGGATCCAGGGTCTCTTAAGAGCGAGTCCCCTCCGCCCCACCAGGTGGGTCTCTTGGAGGATCACCACATTGCGTCTATATCTCTTAACAAACTGAAGGACTGTAGACCGTTTGATTTTATCGTTTAGTCCCCTGACATTCCAGGAGAGAATCCTACAATCACCCATTCTCATAGATCAGAGTGCCAACCCCGTGACCAACCATCAACCTGCACCGAATAGTCTGCCCCTCCAACTGCAACCGTCCGACTTTTAGGGTCCGTTTGCCATTCATCCCATGCATGCCAACATAACAACACATATTACTTAGACTATTAAACTCTATACTAAACATACAAATACCATTCCCAACCACCCCCTCCCCGCTCCACCATATCCCAACTTTGGCGAGCTTCATACCCCCCCAACAATGCAATACAACAACGGTGTAACTAGTTGCACCGGGGTGCAGTAACCCACTGCCTATGGGCTCATAACATAGCATTACCCAAACCATGTACAGGTTGGTGACTAAGTCACCAAGGGTTCCCAGGGGGCGATTGGGGGTAAACAGGGGCAACAGGCAGGAATGGCTAGGAAGGGGGGGGGAAAAATATGGGTCGGGGGGGAGAAGGGGACAGTCCGGGCAAGGGAGGTTAACAGGAGTAATAGGAAAGTAAGGTGGGGGGGGCCCAAAAGGGGGGAGGGGCTTCACTCCGTGGGAATCCAGAGCCGCAGCTCTCCTGTAACGATCATATCAGGATATGGTGCGACTAGCGCAGCCAGAACAATTCTCAACAAATTACAACAGATTGCAACAGTTTCAGCAGCCATCAAACAAACGAGCTAAACAGGATGGTTCTTTGTTGCCGGGTGGCATTTAGAGACCAGACCCCCCGGCGCCAGCAGGACCGCAGCAGAGGGGAGGGCCCCCGGCAAAGGCAGCACTATCAATTCCAATATTACTAGGTTTAGAGGGACGCTGTCCCCACCCCGAGCCCAGGCCGCTAGGCCCCCGGCAGAGAGTCCAGCCATGCATTAGCGTCCTCAGCCGATGTGAAAAATCTGGTTGTTTCTCCATCCTGCACGCGCAAGCGTGCTGGAAACATCATGGCGTATTTAATCCCTCTCCGTCTGAGCCTCTCTCTCACGCCGTTGAATGAGCGCCTCAGTTTTTGGACCTCCGAGGTGAAATCCGGGAAAAAGGATAACCGGGCGTTGTCGAAGGTCACCGTCCCTTTCATTCTAGCCGCAGCCAGGATAGCGTCTCTGTCCCTGTAGTGGAGGACTTTGAAAATAAAAGGCCTTGGCGGTGTCCCCGGCGGGAGGGGTCTCATAGGGATCCTGTGCGCTCTCTCCACCGTAAAAAACTTGGTCAGGTTCACAGGTGCCAAAGTCTCCTTTATGAGATTTTCTACGAACTGCTCTGGGGAGGCTCCCTCCGCCTTTTCGGGTAGTCCCAGGATCCGGACGTTGTTTCTCCGGTTTCTATTTTCAGCGTCCTCGGCCCTCCCCATGAGGGTGGTCACCTGCCTCCGCAGGGTGGCAATTTCCCCAGTATGGGTGGACAGTCGATCCTCAGCTTCTCCGATCCTCCTCTCCGCCTCCCCAGCGCGGTCACGAATTTTATCCAGGTCATGGCGGAAGTAGTTAAACTGTTCCTGGAGGGTATCAAATTTAGCTGTGAGGGCACTCTGACATGAGGCAATAGCTGCCATTATAACTGCAGTATCAGGGTTGGAGGCTCCCAGCTCAGCCCCACACGGGGTCTCCATGGTTTGCGTACTACAGGCGACCAGAGTGGTTCTACGTTTCTTGCTGCCTCTCATATGTAGGGGGGCCCCCGGGCAAGGACAGCCCCGTCGGGGTAGGATCCAAAGGCAAGGGTCCACCAGCCCCTCCGAGCGCTCAGGGTTCTCCTGCGGGGGGATAAAGCGAGCAGCGGAGCATCCAGGGAGTCCCAAACCAGCCCCACAGACAGAAAAGGGGATCCCCACCCCAGGGCAGTGGCTTGTGTCTTTAGCCCCTCTGATGTGCTTCCAGCACGCAGGACTGGTGTCGCCCCCGCTCCGGGTAGGAGGCGCCGGGCGATCCACACGGACGCGGCGCAGCAGTAAATATCAGTGGGTTCCCTGCCCCCAGGATTGGCAATGGGGGGTTTATCAGCCACCGGTGGCACGGCTAGTTTGCCCCAAAGAGCTCAGCCCGGCCTATGGATGTGCTCCCTAGGGCCGTGGAAGCACGCCACTTCAGGCACACATTAACTGTCCCCTGGTGTCTGGATCAGGTTCTGTGGCTGATATAGCCAGAATGGATGTGCCACTGGGAAAAGACAGGGGGGGCAGCAGGATGGGAGGGGGAGGAGAAAGGGAGACCCAGCAACAGGCTGGAGAGATGGATTTATGAAGATGGATGGTTCTGGCCAGCTCCCTCCTCACTCACCCCCTCCAAGATGGCGGCTGCCCGCGTCTTCGCGCCCTCTCCTCAGCGCTCCTTGGACCTGTCACTACAGGCGCTCGAGGTGTCTCCGGACTTCGCCCCTCCACGTGGGCCCGCCGCCGCTCGTGTCCCGCCGCTGCAGTCGCCTCCCCGCAGGTGCGCAGCTCCTTCTCTCCGGGCGCCCCGCTCTCAATGCCGCCACCGCCGCTCACCGTCAGTGTGAGGCCGCCTCGCCAGATCAGGAGTTCCGGCCTCCCCTCCGTTCACACGCCGGCCGCCGCTTCTCTGCTTCACAATCCGGCCGCGGCCCGACGTCTCTTCCACGCCGCAGCGTGTCCGGGTGCCTGCCACTCCACCACCGCCGCTGCCCGGATCAGGATGGGGCCGCCCGATCTCCTCCGCTCCGGTCCTCCGGCCCTCACGTGCGCCCCGCCGCCACTCCGACACGCTGATGGCTGCCTCCGCCGCCGCAAATCTGCACCCAGGCTCAATCCCTAGGACAGGGAGAGCCTCCACAGGGGTTCTGGCCGTCCAGTCTGCTCAGATAAATGTGAGTAATCAGGATTCTTGCAGGAAGCCCCGTTCAGGCACGTCTGCTCAGGTCGCCATCTTGGCCACGCCCCGAGACTCCGAGAGCTTAAATGATCACCAAAGAAATAATCTGTTAAATGAATATCAAAATACCAAAAACAAAAGCAAAAACACAATTAATACAACAATACACAACCCAAGGAAACAATGACATATGCATTTAAAAGCAACAATTATAACCAAAACTTTAGAAAGGGCAATTAGTGCGTAAAGTTAAATATCAATAACCAAAACGTCAGAAAGGGCAACTAATGCATAATGTTAAATATCAATAATTGCTATAAAAAAGGGGAATCCAGAGAGGCAATAGTTAATTAATAAAATTACAAAATTGAAAGATCATGGACAGGGTTGTTGGCAGAATAAATAATTCATGTGCCAATAAAGTGCAACAAGTGCTATATATTCCAATAATGGAAAACCATCATTGAACAAGAATATGCGAGATTAATAATAAATAACAATGTATATACAAAGGGTAAATAAATAAGTGCACTTATAGTTTCTAGACTGTCCCAGTAAATGCCATTGCAAATACACAGCTCATCTGTTTACAAGGAAAGTGCCAGTCCATCTATATGTCCAGAGGCCCCATGTGGTCTATTCATCCTTTCCTTTTTTTAATCACAAACTACTGCCAAGAAAACAAAAAACTGTAAGATCCACAGTAGACCTGGTCTCCCTCTTTATAAGAAGAGCAGCAAGAGGCATGTTCAGCAATTTCTAGTATAAAGGAAGGGGTTTCATCCCTACTCTGTCTAAATTCATACTTATTTTTTCTCTTTAGAAGAAGGCTCCTTCTGTCAACATAATTGAGGTATAGTGCCGGTCCAGCAGCCTGTTCATGCCCCAAGTTCTACAAACAGTGTCTCGGACTTGTTGGATGAAATGCACAAAAACAGATAAAGGACTGAAGACTTCCAATAGCAATACCAATGGAACTCTGCATCAGCAGAGATCTCTCAAGGGCTCATCTCGTCCACTGCACCATCTCACCAGCTACGGGACAAACTCACGTCCTGGTCAAAAGACCTAGAGATACATCAGATACTTCAAGATGGTCCAGAAGATGGTCAGTGCAGGCACCCACATTTGTCATACCTATGTACTTTATCATAGCATGATATGTGAACATGGTCAGGGCTTGCTCGCTGACCATAGAATGAGAAGTGGAAAGACAAAATTTGGATTGGTAGCCATTCTATCACCAGTCATTCATGAAGGCTAAGGTCTTGGGTTTATTTCTTTACCTTCAGGTTGGAACAAGGGTTCTTAACCTGCTGGTCCCAACCCAAAAAGTGGTGCATCTGTATTCATATTCTTAACTATTAGTGCCAAATAATCAACTAATTGTGAAATGGTTAGTATATATTTTCTACAATAATTATTGTTCATGCTTTATGCTATATTTTAATAACATGTAATTGGTTATCAAGTTTAAATTCTAAGTGAAACACTTAAGTTTGGGTCTTGGCCATTTAAGGTTAAGAACCACTTAGCTAAAAGAATGATGAGGGTAAATGTACATTGGTAAAAAAAAATTCCCATCCAGGGCTGTTTGAATCAATAGAGGTGTGGATGAGACCATTGTGTTACAACAGAATGTGGCATCTAAGATGAGACCAAGCTTGTATTATCTCTGGTGGGAGTTGGGTAAGTCCTCGATTCACTTACTTTGAATCTTTACCAGGTATTATAAAAATTGTGAGGATGAATCTACTTTTATTTCTTGGAAACCACAATAGGAATGAGGACGTTACAGACAAAAAAATGAAGTTTATCATAATATTGGGTTTATTTTGTTGGGTGGAGTAAGCACACTTTAGTCTTGGTTGAGTTAAAACCATGATGAAGAGGAATGTACTTTGCTCAGGTAAAGTATTAAAGTATTATTGAGTCACCCGACCTAAAGAAGCAGTTGCACTTTAGAACAATTACTAATTATTAAGTACTCAATGAGGAGTTTGATGATCGTGGATGTATTGTCTCCCTGTGGGAAGTAAGTAACTCATATGGTTGATCTTGTCCATGTATGGTTAGGATTTACTAAACAAAAATGAATATTTTTCTTGGGGGGATAAATCTACGTTGCGGATTATATTTGATGAGGAGGAGGCCATAAGCAATTCACATTGGGGGCATTGATCCCTGGGTAAATTAACTGACCGTTTAGTGTTAAAAAAACACTACGCCTAAAGAATATTTCAGAACAAACTTTTCTTGGGGATGGACTGCAATAATGAAGAGGGTTAGCTGACCTGATAAGGAAAATAGTCTGGGTCTTGAACATTTAAGGTTTCAAGCAACTAAAGCGGACCAAACCCCACATTTTTAACTTGCATCCCCTGAATTGCTGCCCCGATGAGGAGTAACTTTTTAGTAATTTTCACTACTCCTGCTTCATTCTAATCTCAGATAATGTTGCCTGTTTTAGCTGTAAAGCTCCGCCTCCTCCATTCATTCCAACTATTGTGTGTGGCAATGATGTCATTACCACGCCTATGCAATGACTGATCACCTGCCATCTTACAGAGAGGGACAGCAAAAAAAAAATTGTACCGGGACGATTCGAAAAGCGGAAATATACATTTCTAGGTCTACACCCTAAGAAGAGAGTATCAGCAGGGGCTTTGGCCAAATGTATTTCACTAGTTCTGTGGGTTTTGGTCCCCTTAAGCCAAAAGAATATTTCAGATTATACATTTTTATGGGGATGAAATGCAATAAAGATTAGGTTTATCTGACCCGATTAGGAGAAGGCAACCTACGTAGTCCTAGTCTTGAACATTTAGGGTTTCACACAACTAAGCCAAAAGATGAATTAAATCATTTTAAATTTTTTACGAGGGTGGACGGCAATAAAGATGAAGTTTATTTGACCCAATGAGGAGAGGGCCACCGACTTAGTTTTGGTCTTGTACGTTTAAGGTTTTACAAACTAAGCCAAAAGAATATTTCAGATTATACAGATTATTTTGGAGCTGGAATGCAGTAAAGATTTTTTAACCATTTAAGGTTACAAACCACAAAGCCAAAGAAATATTTAAGATCATATACTGGTTGGGAGATTGATTGTATTATCTGACTTGATGAAAAGGCCATCAGCTTTCAGAAGAACATGGAATGTATAAGGATATCCAATTTATTTTCATTTCCATTGTAAAGTAAGTGACTCAATCTTTACCATAAACGGTTACAAACAGCTAAGCCAAAAGAATAGTAAGGTATGATTATATCAGATTTATTCCCTGGATAACGTAAGGGGCTCATACATTTAGTCTGGCTCTTGACAATTTAAGTTTACAAACCACTAAGCCAAGACTTATTTCAGTGGATATAGTTAGCTTGGGGATGGAATGCAATATAGTTGAAGATTATCGGACTTTGGAAGGAGGAGGCCATTGTCTTTCAGAAGAATATGGCACGTATGATTATATTAGATTTTTTTTCCAATTGTAAAGTGAGTGATCATTTAAGGTTACAAACCATTAAGCCAAAGGAATATGCTGTCCTCGTTTGTGGATGGAATGTATTAAAGGTGAAGTTATCTAACTTGATGAGGAGACCATTGTCTTTCAAAAGAACATGGTATGTACAATTGTATTAGTTTTATTTCCCATAGTAAAGTTACTGATACACACACTAAGTCTGGGACTTGACCACATGAGTTTATATACCATAGAAGAGACAAAATAATTCTATAAATATAATTTAGCACTTATTTTTACATAATTACATATTATGAAGGTGGGGTGCTGTATGGAGAGTATGCCCTTCATAGTGTAGTTTATGGTCATGGTGGATCTATTTTATTCTTGGTTATGTGACTCATATACTTATCTTGGGAACACCAAACTAAAAATCATTGAGGACAGGTTGACTTTCCTCAGGGGAGGGATCTATTTAAATCGTCAGGTTTATTGAGTATGAGACGACTTTCTTTCAGAAGAAAGGTAGGGTAATGTGGGGTCTGTTTTATTCCTCATGCATTTAGTTTCAGTCTCATCTCATTAGTTTGGGTCTGGAACATGTCATTTTAAAGCAGAAGTCCAGTCATGGGGTAAACCCTCCACCCGCTTTGCCACCCTTCACTGGTGCTTATGTAGAATGGACGATTTGAGAAAATAAACCCTTACCTCGCCTGCGGTCCCATGTCGATCTCCTAGTGCTCTTCGCTGCTATCTTGGCTTAAAGTAGCTTCCCCCAGAATGGGCAAGTACACACATTGCAGGGGATGCCATTCAGTGTCTTTCTGTGTGGCGGCCACATGGACCAAGAAGAATGGCGCTGGACCACTGGTGAGGTAAGGGTTTTTTTTCTTTGTAACCCTTTAGGGCCAGACTGGCAGGGCATGGAGAGGATACCTTCATGACTAGACTTCCACTTTAAGAATCAAACAGGCAAGTATGATGAGGCTAAACCTACTTTCTCAGGGGTGAAATAATTTCAAGATTGGGGTATTAGGATATGGCAAGAAATGGGTCATTGTCTCATTCAGAAGAATGCGTCTACTTTAACCTTAGATAGAGGAAGGCTCCTGGTCTAAAATGAAATCTGCAACGAGGGCAACAAGGGTTTTTTTGGTTTTACCCAGGATGAAATCTAAAAAGAGTTGGTTTATTCTCACCCATGGTTGAATTTATTACTTGGGTTAACTTTCTTGTGTTGAATACTTAAGTCACACATTATGGATGACTATCAGTAGACCTGTAGAACTTCAGTGGTGTAATATTTTGATCATGACTGAATCTAGACATGTTATATAGTGTGAACCTATTACTGCCAATGCTCATTCTTTGTACAGTGTGGGTCACCATTGCTCTAATGACACACTGGAAGAGCCAGCAAGACTGGAGCCACCCAAGCAATGGACCCCTGGCTACCTGCTGCTTTACTGCTTAATTAGTATCAGTGCCTTTAAGTTCTCATACTGTTTTTGTGAGACAGATTACACGGTGATGAAACAAACATGTGTTTTGCTTAATTTATGTATGTTTTCTGTAAATGTAGTCTTTTGAAAATAGAGTTGTGCATAATTTTGGTTTGGTATTGGAAACATTTAAGTTCCTGAACCAATTCTGTGTATCTGACATGCAGCACGAATTGGTGGGCTCTGAAACTCACAAAAAGAGATAGAAGTTGATCTACAAAAACTAAAAATGTACAAAAAGCAGACCTTAGATGACTGTAACTTTGTTCTATTTTTTGTAAATCACTCTCTTCATTAGTCACATCATATTCATCATACCAGTGGAGAGATTGTGACCATAATGCTGAGTTAATAGAAAAGTGAATTAATGCAGAAAACCTTGTCCGCTAGGGTTATGTGGTATCTTCTAGGGCAGGGGTTCCCAATCAGTGGTAGGTGGTATACAAGGTCGTATCTATCAAGACTGCAGACTCGCGTGTACCCCAACCCTATCTGCTGCCATCTATACTTTACATCTATACTTTACACAAATAATTCCAAATAAACCATTCACCGAAAGGTGATGAATTTGATAAATGTGCATTTTTAGCAACCCCTAAGTCCCACCAAGGTGGTACATGAGATCATTTGGAATCCAAGTCAATATTCTAAAATATATATATATATATATATATATTTATACCTAGATACAGTTCTAGTTCACACTCTGTGTACAACATGGCAGTTTGGCTCCACAGTCCGTCTGCATGGACAGTGAACATTGGTAAAAACGTAGTAATATCCCACTTTGTGTCTGAAAATACTTTGGATAGTTGTCCTTGCACCACTGTTTGAGCTATCTGCTGTTTTCAATCTAAGGGAATTACACTGCCATAACAAAACTACACCAAGCTTCAATAGCTAGCAATCTACTACAAATACACTGCCGTCTTACAGAAAATCCTTACCTGTAATAGCTTACTCAGCAGAGCTTGCAAATGGAATGTACTGTTATTTAGCCAAACTACTGAGGTTTTGAGTCCATGGAACCACACTATTTTCTGTAGCCATAATAACAAAGATGTTGTATCTCAATAGGCAGGGGTGGACTGGGGCCTCCTTAGTCTTTCCATAGTGTCTGGCCTCACTGTACCCCTCCAGTCCAAAAACTTTTGCCCCTGATGCTAAAGCCTACACATCATGACTGTTGGAGGCATAACCCGCATTATCTGCCCCTCAAATTCCAAAGCATCAGTACCACTGATTTGGTCATACCAAACCTTGCACATGGGCAGTCCCAGCAATGCTATAACTTCAGCCTTGGAGCACACCTGTTGATCGGCCAGGGAGCACATTGGGGGAGACCTCAGTCCTGGATGTCATGGCCTTGTTATGGCTGAGCCGGTAAAATCATGGGCTGATTTTGGCCCCAGCCCACCACTGTCCATGGGTTAGAGTATCTTACACTAAGCTGTTCATCATAGCTCACAGTCTACTTGTACAGAACTAACAATGGTAAATCTCAAACACAGTTCTCTGAAAGCCATGAGGCACTCTACTGTTATTAGGACATACCCATGGGCAAACTATCAAGACTTGAAAAACTTTGTGTGACGTAATTATCAGAGATTTTGGGTGGTCAGTACAAGTCTACTATCTTATAACGGTCAATAAACAAAAATAAGTCTCAATGATGGAAAAATCTACAATTGTCAGCCACCAACGATGGTCCTTCTATGTAGACCTGAAAAATACTGGAGTATTAGGTGTCCTACAGATCTGGCAATATACTTTCTTAAAAATGGTCTAGCTTTCAAAGCTCTAGATGCCCTACAATAAGCGTTATGCATCACTCATAATCAATCCTATTACAATTTAAAAAAAAAAAAACACCTATAGGGTCGATTCATAATCAGCGCTCAAAAACGCTCAGGCTGAGAGCAAACAATTCCACAGGTGCCTACGCGCATGATTTATGACTGTGAACGCACCCCAGGCTCACTTGCGTATCATACCAAATCGCAAGCGCACGGAAGAAGGGCAATTTGCGCCTTTCTCAAGGTAAATCTGTTGTTTTAAACTGCAAATGCCCCTGCCCCATGCGCATTTGGCTAGCTAAGCGCTTAACTGCTCCAGATGGTCCCCCATGTTTCTCTCCTTTCCTTTACGGTTTCTCCATAGCAATTTGATATCTCCAGCTTCTGTGTTTTCTGCGAAGCTCTATTCACCCATTGGGGGGGTATTCTGATTCCAGTTAACCCTTTTTCGTGCAATGTTTTGTCCCAGATGTTCTCTTTAACCCTCCCTCTATATTTGTTTTGATCATTTTTTTGTAGGAACCTAAACCAAACCTATTAGGGTTCAATCTCTAAAAAGA
Source organism: Gastrophryne carolinensis (assembly GCA_027917425.1). Classification (NCBI taxonomy): domain Eukaryota; kingdom Metazoa; phylum Chordata; class Amphibia; order Anura; family Microhylidae; genus Gastrophryne; species Gastrophryne carolinensis. The sequence continues at coordinate 35,392,192 of CM051237.1, read as the reverse complement.
ACGTGCGGCTGACACTTTCATTTTTCGTAAACAAGCAGGATGTTGCCGGCATTTGTATTTGGAATTAAATAAGCCTGTTATTCATTGGAATCGGCAGTTTCTGTCACCTGTTTGCTTGAGGAAATTTACTCTTCAAATTGCCATATTTGCACATGCTTTGCTGCCCTATAAACATACCATAAATGAAGCATCGGAGACAGTTTTGTGCGCAAAAAAAAAAAGAAAGCAAAAGGATTCAAGCGCAAACTGGGACGTGGGAGAGCGCTAGTGCGCAAACTGACACCCCGTGAATCAGGAGGAAGCCCGAGCGCGACTTGATGCTCCAAATAGTGTGTGCAAACTCACCGGTGCACCGACCATGAATCGACCCTTATGCAACAAAATCAGAGAGAAGGGTTTTGCAATTTGCTATGCCTGGTATAATTAAGGGCTTCCGGCTCAAAACGTATCACTTACTCCTGATATTGCATGTATTTTATGGGAATATTTACATTTTTAGAGGCCTTTATTGAAAGTTATCATTTGAGCGTCGGTCTTCCCACCTAAAAAAATCAGTGTACAGCTGGCACTCTACTTTTATTTGTCAGCGAAAATCTTAAAAGAAGCCTGTCACCTCTTGACCTATGTTTCAAATAGTAATGAGTTCAAGCCCAACAAAGGTCATTAGATGACCAACACAGTTAACAAGACCCATAAGTGACATGATCGGTCTCCACCAAGAAATGCCAAAAAAAGTTGACAATCTATCTTGTAATTACAAGTGTAGCTGTTACAGATCCTTGTGGTCTTTTTCTCAAAGTCTCCATATGAAGAGCTAAAGATATCCTATCAAAGTAGATGCCAACCATGGTGAACCTACCAAGACCTCATAGGTCTGCTATGTGGAATTGGCTATCACATAATTATAGTCAGATCTGTTTTCAGGACCAAAACTTATTTTTATATGTTTTCTTTTGTTATTGCATTGCCTTATTAGTGTAACCAACAGCTCCATTGTTAGAATGGTTGTGTCTGTGCCTTTAAAATTGTCCCTACTTACCAACCAGCCACAGAATTTCCAGCCACAAAAAAAGCATGCTAAGGCCTTGGCCTACACATCTGCCACCTGGTTGGATCAAGCTGTGCCTTTTTGGTGTAGTGGTGACCGATATGATTGAAAAGGGGGTCAAGTATTACAGAGGAAATGGAGAATAGGAACAAAAATGGAATTGTGTCCATCTTCTCTGGGTACACGTTCCATACCATGATAACGAGTATGTTGTCATATGTTGACCTAAATAGCCCGTGATGTCATACACAGCATGTCTTGCTCACAGCCTGATAAGCATGAGGAATGGTTGATTTAAATCATATCAAGATTTACTTGTATGTTAAACTAATATCTCTCATGTTCCGTGTACACAGCAACCGAGTACTTCCCATGACTACCCTCTGAAATACAGGACATGGATCTGAATAAAGGCTTTGCAGGAATAGGAACCCTAGTGGTTAACTCGGGTAACTAGTGAAACCTGGGTGTCAGGAATACTTACAGGTTGTGTATAGCACCTCATACTGATCACAACCAGCAGGTGTCATCAAAAACCGTGTTATTACCCAAAGGGAGGAGCACCCTTCCTTCTACCTGTATTCTGTGCCATTTAAGTGGACAAATAGTCCTGGAAAACCTGTGAACCATTACTGCATGTTCCAGCCTGTCTGACAGCATCTTCTTTTTCTGTCTCTGTATATACGAGTAGCATGTTGTTGCCGTGTTCTGTATATGATTTGTACAAAGTTGTATAGCTGTGCATTTTACTGTATATATATATATATAGAGAGAGGCCTGCCCATTTAATCCTCTATTATTGCACCATAACAATCGCAAGTCTTCCAGTAAATGAACCAACAGAGCATTTGTACTGAAATTATCCATAACAGATACATGCTTTAGGCATGACGCTGAAATGTCACATGTTCTAGTGAAATATGTAGATGTTCTAATGTTCGTTGTTCATCCACTTTGTTTGTATGACAGAAGGAATGTCTTGTTGCCCATGTTCTATAATTTCGGTTTTCTCTTTTTGCTGTAAAATTGTTCATTATGTCTTCATTTTCTTGTGTGTGTTCCCTTTCCCAAGTGCCATCCTAAGTTAATCTAGAATTTTCCACAATGATCCACTTTGTCCCATTCAGAAAAATATATATACCTTCTCCTATTTTTTGCAATGTCTTGATTTCATTATTATCAGTAGTGAAAAGCAGCTGGTCTGGGTCTGTAATCTTGAAGACATTTCTAGGAGACATTTTAATTTGATAAAACTGGAAGCTCTTGCTTTGTAAACTGAGAAGACGTTCCATCACTCTCCTTCTTCATTTTAATTTGAGAAAGTTAGGCGGACACTCAGACAATTGATGGAACAACTTAAAAAATAAATCTGAAAACACCATTGCGAATGGCTACATTTTCATAATCTCACGACATCTCATTTTCATTTTTTTCTTCTTGTTTTTTTCTTTTTCTCATTTTTTTACATGGTCTTCAACGTTTTAACATGTTTGGTCAAAGCAATCTAATAATTTGTTTAATTTACATTATTCTTTTAATCAAGGAGTATATTCCAAATGAGAAGCCATCACACCAATCAATAAAAAATTAGATGCGTGCCCTAAACACGTCACCCACTCAATGATGTGTAGTTACAAGATTTGGAACATTACAGGCGAGATGGATTTTAGGTTAACATAATAAAAATTACATTTTTTAAATTGGATTGCTGGCTTCTCAACCACAACTTCTATCGATCAGGATTCCAGTCTGCTGCCCACACTCACATTTGTTTGCGTGTTATGCTTCTATAGGTTAACTGTTCTCATACTCTTTCGGCTGTCAGATGAACATGTTCATTAGTGTCAGAGAACCAGGACTGTTCCTCCTGTTGACCAGCAGAGGCCGCCTGTGGGTCCTCTCTACTGAGCATGTGCTGGGGCCTATAAAAACAGACAAGGCCTGTCCTCAATTACCAGTTGGTCTTTTTCCCTGCATGCTCCTGAGTTCCTGCGATTCCTTCCTGTGTACCGACCAGGCTTGACTACGATCCAGCTTTACTGACGACTTCGGCTTTGTTTGTGACCACGATCCTGTTCTGCCTGCCCACGACCTCTGCTCGTTTCTCGACTTTGATTCAGATCTGCCAGCCCACTCCCAGATCATCTCTGGTCTGTCTTCTACCCGGAATTCAGCAAAACCCACTCCTAGGTTGCCTGACCTGGGACCTTCCTGCAGCCCAGCCTATCCTCACCATTAGAGGCTCTAGTGAATACCAGGTTGGCCCTTAGACTCCAGGCTTCCTGGTCGAGAGGTGAGCAGAGTGGCAGTCTCCGCAATCAGGGTTCACACCCGGTGTCCTGACAATTAGAATTGCTCAGTCAATCACATCATGTTGGTTTCCATCAATTTCCATATTATGAAAATTGTCTGTGAAATTCCATGTTCTTAAGGCCAGTGACCAAGTTGGCCAGTTGGCAAATTTGAATAAGATAGATTCATGGAAAAAACAAAACAAGAAGACAAATCAAGAAGAAGAGGAATTGAATCCTTTCTTTCTAAATCATATTTCTTCTCCGTTGGATTCATTCAAACTGAATAAAATGAAACTTGAACTGGACCTCATGGAACATGTCCACAATTAAATTATGTTTCTAAAATACAATGCACACATCCAATGTGTATTATATCATTTATATATTTATATCATCTTATGTTTCTAATATGTCTTCTTATTCAACAAGAATATTGGATTCCATATTCCTCAGTCCCAGACTCTATTCTTAAAATGTCCACATTCTCAACACAACACATAGGAGAGGGTATATATATCCTCTCCTATTTCTGCAATGTCTTTTACTTGATTCCATTTTTATCAGTAGTGAAAAGCAGCTGGTCTGGGTCTGTAACCTTGATAAAGCTGGAAGCTCTTGCTTTGTAAACTGAAAGACGTTTCATCACTCCTCTTCTTCATTTTAATTTGAAGTTAGGAGGACACCCAGACAATTGATGGAACATCTTCATAATCTCACCGACATCTCACCATTTTTTTACATGGTCTTCAACGTTTCAGCATGTTTGGTCAAAGCAATCTAATAATTTGTTTACTTTACATTATTCTTTAAATCCGTGAGAGTCTGACAAAATGTATGACAAGCCATCACACCAATCAATAAAATGTGACTTTGTATTCATTAGCTTAAAATCTGACTCATTTTTCTAAAAAAATTTGATGCTTGTCCTAACGCAATGATGTTAAGTTACAACATTTGGAACATTACAGGGGAGATGGATTTTAGGTTAACATACAGTAATAAAAATTACATTTTATAAATTGGATTGCTGGCTTCTCAACTACAAACTCTATCGATCAGGATTCCAGTCTGCTGCCCACACTCGCATTTGTTCCCATGTTATCCTATAGGTTATCTGTTCTCATACTCTTTCGGCTGTCAGATGCCTATTTTCATGAGCATTTTCATTAGAATTGCTTTTAAGTCAGTTAATCACATCATGTTGGTTTCCATCAATTTCCATATTATGAAAATTGTGTCTGTGAAATTCCATGTTCTTAAGGCCATTAAAAACATCAGTTTTATTTGACGGATTTGAATAAGACAGATTCATAAAAAAAAACTGTCAAGAAGAACAGGAATTGAATCCTTTCTTTCTAAATCATATTTCTTCTCCGTTGAATTCATTCAAACCGGACCCAATGGAACATGTCCACAAATTATTTATCTAAAATACAATGCCCACATCCAATATGTCTCTTTACTTCGTTTATATGAATATATATTTTTATATCCTTTTATGTTTCTAATATGTCTTATTATTCAACAAGAATATTGTATTCCATATCCCTCAGTCCCAGACTCTATTCTTGTATATGTCCACATTCTCAACACAACACATAGGAGAGGGTATATACCCTCTTCTATTTCTGCAATGTCTTTTACTTGATTCCATTTTCATCAGTAGCGAAAAGCAGCTGGTGTAGGTCTGTAACCTTGAAGACATTTCTAGGAGACTTCTTCATTTTAATTTGATAAAGCTGGAAGCTCTTGCTTTGTAAACTGAAAGATGTTTCATCACTCCTCTTCTTCATTTAAATTTGAAGTTAGGAGGACATCTGGACAGTTGATGGAACATCTTCATAATCTCACTGACATCTCTTTGTTTTTTTACATGGTCTTCAACGTTTCAACATGTTTGGTCAAAGCAATCTAATCATTTGTTTAATTTACATTATTCTATTAATCCGTGAGTGTATGCCAAAATGTATGAGAAGCCATCACACCAATCAGTAAAATGTAACTTTTGATTCTTTAGCTCAAAATTGGACTAATTTTTTTTTTAATTAGATATGTGTCCTAAACACATCACCCACTCAATGATGTGAAGTTACGCAATTTGGAACATTACAGGGGAGATTGATTTTAGGTTAAAATAATTAAAATTACATGTAATAAATTGGATTTCTGGCTTCTCCTACAACTTCTATCAATCAGGATTCCAGTCTGCTGCCCACACACATTTGTTTCCATGTTATCCTATAGGTTATCTGTTATCATACTCTTTCAGCTGTCAGATGCCTATTTTCATTGAACGTGATCATTAGAACTGCTATTTAGTCAGTCAATCACATGATATTGGTTTCCATCAGTTTCCATATTATGAAAATTGCATCTGTGAAATTCCACATTCTTAAGGCCGGTAAATACATCAGTTTTATTTGGCGGATTTGAATAAGATAGATTCATGAAAGAAACTATCAAGAAAAACAGGAATTGAATCATTTCTTTCTAAATCCTATTTCTTCTCCTTTGGATTTATTCAAACTAAATAAAAAGAAACTTGAACCGGACCCAATGGAACATGTTCACGATTAAATTATTTATCTAAAATACAATGCCCACATCCAATGTGTCTCCTTATTTCCTTTATATCATTTTATATCTTTATATCCTTTTATGTTTCTAATATTTCTTCTTATTCTACAAGAATATTGGATTCCATATTTCTCAGTCCCAGACTCTATTCCAAAAATGTCCACGTTCTCAACACACTTTTCTTTTGATAGAACCATAAAGGTTTCCTTGAAATGTCATATTCTAATATGTTGTAGCTCCATTTCAAATTTCTCTCAACTGATCAATTTGAATTAGTTTGACTTGTGAAAGATACTTTCAAAAAATAAAATGGATTTCATCCTTTCTTTCCAAATTATATTATTTTTCCATTGCGTTGAATTAAAGTGGAAAAATTCAACTTGAACGAAAATTGGACTAGACGATACAATGCTTGTGGACATCAACTGTGCCTCATGAATTTCATATTCCGCAGTCAGTGCCTCAATTTAAAATGTCCATACTCCCAGCACATCATAAATGTTTTCTTCAGATTCCATATTCCAATATTCTAAAGCTCCATATCTAATGTCTCTTATTCCATTAACCATGACACTATACAGCAATTTTGGGTTCTTTTTTAACATTCTTCAAAGTTTCAAATTCTTCAGAGTGAAAAAATGTCCTTCGTTCTATCCTTTTATATAATCATTTTATTTCTATTTATTCTGCTCCCTTTATTTGTTATTCTTTTTTTCTTCCTTTGTTCATTTGTTCTATCTATCTAACTTGCCTTCTATTTCCATTCCTTCAGTTGTTTTATCTTCCCTTCCATTGTATCTCTATCTCATAGCCATATATGCAGCTTTTTCATTATGTTTGGCATAATGCACTGCAAAGGTCCAACTCTGTCTAACCCTCAGGGCCCACATAAACCTGGAACCGGAGCCGGACTGGCCTACTGGGAAAAACAGGGGTCTGTCATCTGGCTGCTGGCTTTTTCTATCACCCCCATCGAAATATTTTATGGAAAGCCTACTAGTCTACTTATTCAAGGCGCAGGTCATAGAATCTAACCAATATTTTGTCCCCCAAAGTTACACTCCATGACACCATTTCTAATCTCCCCATTTCTATTATCTAGCCTTCTACAGCAAACCTCTCATGGTGCTTCTTTAATGGTCCTCAATGTCCCCAAGCTTCCATCTCTACTTCAAATATAAACTTATTCCATAAAATCATTTAATACCACTTGGTGACCCATTCCAAATATCCACATTTCCACCATCTTCACAAAACATTACCTTCCACTATCAACTCTTTTGCGTACTGTATTACCCTTGATTTATGTGTCTATAATTCCATTTTTCTTTACTCTCTTTTCAATATAAACACGGTCTGTGATTTGGGGATAGGCAACTTCTGTCCTTGAGGTCCAAAATCCAAGGTCTAGTTGCTAAATCCTAGGCTAGTGAAAGATAGTCATCACTGCCGATGACAGAACAGGATGTGGCCTAGCCACAGGGAGCACTGCTTCGGGTAGATATAGTCCCCAGAATGCACTCCACCTGTGTGACAGAACTCACTCAATCCCCTTCAAATTCCTTCCTTCACTCCTTGCCTCCCAAGTCTCCCCATAAACCATCTCTTCATACCCAGCCCCACTGTACACCCTACAGAGCTATATCAAGGCACTGGCTCTGTGGTTGGAAAACACAATGGGTGCTGATCATTGGCTAGCTGGGACCAGACAAATGTTAAACCAGACCAACAGCCCGGCACAGTTGGAAAACAAAGGAAGAAGCCATTTTGGAGCTTCCTCTCCCCACTGACATAACTGAAATGCACAGGCACAGGAAGCCCAGCTGGACCTCCTGTTTGAAGGTGGCCTGCAATTCCATGAGCGACCATCTTATCCCAGCAGGCGTTAGAAAATATTTTATGTGCCGCAATTTAAATTGCCCCGGGGAGGGATGCATATGAGTAATGTTTGTTGTTTGTGAGTTCTTCTACAGCAAACCTCTCACAGTGCTTCTTTGATGGTCCTCAATGTTCCCAAGCTTCCATTTCTTCTTCAAATATAAACATATAATTTTTTATAAATTTATTGAATACCACTTTGTGACCTCATTCCAAATATTACAAATATCCACATTTCCATTATATATTCTTCACAAAACATTACCTTCGACCATAAAATCATTTTGCCTTCTGTATTTCCCTTGATTTATGTGTCTCTATAATTTCCTTTTCCATTATTCTCTTTTCAATATAAACACAGTCTGTGATTTGGGAATAGGTAATTTCAGTCCTTGAGGGACAAAATCCAAGTATATGTTTGGGATACAAATAATTTGTGGTGCCATCTAAGGTGCCGGTTTATTTGGTCTAGTTCCTAAATCCTAGGGTAGTGAAAGATAGTCACCACTGCCGATGACAGAATAGGAAGTGGCCTGGCCATAGGGAGCACTGCTTCGGGTGGACATAGGCCCCAGAATGCAGCCCACCTGTGTGCCAGAACTCAATCCCCTTCAAATTCCTCCCTTCACTCCTTGCCTCCCAAATCTCCCCATAAAACCATCTCTTCATACCCAGCCCCACTGTACCCCCTTCTGAGACACCATGTTCTGCTCCTGCAATGCTATAACCTTAGCATACCCACCACTGGCACAGTATCTGCCCCTACAACATTAAAATGAAAGTCCACCAAAGACCTTAAATCAGATGCACAATGAAATGACCTGCTTACCTACCACCTGTGCCACATCACTTGCCCAGGTAAGAGAAGCAGGCCCAGTAAGTGGGTGTGGCATCAGTCTGGAGGGCTCCCATTAACTTCAACAGGTGCCTCTCTACACAGAAGTACCTCTTTCAAGCCCCCATACCAACATTCATAGTCAAATGTCAGTCATATCCACCATGCTTTTGATGAAGGATGAAGGCTATGGCTACTAGACCGCTGGAAGGAGATAAACAGGCTGAACTGGATGGACTAAAGTCTTTATTCAGCCTTACAGACAATGTTACTATATCCAAAATATCCTTTAGGGATATAATATCCTTTAGGGGTATATTAAGGTCATATAAAAGTAAATCTAGGCTAGTGATGTCTCCTACTTGTCTGGGAAGGTTCTTATTGATCTAGCTCACTGCATTTGTCTAGTGATAGACGAAAAAACAATGGAACCTGATGTGTATTCTTGAAGACCGTAAACCACTAATCCATGTAACTAAATTAACAAGGCTGGTGGATAAGCTTCCACGGTGAGTCTACTGGCAAAATCCATTGGCTGTCATCCAGTTACTTCACTATACTATTACAATTGACAGCTCCAGTCATGTAAAGTCTTTCAATCTATTGTTGGATTAGATGTGTAGATTCTCCACCACACATATAAACTGAGAAGTGTATTCCTGAAGGCCTTTGTAGCGATAACCCTTATCGCCGGAGGGCTTCACCGCCCGAGACGTCCTTTTCCCAATCGTAAGAGGTGCTGCTGGAATTCCAGAGTCGTCCGTGAGAAAACAGGAACAGCCCTTACAAGGGCTAGTGAATTGTAATATAGCGTTTCCCCCAATAAGAGACAGAACTTCAGTATTGAGGGTGAAGGTGAAGTGTCTTTATTAGTGCCACTCTAGGCCTTATATACACAAGTCTCCATGCAATGACAACCACACTGACCAATAGCAGCAGGGCACACAATCCCTCAACTCTGCCGGTGACGCAATCAGTAGAACAATAGCAGGCTGTAATACAATCAATCAGGACAATGCCATTGACTGTGACGTAATCAACAATACACAATGGCAGTCAAAATACAATGACATTGCCTGTAACAGTATCAAAATACAATGACCTAATTAAGAAAAGGCCAGTGAATGACCCGGTGGGCAACTGAATAGTGATGACATCCAAAAGACAGAGCGTCTGTCACAATGCCCCCTTTTTGTGGAACACCCGGCAGACCCGGATTGACCCTGTTCGGGTTAACGTGGGGCTGTCCGGACTCTTGTTATGGGCAGAGTTCTGTTTGCCGGGATAATCCATCTGCATTACCGTTTTGTCTACCGGGCCTGTATACACACACACACATACAGTTGTACTCACAGGGTGCTGGTCTTGTCCTTTCCCCCCAATAAGAGACAGAACTCAGTATTGAGGGTGAAGATGATACCCACACACACACACATACAGTTGTACTCACAGGGTGCTGGTCTTGTACACACACATGTACTCACAGGGTGCTGGTCTTGTACACACATACAGTTGTACTAACAGGGTGCTGGTCTTGTACACACACAGTTGTACTCACAGGGTGCTGGTCTTGTACACACACATGTACTCACAGGGTGCTGGTCTTGTACACACACATGTACTCACAGGGTGCTGGTCTTGTACACACACATGTACTCACAGGGTGCTGGTCTTGTACACACACATGTACTCACAGGGTGCTGGTCTTGTACACACACATGTACTCACAGGGTGCTGGTCTTGTACACACACATGTACTCACAGGGTGCTGGTCTTGTACACACACATGTACTCACAGGGTGCTGGTCTTGTACACACACATGTACTCACAGGGTGCTGGTCTTGTACACACACACACTCTTAGCTCTGGTTGCAAGGCATTGAGAAAATGTTCTAGTAAAAACAACTGTAGGCTTCCGGGGTGACAGCGTTCCGGGCTAACAAAGCCTCCTTTACCAGATGGTAGTGTGGTATGTCCGCATCAGGGATGGCCCGGAAAGCATCGGAAGCTTTCCCCGATAGTTTCCCTGATAATATGGTGACCCATTCCTCCGTGGGTACCCGGTGTAAAGCGCACTGCCGTTCAAAATCGGCCAAAAATCCATCAATCTCATTGTCACTTTCCTGGATGGACTTAAATGCTGCAAATGGAATCTTTTTACCCCCAGTGTAACTGAGGCTCAGAGACACAGGGGCGCTGAGAGGCTGCTGGGTTGCGAGTCGTCGATCTTCCCTTCGCTTACTGGCCTCTGCCTCCGCTGCGGCGAAGACTTGGTCGATCAGTTCTTGTGATGGATTCGGCCATAGACCGACAATCTGTTACGAACCGCTTGAACGAGAGCAGCGTCTTCATCGATCTCTATATTGGTTTCGGTCCTCACTGCTGCACGATCCATTTTGATCAGCTCGGCTATCAGTTCCTGACGTGGGCGGTTGCTAGCTGACCTTCCCCGGCTCTCGAGTAGATCCTTCAGGGTCAGCCTTTTCAACTTGTCCTACTGACTCTCCATCAGGGTAGCCCTCTCTCTGGGTACAAAGGACCATCCCACCGCTGCCACCAATTGTAGCGATAACCCTTATCGCCGGAGGGCTTCACCGCCCGAGACGTCCTTTTCCCAATCGTAAGAGGTGCTGCTGGAATTCCAGAGTCGTCCGTGAGGAAACAGGAACAGCCCTTACAAGGGCTAGTGAATTGTAATATAGCGTTTCCCCCAATAAGAGACAGAACTTCAGTATTGAGGGTGAAGGTGAAGTGTCTTTATTAGTGCCACTCTAGGCCTTATATACACAAGTCTCCATGCAATGACAACCACACTGACCAATAGCAGCAGGGCACACAATCCCTCAACTCTGCAGGTGACGCAATCAGTAGAACAATAGCAGGCTGTAATACAATCAATCAGGACAATGCCATTGACTGTGACGTAATCAACAATACACAATGGCAGTCAAAATACAATGACATTGCCTGTAACAGTATCAAAATACAATGACCTAATTAAGAAAAGGCCAGTGAATGACCCGGTGGGCAACTGAATAGTGATGACATCCAAAAGACAGAGCGTCTGTCACAGCCTTTAACTATCAATCCAAATATAATATATAATTTAAAATAGCCGGTGGATACCTGTGTAATTCAACTGTCATAATCCATTTATTAAGGTGGAAAATACCCAAATAATGTTTGATGGATTCACACTACTATTCCCACTTACCGTCCTGTAGAGTCATTTAATATCTACCTCAGTTAGGTAGTTGACCAATGGATGATGTTGGATGAATTGTTTCTCCATCAGCCAATTGAACCATGAGACCATTCTCAGTCTTGGTTCTGGACAAAATATAGGGTCCAGCTGCTCATAGTTTATCAACTCAGATACACCACAATTTAAATAAAGAAAACCTTGACAGACCAGGAGAGGAGTGTTGGGGTGAGTTATTGGCAGAGTTATTGGCACCATAACTAACCACACTTATGGTCATATCAATTAATTCAACATCTACCTCAGTCATGGATTATGTTGGATGGCAAAAGACTTAACATAAATAAGTTATTATGGCTGGTAAATACTTCACTTACTAAAGCGTAAAACATCATATTGAAGTAGATCTTATATAGATTCCCAATACCTTTACACCTTTAGTCATGTAAATTAATTCATCACCTGTTTCAGTTAGGTGACCCATGGTTTATGTTAGTTAGTTCCTCTACCGGCCATGGACCATAAAGCCATTCTCAGTTCTTGAAAAATGTAAGGGCAAACCTATCATGGCTTCTCAATAGATATGAGGATTATGAGGATCCCCCGGGGCCTCCACCACTTGCCCTGCAAAGGGGGCCTTCACCAACTTTTGGCTTATGGTCTGGTCCAGGAGGCTTTTAAGTCCTTGGTCTGACGGGCCGCGGGGCCGGCAACAAAGCTATCAGTCGCAGTGGGAGCCCCCCGCATGCGTGGGGAAAACTTTTTTGTTTTTGCAAACCTGCAGCCAAACAGGGCAGGATGGAGAGTGTAGAGAAGCAAAACCGCCTTCAGCAACGCTGCAGTGATGGGTGCGTGCAGAGCTGTCAGTTGACGGATGCTCACTGCTCATTAGCCACCAAGCACAGCCATTGGCAGCTCAATGCAGGGAAATGTTTTCTGCTTGACCAGCTGGGCGACTACACTACCGCCCAGAATGGCAAAGAAGGAGTTCCCAAGCAGCACACACCCACACAAGGGTGGCACAAATGACTCAATCTGACATTCCAGTAAGTAGGCGGGTGCCAGACGACCACTAATCAGTTACTTGACTATACTATTACTTCAAAGGAAAAAAATACTGTATCTTGGACCAGATTTTGTGCTCAGGGGCCTCCACCACACTTAATCCAGCTATGAGACCACCACTTGGATTATTAAAGTGGACCAACACCCAGGATTTTGACTATCCTGGGTTTTGGTCCACTTCGGTGGGGCACCCCGATCGGGTGAAACCCCCCAGAACGCCCGGAAACACTCACCTCACCACGCTCCTACGCGGGCGCTCGTCTAATCAGAGCGCTCAGAGCCGCTGTGGTATGCACGTACAAGCAGCATCCAACCACAGCGGCTCTGAGCGCTGGAGGCCGCGACTTGCGCGTCCCTCTTACAGGGAGCGCCCTGCTAGAGGGAAGCGTGAGACGCGGCCGCACCCCGCGCATGCGCCGTTGGAACGGGGTTAAGGTAAGGTTTCTGGGTTTCCTGGGGGGGGTTTCACCCCGCGGGACATCCCGATTTCGGATGCCCCACGGGGAGGGATCTGATCGGCCCGGGAATCTTATAGATTCCCCGGCCGATCCCACCTGGGTGTTGGTCCACTTTAACAAGGAGAGGAGTCTTGGGGTGAATAATTTGTCCTACCAAGGCTTTCTTAAATAGAAAAAAAAATGTTAATTTTTTTTTTAAAAAAAGATTAAAAAAATTAATATGGCTAAAGGATAAATGTAGTCAAATTCATCAGCTTTAAGCTGCCAACTTTTTCAAGGCCGAAGGCCGCATCAGAAGTTCCCATTATTCAGAGTAGCCTTGGCCATGAGACATTTCTTCTACTGATGCTTTCTCACAAGGCTCTCTCATTATTATTTTAGTTTAATCTCTCTTTATTGACTGCTTTTACAGAAGAAAAAAAAATACACAAGAAATACAACAATATAGGCATACATAGACATAAGGAATACATTCGGATAAGGAAGGCAGGTCAGTCCCCAGCCCCCTGCGCTCCCACGGAGCAGTGGTGCTGGCTCCCCCCCACCCACAGCCACCAAGAGGTGCCGACAGTGGAGGAGGCTAGACCAATTTACCAGAAATGCTTGCCTCTCGCACTCCACCACTGGTGCCCTGCAGAAATCAAGATAAAGACAGGACGGGTGTGCCCAGGGTTTTTGAGCCCATGCCTTCTGTTGAGGGTAGCAAATGCGCAGGGAGTGCAAGTAGCGCAAGGAAGGAGGCATGTTATCTCCCCCCCAATACATTGGCACACCAGGCCCCGACTTCCCGTGCCATGGGACAGCCAGCTTTGGCTCCATAGTTCACCAGCGCATCCGACCACCCTCCGTGGGGGCCTGCCGCCCCCCGGACCGCAAGGCCCCGACGAGGGCGACCCGACGGGGAAGGCATGAGGAGGAGGGGGTCATAGCCAAGCACAAATGCAGACAGGGGTGAAGGGGGGAGCAAGGTGGCCGGACGGTGACCATGACACCCGGCACCCTTCGTTCTGCACTCCAAGTTCAGCCAGTGAGGGCAGCCTTCCCCCCACCAGGACATCTCTCAGCCTGGTATCCTCTGACTCACGCCAAATCAAGAACCGAGAGGCCTGCTGCCCTGGTGCGAACTCCGGATTGTTAAACAAGGGAGTAAGGGGGCCTGGGTTGCTCACTAATTCTCCCTGTCTCTGAATCCTGGTCGGGTGCTCCGGTGCCTCACAGCACGCCAAACCGGATACGTGGCTTCCGAGAGCCCCAAATAAATTGCAGGAAAGTTGACTGAATGGATTTAAGGAAGTGTCCTGGGAGAAGTATAGGGATTGCCTGGAACAAATACAGGAATCTGGGGAGAATATCCATTTTCAGGATGCTGATTCTTCCAAACCAAGAGTATCGTCTTCTATAATATTTTAAAAGACTCTGGATGGTTTTGGACTTAAGTTCCTTAAAGTTGAGTTCAAACATATATTTTATTGCGATAGGTTGTCACTTAAACGGGAAGCTGCTCTTGAGGTTGTCCACCAGGCGTTGAGGTAAGGTGAGATTTAGTGCCTTTGACTTTGTATAGTTGATTCGGAAGTTTGACAATTGGCCAAAGCGTTCAAACTCTTTGAGGGCCGCCAATCGGAGATGTCAGATGAAGGAGCAGATTGTCGGCAAAAATCGCCATTTTTGTATTACAGTCCCTCGAATTCCACACCTTTGATATCAGGGTTATTCCTGATCGCTATTGCTAGGTGCTCCATGGTTAGGATATATAGCAGAGGCGAAAGGGGGCAGCCCTGGCGGGTGCCGTTTGTGATGTCGAAGGGTTCCGACAAGAATGCCATTGGAACCTGCACATGTCCTGAGGGTTCGAGTCTGTAACCTGGTCCTGGAATCTTTTAGACTCCTGAGCTGAGTTACATAGCTTTTGATCCAAATTTAAGGAAAAGTGGTGCTTTCCTAAAATGGAAAGTATTGGCACAGTAAAGGAAAAATAGCATTACCCATCAATCCTTGCAGCAGGTGAAGCTATGCAAATCATCTCTTTATGTCTGTGAGCAAACACTAAGGGTGCAATGCCAAGGATTAGCTTTAAATGTACACAGCGGACACATGTTTTGAGCTTTAGGCTCTCATCAGCACTGGTGCAGAAGTTTCTGGCTGTATGGGGAGCGAGACTTGGTGAGTACCTCGGTGAAAGACATAAAGAGATGATTTGCATAGCTTCGCCTGCTGCAAGGATTGGTGGGTAATTGCTAGTTTTCCTTGTGTCCCTGGGTGCTGTGCAAATACTTTCTGTTTTAGGAAAGCGCTTCTTTTACTTTACCTTTGTGTTTAGGTTTTTTTGAACTTTTTAGCCCCACTATATTAAGCCTAACATGGGTCTCTCCACGTGCTGGCTTGCAGCTCTGTTTTGGTCTTCACCAAGTCTCACTGCCCATATAGCCAAAAACATCTGGCCTAGTGCTGATGAGAGCCTAAAGCTTGAAATGTGTCTACTAGTTGGATGTGTTTGGCTGTGTAAATGTAAACCTAATCCTTGGTATTGCCCCCTTAACGTTTCTAAGGGCCTTGGATTTCTCAGAGACATAGAGAGATGATATGCATAGCTCTGCCTGCTGCAAGGATTGCTGGGTACCTTCTGTTTTAGGAAAGTGCCTCTTATCTTTGAGTAGAGGGTTTTTTGGTCTCTTTAACCCCCCCTATATTAAGCGTAACATGGGTCTATCCACATACTGGCTCGTGACCCTGTTTTGGTCTACTTTTAAGTAATTCTCTACAGGGCACATGCCATAAAACTCCAAACAGACCATTTGTGATCCTTCCCTTTTGTCTCCACTTGTTAACCTTTAGACTGTAAGCTCCCAAGGGCAGCACCCTCTCATATTTTAAGTCAGGGTTCCCAAATCTTTCTCACCTTGAGAGCCACATTCCAGCCATGAGCCATGTTCAAACCCAAAAACTCTGTGGAGCGTGGAAATCAGTCTGTTTCAAAGACCACTCGACTAATCTGATTGGCCACTGGCAGCCACGTGAGGCACTAGACATCCACCGAGCCATAGAGCATGGGCCTGTGAGCCACATGTGGCTCCTGAACTAGTCGAGACCCCCTATTGTAAGTTGCATTCAGAATAATCACCTTGAACTATGAAGCACTTTGTAATACCGTAGCTATGTGCTGTATGTTTTACTGCTGTTATTACTACTTTGTGCAGCCCAACAGAGGTTTATGTCTTTATATAAATAATAGTATTATTGATCTGTGTGCTTTTAGCATGCATACTGAGAGTCATCAAATGACACAAAGTAGATGCAGGATTTACTGTATAAATAGCAATTCCATCTTTATTAAATATCTAAATACAGGTAAAACCAAATGTATCCACCTGAGCCAGCTGTGAAGATGTTGTGCAAGCTTTAAATCACAAGTGAATATGTCCACAAGATGATGTCCTAGATGGTGCACTGCATTGTGGGATGGTGGACCTGAATTATCACCATACAGTGTTAACATCAGTGCAATCTCTAGACGAAAACATCTTGACCGCGCTGAGCATCGTAATGGACATAAGAAAGTTCAAAATCTGTCCACGTTGTTTTAGCGAGAAATCAGTAGGCCAGATTTATCAAGATTTGTACAGGAAGAGTTGGAGAAAAAAATGGAGCAGCTGCCAAATTGCTGGTTTCATTTAAACAATGGACCTTGATTGCTTGTCCCGGACATCTGCTCATATTTAGTCTCACATTGTGTTACATTGTTCTTGATAAATCTGGGCCATTGCTTACTGTAATCCATATACAAGACATAATATCATCTGGCAACTACATACGAAGTCTTCGTTCACACTTATTCCTCAACAGTTTACAGTGATCACATGTACAAAATAGTGCAAAGTATCCCCCGTCCCTTTAGGTATCTTTATTCCCCATTAAAGTCCAATTAATTTAGGTTGTGGTGAGCACCAAACTTTGTGATCAGCAATAAAAGTGCAGGTTTTCCGTGCTATAATCTCATATCCAACAAAAGCATCCAGAGATATGGAGCTAATTCTGGCTTAATGAGCCAATTCTGGTCCTGGAATCTGAACGAAGAGATGTTGCTCAGCATGGCTGCACGACGATCTCTTGTTACAGCGAACCGAAGGAGAGCTACTGAATAAATACCCTGATTGTCTCACTGAAGGATTAAAAAGCTCATCCATAGATCAAGTTGGAGCACTGAGGCCCATGTACAGGTAGCCATACGGAAAACAAATCGGTGGAATAATGATCGAGTTTGAAAACCAAGAAGTTTTGTTGACTGTAAGTCAAGGAAGGAAGATCATAAAAATTAGGCTTTTACTAGATTTCGTTATGTCCCAATGGGGGCCAGTTGAGTTTGAGATGTGGAAAACTGTATACATCACTGTCAGGATCTTACAGGAAGGTTGTACACAGGCTTTTAAAGTTTGATCTAGTTGAAGGAGGATGCCCATATGTTTATATAAGCTAAGGGATTGTAAAGATGAAGAATATCATTCAAGGGCTAAGTACCTGGGAAGGTATAAGGAGGGTTGCCATAAAATGGGACCAAGAATCAGATATTTCTGCCCTCTAACCATCAGGAAGTTTCAACTTCATTTAGAAGAATTTAGGGAATTTAGAACTTCATATTCTGATACAAGAAGGGAGGTACTAAATATGGTTAGCTTTCAATTTCCCAAGAATAGATCTTAAAGAATAAATCCCTTCAAGATAAGCCCCATGTGAGGCTCATAGAAATACTAATTAGTTTAACACCCCAGTGAGGTTTAAAAAGTTTTTCTAACCTTTTAGACCTCACTTGGGCATTAAACTATATAGGTAATAAAGATGGCCAGAAATATTGAAGATCTTAATCCAGCCACATTAGTAGAGCTTAAGACTGGCAGATTAAGCTCCAATGAAAGTATAGGCGGGTGAATGTAACAGTGATGCAACTGGCTCAGCACTGGGGAGTATCAGATTTAGAATTTCACTTTCTGACTTAGTTGGAACACTAAGGACGCTGTACAGGTCAAAGAAAGAAAGTCCTAAAAATTAAAATAATGATAATGATGGACAGAAATTGTAAAGGTCTCAATTGAACCATATGAATAGAGCTTGATATTGAAGGACTAAAGACCAATTAAAGTATAGACAAGAACCCAAATTTCTCAACATAAAAAAAACATTTTCAACATCACGAGAGAATTATATTTAGAGCTTAATTTTCAGACCTGGTTGGAGGAGCCAGTAAATTAAAAATATGAGCAAGATATTGGGTAGGTCTCAATCCAGCAATGTCAATAGAGCTTGAGCCTGGAGTACTAAGTACCAATGAAAGCACGGGCAGGGTGATCATAAAAATGAAGCAAAAGATGGCCAAAAATGGTGAAGGTCTCAATACAGCTTGAGATTGGAGGACTAAGTATCAAAAGAAGTGTATATGCAGTGTGATCATAAAGTTGAAGCAACTGTCTCAAAGTTAGAGTAGCTTCATATTTAGAGCTTGCTTTTCAGTGAAAAAAAGGGAGGTCATAAAGATGATCCAGCACCATCAATCAGCTTGAGATGAGAGGATTTCAAGCTTGATATGGGAGGTCTCAATATAGCTTGAGATTGGAGGACTAAGTACCAATGGAAGTATAGGCAGAGTGATCATAAAAATGAAGCAACTGTCTCTAAATTGGGGCGGCGTCATATTTAGAGCTTCATTATCTTACCTTTGGAACACTGAGGATCCTGTACAGGGAAACAAAGAGAGGTCATAAAGATGGCCAAAAATGGTTAAGGTCTCAATATAGCTTGAGATTGGAGGACTAAGTACCAATGGAAGTATAGGCAGAGTGATCATAAAAATGAAGCAACTGTCTCTAAATTGGGGCAGCGTCATATTTAGAGCTTCATTATCTTACCTTTGGAACACTGAGGACCCTGTACAAGGAAATAAAGAGAGGTCATAAAGATGGCCAAAAATGGTGAAGGTCTCAATATAGCTTGAGATTGAAGGACTAAGTACCAATGGAAGTAAAGGCAGTGTGATCATAAAGTTGAAGCAACTGTCTCAAAGTTAGAGTAGCTTCATATTTAGAGCTTGCTTTTCAGTGAAAAGAAGGGAGGTCATAAAGATGATCCAGCTCCATCAATCAGCTTGAGGTGGGAGGATCTCAAGCTTGAGATGGGAGGTCTCAATAAAGCTTAAAATTGGAGGACTAAGTACCAATGAAAGTATAGGCAGGGTGATCATAAAAATGAAGCAACTGTCTCTAAATTGGGGCAGCTTCATATTTAGAGCTTCATTATCTTACCTTTGGAACACTGAGGACCCTGTACAGGGAAAAAAGGGAGGTCATAAAGATGGCCTAAATTGGTGAGGGCCTCAATATAGTTTGAGATTGGAGGGCTAAGTACCAATGGAAGAATAGGCAGTGTGATCATAAAGTTAAAGCAACTGTCTCAAAGTTATGGTAGCCTTCATATTTAGAGCTTGCTTTTCAGTGAAAAGAAGGGAGGTCATAAAAACGATCCAGCCACATCAAATACAGCTTGAGATGGGAGGACTAAGTACAAATGAGTACTAGCTTCATAATGGAACTTGATCTTATGACCTAGTTGAAGCACTAAAGAGCCAGTAAAGGGAAGACAGGAGATCATAGCAATGGTCAGAAAATGGTTTGAGGTTATGAAGGCCTCAATCCAGACACACAAGTAGAGCTGAATGTTTGGAAAAAAGAAACATTTACAACCGGACTTTCTGAATGTCAAAGGGCATTTAGGAGATTACTTTTTTGGCATCATATTGCTAAACTACCAGGAGGAATGAAAAGTTTTTGATAGTAGAAGCTTTGACTTTGATGGTGAGGATGTGGCGTATATAATAATAAACTGTTGATCTAATGCTAGCCATGATAGGACCAGTTAGGTAGATCTTGTAATTTTTTGACTGGACAAGTAAATGATGCTCAGCTGATGGAAGGCAACAGCCTCCTCTACCCTGTTATTATTAGAGATAGTGCCATGCGTAAAACAGTCACAGTGTTTCAGGATTCACAAGATGGAAATTCAGAAGTGACCATGTCACAGCCTTTGAGGATCCCACATGCTGGAAGTTCCACTCTGCCAATCTAGAAGAAGTTAGATGAGATTTTAGGAACTCATTTATATGATGAAACAATGTTAAATATGGAAATTCAGAAGGTGGAAACATGTGAAAGGAAAGAGAGAGAGCACAGATCTGTCCGGGCTAGGTGTAAAATGAAAGTAAACATGTCTTCTGTCCCAGATAGCTTAGTGTTTCCAGTTGGCTGTATCAGAGGTTCCTTTGCTGGATTACTATCTCCTGTTTTAAAGATATGGCAGTACATTCCTCTGCAGCACAGCCAAAATGTAGCATGCAAGTAAATAGTGCTTCGATTTTATACTTGTCCCAGACAATCCCTTTAAGAGCTGTAGAGGTTTAAGATGCTAAGTTTGAGAATCAATGATCATTGCAGCCATTTCTCAACTGCTTGAATATGAACATCAACAGAAAATTCCCAGAGACAGACCATAGCTTCTGTGATGACTCCCCACAAAAAAACATACTACTAATGTTACAGCAGTTTTGGCGAACTCAAGCGGAAAGTTTGGGTTCATACTGAACTTTGCGAGTTCAGGTTTCCAAACCTGAACATTTCGGCATTCGGCCCAAACCTGGAAAAGCTGGTTGATGGGCTGCTGAGTACCCAAGTTCTGGTACCCAAACCGTAATTTGTTCAAAGATCGGCCGAACCAGTTCTTACATGGGTTCGCCCCAAAACTAGAGGCATATTACCCTGTGTATGTACTGTATGGTGGTATGATATAGGACAAGACCTCATACAGAAGAGATGGTGGATCTTGATCGGGATGACCCGAGGAGAGGGAATCGGGCGGCTCTGCAATCTTATACATTCTAGGGCCGCCCGGGTGAGTTTTGGTCCACATTAAAGTTCATGAAATGCAGAAAAGTTTTCAGTCTTTTTGTTGCCATGTATCACTTGATGGGATATCTACCACTGGTTAGGAACCCTTGAATTAGGGATAAATCACAACACCCTGTACATAGTCTTATGGCACAGGACAATACCAAATCCTTGGCTCCGGGGCCATGACGGGGCCCCAATCGCTGTGTAAAACCCCCCAGGTTGCCCAAACAAACTCACCTCTTCCCGGTCCTACGATGCATTCGCAGATGCTCGTCCAATCAGCACGCTCTGATCTGCTCGAGTCTCTTTGTCCAGGAGCTTGTCTAATACGAGCGGATCCGAGCGCGCTGCTGGCTGTATCCCCCGCTACCCTCTAACAGGGAACGTGCCTACGCTGGCACACGTCCTGCTAGAGCAATAGTGGGTATGCGACCGATGTTCGCGCATGCACCGTTGGACAGGAAAAAAAGGCGAGTTTATGGGCGACCTGGGGGGTTTCACACAGCGGGGCATCTCGATTCTGGATGCCCCGGGAGGAGGAAATCAATTGGCCTGCGAATCTTATAGGTTCCTGGGCTGATCTCTGTGGGTTTTGGTCCACTTTAAAGGCTATGTCCAGACAAGTGGTCTCAAAAAATAGCTTCCCCTACCCCAACACCCTTGGTTGAACTTGATGGACATATGTCTTTTTTCAACCATATTAACTATGTAACTATATGTAACTACGTAAATCCTACGGGCTAAAGTGGTCTCATTTTCGAGCGATACGCTCCTGACCAGCCCCAGCGTATTAGCATACCTTCCACTACCGCATGACATGAAGCAGGGGTGTGTGGTGTGGAGGCCACAGGGCTCCATGTAGTTGAGTCTGCCTGCTATTAGGCAAGTGTACCTTTTTATTGGGCCCGAGCCGGGGTTTAACAAATGAGAAGGAATACAGAATACTGTTGATGTTGTCATGTTAAGAGAAGGACCACAGCTATGGCACATTAGTGTGGATCATACACAAAGAGGACTACAAAGGCCACAATAACTGTGCCAGGGCATGAGGGAGGGAGCAGGCAACTTTAGGGCCATCCAAATGCTGCCATGACACCCGGAGATGCTGAAGGAATATGACTAAAGTTGTAAAGAAACAGGCAGAGAACATGACACTCTATGGTCAAGGCCACTGCGTAAGAATAACTCTAATAATAATAATAATATGGAGGAGACAATAGCACACGATGGTGGTGACACCTAGAATGAAAGACTCATATATGAAGATTTATGTTACCCATTCTGTCCACTCCGTTGTCCAGAAAGCAGCTTAAGAAAAAGAAAAAGTAATGGAAATTGGAGATGTTAGAGGGAGGTGATAAATAGAGATGGAGAGTGTGTGTTGTTATTTTGTCATCATAAAATTCCAAAAACAGTGTGATCAACACCCATATAACATCACACATTTGAACAAGAGGAAGGAAGGGATAATATTAAAGCAGAATGCCAATCTGCTATAACCCTTTGGAGCTCAACCCAACACGGGCTGACACCCCATCTCAGCTCGGTGCCTACAATGAGTAAATATACTTCCTTATTTGTCCCTCCAGTGCCACCATGCCTATGTGGGTCACCAATACAAGCTTAAGGAGCTAGTCCAGACCTTGCCCTCCTCTGTTTGCCTCAGAGTTGCCATTCAAGCCCAGCTAACCATTCTTTCCTATCTTCCCACCCAGCTTCCTCCTAGCAAATGCTCCCAGCACTGCCCCACCCATTATGCTGATTATTATGCAGCATCACAGCTCCAAGGGCCCCGTCCACAGGCTCCAGAAGAGAAATCATGGGGTAAAACTGTAAACCTTAATATCCCAGCCATTTCTTCTTAAATTTAAAAACGGAAAACAGTTTAGGAAAGTGCCAAGCGTAGCCCAACACAATGGTCTAACAATTGGATATGTCTAAATTATAACTTTAACCATGTTCCCAATACCTAACCCATCTAAGCTCCCACCAATGCTAAGCATACAATTATTAAAGAAGAATTATTTTACCAAAACATTGTGCCATGGATTTCACTCAGGGGTGGTGTAGTACAATCAATGTCACCATGTTCCTCAAAGCAACCGCTGTCACCTCTGTTCATCAATGTGCTCCTTCTATATCACTCCCATCCTTACTCTACCGCTATTTAACTACCTTTAAACCTCAGTTCTATTTATCCCTCCCACTTTCCCCACAGCAGGTCAGGGGCCACATCAGATGGCTCTGAGGGCCGCAGGTTGAGCACTTGTATGCTATATGATACTTATACCCTCTCCTGCAGTTTCTACAGGATTGGCAGGCCTGTGATCGGAGATTGTTGTCTGGTGGTGGTGCTGGTTGGATTGGTGTCTCTGATCACCCCTTAACTCTAATGGAGCAATATGCAAGTTTCCCTCATGGATGTCTAAATCTGCCTAACCCTCAAACTATGTCTGGGAATAACCTTTGCCTGCTTGTTCTGTCGGGGGGGGGGGGGGGGGATACAACGGCTCATCCCAGAATGTGGGACATCTTTTAACCTAATAAAACCAGGTAGTATTTATCAAAAATAAAAGACAACCTTGTGAAGGCCTCATCCAGCTCGTCATATTCTTCATCTTCCTCTTCTGCCTGAAACAGAAGGTACAGTAGATTGACTGTAAGGTTGCAAAGCAACATCAGCGTCTTTCATATCTTAGTGGATCACATGAGCTCTTCATCATATCCCCTGACCCCAACCCTCATTTCTCAATGGGAAATCCTCCTGCCACTAGCTTCCTGTCTATAATATGACAATATGAAAGGAATTGGTAACAAGGCAACAAGTCATAAGTCAAATATGTGTCCCAGACTAAAAAGCTTCTGCAGTGAGACCACATACCTAGCAATATAAATGGGCTACAAGTACCAGCACACGTTGGCTCTACCAAGGCAGAAGTCATGAGGTCAGATCAAGTTTCTGAAAGCAATGAGCTTTGCAGCAGAAGAGGTGTTACAGCAACATGAACCCCAGTTTTTTTATTGCCCACCAGCTGCTGGCCCTGGAGACAACTTTTGAAACAATATTAAAACTGCACAGCCAGTGTGTTTGATCAAAGTGGAGCCAAGTCATAAAGGTAAGCCTTGAAGTATTATACGTGGCACAAGCCTCACACCCCCCTGGATACCCCTGCGCCCTCTGGAAAAATAAGATCTATACCCCTAGTGCAGTGAGAACAAAGCAAGATAAGTAAACATACCCTGTGTTGTAACGTTGGAAGCGTCCTAGAAGGTAAGTCTGTAGAGCTTGTTTGGTCACCAGAAGCAGTGTATGGAGAGGCTGTTTCGGATATCCGAGCACAGGGATCTGCTATGTAATTATTGACTCTTAAAAACAGTATGATAACAACAGCTTCAACATAATACGTTCTTCTTCTCATGATGTGCCAATGAGCCTTCTTTACTCATGGATTCCTGCTTTTCTCGATCTATATCTATAGACCCCAGCTCACCCCATCTATAGCTACAGACCCTAGCAATTCATGTTCTTCTGCCAGCAATACAGTCATCCCAATAGGCTCCACCACTACAGCTTGTTGATTTGACCATCCAGCACATCCTGTTGGAGCAGTAGCTGGTCTGCAGTGCTTCACATTCCCCCACCTTTACCCCGGTGGCTTGAGTGCCACCGAGGCAAACTCAAGTACCATCAGTAATAATAGTACTACTGGTTGGGGTAAATTCTTTCCCATAACATCTTTAAAGAGGAACACCGGGTCAAAACCTCTCCCAAATCTCACCAGACTGCCCCCCACCCCCCCTCCGGTTCCACAATTGGGGAGTGTTTACTTAACTCGCAGGGGATCCATCTTCTGGGCCCCTTGGATTCGGGTGACCTCACAACGGGTGGTGCCATCTTGCTTCCCATCAGGCACTACACGCATCCCCCACTCTTGCACCTGCACAGTGCCCATGGGATGCAATGGAACCGGCCGAAATCTGAGACTTTGTGGAGCTGTGAGATCACTGTGGGACTTTGTAGACTACTGCTAAAGCGCTGGCTAAGCAGGCGGCGGGGTAAAAATGGCGCAGCAGGCATCAGCGACATCTAAAAGGTAAGTAGGGGCCGATCTGGCATGATGTCTGATGTTCATGTTTACGGGACACTATAGTCAAGTCATAGAAACATAGACGGTTGACGGCAGATGGAGAGCATACAATCCATCTAGTCTGCCCTTATGTGTATACAGTTATGTACTCTTTATCTTTACTTAGGCCCTTATTTATCAAGGGCTAGCGCCAGGCAGTGTCTGACGAGCGCCAGGTACCGCCAGCTAAAGGCGGCTACCGACTCAAGTACGCCCGGCGGCGGTCACAATGACGCATTTATCACGCTAAATGAGGCTAGCGCCGGCGAGAGCGACAGCTAGCGCGGGATTCATCATGTAGCCGACTGCAACGAACAGCGCCGCTGCTAATCCCATCACAGCGCCAGGTATGACCTGTCGCTCCCTGGGGATGTCCAATGCATTTCAATGGAGCAATCTTTAATTAATCATAATTAATTCCTATTAATGTTTATTTATTTTTTTTTTTTAATGTCAAAAATTCTGTGACCACTTCTGCAATGTTAGGATTTTTTTTTAAGGTAAAAAAAAAAAAAAAAATTGTGCAGAATTGATATTACAGGTCTGATATTAATGTATTCATATTACAAAATGTTTATAAAAACTTGTATAATTTTACAATAAAAAAATATGGTTGTTTGGGGGTTAAAAACTATTTTACACCCATCGCCGCCAGCGCTCTGGGGTTTAAACAAGGAATTCACAGCGCGAATAAATTCGGAGCGTGTTTTGTTAATGAATCTGCAGCAAGCCGTTCGCTCTGGCCATTCGCTGTCAGGCGCACCCATACAACGCTGAACCTGTGAAACAGCGACCCCCCAGCCCGTATTCAACATTACCGCACACCGACTGAGTCGCTGTCAACAAGCAAACCCCGGCCAAGCACAGCGAATACTAGCTGGCACTGAGAAAATCACGCTACTGGCGCTCATCTGTCGCTACCTGGCGCTATTAATGAATCGGCCTCCCCCTTTATCTTTGGACCCGTTCTATTTGAATAATGTCTTTTTGCAGGCAAGGTCTCCAGAACGGCACACAGTATTCTAGCTGTGGCATCACAACCTCCCTCTTCCTACTGGTGATGCCTCGAGCTATGCAGCCGAGCATCCTGCTTGCTTTTCCCACTGCCTGGCTACACTGTCCACTCATCTTGCAGCTTTCAGTAATCAGGAAGTCATCACTTCCTCATTCACATGTTTGGCATCAAACGCCAGCCAATCATGTGACCACCAGCAACTATTTAGGTTTGACGTGCAAGACCACTCGACAAACCCAATTGGTTACCGGGAGTGAAGCACCCATACAATGAATGAGGAAATTGGATAGTGCCGCTTTAATATATTCTTGATGCGGTATGTGTTTACCTTTTCTGGGTTCATAATACCCTTATTGTTTCGGAAAATATTTATTTATTATTACTATGCAAGAACATTTCTGAGCTAAAATTTTTAAATAAAAATCCAAAATTACACATATATATTTTTTAATGCATAGATGGCCATTGTATGCTTGCGCACACATAGGAATTCGTCCTCCGCATTTAACCCATCCGTTCAGTGAGTGTACACATGCCGGTCACAAGTACGCTCCCCTTACCTCTAGGCCACAACTGCCTCTGTGGTGTGTGCTGCATTGCTCTCTCATATGTACAGAGGCAGCAGCACTGAAAGTAATACATCTTGCACTGGGAATTTTAAAACTTGAACTGCTGTGGCACTGTACAATGCAACGAGCAGATTAGGAGTCAGTTGTTACATTGGAAAAAGTCAGCAAGCTCCCTTTTGTGTCTGTATCATTTTGAGGCTTGTGCGGAGTTGCTCTCCCATAACAGCAGCACTGAGAGTAATAGAATTCGCACTGGGAATTTTAAAATTTCGAGCTGCTGTGGCACTGTACAATGTAACAAGCAGAATAGGAGTCCGTTGTTACATTGAAAAAAAGGAAGCCAAGCTCCCTTTTGTGTCTGTATCATTTTGAGGCTTGTGCTGAGTTGCTCTCCCATAACAGCAGCACTGAGAGTAATAGAAATCGCACTGGGAATTTTAACATTTCGAGCTGCTGTTGCACTGTACAATGTAACAAGCAGAATAGGAGTCCGTTGTTACATTGAAAAAAAGGGAGCCAAGCTGCCTCTTTTGTCTGTATCATTTTGAGGCGTGTGCGGAGTTGCTCTCCCATAACTAGGTACAGAGGCAGCAGCACTGAGAGTAATAGAATTCGCACTGGGAATTTTAAAATTCAAGCTGCCGTGGCACTGTACAATGTAACAAGCAAAATAGGAGTCCGTTGTTACATTGAAAAAATGGAGCAAGCTCCCTTTTGTGTCTGTATCATTTTGAGGCTTGTGCTGAGTTGCTCTCCCATAACAGCAGCACTGAGAGCAATAGAATTCACACTGAGAATTTTATAATTCGAGCTGCTGTGGCACTGTACAATGCAACAAGCAGAATAGGAGTCCGTTGTTACATTGAAAAAATGGAGCAAGCTTCCTTTTGTGTCTGTATCATTTCGAGGCTTGTGCTGAGTTGCTCTCCCATAACTAGGTACAGAGGCAACAGCACTGACAGTAATAGAATTCGCACTGGGAATTTTAAAATTTCGAGCTGCTGTTGCACTGTACAATGTAACAAGCAGAATAGGAGTCAGTTGTTACATTGAAAAAAAGGGAGCCAAGCTCCCTTTTGTGTCTGTATCATTTTGGGGCTTGTGCTGAGTTGCTCTCCCATAATAGCAGCACTGAGAGTAATAGAATTCGCACTGGGAATTTTAAAATTCAAGCTGCCGTGGCACTGTACAATGCAACAAGCAGAATAGGAGTCCGTTGTTACATTTAAAAAAGGGAGCAAGCTCCCTTTTGTGTCTGTATCATTTTGAGGCTTGTGCTAAGTTGCTCTACCATAACTAGGTACAGAGGCAACAGCACTGAGAGTAATAGAATTCGCACTGGGAATTTTAAAATTTCGAGCTGCTGTTGCACTGTACAATGTAACAAGCAGAATAGGAGTCCGTTGGTACGTTGAAAAAAGGGAGCAAGCTCCCTTTTGTGTCAGTATCATTTTGAGGCTTGTGCTGAGTTGCTCCCCCATAACTAGGTACA
This sequence comes from Gastrophryne carolinensis, assembly GCA_027917425.1. Classification (NCBI taxonomy): domain Eukaryota; kingdom Metazoa; phylum Chordata; class Amphibia; order Anura; family Microhylidae; genus Gastrophryne; species Gastrophryne carolinensis. The sequence continues at coordinate 35,363,703 of CM051237.1, read as the reverse complement.
GAGGCAGCAGCACTGAGAGTAATAGAATTCGCACTGGGAATTTTAAAATTTCGAGCTGCTGTTGCACTGTACAATGTAACAAGCAGAATAGGAGTCAGTTGTTACATTGCAAAAAAGGGAGCAAAGCTCCCTTTTGTGTCTGTATCATTTTGGGGCTTGTGCTGAGTTGCTCTCCCATAAAAGCAGCACTGAGAGTAATAGAATTCGCACTGGGAATTTTAAAATTCAAACTGCCGTGGCACTGTGCAATGCAACAAGCAGAATAGGAGTCTGTTGTTACATTGAAAAAATGGAGCAAGCTCCCTTTTGTGTCTGTATCATTTTGAGGCTTGTGCTGAGTTGCTCTCCCATAACAGCAGCACTGAGAGCAATAGAATTCACACTGAGAATTTTATAATTCGAGCTGCTGTGGCACTGTACAATGCAACAAGCAGAATAGGAGTCCGTTGTTACATTGAAAAAATGGAGCAAGCTTCCTTTTGTGTCTGTATCATTTCGAGGCTTGTGCTGAGTTGCTCTCCCATAACTAGGTACAGAGGCAACAGCACTGACAGTAATAGAATTCGCACTGGGAATTTTAAAATTTCGAGCTGCTGTTGCACTGTACAATGTAACAAGCAGAATAGGAGTCAGTTGTTACATTGAAAAAAAGGGAGCCAAGCTCCCTTTTGTGTCTGTATCATTTTGGGGCTTGTGCTGAGTTGCTCTCCCATAATAGCAGCACTGAGAGTAATAGAATTCGCACTGGGAATTTTAAAATTCAAGCTGCCGTGGCACTGTACAATGCAACAAGCAGAATAGGAGTCCGTTGTTACATTTAAAAAAGGGAGCAAGCTCCCTTTTGTGTCTGTATCATTTTGAGGCTTGTGCTAAGTTGCTCTACCATAACTAGGTACAGAGGCAACAGCACTGAGAGTAATAGAATTCGCACTGGGAATTTTAAAATTTCGAGCTGCTGTTGCACTGTACAATGTAACAAGCAGAATAGGAGTCCGTTGGTACGTTGAAAAAAGGGAGCAAGCTCCCTTTTGTGTCAGTATCATTTTGAGGCTTGTGCTGAGTTGCTCCCCCATAACTAGGTACAGAGGCAGCAGCACTGAGAGTAATAGAATTCGCACTGGGAATTTTAAAATTTCGAGCTGCTGTTGCACTGTACAATGTAACAAGCAGAATAGGAGTCAGTTGTTACATTGCAAAAAAGGGAGCAAAGCTCCCTTTTGTGTCTGTATCATTTTGGGGCTTGTGCTGAGTTGCTCTCCCATAAAAGCAGCACTGAGAGTAATAGAATTCGCACTGGGAATTTTAAAATTCAAACTGCCGTGGCACTGTACAATGCAACAAGCAGAATAGGAGTCTGTTGTTACATTGAAAAAATGGAGCAAGCTCCCTTTTGTGTCTGTATCATTTTGAGGCTTGTGCTGAGTTGCTCTCCCATAACAGCAGCACTGAGAGCAATAGAATTCACACTAAGAATTTTATAATTCGCGCTGCTGTGGCACTGTACAATGCAACAAGCAGAATAGGAGTCCGTTGTTACATTGAAAAAATGGAGCAAGCTTCCTTTTGTGTCTGTATCATTTCGAGGCTTGTGCTGAGTTGCTCTCCCATAACTAGGTACAGAGGCAACAGCACTGACAGTAATAGAATTCGCACTGGGAATTTTAAAATTTCGAGCTGCTGTTGCACTGTACAATGTAACAAGCAGAATAGGAGTCAGTTGTTACATTGAAAAAAAGGGAGCCAAGCTCCCTTTTGTGTCTGTATCATTTTGGGGCTTGTGCTGAGTTGCTCTCCCATAATAGCAGCACTGAGAGTAATAGAATTCGCACTGGGAATTTTAAAATTCAAGCTGCCGTGGCACTGTACAATGCAACAAGCAGAATAGGAGTCCGTTGTTACATTTAAAAAAGGGAGCAAGCTCCCTTTTGTGTCTGTATCATTTTGAGGCTTGTGCTAAGTTGCTCTACCATAACTAGGTACAGAGGCAACAGCACTGAGAGTAATAGAATTCGCACTGGGAATTTTAAAATTTCGAGCTGCTGTTGCACTGTACAATGTAACAAGCAGAATAGGAGTCCGTTGGTACGTTGAAAAAAGGGAGCAAGCTCCCTTTTGTGTCAGTATCATTTTGAGGCTTGTGCTGAGTTGCTCCCCCATAACTAGGTACAGAGGCAGCAGCACTGAGAGTAATAGAATTCGCACTGGGAATTTTAAAATTTCGAGCTGCTGTTGCACTGTACAATGTAACAAGCAGAATAGGAGTCAGTTGTTACATTGCAAAAAAGGGAGCAAAGCTCCCTTTTGTGTCTGTATCATTTTGGGGCTTGTGCTGAGTTGCTCTCCCATAAAAGCAGCACTGAGAGTAATAGAATTCGCACTGGGAATTTTAAAATTCAAACTGCCGTGGCACTGTACAATGCAACAAGCAGAATAGGAGTCTGTTGTTACATTGAAAAAATGGAGCAAGCTCCCTTTTGTGTCTGTATCATTTTGAGGCTTCTGCTGAGTTGCTCTCCCATAACTAGGTACAGAGGCAGCAGCACTGAGAGTAATAGAATTCGCACTGGGAATTTAAAAATTTCGAGCTGCTATTGCACTGTACAATGCAACAAGCAGAATAGGAGTCCATTGGTACGTTGAAAAAAGGAAGCAAGCTCCCTTTTGTGTCAGTATCATTTTGAGGCTTGTGCTGAGTTGCTCCCCCATAACTAGGTACAGAGACAGCAGCACTGAGTAATAGAATTTGCACTAGGAATTTGAAACAGTGCTGTGGCACTGTACAATGTAACAAACATTGTAAAAAAAGCCAGCCCACTCCCTGCTGTACATTGTAGTCAGAAGGGTATGTGGCTGGTGCTAAAATGTAACAATGGCTTCTCCCTCTTGTCTTAGGTTGTATAGCAGCCAGACGCCCTGCCGCTACAATGTAAACAGCTTCATAGCTGACTGTGAAGTGCGACTGATCTCTACATTTTGCTGCTGTGATGGGGAGATCATTCTTAAAAATGCTGCATCTGTATTAAACCGGATCTTCACCCTAAGTAAGAGCCTATCTTATATGTTTCTCCCACGCTGTACATACAGATTGCTAACATTAAAAATCATCCTACCTACATCTATTGCATTTTCTGAGACTTTAAACACCCAAGATGGCAGCCCATGGAGGTGCAGGCTGCCTGCAAACAGGAAGTGTCTTCTGACCTTGCCGCTCTGCATTCTGGGATTGCTGTCCTTTTCCTGACCCCAGCTCTGCTCTGTTTGTGCAAAGCCCAGCTATAACCCCACCCCCTGCACTTTTGACCCCTCTCCTCAGTATGTGATGCTACTGAGCCAAGATGGCGGCGCCCGTATCCTAGAGTGCTGAACAGAGTTGCAGGCCAGTGAGGGAAAGAATACAAAGTAAGTGACTAAAAACGTTAAATATATTAATTTTAGATGCTGGGGAATAGTTTTTTTAAGTGTTTGGGCTTTTCGTTAAATGATGCTGAAGGTCCGCTTTAAATACCTGGCTGCCGGTCACCAGACTCCCCATCTTGACTCAGTCGGAGGGACAAGTCCTCCTTTCCTGCCAATAAAAGAAAAAGAATGACTTCAAGCTGCTCCATTATAGCTCACAACATCAGAGGACTTATGTAGTAGCCCAACACACGGAGCCTAGTATGTACTTTATAGTCTTATTATCTCATATAATAACTGATGTTACCCCATTCTGAATTCACCATTAGACATAAAGGAAAAGAATATGTTTACCAAGTCACCATTGTTTAACCCTCTAGCAGTGCTAGTAAAGTGGAATAAAAACTGGGGAAGCTCCAGACACATAACATAGGGTCCAGGTACAGGATGAAGAGACAGTAAGGGTTAGAAGTCTGCTCAGGCAAGACTCTAAGAGGCCGATTCATTAAAGTGGACCAACACCCACGGGTGATCGGCCCGGGAATCTATAAGATTCCCGGGCCGATCACCCCCCACCCCGCGGGACATCCGAGATCGGGATGTCCCGCGGGGTGAAACCCCCCCAAACACCCCAAACTCCTTACCTTATCTTCGGCGGCGGCCGGCCGCCGCCGCCTCCCTCGCGCTCCTGTAGGCGTGCGCGTGCCCGCGCCGGCCGTCTGCGAATGGCCGGCGGGGGCGCGCGCGCGCCGAAAGTGACGCGAGGGAGGCGGCGGCGGCGGCTGCCGCTTAGACGTTCCTGATCCTCGCTTGTACGTCGGCGCTGGTAGCGGGGAGAGGTGAGTTTTTCGGGGGGTTGGGGGGGTTTCACACAGCGGGGCACCCCGATCGGGGGCGCCCCACCGAAGTGGACCAAGACCCAGGATAGTCAAAATCCTGGGTGTTGGTCCACTTTAATAGCGCCAGGTAGCGACAGTTGAGCGACTGTAGCGGTATTTTGACAGCGCCCGCTAGTATTCGCTGTGCTTGGCCATTGTTCGGTGGATGATAGTGACTGAGTCGGTTTGCCGTAATGTTGAATACGGGGTGACGAGTTGCTATTTGACAGGTTCCGCGCTGTATGGGAGCGCATGACAGCGACTGGCCCTAGCGACCGGCTTCCACCATATTCATCAAAAAATCACGCTCAAAATATTCTGGCGCTGTGAAATGCATGTTTAAACCCCAGAGCGCTGGCGGCGATGTGTTAAAAGTAGTTTTTTAACCCCCAAACCACCATATTTTTGGAAACCAAAAATACATTTTTTTTTTAAAGAATTTAGTAATATGAATACAATAATATCAGACCTGTAATATCAATTCTGCACACATTTTTTATTTTTTTTTTTACCTTAAAAAAATTATCTAACATGGCAGAAGTGGTCACAGAATTTTTCACATAAAAAAAAAAAAACATTAATAACAATTAATTATGAATATTTAAAGATTGTTCCATTGAAATGCATTGGAGCGCGCCAGGTAGCGAGAGGTCATACCTGTCGCTGTTCAAGGTCGCTCGCTGGTGCTGTGGGCTGAGGCTGGAATAATGATGAATGAGTCGCTATATGGCGCTATCAGTCGCTAAGCAGGATCAGCTTGATAAATGTGTGATTGCGGAGGGGAGCCGGCGTTCTCGTGGCGGTGAGCGTCATTACCGTTCGCTCACCATTCGCTACCTGGCGCTATCCCTTGTTAAATAAGGGCCTAAGAGGCCGATTCATTAATAGCGACAGATAGCGACTGTTGAGTGACTGTAGCGGTATTTTGACAGCGCCCGCTAGTATTCGCTGGGCTTGGCCGTTGTTCGGTAGTTGATAGTGACTCAGTCGGTTTGCCGTAATGTTGAATATCGGGTGAGGAGTCGCTATTTGACAGGTTCCGCGCTGTATGGGTGCGCATGGGTGCGCAACTGGTCAGAGCGACCGGCTCCCACCATATTCATTAACAAATCACGCTCAAAAAATTCTCGCGTTGTGAAATGCTTGTTTAAACCCCAGAGCGCTGGCGGCAATGGGTTAAAAGTAGTTTTTTAACCCCCAAACAACCATATTTTTGGATAAAAAAAAAAACAAGTTTTGTAAATAATTTAGTAATATGAATACATTAATATCAGACCTGTAATATCAATTCTGTACAATTTTTTTTTTATTTTTTTCCCTTAAAAAATTATCTAACATGGCAGAAGTGGTCACAGAATTTTTCACATAAAAAAAAAAAAAAAAACATTAATAACAATTAATTATTAATATTTAAAGATTGTTCCATTGAAATGCATTGGAGAGCGCCAGGTAGCGAGAGGTCATACCTGTCGCTGTTCAAGGTCGGACGCTGGCGCTGTGGGCTGAGGCTGGAATAATGATGAATGAGTGGCTATATGGCGCTATCTCAGTCGCTAAGCAGGATCAGCTTGATAAATGTGTGATTGCGGAGGGGAGCCGGCGTTCTCGTGGCGGGGCCCGTCATTACCGGTCGCTCACCATTCGCTACCTGGCGCTATCCCTTGTTAAATAAGGGCCAAAGTGTTTATATTGTTGTAACTGTTACACCCTATCTCCTATCCATCAATCAATGAGGGGGTGTGGCCTAATTTAATAAATGTCCCTCTTTCCCACCCTGAAAAGTTGGTAGGTATGCAAGTGCAATGTTAATTTAGGGAAATAAATAGTATTTGATACATTCAACGCAGAAAGACAGCAAGGGAGACCTTGGTCCTCCGTCACTTACCTCCCCTAGAAGCTTGCCATAGGTCCAGAGCCACGGTAAACGCTTGGGCTACAGTCAGTGTTACCGTCTGAGCCTGAAAACAAACAGATTATTAAATGGCTGACAGTTCTTCCACCTTTAATCGAGAAAAATTATAAAAATCCACATAAATATGCTGGATGGCGGGGGGAGGGGTAACTTATACACCCGGCATCAAGAAACATCCAGCCTGGCTTGTTTTTTTTATTTTAACCCTTTGAGTGCCAGCCCACCGAGATTTTTTTGCCCTTATTCATCAAGCGATAGCGCCAGGTAGTGTCTGACGAGCGCCAGGTAGCGGCAGCTAACGGCGACTACCGACTCAAGTACACCCGGCGGCGGTCACAATGACGCATTTATCAAGCAAAATGAGGCTAGCGCCGGCGAGAGCGACGGCTAGCGCGGCATTCATCATGAACCTGCCTGGACCTCACAGCGCCGCTGCAAATTCCCTCACAGCGCCAGGTATGAGCTGTCGCTCCCTGGCGATGTCCAATGCATTTCAATGGAGCAATCTATAATTATTCATAATTAATTGGTATTAATTTTTTTTTTTTTTTTTTTTTATGTCAAAAAATCGGAGACCACTTCTGCAATGTTAGGATTTATTTTTAAGTCAAAAAAAAAATTAAAAAAAAATATGTGCAGAATTGATCTAACAGGTCTGAGATTAATGTATTCATATTACAAAATGATTCTAAAAACATGTATAATGTTACATTCAAAAAATATGGTTGTTTAGGGGTTAAAAACTAGTTAATACACATCGCCGCCAGCGCTCTGGGGTTTAAACAAGGAATGGACAGCGACAGCACATTCGGAGCGTGATTTGTTGATGAATATGAAGCTAGCCGTTCGCTCTGGCCATTCGTTGTCAGGCGCTCACATACAACGCTGGACCTGTGAAACAGCGACCCCCCAGCCCGTATTCAACATTACCGCACACCGACTGAGTCGCTGTCATCAAGCTAACGCCGGCCAAGCACAGCGAATACTGGCTGGCGCTGAAAAAATCACGCTACAGTCGCTCATCTGTCGCTACCTGGCGCTATTAATGAATCGGCCTCCCCGTCACAATCTGTTGCCAGACGACTTTTCACGTTTTTGCGCTACACGTGTGCAACCTTGATTTTTGAAGGGATTTCCAGGGATTTCGATGAAAATTATATATTGTTTTTTTCAGCAGAGTCTGGGCTTCAACATGAAATGTCTTGTTTGGCCTTTTTTTAGTGTATTCTCAATACTTTTGGGTGAAATATGTGCAAAAAATGAAAAAAAAACTGTTTTTTACAATTTGTAGTGTTTTTTTTGTAATAAAAAATGTAAGTTTGTTAATAAAATATTATTGCGTGTGAAAGCCCTATTTCTCCCGGTTACAATGGTACCACATATGTATAGGTATACCCCTTTTCCTGAAACAGCAGTTTAGGAGATTCCAGATAGGATACAACTATGCAATATGATTGCATAGTTGTAAGGGGTTAATAAAAAAAAAAAAAATGACATAGGGTTCCCCCTCCCGGGGGGGGGGACCTCATTTCTTTTTTGGAATTCTAAGGGTTAAAAACCCTTAAAATCCCCCCCGGAGCGAGGCCGGCCGGTCACATCCTTGCTCGGCTTCACTGCCCGCGTTGGCTGACGCTGGTGCAGGGGCTGGGGCCGCTGACGCACTTCCGGCCGGGGTGTGTCGGTGGGCCCTGGCGGCCTGTGATTGGCTGGGGCTGCCGGCGCACTTCCGGCCGGGGTGTGTCGGTGGGCCCTGGCGGCCTGTGATTGGCTGGGGCTGCCGGCGCACTTCCGGCCGGGGTGCGCGCGGCCACGAGCAGATCCCATTGGCGTGGGAGCGGCGCTGGTGAGTATATAGGGGAGCCTGCCAGGATAGGGCCTTACTTTTTGTGCCCATGAAGCAACGGGTCCCCGACCGTTACGAACGCGTAGGCTAGGGGCAGGGGGACAGATCGATATGCTGGTCAAGTATATGGGTAATGTACTGATTGTATACACATGTGATATGGTTTTGGATTGTTTTGCTTTTTCCGCTCTTGGCGGTCCTCACTAGGTAATTATAGGTTTAAACACTTAGCACTTTAATGTTATATATTTGATAAATGCACTAGCAATGGGGGTTTGGATGGGGAGGCCGATTCAGTAATAGCGCCAGGTAGCGACAGATGAGCGCCAGTAGCGTGATTTTCACGGCGCCCGCTAGTATTCGCTGTGCTTGGCCGTTGTTCGGTTGTTGACAGCGACTCAGTCGGTGTGCGGTAATGTTGAATACGGGGTGAGGAGTCGCTGTTTGACATGTTCCGCGCAGTATGGGAGCGCCTGACAGCGAATGGGCATAGCGAACGGCTCCCAGCATATTCATTAACAAATCACGCTCCAAAAATTCTCGCGCTGTGAAAAGCTTGTTTAAACCCCAGAGCGCTGGCGGCGATGGATTTAAAATAGTTTTTAACCCCCAAACAACCATATTTTTTGATTGTAAAATTATACAAGTTTTTATAAACATTTTGTAATATGAATACATTAATATCAGACCTGTAATATCAATTCTGCACAAAATCATGTTTTTTTTTTTTTTTTTACCTTAAAAAAAATCCTAACATTGCAGAAGTGGTCACAGAATTTTTGACATTAAAAAAAAAAAAAAACATTAATAGCAAGTAATTATGAATAATTAAAGATTGCTCCATTGAAATGCATTGGACATCGCCAGGGAGCGACAGGTCATACCTGGCGCTGTGATGGGATTAGCAGCAGCGCTGTTCGTTGCAGTCGGCTACATGATGAATCCCGCGGTAGCTGTCGCTCTCGCCGGCGCTAGCCTCATTTAGCTTGATAAATGCGTCATTGTGGCCGACGCCGGGCGTACTTGAGTCGGTAGCCGCCGTTAGCTGGCGCTCGTCAGACACTACCTGGCGCTATCGCTTGATGAATAAGGGCATAAATCAGTGGATATAGGACATATGAAAAGAGCCGGCGCTTTGTGCCCCCTGGTGGTCATTGTTGTGACCTTTTTAGGATGTTTTTAAATGTTTGTAATATTTGATCCATGATTTATGATTGAAAATAAATAGGTGATTTTGTACTTTCAATTTGGGTGGTGCTGTTTTTCTGGCGGGTTTGAGGGGAACGTGGGATCCCCTCCTGGGGTAAAATAAATGCACAGGACACGTATAATACTCGCCTTTCTAACGAAGGAGGCCCGCGATTGGCCGGTCACGTGGGCGGGTCCTGGCGGCGGCCGGCACAGAGAACGTGACTACAGCCCGCGTGACGGGCCGGCGGCCAATCATGGGACTCCTTCCTGGCGCCTGCTCATTAGAAATGTGAGTATTATACGTATCCTGTGCATTTAGGTGCAGCGTTCTGGATGCCCCCTCGAGCTTCTTTCTAGCAGCAAAGAGCCGGACCAACACCCGTTAATGTAATAACGGGTGTTGGTCCGGTTTAAAGTGGACCAAATCCCAGGATTTTGACAATGCCTGGCGCGGGCATGCGGCCTGCTAGAGGGATGGCGGGATGCGGCTGCGGCTCACACATGCGCTGTTGGACAGGGAAATCAAGGTAAGTGTATGGGGTGACCTGGGGGGTTTCATACAGCGGGCATCCCGATTTTGGATGCTCCGGGGGGAAGGAATCGATCGGCCCGGGAATCTTATAGATTCCACTTTAAACTGTTTCTAACAAATCATCCATCTGTGTCCAAAAACATGTCCTCTACCGGACGTTGGACTTCCACTTTAATGATGCCTGTCCTTTAAAGCAGAGTAAAACATGTGCTTCCCGGTCCTGGAGCCTTAAAAGACTTAGGCCCTTATTCATCAAGCGATAGCGCCAGGTAGTGTCTGACGAGCTCCAGGTAGCGGCAGCTAACGGCGACTACCGACTCCAGTACGCCCGGCGGCGGTCACAATGACGCATTTATCAAGCAAAATGAGGCTAGCGCCGGCGAGAGCGACGGCTAGCGCGGCATTCATCATGAAGCCGCCTGGACCGAACAGCGCCGCTGCAAATTCCCTCACAGCGCCAGGTATGAGCTGTCGCTCCCTGGCTATGTCGAATGCATTTCAATGGAGCAATCTATAATTATTCATAATTAATTGGTATTAATTTTTTTTTTTTTTTTTTTTTTTAATGTAAAAAAATCGGAGACCACTTCTGCAATGTTAGGATTTATTTTTAAGTCAAAAAAAAAATTAAAAAAAATATGTGCAGAATTGATCTAACAGGTCTGAGATTAATGTATTCATATTACAAAATGATTCTAAAACATGTATAATGTTACATTCAAAAAATATGGTTGTTTAGGGGTTAAAAACTAGTTAATACACATCGCCGCCAGCGCTCTGGGGTTTAAACAAGGAATGGACAGCGACAGCACATTCGGAGCGTGATTTGTTGATGAATATGAAGCTAGCCGTTCGCTCTGGCCATTCGTTGTCAGGCGCTCACATACAACGCTGGACCTGTGAAACAGCGACCCCCCAGCCCGTATTCAACATTACCGCACACCGACTGAGTCGCTGTCATCAAGCTAACGCCGGCCAAGCACAGCGAATACTGGCTGGCGCTGAAAAAATCACGCTACAGTCGCTCATCTGTCGCTACCTGGCGCTATTAATGAATCGGCCTCCCCGAGCCTGGCTGCCCCAGGGCATCCCAATTCAGGATGTCCCAATTTCTGACCCCTGCCCCCACAATCGCCCAAAAATCTTACCTTTCCTGGGGGTCGCACATCATGAGCTCAGGCTGTATACCTGCTTTCTCTGTAGCTGAGGTATGCTCCAGTGCCCAGCCATTCAGATAGCGTCTCATTCATGTCAGCTGGCGCATTTCAGATTGTGATCTTAAAACGGATGTTCACCCTGAATAGGAACCTATATTATATGTTTCCCCCACCCTGTACATACAGATTGCCTACATTAATCCGGACCTTCACCCTGAATAAGAGCCTATCTTATATGTTTCCCCGCCTGTACATACAGATTGCTCAAATTAATCCAGACCTTCACCCTAAATAAGAGCCTATCTTATATGTCTCCCTCACCCTGTACATACAGATTGCTCACATTAATCCAGACCTTCACCCTGAATAAGAGTCTATCTTATATGTTTCCCACAACCTGTACATACAGATTGCTCACATTAATCCAGACCTTCACCCTGAATAAGAGCCTATCTTATATGTTTCCCACACCCTGTACATACAGATTGCTCACATTAATCCAGACCTTCACCCTGAATAAGAGCCTATCTTATATGTTTCCCCCCTGTACATACAGATTGCTCACATTAATCCAGACCTTCACCCTGAATAAGAGCCTATCTTATATGTTTCCCACACCCTGTACATACAGATTGCCCACATTAATCCAGACCTTCACCCTGAATAAGAGCCTATCTTATATGTTTCCCCCACCCTGTACATACAGATTGCCCACATTAATCCAGACCTTCACCCTGAATAAGAGCCTATCTTATATGTTTCCCACACCCTGTACATACAGATTGCCCACATTAAAAATCATCCTACCTGCATCTACTGCATTTTATGAGCCTTTAAACATCCAAGATGGCGGCCCATAGAGTTAGTAGTGCCTGCAAACAGGAAGTGTCTTCTGACTGTGCTGCTCTGCATTACGGGATAGCTGTCCTTTCCCTGACCCCAGCTCTGCTCTGTCTGCGCAGATCACAGCTATAACCCGCCCCCTGTACTTTATCCCACTCTCCTCAGTATGTGATGTTTCTGAGGCAAGATGGCGATGCCCGTATGCTAGAGTCCTGAACACAGTGGGAGCCCAGTGGGAGAAAGAGTAATAAGTGACTAAAAACGTAAAATATATTAATTGTAGATGCTGCAGAATAGTTTTTAGGCTTAGGCTTTTCACTAAATGATGCTGAAGGTCCGCTTTAAATCTGTTGAGCCAGCAGCATTCTCAGACTGGTGGGGGTCATGGGAGGCAGTGTAAGGGTTTTGTTCTGCTTTAACATAACAATCCAGCCTCAACACTTGGCAACATCCACTCACCAGCTTTTTCTTGGGGGACAGGAAAGCGTGACATTCTAGAGCCCCATTGGTCTGATTCTGGGCCACATATGCAAACACCTTATTTTGCACTTTATCTGTGGTGCAGTATGAAATCCTGGAAGAAATTAAATAAATATATGTAAAAATAAATAATGTTGGAAAAAATGACTTGACTGCATGTAAATAAAATAATGATGTGAGCATCACCTGTATATGGAGACGTACTCGATCCTCTGACCGCTAGCTGCCTCTTGTATGTTGATGCCATGCGGAGTCACAGTTATGATGACTTTTTTAAACTTTTCTGAAGAGGCTCGAGCCTAATGGAAATGAATAAATATATATGAGTAAATACATCATAATCCACATTCTATAAAAACAGGAATAGAGAGCACATAGCAGTGTAAAGACCGTTACAGAATGAGGATTGCTAAAGAGGGTACAGAGCAGGATCAAGGGATTTAAAAAAAGTTTATAGCAGATAAACTATTGCTAATAAGGTTTAGGAGCATTGGCCTCGATTCAATAAAGGTAGAAAAAAATTCTCATGGTAGTAAAAAATTCAATTCATGAGAAAAAAGCCTGAGAATGTCACTGTTACTGAATCACTAGATAAAAAGACAATGAAAGTCAATGGCAGCTTTTACTACAGTGTAGAAAGGAGTAAACAGTTCTCTGCGGGCCTTCACTCTGAATAAGAGCCTATCTTATATGTTTCCCACACCCTGTACACCACATTAACACCCTGATTGTCCACATTAAAAATCATCCTACCTGCATCTGCTGCATGTTATGAGCCTTTAAACATCCAAGATGGCGGTTTATGGAAGCCGCCATCTTATCAGGCAGCCTGCAAACAGGAAGTGCCTCCTGACTGTGCTGCTCTGCATTCTGGGACTGCTGACCTTTACCTGACCCCAGCTCTGCTCTATTTGAGCAAAGCACAGCTATAACCCGCCCCCCTGTACCTTATCCCACTCTCCTTTCCTCAGTAAGTGTGATGCTTCTGAGTCAAGATGGCGGCGCCCGTATCCTAAATTCCTGAACAGAGTTGCAGCCCAGTGGGGGAAAGAATAATAAATTAGTGACTAAAAACGTAAAATATATTAATTTTAGATGCTGGGGAACCGTTTTTTAAGAGTTTGGGCTTTTCATTAAATCACGCTGAAGGTCCGGTTTAAGAGTAAGAAAGTGCCATTGACTTTCATTGTTTTCTTATCTGGTGATTCAACAACAGTGAAATTCTCAGGATTTTTTCTCATGAATTGAATCTTTTACTACCATGAGGGTTGGTAGAAAAGGTGAGCAATAGCATACCTCCCAAGTGTCTCTGATTTGTCCCTGGCATGTTCCCCTGTTCCTTGTTCTCATGTGTCCCTCTTTGAGGTTTAAAATGCAGATCTGCACCAATAAGTTATTAAACCGGACCTTCAGCGTGATTTAATGAAAAGCCCAAACTCTTAAAAAAACGGTTCCCCAGCATCTAAAATTAATATATTTTACGTTTTTAGTCACTAATTTATTATTCTTTCCCCCACTGGGCTGCAACTCTGTTCAGGAATTTAGGATACGGGCGCCGCCATCTTGACTCAGAAGCATCACACTTACTGAGGATAGGAGAGTGGGATAAGGTACAGGGGGGCGGGTTATAGCTGTGCTTTGCTCAGACAGAGCAGAGCTGGGGTCAGGTAAAGGTCAGCAATCCCAGAATGCAGAGCAGCACAGTCAGGAGGCACTTCCTGTTTGCAGGCTGCCTGATAAGATGGCGGCTTCCATAAGCCGCCATCTTGGATGTTTAAAGGCTCATAACATGCAGTAGATGCAGGTAGGATGATTTTTAATGTGGACAATCTGTATGTACAGGGTGTGGAAAACATATAAGATAGACTCTTATTCAGGGTAAAGGTCCGCTTTAAGTGTTTCTATTGTAACTGTTACACCCTATCTCTTAGTCATCCCTCAATGAGGGGACAGGCCTAATTTAACAGATGTCCCTCTTTCCCACCAAGGAAAATCGGAAGGTATGCAATAGTACAGTTTGGGCAGCAGCTTCAGGTGGACCAAAACTCAAAAAATGAGCTGGCCTTCTTTAAAAGATTTCCCCAGGTGTGGGCAGCTAAGCCTAAGCCCACTCCCTATGACCTGTGCAGCTCCAGTGGCAGACATGGCCCAGCAAAACAGGGATGCCGTCAAAGGCCTGCAATGTGCTACTGGATCAAGCTGAGTATACAGGGAAACAAGGGGCTTACAATGCAAGGCTTAAAAGGTTGAGGAGTGGTATGAGGACCAGAACGGGGTTTGGGGAGGCTTACAGGTTGGTGGAAATGTTGCAGAGTACAGCAAGAATTTCGAGAAGTTTGAGGGTTGGTAGAACGTTTGAAGAGCAGTATGAGGATCAGTACAGAGTTTGGAACCACTTAGGGGTTGATAGTAAGGGTGCAAAGGACTATGGGGATCAGTCCAGGGTTTGGTGAAGATTGAGTGTCGGTGAAAATTTTGAGGAGCTGTATGAGAATCAGCACAGAGTGAAGTGCAGCTCGACGGCTGGCAGATAGGTTCGTAATTAGGAGAATTAGAATGAGGCACTGTATAAAATAATGAGCGACTTAAATTGAACTTAAAAAGGAACCCACCCCCACCCCTGCTCTGCCATGCTACCCTGGCGCTGAGGCAGGACAGGGAGTTACAAAAAAAAAAAAACCCATACCTTAGTCATGCGACCGCATTGCTCCTCCAGAGCTCCGGATCCTGGGCGCTGCAGTCTTGGCACAGAGCTACGTCCCCCAGCTCCATACACGCTCCCACCCGCCCATTCAAGCCTGGCTAAGGTATGGGGTTTTAACCTTTGTAACCCCCCTCCTGCCTCAGCGCCAGGGTAGCATTGGGGGGCAAGGGGAGTCCTTTTAAACTGGAGGTTAGTTACACTCTGAGTTCCACTCCCTCAGGCATCCTGAATTGGAATGCCCCACTGTGTGAACCCCCCCCCCCCCCCCAGCTCGCCAGCTTCACTCAGCTGCTTCAGAGCCATCGCCACGGCTCTGAGCCACTCACCTCTAGCTGTGCGCATATCCACGCCAGGCATTTCTAAATGGCAGGCACGAGCATGCCACAGCTAGAAGCTGAGCAGAGGATGTGGCCGGTGGTGCACTAAGCTCTGAACAGCTGCCTAGTCGTTTAGGCCGCTTAGCCGCTAGCAGAGCCGAAGGAAATTGAGAACGCTGATGCCAATCAAAGAGCTTGGTTTTGGGAAATCCTGTACCGCAGGAAAGGTGAGTGAATCGAGCAAACTCTGGAGATACACACACCAGGACATTCCAAATTGGGATGCATTGTCTGAGAGGAACAATACACGAGATACAAAACAATACAATACACAAGAAAGTGAAATTCTGATAAACTGATAGAAAGCATGAAAATAGCAGCATGAGAGTCAGTACAGAGAGTAGATAATCTTGCCAGTTGGTAGCAAGAGTGTGGAGCAGTATAAGCAGGTTGAAGAATCTTATGGAGAACTGTGGAGTGTGGAGCAGCTTGATGATCACTAGAGAAAAGTTGCGCAGAGCAGTATTTTGAGCAATACGACATGTGGAGAAGTTTGAAAATTAAAGGAAAGGGTAAGGTGTAGTGTATGGACTTGTTGAGAGCATGGTGCAGAGCATGGTCTGCTTTAACACTGTAAAAGACACCAGATACCCCACCATGGTAATGATACGCCTAATAGCTGCTGCTGCCATGTCTTCTCCTTTGGGTTTCTCCACCAGTGTCATCCCCAGATACTTGAGATGAAAGATCACTCCCTCCAGAAGAGCATCGTGTGACTCTGGCCAGCTCTCTGGCAGCTCTAGAATGAGAAAAAAATACAATAAGGGGGATAAGAAGGGTCCAGGGAATTAGAATGAAATTATAGAGTGAGGTGGATTTGAGGGGATGGACAAGGATTAAAGAGATGCAGATTTCAGCCCAGTGTATGTGACATAATGTAATATGATCGATAAGATGGAGAAAAGCCAGGGGTGAAAATCGGGAAAATGAGAAAAATCAGTGGTCAATAGAAGGGCTGTATAGTTAGGAGGATTAAAGAAGATGTAGAAGAATGGAGCTGTTAGGGGTCAAGTGGATTGAGTGTAAGTTTGGGGAGGATTAGGAAAATAAGAAAAGTAGAGGTGGGGGATCAAGAGATAAAAAAAAGTTGTGTAGAGTTAGGGGGAACCAAGATGAAAAAGAGAATTAGATAGGGGTGGGTCAACTGAAGAAGAAGAAGAAGAGTAGGGTTAGATGGATCAAGTGATGAAAGGAAAGGTCTGGTTTTGGGGATCAATGGGGGCTGGAGAAGTAAAGTGAAGTTAGGGGGATCAAGTGATGTAAAGGAAAAGTCTGGTTTGGAGGATCATTGGGGGCTGGAGAAGAAAAGTAGGATTAGGGGGATCAAGTGATGAAAAGGAAATGTCTGGCTTGGGGGAATCAATGGGAGCTGGAGAAGAAAAGTAGGGTTAGAGGAATCAAGTGATGAAAAGGAAAGGCCTGGTTTAGGGGATCAAAGGGGGCTGGAGAAGTAAAGTAGGTTTAGGGGGATCAAGTGATGAAATTGAAAGGTCTGGTTTGGGGAATCAAAGGGGCTGGAGAAGTAAAATAGGGTTAGGGAGATCAAGTGATGAAAATGAAAGCTCTTGTTTGGGGGGATCAATGGGTGCTGGAGAAGTAAAGTAGGGTTGGGGGATCAAGTGATGAAAAGGAAAGGTCTGGTTTGGGGATCAAAGGGGTCTGGAGAAGTAAAGTGGGGATAAGGGGATCAAATGATGTAAAGGAAAAGTCTGGTTTGGGGGGATCAATGGGGGCTGGAGAAGAAAAGTAGGGTTAGAGGGATCAGGTGAGTAAAAGGAAACATAGGGTTAAGGAGGATCAAGAAATAACAAAATAGTGTTAGGTGAATCAAGAGATAAAAGAAGTAGTGTAGGGTTATGGGGATCAAAAGACGAAGAAACAGTGCTTGGTTAGGGGCGTCAAAAATGAAAAGGTAGGGCTAGGTGGGTTCAATGGAGTTGGAGATGATGAGTAGGGGGGTCAAGTGATGAAGAGGAAAGGTAGGGTTAGTGAAGACCAAAATAAGATAAATAAATAGGGTAGGATTATAGGGATCAAGAGATGAAAAAATAGGGTTTTTCAGGGAACGAAAAAGAAAAGTTGGGGGGATCAATGAGTTTGAGAAGAAAATTAGTGGCGATCAAGTGATGAAAAGGCAAGGATCAAGAAAAGTGTTCAAGAGATATAGAAGTAGTGTAGGATGATGGGGGTTAATGGGTTGGAGAGAAAGAATAGGGTTAGAAGGGATCAAGTTATGAAGAGGAAATGTTTGGTTAGGGAGGATCAAGAAATAACGAGATAGCATTCGGAGGATCAAGCAATATAGAAGTAGAATATGGCTTTGAGTTTAAGAGAAAAAAAAGCAGTGTAGGTTTTGGGAAATCACAGGATGGAAAGGGAGGGTTAGATAGGGTCAATAGGTTGGAGAAAAAGAGCAGGGTTAGGGACAAAGTGATGATGCGGATAGGTAAGGTTATGGAGGATCAAGAAATAAGGAAAAACAGTGTAAGGTTAGGGGTATGAAGAGACAAAAATGTATTAGGGTAATGTGGATCAAAAGATGAAGATGTGGTATAGGATTAGAGGGGATCAATGGCATAGAGAAAGGGAGCAGTGTTAGTAGGATCAATAAATGAGGAGGTAGGGTTAAGGAGGATCAAGACAAAAGTAGATCATGATATAAAGAGGTGCTGCAGGGTTAGACGCATCTGGGGATGAAAAAGAAAGGAAGCTTTGGAGAAGATGAGTAGGGTTAGGGGGGAATCAAGTGATGAATAGGAAAAAAATAAGGAAACAGTGTAAAGTAAGGGGGATTAAAGTAGAGTAGAATACTGTTATGGGGATCAAAAGATTAAAAACAAAGGTAGGTAGGTTAAGGGGGTCAATAGGCTAGATAAGAAAAGAAGGTTTATATAGACACAAGTGATAATGAGATAAGGTAGGTGGGCTAGAGAAGTATTGTAGGGTTTAGGGGGAGCAAGGGTTGGACATAAAGAGTTGGTGAGAGGGTTGAAGTGATAAATTAGGGTTTCGGGGGATCAGGAAATAAGGTACAGCACAGGAAGCTGGGGGGATCAAGAGATGAAGAATGATATGGGAAAAAAAAGTTGGGGTAATCAACGGATTAACGGAGAAATCCAGTGCTCCATTTGCCAGCCACGGTCACGTGTGACACATGACTTCAGGAACAAGGACAAAGGTAAAACTTTCCGTTCTGCCTCCCTGCGCCTGCTACAATGGGTGTTTTTTAGGTATAAGGAGTAAGATAAAAGGCTGATGGAAGGATGAAGAAGCAGCATAAGGATAAAAGGATAATGGAAAGGGAAGAGGGTGAATGGGGTAAGCAGCAGGATGATCAGATCAGAGGGAGGGCAGGTGATAGGTGAGATCAGGTGATGGAAGAATTAGTGTAGAGTTAGATGGATTATGGAAAGGAAGGGGGGTGGATAGGGATGAATAGCAGGATGAAGACGATCAGGTGATGGAGAATTAGTGTAGGGTTAGAGAGATTATGGGAAGGGAGGAGCAGGGATGGGAGGCAGATCGGGGGATAGGTGAGATCAGGTGATGGAGAATTAGTGTAGGGTTAGAGGGATTATGGGAAAGAAGGAGCAGGGATAGGAGTCAGATCGGGGGATAGGTGAGATCAGGTGATGGAGAATTAGTGTAGGGTTATAAGGATTATGGGATGGGAGGCATATCAGAGGAAGGGCAGGGGATAGGTGAGCACAGGTGATGGAGAATTAGTGTAGGGTTATAGGGATTATGGGAAGGGAGGAGCAGGGATGGGAGGCAGATCAGAGGGAGGACAGGGGATAGGTGAGATCAGGTGATGGAGAATTAGTGTAGGGTTACATGAATTATGGGAAGGGAGGAGCAGGGATGGGGGGCAGATCAGAGGGAGGGCAGGGGATAGGTGAGCACAGGTGATGGAGAATTAGTGTAGGGTTAGAGGGATTATGGGAAGGGAGGAGCAGGGATGGGAGTCAGATCGGGGGATAGGTGAGATCAGGTGATGGAGAATTAGTGTAGGGTTAGAGGGATTATGGGAAAGAAGGAGCAGGGATAGGAGTCAGATCGGGGGATAGGTGAGATCAGGTGATGGAGAATTAGTGTAGGGTTATAAGGATTATGGGATGGGAGGCATATCAGAGGAAGGGCAGGGGATAGGTGAGATCAGGTGATGGAGAATTAGTGTAGGGTTAGAGGGATTATGGGAAGGGAGGAGCAGGGATGGGAGGCAGATCAGAGGGAGGGCAGGGGATAGGTGAGATCAGGTGATGGAGAATTAGTGTAGGGTTAGAGGGATTATGGGAAGGGAGGAGCAGGGATGGGAGGCAGATCAGAGGAAGGGCAGGGGATAGGTGAGATCAGGTGATGGGGAATTAGTGTAGGGTTAGAGGGATTATGGGAAGGGAGGAGCAGGGATGGGAGGCAGATCAGAGGGAGGGCAGGGGATAGGTGAGATCAGGTGATGGAGAATTAGTGTAGGGTTAGAGGGATTATGGGAAGGGAGGAGCAGGGATGGGAGGCAGATCGGGGGATAGGTGAGATCAGGTGATGGAGAATTAGTGTAGGGTTAGAGGGATTATGGGAAAGAAGGAGCAGGGATAGGAGTCAGATCGGGGGATAGGTGAGATCAGGTGATGGAGAATTAGTGTAGGGTTAGAGGGATTATGGGAAGGGAGGAGCAGGGATGGGAGGCAGATCGGGGGATAGGTGAGATCAGGTGATGGAGAATTAGTGTAGGGTTAGAGGGATTATGGGAAGGGAGGAGCAGGGATGGGAGGCAGATCGGGGGATAGGTGAGATCAGGTGATGGAGAATTAGTGTAGGGTTAGAGGGATTATGGGAAGGGAGGAGCAGGGATGGGAGGCAGATCGGGGGATAGGTGAGATCAGGTGATGGAGAATTAGTGTAGGGTTAGAGGGATTATGGGAAGGGAGGAGCAGGGATGGGAGGCAGATCGGGGGATAGGTGAGATCAGGTGATGGAGAATTAGTGTAGGGTTAGAGGGATTATGGGAAAGAAGGAGCAGGGATAGGAGTCAGATCGGGGGATAGGTGAGATCAGGTGATGGAGAATTAGTGTAGGGTTATAAGGATTATGGGATGGGAGGCATATCAGAGGAAGGGCAGGGGATAGGTGAGCACAGGTGATGGAGAATTAGTGTAGGGTTATAGGGATTATGGGAAGGGAGGAGCAGGGATGGGAGGCAGATCAGAGGGAGGACAGGGGATAGGTGAGATCAGGTGATGGAGAATTAGTGTAGGGTTACATGAATTATGGGAAGGGAGGAGCAGGGATGGGGGGCAGATCAGAGGGAGGGCAGGGGATAGGTGAGCACAGGTGATGGAGAATTAGTGTAGGGTTAGAGGGATTATGGGAAGGGAGGAGCAGGGATGGGAGTCAGATCGGGGGATAGGTGAGATCAGGTGATGGAGAATTAGTGTAGGGTTAGAGGGATTATGGGAAAGAAGGAGCAGGGATAGGAGTCAGATCGGGGGATAGGTGAGATCAGGTGATGGAGAATTAGTGTAGGGTTATAAGGATTATGGGATGGGAGGCATATCAGAGGAAGGGCAGGGGATAGGTGAGATCAGGTGATGGAGAATTAGTGTAGGGTTAGAGGGATTATGGGAAGGGAGGAGCAGGGATGGGAGGCAGATCAGAGGGAGGGCAGGGGATAGGTGAGATCAGGTGATGGAGAATTAGTGTAGGGTTAGAGGGATTATGGGAAGGGAGGAGCAGGGATGGGAGGCAGATCAGAGGAAGGGCAGGGGATAGGTGAGATCAGGTGATGGGGAATTAGTGTAGGGTTAGAGGGATTATGGGAAGGGAGGAGCAGGGATGGGAGGCAGATCAGAGGGAGGGCAGGGGATAGGTGAGATCAGGTGATGGAGAATTAGTGTAGGGTTAGAGGGATTATGGGAAGGGAGGAGCAGGGATGGGTGGCAGATCAGAGGGAGGGCAGGGGATAGGTGAGATCAGTTGATGGAGAATTAGTGTAGGGTTAGAGGGATTATGGGAAGGGAGGAGCAGGGATGGGAGGCAGATCAGAGGGAGGGCAGGAGATAGGTGAGCACAGGTGATGGAGAATTAGTGTAGGGTTATAGGGATTATGGGAAGGGAGGAGCAGGGATGGGAGGCAGATCAGAGGGAGGGCAGGAGATAGGTGAGCACAGGTGATGGAGAATTAGTGTAGGGTTATAGGGATTATGGGAAGGGAGGAGCAGGGATGGGAGGCAGATCAGAGGGAGGGCAGGGGATAGGTGAGCACAGGTGATGGAGAATTAGTGTAGGGTTAGAGGGATTATGGGAAGGGAGGAGCAGGGATGGGGGGCAGATCAGAGGGAGGGCAGGGGATAGGTGAGATCAGATGATGGAGAATTAGTGTAGGGTTAGAGGGATTATGGGAAGGGAGGAGCAGGGATGGGAGGCAGATCAGAGGAAGGGCAGGGGATAGGTGAGATCAGGTGATGGAGAATTAGTGTAGGGTTAGAGGGATTATGGGAAGGGAGGAGCAGGGATGGGAGGCAGATCAGAGGAAGGGCAGGGGATAGGTGAGATCAGGTGATGGAGAATTAGTGTAGGGTTAGAGGGATTATGGGAAGGGAGGAGCAGGGATGGGAGGCAGATCAGAGGAAGGGCAGGGGATAGGTGAGATCAGGTGATGGAGAATTAGTGTAGGGTTAGAGGGATTATGGGAAGGGAGGAGCCGGGATGGGAGGCAGATCAGAGGGAGGGCAGGGGATAGGTCAGATCAGGTGATGGAGAATTAGTGTAGGGTTATAGGGATTATGGGAAGGGAGGAGCAGGGATGGGAGGCAGATCAGAGGGAGGGCAGGGGATAGGTGAGCACAGGTGATGGAGAATTAGTGTAGGGTTAGAGGGATTATGGGAAGGGAGGAGCAGGGATGGGAGGCAGATCAGAGGGAGGGCAGGGGATAGGTGAGCACAGGTGATGGAGAATTAGTGTAGGGTTAGAGGGATTATGGGAAGGAAGGAGCAGGGATAGGAGTCAGATCGGGGGATAGGTGAGATCAGGTGATGGAGAATTAGTGTAGGGCCCAGAGATTCATATAGTAAGGGGGGGGGGGGTGTAGGTTGGGCAACATGTGTAGGTTGGGGTGGAGTTGAGCAGGCGTGACATTCGGGTGGGGGGGTGTATAGGGAAGACTGTGGATGAGGATGGGGTGAGGGGCGGCTGCCCGGTAATAAGGGCTCAGTGATTGGGCAGCAGGAGGTGGGTAACACTCTGATTGATGCCTCTTACTCTGATGCCCGGTGACCCGCCGGGTGTGGCGAGCGATGCTCGGGCTCCGCAGAATGGCTTTCCCGACCGATTTCAGCGCATCCATCCTCCACCCGATCGCACGGTCCGCCAGGAGACGCCCTAATGGGGCGGAGGGGAGTCAGAGGCACGCCCACCGGGGGCGGGGTCACAGCCTGACACCTGCGTCGGACACCCGGCATCTGAGGCTGCTGCATCTGCGCCCTATAGATACTGCTCACTATATAACCAGTGCGACACCTGTGTTACATATGGTCCAGACTCCTATGACCTACAGATGTTACATATGGCCCAGACTCTTATGACCTCCAGATGTTACATATGGCCCGGACTCTTATGACCTCCAGATGTTACATATTACATATGGTCCAGACTCTTATGACCTCCCGATGTTACATATGGTCCAGACTCTTATGACCTCCAGATGTTACATATGGCCCAGACTCTTATGACCTCCAGATGTTACATATTTCATATGGTCCAGACTCTTATGACCTCCAGATGTTACATATGGTCCAGACTCATATGACCTCCAGATGTTACATATGGCCCGGACTCTTATGACCTCCAGATGTTACATATTACATATGGCCCAGACTCTTATGACCTCCAGATGTTACATATGATCCAGACTCTAATGACCTCCAGATGTTACATATGGTTCAGACTCTTATGACCTCCAGATGTTACATATGGTCCAAACTCTTATGACCTCCAGATGTTACATATGGCCCAGACTCTTACGAACCTCAGATGTTACGTATTACATATGGTCCGGACTCTTATGACCTCCAGATGTTACATGTTACATATGGTCCAGACTCTTATGACCCCCAGATGTTACATGTTACATATGGCCCAGACTCTTATGACCCCCAAATGTTACATGTTACATATGGTCCAGACTCTTATGACCTCCAGATGTTACATGTTAAATATGGTCCAGACTCTTATGACCTCCAGATGTTACATGTTTCATATGGTCCAGATTCTCATGACCTCCAGATGTTACATGTTACATTTGTTCCGGACTCTTATGACCTCCAGATGTTACATATGGCCCAGACTCTTATGACTCCAGATGTTACATGTTACATATGGTCTGGACTCTTATGACCCCCAGATGTTACATATTACATTTGGTCCAGAATCTTATGACCTCCAGATGTTACATATGGTCCAGACTCTTATGACCACCAGATGTTACATATTACATATGGCCCAGACTCCTATGACCTCCAGATGGTACATGTTACATATGGTACGGAATCCTATGACCTCCAGATGCTACATATTACATACGGTCCAGAGTCTTATGACCTCCAGATGTTACATATGGCCCAGACTCTTATGACCCCCCAGATGGTACATATTACATATGGTCCGGACTCTTATGACCCCTTGATGGTACATGTTACATATGATTACATATTATATATGGTCCAGACTTTTTATGACTTCAAGATGTTACATATGGCCCTGACTCTTATGAACCCCAGATGTTACATATTACATATGACCCAGGCTCTTATGACCCCCAGATGTTATGTTAGATGTCATGGTCCGGACCCTTCTGACCCTCAGATGTTACGTATTACATATGGTCCGGACTCTTACGACCTCCAGATGTTACATATTACATATGGGCCAGACTCTTATGACCACCAGATGTTACATATGGTCCAGACTCTTATGACCCCCAGATGTTACGTATTATATATGGCCCAGACTCTTATGACCCCCAGATGTTACGTATTATATATGGCCCAGACTCTTATGACCCCCAGATGTTACGTATTACATATGACCTGGACTCTTATGACCCCCAGATGGTACATATTACATATGGCCCAGACCTAAATGACCCCCTGATCCTTGGGAGGGCCCACCTCATTCCCTCTACCCTGGAAGACCCTTTTCTTTCCTTTTATTCTTTTTGGCATGCCTTCTTTTTCTTCTTCGTCCTTCTATTCTTTTTTTCTCATTTTCCTCCTCTCCTTCTCTTTCCTGCTCTTTTCTGTCATTTCTTTTATTCTTTCTTTGTTGCTGTCACTAATGTACTGTCTTTCTTGGTTTCTGTCATTAATCTATTCTCTTTCTTTGTTTCTGTCATTCATTCTAAGCTTTTGCTCTTTCTTTATTTCTTTCCATATTTTTTTTTTTTTTGTCATTCATTTTGTTTCTCTTTCTTTCCTGCTCTTTTCTGTCATTTCTTTAATTCTTTCTTGGTTTCTGTCATTAATGTATTGTCTTTCTTTCTGTCATTCATTCTAAGCTTTTGTTCTTTCTTTATTTCTTCCCATCTATTCTTTCTCTTTTGCCATTCCTTTTGTTTCTCTCTTCCTTTCACTTTTTTTCTGTTATTTCTTTCATTCTTTTCTTTTTGTCGTTCTTTTTATAGATCCCTTCTATTCTTTTTATACATCCCTTCTATTATTTTTTTCTTTCTACTCTTTAACAGTATTCACCATACAAGCAATGTATGGAGGGCCCATTGAGACTCTTGCCCAAGGGCCCACATAAACCTGCCCTGGCTGCACAGCAGCCATTACCTCAGGTAACCAGTTTGAACAGCTCTACTCAATGGCAGCAGCATGGGGCAGTTTTTACATCTATTTATTTTAGTTACTGCTTTTAAAATGTTATGATAAAAATAACAGCCTAAGAAAATAACTGTACAGGCCATGGCAGTCTGCTACTGAGAGACCAACCGGTTGCCATAGACACAAGGAGGCGGGAAGTCACGTAACTATTTCGCACCGCGCCTGCCCTTACTTTGCCCACAATAAACACGGCGACTGTACTGGGCGCGTTTTGGTGACGTCCTCCTTTCTATGCTTTCTCTGCTTCCGGTTACCACAGCAACGACAAGCCCGAAAGAGACGCGTTGACGCAGACCGGGCTTCAGAACAACAACGCGGACGGGTTCTCGGGATCTACTAAACGGGCGGAATCTCCCTGCACACAGCATGCAACTCAAACACATGAAGAGCCTGCTCACCCCACAGGTATCACCCGAGGGCTGCATGGAGGAAGAGGGCTAGGCCTCAGAGGATGTGGACACTGGCAGCCTCCCCACTGACAGAATAGAGGGGTGCAGGGAGTGCTAATAATAGAAAGGGGGTGCTAAAAATAGATCGCTTCTCTATGACAGAATAGGGGGGTGCAGGGGGTGCTAATAATAGAAAGGGGGTGCTAAAAATAGATGGCTTCTCTATGACAGAATAGAGGGGTGCAGGGGGTGCTAATAATAGAAAGGGGGGGCATGAAATAGAAAGCTTCTCTATAACAGAATAGAGGGGTGCAGGGGGTGCTAATAATAGAAAGGGTGTGCTAAAATAGATGGCTTCTCTATGACAGAATAGGGGGGTGCAGGGGGTGCTAATAATAGAAAGGGGGTGCTAAAAATAGATGGTTTCTCTAGGACAGAATAGAGGGGTGCAGGGGGTGCTAATAATAGAAAGGGGGTGCTAAAAATAGATGGTTTCTCTAGGACAGAATAGAGGGGTGCAGGGGGTGCTAATAATAGATAGGGGGTGCTAAAAATAGATGGCTTCTCTATGACAGAATAGAGGTGTGCAGGGGGTGCTAATAATAGAAAGGGGGTGCTAAAAATAGATGGCTTCTCTATGACAGAATAGAGGTGTGCAGGGGGTGCTAATAATAAGGGGTGATAAAAATAGATGGCTTCTCTATGACAGAATAGAGGGGTGCAGGGGGTGCTAATAATAAGGGGTGATAAAAATAGATGGTTTCTCTATGACAGAATTGAGGGGTGCAGGGGGTGCTAATAATAGAAAGGGGGTGCTAAAAATGGATGGTTTCTCTAGGACAGAATAGAGGGGTGCAGGGGGTGCTAATAATAGAAAGGGGGTGCTAAAAATAGATGGCTTCTCTATGACAGAATAGAGGCGTGCAGGGGGTGCTAATAATAGAAAGGGGGTGCTAAAAATAGATGGCTTCTCTATGACAGAATAGAGGGGTGCAGGGGGGTGCTAATAATAAGGGGTGATAAAAATAGATGGTTTCTCTATGACAGAATTGAGGGGTGCAGGGGGTGCTAATAATAGATAGGGGGTGCTAAAAATAGATGGCTTCTCTATGACAGAATAGAGGGGTGCAGGGGGTGCTAACAATAGAAAGGGGGTGCTAAAAATAGATGGCTTTTCTATAACAGAATAGAGGGGTGCTTGTAATAGAAAGGGGATGCTAACAATAGAAAGGGAGTGCTAATAATAGAAAACGTCTCTATGACAGAATAGAGGGGTGCAGGGGTGCTAATAATAGAAAGGTGGGGGCATGAAATAGAAAGCTTCTCTATAACAGAATAGAGGGGTGCTTGTGATAGAAAGGGGATGCTAATAATAGAAAGG
This sequence comes from Gastrophryne carolinensis, assembly GCA_027917425.1. NCBI lineage: Eukaryota > Metazoa > Chordata > Amphibia > Anura > Microhylidae > Gastrophryne > Gastrophryne carolinensis. The sequence goes on along the minus strand of CM051237.1, from coordinate 35,336,744 downwards.
GTGCTAATAATAGAAAGCTTCTCTATGACAGAATAGAGGGGTGCAGGGGGTGCTAATAATCGAAAGGGGGGGGCATGAAATAGCTTCTCTATAACAGAATAGAGGGGTGCTTGTAATAGAAAGGGGACGCAGGGGCTTCTAAAATCGAAATCAGCTTTCTGGGGTGCTAATAATAAAAACAGCGGGTACAGGGGGTGCTGTTAATAAAATAAAGTGGGTACAGGGGGCGCTAATAATAGAAGGCTTCTCTATGACAGAATAAAGGGGTGCTTATAATACAAAGGGGGTGCAGGGGCTTCTAAAACAGAAAGCAGCTTTTTTGGGGTGCTAATAATAAAAAAAAATAAGGTACACGGGGTGCTAATAATAGAAGGCTTCTCTATGACAGAATAGACGGGTGCAGGGGGTGCTAATAATAGAAATCTTCTCTATGACAGAATAGAGGGGTGCTTGTAATACAAAGGGAGTGCAGGGGCTTCTAAAATAGAAATCAGCTTTGTCGGGGTGCTAATAATAAAATAAAGCGGGTACAGGGGGTGCTAATAATAGAAGGCTTCTCTATGACAGAGTGGAGGGGTGCAGGGGTGGTAATAAAAGAAAGCATGGGCTGCTATTAATAGCGGGTGTGGGACGCTAATAATAAAAAGCATGTGCAGGGGTGTATTAATAATCAAAAGTGGGTTTAGGGGTGCTAATAACAGAAAGCAGGTGCAGGGGGTGCAATTATAGAAGGCTTCTCTATGACAGAATAGAGGGGTGCAGGGGGTGCTAATAATAGAGAGATAATGCAGAAGGAGTCATGATGGAAGTGTTTGGGATTGCGATGCACAGGATGTAGGGTGTCATCATGGATAATGTTTGGGATGGTGATGCACAGGATGTAGGGTGTCATCATGGAAGTTGTTTGGGATGGTGATGCACAGGATATAGGGTGTCATCATGGATGCTGTTTGGGATGGTGATGCACAGGATGTAGGGTGTCATCATGGATGATGTTTGGGATGGTGGTGCACAGGATGTAGGGTGTCATCATGGATGTTGTTTGGGATGGTGATACACAGGATGTAGGGTGTCATTGTGGATGTTGTTTGGGATGGTGATGCACAGGATGTAGGGTGTCATCATGGATGATGTTTGGGATGGTGGTGCACAGGATGTAGGGTGTCATCATGGATGTTGTTTGGGATGGTGATACACAGGATGTAGGGTGTCATTGTGGATGTTGTTTGGGATGGTGATGCACAGGATGTAGGGTGTCATCATGGATAATGTTTGGGATGGTGATGCACAGGATGTAGGGTGTCATTGTGGATGTTGTTTGGGATGGTGATGCACAGGATGTAGGGTGTCATTGTGGATGTTGTTTGGGATGGTGATGCACAGGATGTAGGGTGCCATCATGGGTGTTGTTTGGGATGGTGATGCACAGGATGTAGGGTGTCATCATGGATGATGTTTGGGATGGTGATGCACAGGATGTGGGGTGTCATCATGGATGATGTTTGGGATTGCGATGCACAGGATGTAGGGTGTCATCATGGATGTTGTTTGGGATGGTGATGCACAGGATGTAGGGTGTCATCATGGATGTTGTTTGGGATGGTGATACACAGGATGTAGGGTGTCATTGTGGATGTTGTTTGGGATGGTGATGCACAGGATGTAGGGTGCCATCATGGATGATGTTTGGGATGGTGATGCACAGGATGTAGGGTGTCATCATGGATGTTGTTTGGGATGGTGATGCACAGGATGTAGGGTGTGGTCATGGATGATGTTTGGGATGGTGATGCACAGGATGTAGGGTGTCATCATGGATGATGTTTGGGATGGTGATGCACAGGATGTAGGGTGTCATCATGGATGATGTTTGGGATGGTGATGCACAGGATGTAGGGTGTCATCATGGATGTTGTTTGGGATGGTGGTGCACAGGATGTAGGGTGTCATCATGGATGATGTTTGGGATGGTGATGCACAGGATGTAGGGTGTCATCATGGATGATGTTTGGGATGGTGATGCACAGGATGTAGGGTGTCATCATGGATGATGTTTGGGATGGTGATGCACAGGATATAGGGTGTCATCATGGATGATGTTTGGGATGGTGATGCACAGGATGTAGGGTGTCATCATGGATGTTGTTTGGGATGGTGATGCACAGGATGTAGGGTGTCATCATGGATGATGTTTGGGATGGTGATGCACAGGATATAGGGTGTCATCATGGATGTTGTTTGGGATGGTGATGCACAGGATGTAGGGTGTCATCATGGATGTTGTTTGGGATGGTGATACACAGGATGTAGGGTGTCATTGTGGATGTTGTTTGGGATGGTGATGCACAGGATGTAGGGTGTCATCATGGATGATGTTTGGGATGGTGATGCACAGGATGTAGGGTGTCATCATGGATGATGTTTGGGATGGTGATGCACAGGATATAGGGTGTCATCATGGATGATGTTTGGGATGGTGATGCACAGGATGTAGGGTGTCATCATGGATGATGTTTGGGATGGTGATGCACAGGATGTAGGGTGTCATTGTGGATGATGTTTGGGATGGTGGTGCACAGGATGTAGTGTGTCATCATGGATGATGTTTGGGATGGTGATGCACAGGATGTAGTGTGTCATCATGGATGATGTTTGGGATGGTGATGCACAGGATGTAGGGTGTCATCATGGATGATGTTTGGGGTGGTGATGCACAGGATGTAGGGTGTCATCATGGATTATGTTTGGGATGGTGATGCACAGGATGTAGGGTGTCATTGTGGATGATGTTTGGGATGGTGGTGCACAGGATATAGGGTGTCATCATGGATGATGTTTGGGATGGTGATGCACAGGATGTAGGGTGTCATCATGGATGATGTTTGGGATGGTGATGCACAGGATGTAGGGTGTCATCATGAATGATGTTTGGGATGGTGATGCACAGGATGTAGGGTGTCATCATGGGTGTTGTTTGGGATGGTGATGCACAGGATGTAGGGTGTCATCATGAATGATGTTTGGGATGGTGATGCACAGGATGTAGGGTGTCATCATGGATGATGTTTGGGATGGTGATGCACAGGATGTAGGGTGTCATCATGGATGATGTTTGGGATGGTGATGCACAGGATGTAGGGTGTCATCATGAATGATGTTTGGGATGGTGATGCACAGGATGTAGGGTGTCATCATGGATGATGTTTGGGATGATGATACACAGGATATAGGGTGTCATCATGGGTGATGTTTGGGATGGTGATGCACAGGATGTAGGGTGTCATCATGGATGTTGTTTGGGATGGTGATGCACAGGATGTAGGGTGTCATCATGGATGATGTTTGGGATGGTGATGCACAGGATGTAGGGTGTCATCATGGATTATGTTTGGGATGGTGATGCACAGGATGTAGGGTGTCATCATGGATGTTGTTTGGCATGGTGATGCACAGGATGTGGGGTGTCATCATGGATGTTGTTTGGGATGGTGATGCACAGGATGTAGGGTGTCATCATGGATGACGTTTGGGATGGTGATGCACAGGATGTAGGGTGTCATCATGGATGTTGTTTGGGATGGTGATGCACAGGATGTAGGGTGTCATCATGGATGTTGTTTGGGATGGTGATGCACAGGATGTAGGGTGTCATCATGGATGTTGTTTGGGATGGTGATGCACAGGATGTAGGGTGTCATCATGGGTGTTGTTTGGGATGGTGATGCACAGGATGTAGGGTGTCATCATGGATGTTGTTTGGGATGGTGATGCACAGGATATAGGGTGTCATCATGGATGATGTTTGGGATGATGATGCACAGGATGTAGGGTGTCATTGTGGATGTTGTTTGGGATGGTGATGCACAGGATGTAGGGTGTCATCATGGATGTTGTTTGGGATGGTGGTGCACAGGATGTAGGGTGTCATCATGGATGATGTTTGGGATGGTGATGCACAGGATGTAGGGTGTCATCATGGATGATGTTTGGGATGGTGGTGCACAGGATGTAGGGTGTCATCATGGATGCTGTTTGGGATGGTGATGCACAGGATGTAGGGTGTCATCATGGATGTTGTTTGGGATGGTGATGCACAGGATGTAGGGTGTCATCATGGATGATGTTTGGGATGGTGATGCACAGGATGTAGGGTGTCATTGTGGATGATGTTTGGGATGGTGGTGCACAGGATGTAGTGTGTCATCATGGATGATGTTTGGGATGGTGATGCACAGGATGTAGTGTGTCATCATGGATGATGTTTGGGATGGTGATGCACAGGATGTAGGGTGTCATCATGGATGTTGTTTGGGATGGTGATGCACAGGATGTAGGGTGTCATCATGGATGATGTTTGGGATGGTGATGCACAGGATGTAGGGTGTCATCATGGATGTTGTTTGGGATGGTGATGCACAGGATGTAGGGTGTCATCATGGATTATGTTTGGGATGGTGATGCACAGGATGTAGGGTGTCATTGTGGATGATGTTTGGGATGGTGGTGCACAGGATATAGGGTGTCATCATGGATGATGTTTGGGATGGTGATGCACAGGATGTAGGGTGTCATCATGGATGATGTTTGGGATGGTGATGCACAGGATGTAGGGTGTCATCATGGATTATGTTTGGGATGGTGATGCACAGGATGTAGGGTGTCATCATGGATGTTGTTTGGCATGGTGATGCACAGGATGTGGGGTGTCATCATGGATGTTGTTTGGGATGGTGATGCACAGGATGTAGGGTGTCATCATGGATGACGTTTGGGATGGTGATGCACAGGATGTAGTGTGTCATTGTGGATGTTGTTTGGGATGGTGATGCACAGGATGTAGGGTGTCATCATGGATGTTGTTTGGGATGGTGATGCACAGGATGTAGGGTGTCATCATGGATTATGTTTGGGATGGTGATGCACAGGATGTAGGGTGTCATCATGGATGATGTTTGGGATGGTGATGCACAGGATGTAGGGTGTCATCATGGATGATGTTTGGGATGGTGATGCACAGGATGTAGGGTGTCATCATGGATGATGTTTGGGATGGTGATGCACAGGATGTTGGGTGTCATCATGGATGATGTTTGGGATGGTGATGCACAGGATGTAGGGTGTCATCATGGATGTTGTTTGGGATGGTGATGCACAGGATGTAGGGTGTCATCATGGATGATGTTTGGGATGGTGATGCACAGGATGTAGGGTGTCATCATGGATAATGTTTGGGATGGTGATACACAGGATGTAGGGTGTCATCATGGATGATGTTTGGGATGGTGATGCACAGGATGTGGGGTGTGGTCATGGATGATGTTTGGGATAGTGATGCACAGGATGTAGGGTGTCATCATGGATGATGTTTGGGATGGTGATGCACAGGATGTTGGGTGTCATCATGGATGATGTTTGGGATGGTGATGCACAGGATGTTGGGTGTCATCATGGATGATGTTTGGGATGGTGATGCACAGGATGTAGGGTGTCATCATGGATGTTGTTTGGGATGGTGATGCACAGGATGTAGGGTGTCATCATGGATGATGTTTGGGATGGTGATGCACAGGATGTAGGGTGTCATCATGGATGATGTTTGGGATGGTGATGCACAGGATGTTGGGTGTCATCATGGATGTTGTTTGGGATGGTGATGCACAGGATGTAGGGTGTCATCATGGATGTTGTTTGGGATGGTGATGCACAGGATGTAGGGTGTCATCATGGATGATGTTTGGGATGGTGATGCACAGGATGTAGGGTGTCATCATGGATGTTGTTTGGGATGGTGATGCACAGGATGTAGGGTGTGTGTCATCATGGGTGTTGTTTGGGATGGTGATGCACAGGATGTAGGGTGTCATCATGGATGTTGTTTGGGATGGTGATGCACAGGATGTAGGGTGTCATCATGGATGTTGTTTGGGATGGTGATGCACAGGATGTGGGGTGTCATCATGGATGATGTTTGGGATGGTGATGCACAGGATGTAGGGTGTCATCATGGATGATGTTTGGGATGGTGATGCACAGGATGTAGGGTGTCATCATGGATGATGTTTGGGATGGTGATGCACAGGATGTAGGGTGTCATCATGGATGATGTTTGGGATGGTGATGCACAGGATGTGGGGTGTCATCATGGGTGTTGTTTGGGATGGTGATGCACAGGATGTGGGGTGTCATCATGGATGATGTTTGGGATGGTGATGCACAGGATGTAGGGTGTCATCATGGATGATGTTTGGGATGGTGATGCACAGGATGTAGTGTGTCATTGTGGATGATGTTTGGGATGGTGATGCACAGGATGTGGGGTGTCATCATGGATGTTGTTTGGGATGATGATACACAGGATGTAGGGTGTCATCATGGATGTTGTTTGGGATGATGATACACAGGATGTAGGGTGTCATTGTGGATGATGTTTGGGATGGTGATGCACAGGATGTAGGGTGTCATCATGGATGAAGTTTGGGATGGTGATGCACAGGATGTGGGGTGTCATCATGGATGATGTTTGGTATGGTGATGCACAGGATGTAGGGTGTCATTATGGATGATGTTTGGGATGATGATGCACAGGATGTAGGGTGTCATCATGGATGATGTTTGGGATGGTGATGCACAGGATGTAGTGTGTCATTGTGGATGATGTTTGGGATGGTGATGCACAGGATGTAGGGTGTCATCATGGATAATGTTTGGGATGGTGATACACAGGATGTAGGGTGTCATCATGGATGATGTTTGGGATGGTGATGCACAGGATGTAGTGTGTCATTGTGGATGATGTTTGGGATGGTGATGCACAGGATGTAGTGTGTCATCATGGATGATGTTTGGGATGGTGATGCACAGGATGTGTGGTGTCATCATGGATAATGTTTGGGATGGTGATACACAGGATGTAGGGTGTCATCATGGATGTTGTTTGGGATGATGATACACAGGATGTAGGGTGTCATCATGGATGTTGTTTGGGATGGTGATACACAGGATGTAGGGTGTCATTGTGGATGATGTTTGGGATGGTGATGCACAGGATGTAGGGTGTCATCATGGATGATGTTTGGGATGGTGATACACAGGATGTAGGGTGTCATCATGGATGATGTTTGGGATGGTGATACACAGGATGTAGGGTGTCATCATGGATGATGTTTGGGATGGTGATACACAGGATGTAGGGTGTCATCATGGATGATGTTTGGGGTGGTGATGCACAGGATGTAGGGTGTCATTGTGGATGATGTTTGGGATGGTGATGCACAGGATGTAGGGTGTCATCATGGATGTTGTTTGGGATGGTGATACACAGGATGTAGGGTGTCATCATGGATGTTGTTTGGGATGATGATACACAGGATGTAGGGTGTCATCATGGATGTTGTTTGGGATGGTGATGCACAGGATGTAGGGTGTCATCATGGATGATGTTTGGGATGGTGATGCACAGGATGTAGGGTGTCATCATGGATGATGTTTGGGATGATGATACACAGGATGTAGGGTGTCGTCATGGATGATGTTTGGGATTCTGATGCACAGGATGTAGGGTGTCATCCTGGATGTTGTTTGGGATGGTGATGCACAGGATGTAGGGTGTCATCATGGATGATGTTTGGGATGGTGGTGCACAGGATGTGGGGTGTCATCATGGATGTTGTTTGGGATGGTGATGCACAGGATGTAGGGTGTCATCATGGATGTTGTTTGGGATGGTGATGCACAGGATGTGGGGTGTCATCATGGATGATGTTTGGGATGGTGATGCACAGGATGTAGGGTGTCATCATGGATGTTGTTTGGGATGGTGATGCACAGGATGTAGGGTGTCATCATGGATGATGTTTGGGATGGTGATGCACAGGATGTAGGGTGTCATCATGGATGATGTTTGGGATGGTGATGCACAGGATGTAGGGTGTCATCATGGGTGTTGTTTGGGATGGTGATGCACAGGATGTAGGGTGTCCTCATGGATGTTGTTTGGGATGGTGATGCACAGGATGTAGGGTGTCATCATGGATGATGTTTGGGATGGTGATGCACAGGATGTAGGGTGTCATCATGGATGTTGTTTGGGATGGTGATGCACAGGATGTAGGGTGTCATCATGGGTGTTGTTTGGGATGGTGATGCACAGGATGTAGGGTGTCATCATGGGTGTTGTTTGGGATGGTGATACACAGGATGTAGGGTGTCATCATGGATGATGTTTGGGATGGTGATGCACAGGATGTAGGGTGTCATCATGGATGTTGTTTGGGATGGTGATGCACAGGATGTAGGGTGTCATCATGGATGATGTTTGGGATGGTGATGCACAGGATGTAGGGTGTCATCATGGGTGTTGTTTGGGATGGTGATGCACAGGATGTAGGGTGTCATCATGGATGTTGTTTGGGATGGTGATGCACAGGATGTAGGGTGTCATCATGGGTGTTGTTTGGGATGGTGATACACAGGATGTAGGGTGTCATCATGGATGATGTTTGGGATGGTGATGCACAGGATGTAGGGTGTCATCATGGATGTTGTTTGGGATGGTGATGCACAGGATGTAGGGTGTCATCATGGATGATGTTTGGGATGGTGATGCACAGGATGTAGGGTGTCATCATGGGTGTTGTTTGGGATGGTGATGCACAGGATGTAGGGTGTCATCATGGATGTTGTTTGGGATGGTGATGCACAGGATGTAGGGTGTCATCATGGAAGATGTTTGGGATGGTGATGCTCAGGATATAGGGTGTCATCATGGGTGTTGTTTGGGATGGTGATGCACAGGATGTAGGGTGTCATCATGGATGTTGTTTGGGATGGTGATGCACAGGATGTAGGGTGTCATCATGGATGATGTTTGGGATGGTGATGCACAGGATGTAGGGTGTCATCATGGATGATGTTTGGGATGGTGATGCACAGGATGTAGGGTACACAGGATGTAGGGTGTCATCATGGATGATATTTGGGATGGTGATGCACAGGATATAGGGTGTCATCATGGGTGTTGTTTGGGATGGTGATGCACAGGACGTAGGGTGTCATCATGGATGATGTTTGGGATGGTGATGCACAGGATGTAGGGTGCCATCATGGATTATGTTTGGGATGGTGATGCACAGGATGTAGGGTGTGGTCATGGATGTTGTTTGGTATGGTGTTGCACAGGATGTAGGGTGTCATCATGGATGATGTTTGGGATAGTGATGCACAGGATGTAGGGTGTCATCATGGATGATGTTTGGGATAGTGATGCACAGGATGTAGTGTGTCATTGTGGATGATGTTTGGGATGGTGGTGCACAGGATGTAGGGTGTCATCATGGATGTTGTTTGGGATAGTGATGCACAGGATGTAGGGTGTGGTCATGGAAGTTGTTTGGTATGGTGTTGCACAGGATGTAGGGTGTCATCATGGATGATGTTTGGGATGGTGATGCACAGGATGTAGGGTGTCATCATGGATGATGTTTGGGATGGTGATGCACAGGATGTAGGGTGTCATCATGGATGATGTTTGGGATGGTGATGCACAGGATGTAGGGTGTCATCATGGATGATGTTTGGGATGGTGATGCACAGGATGTAGGGTGTCATCATGGATGATGTTTGGGATGGTGATGCACAGGATGTAGGGTGTCATCATGGATGTTGTTTGGGATAGTGATGCACAGGATGTAGGGTGTCATCATGGATGTTGTTTGGGATAGTGATGCACAGGATGTAGGGTGTCATCATGGGTGTTGTTTGGGATAGTGATGCACAGGATGTAGGGTGTCATCATGGATGTTGTTTGGGATAGTGATGCACAGGATGTAGGGTGTCATCATGGATGTTGTTTCGGATGGTGATGCACAGGATGTAGGGTGTCATCATGGATGATTGGGATGGTGATGCACAGGATGTAGGGTGTCATCATGGATGTTGTTTGGGATGGTGTTGCACAGGATGTAGGGTGTCGTCATGGATGTTGTTTCGGATGGTGATGCACAGGATGTAGGGTGTCATCATGGATGATTGGGATGGTGATGCACAGGATGTAGGGTGTGGTCATGGAAGTTGTTTGGTATGGTGATGCACAGGATGTAGGGTGTCATGGTAGAAGTGGAGGATGCTGAAGATGCAGCAAGTAATGGAGGATAGTTTGGGGACAGTGGTGTAGAGCGTGTGGGTGCCATGGTGGAGGTGGTTGGGGGTAGTGTTCCAGATGGTGTGCATAGTGGAAGCTGTGAGCTAGTGGGAAGGTTGATTATGATGAATGAAGTCAGGTGGTAGTTAAACAGTGGATAAGGTTTTTAGTCAAATGTTGGAAGGGATGGTGAAGTGATGGGGAGGCTGAGGTTGGTCACTTATTGGGGTGATGAGGTTGTGGAGGGGTTTGGTGGGTGTTCATGTAGGTGGAAGGTTAGGGATGGTGGGGGAAGTGATGTGGTATGTGAAGGGTGGCATGGAGAAAGTTGTGATGTGGTAAAGTGGCTTATGAGGTTTGTGGGGGCTTTGGAGTGCTGGGGAATAATACTTTTGGGCTGGTGGGTTTCTATGGGAACAAGCTGATGAGGTTTCAGGGTAGGTCTGTGAGTTATCATGTGACCTGTCTGGTGTTACAGGATGGTGCAGCGAAGGTGACATGCATGGCCTGGTCCCAGAACAACGCCAAGTTTGCAGTGTGCACAGTGGATCGGGTGGTCCTCTTGTACGATGAGAACGGCGAGAGAAGAGACAAGTTCTCCACCAAACCAGCCGATGCCAAGGTGAGACCTCTGCACACTCATGTGTGACCCCATTCCCAGCATGCAATGCCAGATATCTTCTAACCCCTTGTAACCCAGATCAACTTGTCCAGAAATAAACCCTCAGACATCTGTTGTGAGCTGCATGCTGATTGGTGCACACACAATATACGGTATATAGATGTGCTCTTTTGAGACGTGTTTTCATTCTATTTTCTGATTGGCCAGTACGGGAAAAAGAGCTACACAGTGAAAGGCATGGCGTTCTCTCCGGACTCTACCAAGATCGCAGTGGGCCAGACAGACAACATCATCTACGTCTACAAAATCGGGGACGATTGGTAAGAGATATGCAGATTCTAAGTGTCAACAAATAACACTGAGCTCTTTCTGGTGCCAACTAAAGACACTAATCTCTATCTGGTGACATCCAGAGACACTGAGCTCTATCTGATGCCACCTAGAGACACTGAGCTCTATCTGGTGCCAACTAAAAATACTGAGCTCTAACTGGTGCCAACTAAAAATACTGAGCTCTAACTGGTGCCATCAAGAGACAATGAGCTCTATCTGGTGCCATCGAGAGAAACTGTGCTCTATCTGGTGCCATCTAGAGACACTGAGCTCTATCTGATGCCTCCTAGAGACACTGAGCTCTACCTGATGCCACCTAGAGACACTGGGCTCTATCTGGTGCCAACTAATAATACTGAGCTCTAACTGGTGCCTTCAAGAGACACTGAGCTCTATCTGGTGCCATCTAGAGACACTGAGCTCTATCTGGTGCCATCTAGAGACACTGAGCTCTATCTGGTACCATCTAGAGACACTAAGCTCTATCTGGTGCCATCTAGAGACACTGAGCTCTATCTGGTGCCATCTAGAGACACTGAGCTCTATCTGGTGCCAACTAAAGATACTGAGCTCTAACTGGTGCCATCAAGAGACACTGTGCTCTATCTGGTGCCATCAAGAGACCCTGAGCTCTATCTGGTGCCATCTAGAGACACTGAGCTCTAACTGGTGCCAACTAAAAATACTGAACTCTAACTGGTCCCATAAAGAGACACTGAGCTCTATCTGGTGCCAACTAAAGATACTGAGCTCTAACTGGGGCCATCAAGAGACACTGAGCTCTAACTGGTGCCATCAAGAGACCCTGAGCTCTATCTGGTGCCATCAAGAGACACTGAGCTCTATCTGGAGACATCTGAGCTCTATATCATTCTATCTAGAGATACCAAGCTCTATCTGGTGCCTTCTAGAGATACTGAGCTCTATATCATTCTATCTAGAGATACTGAGCTCTATCTGGTGCCATCAAGAGACACTGAGCTCTATCTGGTGCCATCTAGAGACACTGAGCTCTATCTGGTGCCAACTAAAGATACTGAGCTCTAACTGGTGTCATCAAGAGACACTGTGCTCTAACTGGTGCCAACTAAAAATACTGAACTCTAACTGGTCCCATAAAGAGACACTGAGCTCTATCTGGTGCCAACTAAAGATACTGAGCTCTAACTGGGGCCATCAAGAGACACTGAGCTCTAACTGGTGCCATCAAGAGACCCTGAGCTCTATCTGGTGCCATCAAGAGACACTGAGCTCTATCTGGAGACATCTGAGCTCTATATCATTCTATCTAGAGATACCAAGCTCTATCTGGTGCCTTCTAGAGATACTGAGCTCTATATCATTCTATCTAGAGATACTGAGCTCTATCTGGTGCCATCAAGAGACACTGAGCTCTATCTGGTGCCATCTAGAGACACTGAGCTCTATCTGGTGCCATCTAGAGACACTGAGCTCTATCTGGTGCCATCTAGAGACACTGAGCTCTATCTGGTGCCATCTAGAGACACTGAGCTCTATTTGGTGCCATCTAGAGACACTGAGCTGTATCTGGTGCCATCTAGAGACACTGAGCTCTATCTGGTGCCATCTAGAGACTGAGCTCTATGGTGGCCATCTAGAGACACTGAGCTCTACCTGATGCCATCTAAAGACACTGAGCTCTACCTGGTGCCATCTAGAGACACTGGGCTCTACCTGATGCCATCTAGAGACAATGAGCTCTATCTGGTGCCATCTAGAGACACTGGGCTCTATCTGGTGCCATCTAGAGAAACTGGGCTCTATCTGGTGCCATCTAGAGATACTGGGCTCTATCTGGTGCTATCTAGAGATACTGAGCTCTATCTGGTGCCATCTAGAGATACTGAGCTCTATCTGGTGCCATCTAGAGACACTGAGCTCTATCTGGTGCCATCTAGAGACACCGAGCTCTATCTGAGACACTGAGCTCTATCTGGTGCCATCTAGAGACACCGAGCTCTATCTGAGACACTGAGTTCTATCTGGTGCCATCTAGAGACACTGAGCTCTCTCATGTGCCATCTAGAGACACTGAGCTCTCTCATGTGCCATCTAGAGACACTGAGCTCTCGCATGTGCCATCTAGAGACACTGAGCTCTATCTGGTGCCATCTAGAGACACTGAGCTCTCTCATGTGCCATCTAGAGACACTGAGCTCTCGCATGTGCCATCTAGAGACACTGAGCTCTCGCATGTGCCATCTAGAGACACTGAGCTCTCGCATGTGCCATCTAGAGACACTGAGCTCTCTCATGTGCCATCTAGAGACACTGAGCTCTATCTGGTGCCATCTAGAGACACTGAGCTCTATCTGGTGCCATCTAGAGACACTGAGCTCTATCTGGTGCCATCTAGAGACACTGAGCTCTCTCATGTGCCATCTAGAGACACTGAGCTCTATCTGCTTCCATCTAGAGATACTGAGCTCTATCTGGTGCCATCTAGAGACACTGAGCTCTATCTGGTGCCATCTAGAGACACTGAGCTCTATCTGGTGCCATCTAGAGACACTGAGCTCTATCTGGTGCCACCTAGAGACACTGAGCTCTATCTGGTGCTTGGTGTAAAAATCTGGCAATCACATAATTGTGTCTGTGGGTTCTTCCTTTTAGTGGCCACTTATCTTTCATTTTCTCTCATTTCTTTAGGGGAGATAAGAAAGTCATCTGCAACAAGTTTATCCAGACGGTAAGTATCTCTGCCCCATTCGGAGGTAAGTGCCTCCTCTTAGACCTTAAAGTGCAACTCCAGCCATAACCATTCTCTTAGTTTTTAATAAAATAAAACAATTTTATTTTAGTTTTGCCCGTTGAGGGGATCTAGTGTCACTCTGCAGTTGTTTTCATCAACCATGCCATGGGTGTCACTGGTGGGGGCCACCAGAATTCTCCCTTTTTAACTAGCCACCTCATTTCACTCCATAAAACACTCCAGGATGCCTTGCATTTGAGCACGTAAATGACATGTGTGCCATGCGATCTGGAGGGGTGGAAACTGCTCCCCTTCAGTCCAATATATCACTTCTGGAAGTTTATCCAGCCCCCTAATGTTTAAAGTGGGCATGTCACACTGTGTGAAATATCCTGGCGTTGCCGTAAAACCTTTTTAGGTGACCCCACGGCACATGCAGGTGCCCTCCAGCTCAAGGCCACCTGACATGGAGTCTGCAAGCCGGCTGCTGCCAGATGCTGTGGGGTCAAACATGGAGCTGGGTTTCACACTGCAGGGCGTCCCATTTAACACGGACTAGAATCTTTCACACTCTAGTCTGGGTCTTGAGTCTACTTTAAGTAAACCCCTCATGTGCACCCTAAATCCATCTCAGCCCCTCCTTGTATACGGTGTGTCTGTATTTTTTTATCTGTGCTCCATTGTGTCTCGTGTCTTCTTCTAGAGCGCCGTCACCTGCCTGCTGTGGCCCCTGGAGAACGCCATCGTCTTTGGCCTGGCGGAGGGCAAGGTATGTTCTGGTCACACATGCAAAATCACTGTGATAATACCATTTTGTGAATACTCACCTTGTAAAATGGGTATTATAAGTATGTCACACACCCCGCTTCAAGAAATCCATAACATGTGGGTAGTATCGACCTGAAGAGGGCGTTCCTGCAGAGATGATAGCAAAAAGAAAGCCCCTCCCTGATCCATAAATACCTGGGACCTCCCACTCAGCACCCAGTATACAGAAGCAGTAAGGTAAGGGACCAGGAAGAGGCAAATATAAACCACAACCACGCAAAGTTCACAAAATAGAGGATCCTGAATACAGAAAGGGCGGGTGAAGCGGGGTGTGTGACATACTTATAATACCCATTTTACAAGGTGAGTATTCACAAAATGGTATTATTCTAAGTATGTCACACACCCCGCTTCAAGAAATCCATAACATGTGGGACATCCAATAGCAGTGTCCATAACAAGGGCGGGGATCCAAAACCAGGCAACAATGCACAACTTTAAACCACTACAGCTTGCAAAACTTTGCGGCCAAAAACAGCATCCGCTGATGCCCGAACATCAACCTTGTAAAACTTGGAAAAAGTGTGAACAGAAGACCAGGTAGCGGCCTTACAAACTTGCTCAACAGAAGCCTGGTGCTGAAAAGCCCAGGACGCACCAACTGCACGAGTAGAATGAGCAGTAACACGAAAAGGGGGACTCCTCCCCTTGGCAGAATAGGCCCCAATGATGGCCTGACGAATCCATGTACTAATGGAAGATTTGGCAGGAGCCAAACCTTTCCTAGGCCCACAGGGCACCACAAAAAAAGCATCAGTCTTACGAAAGGAAGATGTAACCTCCAGATAATATTCCACAACCCGAACTACATCCAAAGAATGCAACGCCCTTTCCTTGTCGTTGCTGGGATTTGGGCATAGAGAAGGCAGAACAATGTCCTGATTCAGATGAAAAGCCGAGACCACCTTAGGAAGAAAATCCGGCTTGAAACGAAAGACAACCTTGTCCTGATGCCTCTCGAAGTATGGAGCTTTAATGGATAAAGCTGCCAACTCAGAAACACGCCTAACCGAAGTAATAGCCACCAAAAAGGCCACCTTTTGCGTAAGAGAAGACAAAGCAACCTCATTCAAGGGCTCAAACGGAGGGCCCTGGAGAGCAGAAAGAACCAGGTTCAAATCCCAAACTGGAACAAAAGGCTTCCTAGGAGGCCGTACATGCGTAACTCCTTGGAAAAAAGTCTTGACTAAGGGATGAAGTGCAAAGGACCCTTGGAAGAACACCGCCAGGGCAGAAACCTGCCCCTTCAAGGTACTAAGTTGGAGCCCCAGATCTAGACCATGTTGAAGAAACTCTAGAATTCTAGGAATGGAGAACTCTCGACAAGAGAAAGACCTACCTTCACACCAATCAATATAGGCCCTCCAAGTCCTGTAGTAAATAGAAGAGGAAGAGCGCTTCCTGGCACAGATAAGAGTCTGAATCACCGCGTCAGAAAGCCCTTCTTCCTTCAAGATGGCGGCTTCAGCAGCCACGCCGTCAAAGCCAGCGATGGTAAATTGGGATAGCGAAGCCGACCCTGGGTGAGCAGGTCCGGCAGCAGAGGCAGGGCGAACTGATCTTCTGCCAGCCTTACAAGATCTGCGAACCAAACGCGCCTTGGCCACCTTGGGGCCACCAGAATCGCTGACGCGCCTTCCAAGGCCAGTTTGCGCACCACTCTGGCTAGCATTGGGAACGGAGGGAACAGATAAAGGAACCCTAGATCCCTCCAGTTCAGAGACATGGCATCCACTGCCAGAGCCAGAGGATCCTGCGAGAGAGACACAAAGACTGGAAGCTTGTGATTGTGACGAGAGGCAAAGAGGTCCACCGTTGGAAACCCCCACCTGAGACACACCGAACGAAACACCTTGGGACTGAGAGACCACTCCCCCTGACGAGAGGAGGCCCTGCTCAGCAAGTCCGCCTCCGTGTTCTCCACTCCCGGAATGTAGACTGCTGAGATACACGGGACGTGGGTCTCCGCCCAGTCCAGAATCAAAGACACTTCCCTGAGGGCACTCCTGCTGCGAGTCCCCCCTTGGTGATTGATGTAAGCAACCGCCGTCCTGTTGTCCGACCGGACCTGAACTGGCAGGCCTCTCAACTGATGAGTCAAGCGAAACAGAACCAACCTGATGGCTCTCAACTCCAGAATATTGATGGGCTCGTGAGCCTCCTGCGGACTCCACAGACCCTGAAACTGGAGATCCTTCCAAACACCCCCCCAACCTGACAGACTGGCATCCGTGGTGACCATTTCCCAACACGGCGCCAGAAAGGATCTGCCCTTCAACAGATTGACAGACCCCAGCCACCATTGCAGGGATCGACGAACACGGGGAGACATCCGGAAGGACTGATCCAACGATAGTGGAGACTTGTCCCAAACCTTCAACAGATGAAGCTGAAGCGTCCTCGTATGAAACTGCGCAAAGGGAACTGCCTCGAATGAGGCCACCATTAGCCCCACCAGCCTCATCCCTAGCCGGATGGTCGGACGAGGGGCCGACAAGAGAAGCCGAACTAACTCCTGAATCAAAAGAATTTTGGCCTGGGGCAGAAACACCCTGGCCTGTGAGGTGTCCAGAGACATTCCCAGAAAGGTCAGAATTCTGGACGGAGAAAGAGAAGACTTGGGGTGGTTGATCACCCAACCGAACCTCTCCAGAGTGGACACCACCGCTCTGGTGTCCAACTCCGCTTGGTTGAAAGAAGAGGCCATGATCAGTAGATCGTCCAAATAGGGCACAATGCGGATACCCTGAACTCTGAGCAGAGCCATCACCCCCGCTAGCACCTTGGTGAACACCCGAGGAGCAGAGGTGAGACCGAAAGGAAGTGCCACAAACTGAAAGTGCCGATCCTCCACCACGAACCTGAGAAACCTCTGGTGTGCTGGAAAAACCGGAACGTGTAGATAAGCATCCTTGATGTCTATGGACGTCAGAAAGTCTCCCTGACGAAGAGAGTGAATGGCCGAATGCAGCGTTTCCATGCGGAATTTCCTCGGCCGGATGAACCTGTTGAGAAATTTCAGATCCAAGATGGGTCGGACCAACCCGTCCTTCTTGGGTACCGTGAAAAGATTGGAATAAAAACCCCTGCCCTGATCCGAAGGAGGCACTGGGCAAATGACAGCCATGTCCAGAAGATTCTCTACTGCCACCAGGAGCCCCTGCGCCGCTAGAGGTTCCGACGGCATCCGAGACCTGAAAAATCTGGAAGGGGGGCGGAGCTCGAACTCCAGCTTGTAACCGGAAGACACCACTTCCCGGATCCATCTGTCCGAGACCTCTTGATCCCAGATCTGGGAGAAGTGTTGCAGCCGTTCCCCCACCCGCATGGGTGAGGGCGCCCCCTCATTGCTGAGTTGGCTTAGCAGCCGGTTTGGGCTTAGAGCCCCAACTGTATCCAGAACGGGCACGTCCTCTGCCCCTGCTCCCGGAATCTCCTCTGGAAGAGGGAAATGCAGAACCTCTGCCAGATCTGACCCCCCGAAAGGAGGGGTTAAAAGCAGGCGCCCCGCGAAAGGAGCGACGTTGTTTCTTACGTTGAGGTAACCTACCACCCTTGGTGACAGAGTCCAAAGTCTCTCCAAAGAGCCGTAGTCCAACAAAGGGTAGAGCCGTTAGTGACTTTTTGGACATAAAATCGGCCGCCCACTGGCGCAGCCACACCGACCGCCGAATAGCCACAAACAGAGCCGACGCTCTACCACACATCATCAAAGTGTCATCCAAGGCAGTCAACACAAAGGATAAAAACAACTCACACCGTTTAAGGCTAAGGAACTCGTTACTACCAGGACGAAGCCCGGAAGAAGTCAACAGGTCCTTGACCACAGACCTGGCAGCCAACACCATTAGTTCCGAAGCGCACACAGGCCGTATGGCTGACCCAACGCTAGTAAAGCCATGACAAGCCATCTGATCAATACGTTTATCCTCTCCATCTTTGAGAGTGGAACAATCAGGTCTGTTTAAGACCGAGGAGTTAGACAACCCCAAAACCGGAGCATCCACCTCGGGGGGAGATGCCCAGCGCTTGACCGCCTCAGAAGGAAAGGGATATTTCCTATCCCACCCCTGAGGGATGCCAGGGAGCCGAGCCGGCCTATCCCATTCCTTGTCAATGATTCTATCAAAATGCCGTTGCGTAGGAAACTCCAGGCGCGGCCTGGATTCCTCAAACAATTCACCCTTCTGCTGTGACGCCTCCTCGGGAGGGGAAATATTCAGAACCTCCAACATCAGAGCCAGAGCGTGAGGAGAGTCCAAGGATCTCCCTAAGTCAGAAAGCTCAGTATCAGCGCCAGCAGACTGCTCATCGTCCGAAAATTCTGAACCCTCATCAACCTCCCCTTCCTCTAGCTGGGGATAATCAGACCAATCCAGATTATCAACATCATCAAGGTCATCCACCGGCGGAGCCGGCAACAAATGCTTCCTCTTAGCTGGAGCCTTGCGGGCGGCCGAGCTGGAGACAATTTTCTCAAGATTGGCCAACCTGGCGCACATCTCAGATTGCAGATCCCTACCCATGACGACGTCACACGGAGCCCGCGTCAAGGTGGGAAGGGGAGATGACACGGTCGGCGGTGCTGACCCAGACACTTGGGGTTCGGACTGCCGCGCAATAGTTTGCTGTGCACAAGGTATACAGAGCAGTACATCGTCCCCAGTAATGGATACACCACACAACATGCACTTTTTGGGATGCCCCGAAGGGGTCCCCGCCCCAGTATCCGGGGATGCCTCCATAAGGTGGTCACAATGACCCAGGGAATTACGCCAATAAGCAACCCGGGATGCCCCTTTAATGTCCCGAGTGGGAGGATTTATAACCAAAGGGAACCCAGGGATCTAGGACCGGGAGAAACCCTCTAATTACTAATGATGATACTCCCGATAAAACCTCCGCCTGAAAGACAGAAGGAACCCAGAAATTGTAAATATATGACCAATAGACAAGAAAACGCTATAATAAATAGGACCCACAGGGCCACTCACAGATCCTATGGAGCGGGAACAATGGAGTCTACACAGAACATGAGGAGAGACGCAGGCAAAGAAATCCGGGGCGTGGCCAGCGCAAAGCACGCGATGCGTAGAAACCGCCCCCTCCCCACACAGCACGGAGCTGAAAGGCTCCGCATCGGCGCCAGAAGCAGAGGGGGGGCGGAGTCGCGGCGACGCGCCGAAAACCCGGCCCCGCCCCCCCCTCCGACGAGGACGCAAGCTCCCTCCTGCCAACCAAAGGAGAAAACCGGCGCCGCCGCTGCCGCGGCGCCGGTCAAAGTGACACGCCAGGCGGGTGCGACCGCAGCATCCAGCGGAGCGCCCGGCCAAGCCAGTACAATAAGGAACGGGAGGTCAGCTACGGCAGCGCGCCGCGGGCCGGCCCCGCCCCCAAAACAAAAGCGTGAGGTAAAGTTACCTCATGAAGTAAAAAAACCCGGCGCCCCGGCCGACATGGCGGCCGCGGCGCCTGAATCAAGTTAAAAAAGGCACACAAACATACACCCGCAGCCACACAGAAACACAGTGCCACCAAGGACTAACGGGGAAACTACTGGCCCTAGGAAGGAGACCCCCAACCCCCACTGTTGGCCAAGAAGAGGACTGTAGAGGGACCCCCCCAGGGGCAAATACCAAGGGACGGGGCATCCCAAACCGGGATCACCAACCCGGAACCACCGCCTACCCTCTTATTTTAGGGTCTCACGGGGGGGAGCACTGCTCCTAAGCACCAGAGGTGCCAGTATACCCTCGCTCGGGCCCGCAGCCAAGACTGAGGAGGCATGTATTTTAAAAGGTTACTCAGAGAAAAAGAAGGCCGAGCGGAAATATTCAACAAACAGGCCGGGAGTTACCCCGGCTACCTGAAATCCCCCTGTGCAAGGAGGAGACATCATCTTCTGACTTGCTCGCCGTCTTGCAGAGATGGAAAACTGGGTGATGAGTGGGAGGTCCCAGGTATTTATGGATCAGGGAGGGGCTTTCTTTTTGCTATCATCTCTGCAGGAACGCCCTCTTCAGGTCGATACTACCCACATGTTATGGATATTCTAAGTATGTCTCACACCCTGCTTCGGAAATATTCATTACACGTGGGTTATGTCCAGCAGAGGGCGAACTTCTGCAGAGATGACTAGAAAAAAGAAGCCCCTCCCGGCCCACAAATACCCGGGACCCTCCACACATCACCCAGTCTTAGTCTCTGCAGACGGCGAGCAAGTCAGAAGATGGCTGTCTCCTCCTTGCAGGTAAGCCGGGTTCACACCCGGCCTGTTCATTTCCCTATTTCTGCCCGGACCTTGTTAGTTAAGTTCCTAAGCCTCCCAGCTTTGGCTGTCGCTCTGGGCGAGGGTAGGATACACCTTAGTGGTGTACTGTACAGGAGTCATGCTCCTCCGTGAGACCCTATACTAGAGGGTAGGCGGCTACCAGGTTTGGTGATCCTGGTGTGGGATGCCCTGTCCGTTTTGATACCACCGCTACATAACTTGGGTAGCTTTGGGGTCCCCCTTCCGTTACTCCCACAGGATAGTAGGGGGGGGCTGGCCTTATATGATTGTCTCCCCGGTGACTCATGTGTGTGAGTGTGCTTCACTTGCTGGCTCTGCCAGCGTGTGTGGTTAGTGTAGTGTGTGCGCACTGCTGTTTCTTTTGCTGGCCCGCACGTCCGCTGTTCACAGTGGCGGCGGGTCGGTCTCCTGTGACCGGCTCCGCAGCATGGCTGGGAGCTCGGCCTTCTTTTCCTTTCAGTCAGGGGAGGGGGCGGGGCCAGACGCTCGGCGCGCTGGTTGTGGCCCGCCCCCCTCCTCTCGCACTCTCTTGCGGCCCTCTCCCAGTGTGTGTGTGTAAGCTTTATTTTGCTGGCCCGCACGTCCGCTGTTTACAGCAGCGGCGGGTCTGTCTCCTGTGACCGACTCCGCAGCATGGCTGGGAGCGCGGCCTTCCTTTCCTTTCAGTCAGGGGAGGGGGTGGGGCCGGACGTTCGGCGCGCTGGTTGCGGCCCGCCCCCCTCCTCTCGCTCTTTTGCGGCCTCGGTCCGCTGCCAGCGTGTGTGTGAGCTTTCTTTTGCTGGCCCGCACGTCCGCTATTCACAGCAGCGGGTCTGTCTCCTGGACCGGCACCGCAGCATGGCTGGGAGCTCGGCCCTCTTTTCCCTTCAGTCAGGGGAGGGGGCGGGTCCGGACGCTTGGCGCGCTGGTTGCGGCCCGCCCCCCTCCTCTGGCGCTCTTTTGCGGCCTTCGGCCCTCGCTGGCTCTGGTCCTGGGTCGGGAGGGGGCGGGGCCACGCGCGGCGCTGGTCTGCCCTTCTTCCTGAGGCTGTGTTTAATGCAGACACCACATTCTCCTCCGGATTCTGTGAGTGCCCTGCGGGGCCTGGTTTTTATGTCTTCCTTCCTATGCTCCTTTGCTTGGTCTTCTCAAGCGCTGTGGGATGCTATGTTAACCCTGTAGGGGTCCTAGATCATGGAGGTATATTGTTTTAGTCCCCAAGCGCTTGGTTTTCTGTGATTACGAGTCATTTAGCTGATTGTACAGAGTTTTGGGTTTGAATCTCTGTCTTTAAAAAATCCTTCCACTAACGGACATTAAAGGGGCATCCCGGGTAGCTTCATAGCGTAATTCCCATAGGTCATTGCGACTACCATAAAAAATCACCTTATGAAGGCTTTCCAGGATACCAGGCTCGGGCTCCCTTCGGGGCAACCCGGTAGTGTGTGGTTTGTGGGGTATCCCTTGCGGGGGACAATGTGCAAGACGGGTCAACATTCATATTTGTGTACCATGTGCATCTCATCATCTACACCCCCACTCCTGGCTGTGACCCCAAGTGACGTTGTCATGAGTGGGGAGTCGCAATCCGTTGTCAGTGCCAGATGGGTCAACTTAAAAAAAAAAAAAAAAAATGATTGCTAGCTCTGCGGCCAGGATGGCCCCAGCTAAGATACAGCATTTGGCGCCCGCTGCGCTGGCTTTTACTTATGACGAGTATGACTCCTTGTATGGGTCTGATTATTCCCCGCTTGAAGAAGGGGAATTGTTTTCAGTTTCTGATGGATGTGATGTTCAGCAGCCCCTGGATGCTGATGCTGGTAAGGAGCGTGGGGATACTGTTGTTCCCAGACTCCTGACATATATTTTTATGTTTTGGGACCACCAAGTCTCTTTTGGAGTTCCCGGACCAAAAATATTTTACCAATCTGATCCTTAAAGAATGGGGAAAACCCAGACGGTTTCCTGTACCCTTCTGGGGTGGGATAGCATGTATCCCTTTCCTGTGGATGCGGTTCAAGCGTTGATGGTCACCCCAGAGGTCGACGCTCCGGTTCTGGGATTGTCCGATACATTGGTTGTGCTCCCCCCAGATTCCACTACCTTTTGGATAGTGAGGACTGGCGTCTCGACCAAATGGCTTAGTAATGCCTTTACCTGCGTGGGTTCGGCTTTACGCTCCCGGTTTGTGCCTCTGCTCTCATGGCCGTGGCTACTGGAGCCTTAATCAGGGGTATGCTGGATGGTACCCTACTGAATTCTTCAGTGAGGATTTTACAGCGTTTACGCCTTGAGATGTTTTTTTGCATTTGTCTTATCTGCCTTGGATGCCGTGCTCCGTATGTGTAGCAGGACCTCAGCATTGCTTGCGGCTATTCGTCTTTCCGTGTGGTTGCGCCAATGGGCGGCTGATATTGCTGCGAAGTGCGTGCTCCCAGGGCTACCTTCCTGGGTATGCGCCTGTGTGGTGATATATTTGAGTGGTGAAAGGAGGTAGGTTGCCTCAGCGCAAATTGCAGCTCCGGCTCTTTCGGGGTATGGGCTCTTTCAATCACCCCTTTCGTGGCTCTCGAGCGAGTTGGGGAATCTCTTACCCCGCGTTCAGAGGAGACTCCGGGGGTGGAGGCAGAGGACGCGCCCGAACCGGGACCGCCGGGGGTTTGGAAACCCCAGACTGCTGCCCAGCCCACTCAGCGATGAGGGGGCGCTCTCACCCTCTCGGGTGGGGGATGGCTGCTGCTCTTCGCCTAGGTCTGGATCCGGGAGGTTTCCGCGGATCCCCGAGCAGCGCAGGCGGTGCAAAACCTTCGGGATATGGGGGTCGTTTGTCCGGTTCCCCCCCTCGTAGAGAGAGAGGTCGGGGTTACTACTCCAACCTCTTTACTGTGCCCGAATAGGATGGCTCCATGAGACCCTTTTTGGACCTGAAGATTCTCATCCGGTTCACCAGCGTCAATAATTTTTGCATGAGGACTCTGTGCTCTGTTGTCAACTCCCTTCGTCCAGGGGATTTTATGGCTTCAATAGACATCATGGATGCTTACCTTCATGTGCCGGTGTTCCCGGGACACCGATGGTTTCTCAGATTCGTGGTCGGTGACCAACTCTACCAGTTTGTGGATCTCCCCTTCGGGCTGACCTCGGTGCCTAGGGTATTAACCAAGGTGTTGGCAGGGGTAATGGTCTTATCAGAGCCCTGGGCATTCGCATTGTGCCTTATCTGGATGCCCTTTTCATCATGGCATCCTCTCCCAGCCAGGCAGGGCTGGACACCAGGACGGTGGTGACGATATTGGAAGTTTCGGCTGCTCTTTTTTTGTTCAACCCTTGTCCGTTCATTAGGCTTAGGGATTGATGGTTGCTTGTTTGAGGCAGTTCCTTTTGATCATTTTAACATGAGACCTCTTCAACTCCTTCTTTTATTGTCCTCTGGCCTTGATTCAGTCGTTTGTGCTTTCTCCTCTGGTCCGACGGTCCCCCCCCCAGTGGTGGCTGGCCCGAAGATCCTTCTGGGGGGGGGCAGATACTTTCTGGCGCCCCGTTGGGACTCGGCCACCACAGATGCCAGCCTGTCGGGCTGAGGGGGGGGGGGGTTCTGGTAGGAACACCCGTTCCAGGGTCTGTGGGGTCCTTAGGAGGCCCAAATCCCCATCAACCTTCTGGAGCTGAGGGTGGTCTAGTTGGTGCTGTCGCACCTGGCGCATCATCTCCAGGGATTATTGGTTCAGGTTCGATCATACAATCGGTCTGCGGTTGCTTACATCAATCTCCCAGCAGGGGCTCGCAGCAGGAGTGCCCTCCGGTAAGTATCTTTGATTCTTGCTTGGGCTGAGAGCAATGTGCCATGCATCTCTGTGGTGTGCATTCCAGGAGTGGAGAACTTGGAAGCAGACTCTCTGAGCGGGGGGGTCTCTCGCCGAGGGGAATGGTTCTTCAGCAACTAGGTATTTCTATCCATCTGTTGCAGGTGGGGGATTCTGGAAGTGGATCTCTTTGTCTCCTGTCACAACCACGGGCTCTTTGTGTTTGTGTCTCTGTTCCAGGATCCCCTGGCTCTGGCAGTGGATGCCATGTCTCTGGCCTTGTGAGATCTGGGTCTCCTGTAATCTGTTTCCCCCCTTCTCCATGGTAGGCAGGGTGGTTGCGCAGGCTGGTTCACGAGGGGTGCCAGCTGTTCTGGTGGCCCCGAGGTGGCCAAGACAGGTGTGGTTTGCAGCCGTCGTGCGGCTGGTGGTCAATCAGTACAGGTTGCCCTGTTTCCAGATCTGGTCGCTCAAGGTCAGCTATGTTACCCCCAGTTACAAACACTGGCTTTGACGGCGTGGCTGCTGAGACCTCCATCTTATCAGAGGAAGGTTTGTCTTATGTTGTGATCCAGATGCTGATTAGAGCTAGGAAGAGGTTTTCCTCTAAACATCTGCTACAGGACCTGGCTGTCCTATACTAATTGGTGTGAGGCTAGGGCCTTGCCTTGCTTTTCGTCCTTTGGTTAAGATTTTTTCCAGGGGGTCACTCATGTGCGGCCGCCTCGCAAGTCCTTGTTGACTGCTTGGAACTTGAGTTTGGTTTTGTCGGCCCTCTAGGGGCCTCCTTTTGAGCTGGTGCAGGATGTTGCACTTTCTTTTCTCACACAAAAGGTTGCCCTTTTGGTGGCTATTACCTCTGTTTGTTTTTTTCGTGTTGGCGGCCCTGTCTATTCAGGCCTCTTGCTTTGAAAGACACCTGGACAAGGTGGTCTTCTGCTTTAAGCCAGTCTTTCTACCTGAGCTGATTTTCAGCCTTCCATTTCAATCAGGGGCCCTACACTCTTTGGATGTTGGCGTTGTGTGAAGTACTATTTGGTGGCTGTTTCTCTTTTCTGTAGGACGGACGCCTTGTTTGTGGTGCCCTCTTGGGCCAAGAAGGGTTTGGCGCCATCGAGTCTGCCATTAGTATATGGATACGTCTGGTCATTGTTGGGGCCTATTCTGCCAAGGGGAGGGTTTTCCCTTTCTCCGATTACTGCTCGTTTCACTCGTACTGTTGGGGCTTCCCGAGCTTTTTCGGCTGTTCTACAAGCTGTAGTGGTTTGATTTGTGCATTTTTGCCTGTTGGGATCCCCACCCTTTTTGGACACTGCTATTGGATGTCCCACGTGTAATGAATATTTCCGAAGCAGGGTGTGAGACATACTTAGAATAATACCATTTTGTGAGTACTCACCTGTAAAATGGATATTATAAGTATGTCTCACACCCTGCTTCGCCCCACCCTGAGTTGTATCTTGGATCCTCTGTTGGTGATTCTTTTTTCTCATGGATTTTAGTTGCTCTTCCTGGTCCCCTTACTGCTTTCCTATACTGGGTGATGTGTGGAGGGTCCCGGGTATTTATGGGCCGGGAGGGGCTTCTTTTTTCTAGTCATCTCTGCAGAAGTTCGCCCTCTGCTGGACATAACCCACGTGTAATGAATATTTCCGAAGCAGGGTGTGAGACATACTTATAATATCCATTTTACAGGTGAGTACTCACAAAATGGTATTTTCTTGAAGCAGGGTGTGTGACATACTTAGAATAGGTATATTGCAGTTTGGACAGAGGGAGGAGAGGAGAGTAACAACAGACTTTGCATGCAATAGCAACTGCATGGGGTTGGAGAGTTGCTATGGAAACCAGCTCTAGGAACATAACCCGGGATAGAGGAACAAAGCACTCCCCCCTCCATTCTCCTCTTAATAGAAGTCTGTGAAGTGGCATGATGCAGTAATCCCATCACAGTTACTGCCATGAACCACAAGAGTTATTTAGACTGGACTGTCCCCTTAAAGATCTATACACGCACTCACTGAAAATACATCTGCTTTTTGTCCCTCAGGTGCGACTGGCAAACACCAAAACCAACAAGTCCTCCACCATATATGGGACGGAGTCCTACGTGGTCTCACTGACCTCCAAGTGAGTGTGTCTCCTCCATGTGTGTCTCCTCCATGTGTGTCTCCTCCACGTGTGTCTCCTCCACGTGTGTCTCCTCCACGTGTGTCTCGTCCATGTGTGTCTCCACCATGTTTGTCTCCTCCACGTGTGTCTCCTCCACGTGTGTCTCCTCCACGTGTGTCTCCTCCACGTGTGTCTCGTCCACGTGTGTCTCCTCCACGTGTGTCTCCTCCACGTGTGTCTCCTCCATGTGTGTCTCCTCCATGTGTGTCTCCACCATGTTTGTCTCCTCCACGTGTGTCTCCTCCACGTGTGTCTCCTCCACGTGTGTCTCCTCCACGTGTGTCTCCTCCACGTGTGTCTCCACCATGTGTGTCTCCTCCACGTGTGTCTCCTCCACGTGTGTCTCCTCCACGTGTCTTACGTGTGTCTCCTCCACGTGTGTCTCCACCACGTGTGTCTCCACCACGTGTGTCTCCACCACGTGTGTCTCCTCCACGTGTGTCTCCTCCACGTGTGTCTCCTCCACGTGTGTCTCCTCCACGTGTGTCTCCTCCACGTGTGTCTCCTCCACGTGTGTCTCCTCCACGTGTGTCTCCTCCACGTGTGTCTCCTCCACGTGTGTCTCCTCCACGTGTGTCTCCTCCACGTGTGTCTCCTCCACGTGTGTCTCCACCACGTGTGTCTCCACCACGTGTGTCTCCTCCACGTGTGTCTCCTCCATGTGTGTCTCCTCCATGTGTGTCTCCTCCACGTGTGTCTCTTCCACGTGTGTCTCTTCCACGTGTGTCTCCTCCACGTGTGTCTCCCCACGTGTGTCTCCTCCACGTGTGTCTCCTCCACGTGTGTCTCCACCACGTGTGTCTCCACCATGTGTGTCTCCTCCACGTGTGTCTCCTCCACGTGTGTCTCCTCCACGTGTGTCTCCTCCACGTGTGTCTCCTCCACGTGTGTCTCCTTCACGTGTGTTTCCTCCACGTGTGTCTCCTCCACGTGTGTCTCCTTCATGTGTGTCTCCTCCACGTGTGTCTCCTTCATGTGTGTCTCCTTCATGTGTGTCTCCTTCATGTGTGTCTCCTCCATGTGTGTCTCCTTCATGTGTGTCTCCTCCACGTGTGTCTCCTCCACGTGTGTCTCCTCCACGTGTGTCTCCTCCACGTGTGTCTCCTCCATGTGTGTCTCCTTCATGTGTGTCTCCTCCACGTGTGTCTCCTTCATGTGTGTCTCCTCCACGTGTGTCTCCTCCACGTGTGTCTCCTTCACGTGTGTCTCCTCCATGTGTGTCTCCTCCATGTGTGTCTCCACCATGTGTGTCTCCTCCACGTGTGTCTCCACCACGTGTTTCTCCTTCATGTGTGTCTCCTCCACGTGTATCTCCTCCACGTGTATCTCCTCCACGTTTGTCTCCTTCATGTGTGTCTCCTCCATGTGTGTCTCCTCCATGTGTGTCTCCTCCATGTGTGTCTCCACCATGTGTGTCTCCTCCACGTGTGTCTCCTCCACGTGTGTCTCCACCACGTGTGTCTCCTCCACGTGTGTCTCCTTCATGTGTGTCTCCTCCACGTGTGTCTCCTTCATGTGTGTCTCCTCCACGTGTGTCTCCTCCACGTTTGTCTCCTTCACGTGTGTCTCCTTCATGTGTGTCTCCTCCACGTGTGTCTCCTCCATGTGTGTCTCCTCCATGTGTGTCTCCTCCATGTGTGTCTCCACCATGTGTGTCTCCTCCACGTGTGTCTCCTCCACGTGTGTCTCCTCCATGTGTGTCTCCTCCACGTGTGTCTCCTCCACGTGTGTCTCCTCCACGTGTGTCTCCACCATGTGTGTCTCCACCATGTGTGTCTCCACCATGTGTGTCTCCTCCACGTGTGTCTCCTCCACGTGTGTCTCCTCCACGTGTGTCTCCTCCATGTGTGTCTCCTCCACGTGTGTTTCGTGTGTCTCCTCCATGTGTGTCTCCTCCACGTGTGTTTCGTGTGTCTCCTCCACGTGTGTCTCCACCACGTGTGTCTCCACCACGTGTGTCTCCACCACGTGTGTCTCCACCACGTGTGTCTCCACCACGTGTGTCTCCTCCACGTGTGTCTCCCCCACGTGTGTCTCCTCCACGTGTGTCTCCTCCACGTGTGTCTCCACCACGTGTGTCTCCTCCACGTGTGTCTCCTCCACGTGTGTCTCCTCCACGTGTGTCTCCACCACGTGTGTCTCCTCCATGTGTGTCTCCTCCATGTGTGTCTCCTCCATGTGTGTCTCCTCCATGTGTGTCTCCTCCATGTGTGTCTCCACCACGTGTGTCTCCTCCACGTGTGTCTCCTCCACGTGTGTCTCCACCACGTGTGTCTCCACCACGTCTGTCTCCTCCACGTCTGTCTCCTCCACGTCTGTCTCCTCCACGTGTGTCTCCTCCACGTGTGTCTCCTCCACGTGTGTCTCTTCCACGTGTGTCTCCCCCACGTGTGTCTCCTCCACGTGTGTCTCCTCCACGTGTGTCTCCTCCACGTGTGTCTCCACCACGTGTGTCTCCTCCACGTGTGTCTCCTCCACGTGTGTCTCCACCACGTGTGTCTCCACCACGTGTGTCTCCACCACGTGTGTCTCCTCCACGTGTGTCTCCTCCACGTGTGTCTCCTTCACGTGTGTTTCCTCCATGTGTGTCTCCTCCACGTGTGTCTCCTTCATGTGTGTCTCCTCCACGTGTGTCTCCTTCATGTGTGTCTCCTTCATGTGTGTCTCCTTCATGTGTGTCTCCTTCATGTGTGTCTCCTTCATGTGTGTCTCCTCCATGTGTGTCTCCTCCACGTGTGTCTCCTCCACGTGTGTCTCCTCCACGTGTGTCTCCACCACGTGTGTCTCCTCCACGTGTGTCTCCTTCATGTGTGTCTCCTCCACGTGTGTCTCCTTCATGTGTGTCTCCTCCACGTGTATCTCCTCCACGTTTGTCTCCTTCACGTTTGTCTTCTTCACGTGTGTCTCCTCCATGTGTGTCTCCACCATGTGTGTCTCCTCCACGTGTGTCTCCACCACGTTTGTCTCCTTCACGTGTGTCTCCTCCATGTGTGTCTCCTCCACGTGTATCTCCTCCACGTTTGTCTCCTTCACGTGTGTCTCCTCCATGTGTGTCTCCTCCATGTGTGTCTCCTCCATGTGTGTCTCCACCATGTGTGTCTCCACCATGTGTGTCTCCACCACGTGTGTCTCCACCACGTGTGTCTCCACCACGTGTGTCTCCACCACGTGTGTCTCCTCCACGTGTGTCTCCTCCACGTGTGTCTCCTTCATGTGTGTCTCCTCCACGTGTGTCTCCTCCCCGTTTGTCTCCTCCATGTGTGTCTCCTCCACGTGTGTCTCCTTCATGTGTGTCTCCTCCACGTGTGTCTCCTTCATGTGTGTCTCCTCCACGTGTGTCTCCTCCACGTTTGTCTCCTTCACGTGTGTCTCCTCCATGTGTGTCTCCTCCATGTGTGTCTCCTCCACGTGTATCTCCTCCACGTTTGTCTCCTCCATGTGTGTCTCCTCCATGTGTGTCTCCTCCATGTGTGTCTCCACCATGTGTGTCTCCTCCACGTGTGTCTCCTCCACGTGTGTCTCCTCCACGTGTGTCTCCTTCACGTGTGTTTCCTCCATGTGTGTCTCCTCCACGTGTGTCTCCTTCATGTGTGTCTCCTCCACGTGTGTCTCCTCCACGTGTGTCTCCTTCATGTGTGTCTCCTTCATGTGTGTCTCCTTCATGTGTGTCTCCTTCATGTGTGTCTCCTTCATGTGTGTCTCCTTCATGTGTGTCTCCTTCATGTGTGTCTCCTCCATGTGTGTCTCCTCCACGTGTGTCTCCTCCACGTGTGTCTCCTCCACGTGTGTCTCCTCCACGTGTGTCTCCCCCACGTGTGTCTCCCCCATGTGTGTCTCCCCCATGTGTGTCTCCCCCATGTGTGTCTCCCCCATGTGTGTCTCCCCCATGTGTGTCTCCTCTATGTGTGTCTCCTCCACGTGTGTCTCCTCCATGTGTGTTTCGTGTGTCTCCTCCACGTGTGTCTCCCCCATGTGTTTCTCCTCTGTGTTGTGATTTGCAGCCAGCGATGGAGGTGACTGTTCATATACTGCATACAGCCATAGCCGGGGGGGAGCCTCCTTTATACCAGCATGGCTCCTCCTGCTTCTCCCCTGTAGCTCACCTCCGATGTCTTCAGATGTCTATGGCTGCCTGCTGCAATGATGATGGGGATCTGTGACAGCGCTCTAACTGCTTCTTCTTCTTCTTCTTGTCAGTGTTTCAGGTAAAGGCATCTTGTCCGGACACGCTGATGGAACCATTGTGCGCTATTTCTTCGATGACGAGGGATCTGGGGAGTCTCAGGTGAGGTTTATGCAATGTGACCCTTAGGCCAGTCTATGGGGTACAAATATACTTAATAAAAATGCACCGTGGTTTTTGCACTATAAGACGAACCAGAGTTTAAAGGGAGACAATAAGAAAAGAAACATCTTTGGAAATCTTTTTCCACTGTAAATATTACTAGCGATGCTCTGAGGGGGGGCTGCTAAGAGAAGAGTGTGGGGGAGACAAATATCAAGGGGGGGGGGGTGCACTGAATGCATACCCAGCGGCATGCACGCTCCAGTCCCAGCCTATCTGAATGGCTCGGATGGGGAGCGCACCCATAGCCCGAAGATAGTAAAAAATCGGAGCAGTTGGCCGAATTACATGCGCCGTTGGAACCGGGGACAGGATGCTGGGACAGGCGACTGTTTACTGGCGAACTGGGGGATTTCACACAGTGGGGCATCCCAATTTGGGATACCCTGGGGGGGAGGAAGGCCAGCAGGCCCGGGCCCTAGAATCTTTTAGATTCCAGGGCCTGCCGCCCTGGGTTTTGTTCCGCTTTCAGAATACAATACCACACTATCCCTGGTCAAATCATGCAATGGAGGGCAGGGGCAGACTGCCTGCTGCATTATCTGCCCTCTCAATGAGGAAGCTTCAGTACCATTGCCTTATAAGTGTCCATGCCCACCCCGTCCTTCCTGTATAGCAATGGCTATAGACTGCATATATTGAGCGTCTGGGAATGGTGTTGTGGGCAGGCCCCCGTAAGAATGTCACCAACTGGCGAGGGGCAGTTAAATCCTGGGCTGACTTTTGGCCTCAGGGCCATCCTTGCCCGCCGATTTCTGCAAAGTGTGCAGGGTTGGACATGGCCACTGTAAAAGGGACTGGTACTGGATCTTCACTATTGTAGGCGTAGATTGTGACAGACTCTTTGCCCTTTGGACTTTACACAGGTTCATTACTTTCCTTTTCTTAAGCATGTTACATACTGCCATTGTGTTGATTGATTACGTTATTCATTGTTCTGATTGATTGTGTTAGACTGCCATTGTTCTGATTGATTGTGTTACAGACGTCTATTGTGTTGCTTATTGCGTCACCGGCAGAGTTGAGGGATTGTGTGCCCTGCTCCCATTGGTCCGTGTATTTGTCATGCAGTCCTCCATCAGGTCAACGGGGGAGGTCCCCTTGCATGGAGCCTTGCATATAAGGCACAGTGTGGCACTAATAAAGAACACTTCATCTTCACCCTCAATACTGTAGTGCTGTGGGGGAAACGCTATATTAGAGAAGGGGGGGGGGGAAGGGAGGGAAAAAGACAGAGGAGAACTATAGTGGAGTAGGTACTTCAACTCTTCTTTTTGTTCCCAGGGGTGTAGAGGTTTGGCCTCTTGGGCACTATAAGCTAAGTTTTGGGTTTTTTCCTTTCGTGGTCCAGAGGGTATCCTCCAGGCCACCTCTATAACCAGCCGTGGTATTGGTGGTACAGATGTGGAGCCTGGTGGATACTGCTAGGCACGGGAGGAAAAGGTCCTCTAAGTCACTTCCTAGGAGAAGTTGAATCATACAACTTATATAAGAAATTGAGGGCTTACTGTGTTCCAGTTATGTAATATTTACATTTAATTCTCATTCAATTTATACAGCATACAAAAAAAATTAGTATTCTATTCATACTTTTTCATAAGATGGGGTTTAATGTCCCCGCCATACATACAGTTCTTTTGTTTGGTTAGATACCCTTGGTTACTTTGGGGCTTATCATTGCCCTCAGCCTGTAGCAGGGCTTTTTTAGTCTGTCGGTGTGGACCTCTTGCACAGACGCGTTTCGCTTTTTCGCTTCTTCAGTGTGTGGGTCCTTGTGATATTTCCTTATCCTTGTTTGTAATTAGTTGCTTGTGTTTGCAGTTTATTGTGCGTAGCAGCATTCGTCCCAGCGTTAGAGCTTTGGTTGCAGCGGTTCCTCCCAGCACCTTTGTACGGTTTCTCAGGGTGTTGCCTTAGAATTGGTCTTTTTCTTAGTTGTATGTGTTTTCTGTAGCCATTCAGCCAGCACCCCCTGTTCAGCAGGGGGCGTTTCTGCAGAGTATGGTTGCCGTCTCGCTGGGTGTGTCGTCCCGCTCGGTGGCGTGTGTACTGCGCTAGTCGCTGCTGGTGCCATATTTGCAGAGTATGGTTGCCGTCTCGCTGGGTGTGTCGTCCCGCTCGGTGGCGTGTGTACTGCGCTAGTCGCTGCTGGTGCCATATATTACAATGCACTAGCCCTTGTAAGGGCTGTTCCTGTTACCTCACGGACGACTCTGGAATTCCAGCAGCACCTCTTACGATTGGGAAAAGGACGTCTCGGGCGGTGAAGCCCTCCGCCGATAAAGGTTATCGCTACATAGATAATTTGTCATGGGTAGGTATGGTTCCCCACAAACATGTTGCTTAGACTATACTATTGCTGGGGTGTTTGGGCTGGAGGAAATGGTGAATAGTGAATATTGAATAGTGAATATTATCCAGTCAACAGTCTATAGCCATGGGCGGGGGTGGGTATGAAGCAATAGTACTGAAGCATTCTCATTGAGGGGGCAGGCCATTAAGCAGGGTTAGGTTTGGTCCCCGCGCCATGATGCTGAGACTATAGCATTGCAGGTGTAGAACGTGGGTGGAGCCAGGTAAAAGGGAAGGGGCTAGGGGGTGTTGGCCTCCCCCAGATGCAGTACAAGGGGGCGGCTTTATTGCCGTTGCCCCCAACCTCTCGCTCCCAACCAGTTGGCGGATGCTGAGATATCCTTAACTCTATTCTCACTCCCCTCCGCAAAAGGCACCTCTTCGATTGCCACGGCTTCGGTCACATGGTCTGTACTCAGCGGGTCATCGGGCACACAGGGCAGGCCAACACCCATTTGCCATCTTTACTATTGTAGGGGCAGATAATTTGTCATGGGTGACTATGGTACCCCACAGACATGTTGCTTAGGCTTTATTATTGCTAAGGTGTCTGGGCTGGTGGAAATAGTGAACTGACATGCTTCAGGGGGAGGGGCTACACCTAAGCTAATGCAGTGCAGCCCACCGGGAATTATTCCAGCTCTCCTGGTGTCCAGTCCACCCCTGAGCTTGTTCTTGGTCACAGTGAGTGTCTCTTCAATCCACTACGCCCAGATCTCGGCAGACAGGGATGTGGCCCTTGGCCAGTCAATGACATACTTACCTAGACCTGCCCACAATGTGAATCCCATTCGGGATGCCCCGCATTTAGGAACAACAGCCCGAAAAGCCCAAATCGGGTGTGTTATACCTGGACCAACAGCCTGGCACAGTTAGAAAAGAAAGGTAGCGGCCATTTTGGAGCTTCCTCTCCCAGCATCTCTGCCATGCTGCTGCCTGGATTCAACTGAAATAACTGACACTGCACAGTAACAGGAAGCCCAGCAGCACTTCCTGTTTTCAGGTGGCCTGCAAATGCATAAGCCGCCATTTTGTTTCTAAAATTTACTACAGCGGGAGTTAGAAAAAGGTAAATGAATGTTTATGTGCAGCAATCTAAATTGCCCTGAGGAGGGGGCATATGAGCTCTGTGTGTTGTGTTGTCTGGTTTAAGTTATTTTGTTGATCCACTTTAACAATTACTATTAACTGTAAAAAAAAAAAAAAAAAAAAAAAAAAAATAACTTTCCCCAACCCCGAACCCTTGGTTGAACTTGATGGACATATGTCTTTTTTAACTGTAATAACTATGTGGCGGCGGCGGACGTGCTCTGCTTGTCCGGCGCTGCCTCTCGCTTGTCCGGCGGTGGGGATTGGCTTCAGCAGTCACGTGGGAGTGGGGTCAGGTGAGTTTTCAAGGCTTTCTAGGGGGTTTCACACAGCGGAGCACCCCCGATCGGGGTGCCCCACTAAAGTGGACCAAAACCCAGGATAGTCAAAATCCTGGGTGTTGATCCACTTTAACCTCCCTGGCGTTTTGAATAGACAAATGTAATGGTAACGAAAGCGTTACCATTGCATTTGTCTCTGACGCACGGCTCCGCCCCCATGAGCCTCTGCGGCTCACAGAGACGGAACCCGGAAGTGGAGACGGATGCCGCAGCCGCGGCTCTCACCTGTGATCGCGGCGGAGACATCGCTGGATCGCAGGGAGAAGGTAAGGAGGCTGCGCCGCCCGCTCTTGCTCCCAAATCGATCCCGAGCGTGACTCGGGGTTACCGCTACTTACAGCGCAAATTAACCCCGAGTCACGCTCGGGATCACCGCTAAGGGGGTTAAAGGGTTAATGTTGGTGCAGACTAGTAAGACCTAACATTCTGCTCTCAGGAATAAACACTGGATGCTATTTCTTAACCAGTTTATCACAATTGTACTAACCTGAGCTTGCGTTGTGTTTCAGGGGAAGCTGGTCACCCACCCATGCCCACCCTATGCCCTGGCCTGGGCCTCCAACAGCATTGTGACGGGAGGATGCGATAAGAAGCTGGTGGCTTACGGAAAGGAAGGCCAGACTATCCAAACCTTTGATTACAGCCGTGACCCGTCTGAGAAGGAGCTGAGCGTGGCCGTCACCAGCCCCAGTGGTCAGTCAGTGGTGGTCGGCAGCCATGACAGGTGGGGAGAAATAATGCAGATATAACTTATAATTGGTATATATATATATATATATATATATATATATATATATATATGTGTGTGTGTTATATATATTTAAATGTGTGTGTGTGTGTTATCCTTTGTCTATGTGTGTGTTAAATATATATATATATATATATATATATATATATATATATATATATATTCTAAGTATGTCACACACCCCACTTCAATCATTAAATATTACACTTGGGTTATACCACCAGCAGGTGGCGACGTGCAGAGAAGTCATGAAAAACAAGCCCCTCCTGGTCTATACATTCCTGGCACCTCTCACTCATTCCCCAGTGTTTCTTCTCTGCAAGATGGCGACAAGACAGAAGAAAGAAGTCTCCTGCTTGCAGGTAGCCGGAGTAACACCCCGGCCCCCCCTTTCTGGTCTATTTCTGCCCAGTCCTTTTTTGTTTGCCTAATAGATAACAATAGAAGCCCCCCAGCTTAGGCTGCTGGCTGGGTAATGGTAGATGGCACCTAATGGTGCCTAGGAGATTAGCTCCTCCGCTAGACCCCACAAGTGGGGCAACGCGGTTATCCGGCCTGGTGATCCGGATTTGGGATGCCCCGTCCCGCTGTCACCTTATTGGTGCTGTCCCTGTCCCCCGCTTGGTCCCTTTCTCCCTGCGCTAGAAAGAGGGGGGGGGGGGGGGGCGCTATGTGATTACTAGTGATTGCTGTGTGTTTGTGCTTGATTGTATTTTTATTTTACTGACATGAGGTGGATTTTGGAGAGCCTCCCCAACTCAGGCGGTGGGCAGTTGTATGGTGCCTCCTGACTGTACTACTATTGATGGGGGGCGGGGTTTGGGGCGGCGCGTTTTGTCACTTTTCCGCCCGCTCCCGTTTTGCACAGGTTTTTTGGTAAGGTGCGGAGGTGAGGCTGGGCGCCATGTGTGTGCGGTGCCCGCTGCCTCCACTTGTGTGGTGTTATGCGGCTGTCTGGCGGGGCCGCGTCTCGCGCGGCCCGCGCTGCACTGTGTCCGGGAAGGGGGGCGGGGCCGGAGCGCTTTGCGCGCTTGTGACGGCCCGCCCTTCTTCTTCTCTTCCTCGTTCATTCTTCCCCCCCCCCCCCATCTTGACGCAATCGCATACTGCAATGGGAGTACGCTGCCTTCTGCCGCCGTGGTGAGTTTATTCTTGTTGTGGGGCACATGTACGCTGTTGATGTAGCGCTTTTGGAAGTATTCCCTCAATGAATTGGTAGCCGGCTGCACGGTCCAGCGGTTAGAGCATACGCTTATGGAGTTTGTTCCCCGCCGGTGCCGGTTCGAATCCCACTCTGTCCTTGGGTTTTAATATGTTTTTAATATGTATGCATTTAGTTGCCTGTTAGTTTTTGTTGTGCATAATTTGCATTTTTTATTCCTGTGCTGCTGCATGTTTGATTGTCTATGGGCCATGGAGTGAATGTCTTCTTTTCCATAGCAGATCCTGGGTTACCATACTGAAGGGGTCTCCCGGTTTTTAGATGCTTGGCTAGTTGGGGTACTGTCCCTTTATAATTACAAATCCCCCCACATGGGGCATCCCGGGTCGCTTATGGCATAAATCCCTGGGTAATTGCGAATACCATAATTTCACCATTATGGAGGCTTCTAGTATAACGGAAACGGCCCTTGGGGCAATTCAGGCTATTTGGGGGTTGTGGGGCTCCTCTCCCAGGGGATGCTGTCATAATATGCATTCCATGTGTACGGTGGAATATTAAGTGCCAGTCCGGTACTCCGGCATCTGGCTCCTCGCCGCCCGTGTCATCACCTACCCCTCCCCGCCTGTTCCGGACCCCATGTGACGTGGTCATGGGTGGGGATTCGCATTCCGAGGTGTGTGCCGGGTTGGCCAGCCTTGAGATAACGTTTTCCGCGGTGGTTGCTCAGAGGGCCCCGGCTAAGCGGAAACACTTTCCCCCGCTCCGCAGGGTCACGATGTTGATGTGTTTGAGTCCTTGGACTGGGCCGATTGCCCCCCGGCTGAGGAGGGGGAGCTCTTTGAGGATTCAGATGGGCCTGATGTCCAGCAATTGCCCGGCGCTGCGGGTGACCAGGTTGCTGGGGTGGCCTTCGACACCCCTTCAATATTGGCTCAATTGTTGAGTCGGTTCCTACGCCTAAGGGTGAGTTAATTAACGTGGTCTGGCCACGCTTGGAATTCCCAGTCCACGAATTTTTGAGGATGTCATACTTAAGGAATGGGTGCAGCTTACCCGTTTTGCTGGTGTTACGCCTAGTTGGGATAAAGAGTATCCTTTCCCGGCGGACTTGGTTAAGCGATGGTCTTCTTCCCTGTGGTCGATGCTCCGGTTTTGGGGCTGTCCAACACGGCTGTGTTGCACTCTCCTGACTGTACTACTATTTTGGATGGTGAGGATCGCCGGAGTGACCAGCTGGCTAGCCACGCCTTTGTCGGTTTTGGTTCGGTCTCGTGGCTGGTTTTTGTGCTTCGGCACTTTTGATGTTGGCTGCAAGGTCCTTTATCAGGGACTTGCCGTCGGGCCTTGATCCTGTTTGTGAAGAGTTTGTGGCTCTCAAGTGTTGTGAATCTTTTGTTCTAGCCGCTCAGGTTGATGCCACGGTGATGTGTAGTAGAACCGCGGCCTTGTTGGATGGCTATCCGGCGGTTGGTGTGGCTGCGGTAATGGACTGCTGATTTTTATTTAAAAAAAAAAAAAAAAGACCATCATGACTCTTCCCTTTTAGGGTTTGTGACTCTTTCGTGAGAAATTGGATTCTGTTGCCAGAGGAGGTAAGTTGCCTCAGAGCAAGTGACTATGCCGTTCCTTTCGGGGGGGGGGCGGCTTCTTTTAATCTCTCCTTTCGGGGAGCCAGAGCTGGCAGGGGCGCGGTCTTTCCCTGTCTTTAGGGGTGCCGGTTGGAACCAGGGTAGTGGCCGTCCCGGTCACTCCTGGGGCTCCAAGCCAACACCCGCTGCCAGGCCCGCTCAGCAATGAGGGGGCGCCCTCATCCATGCGGGTGGGGGGACGGTTGCGACACCTCTCCCAGGTAAGGGACCAGGCGGTCTCGGTTAGATGGATTCGGGAGGTGGTGTCGTCCGGTTACAAGCTGGAGTTCGAGTCCCGACCTCCTCCAAGGTTTTTCAGGTTTCATGTGCCCACGGATCCTTTGGCCACGCAGGGGCTCCTGGCGGCGGTAAGAAATCTTCTGGACATGGCAATCATCTGCCCGGTTCTGTCCTTGGTTGTGGGCCTCGGGTATTATTCGAATCTCTTTACAGTGCCTAAGAAAGATGGATCGGTGCGTCCTATCCTGGATCTGAAGTTCCTCAACAGGTTTATACGTTCTTGGAAATTTCGCAGGGGAACTCTGCGCTCTGCCTTCACTTCTTTTCGGCAGGGGGACTTCATGACGTCCGTAGACATCAAGGCTGCCTGCCTTCATGTTCCTATCTTTCCGGCTCATCAGGCCTTATCTCGGCTCCAAAGGTGTTCACCAAGGTGCTGGCCGTAGTAATGGCCCTTCTCAGGGCTCAGGGGATTCGCATCGTGCCTTATCTGGATGACCTTCTCATCATGGCTCCTTTCTTCGGTCAATCGGAGACGGACACCAGGTCGGTGGTGTCCTCTCTGGAGAGTGACGGCTGGGTGATCGACTATCCCAAGTCCTCCCTCGCTCCAACCAGGGTGGTGTCCTTCCTGGGGATGTCCTTGGATTTTTGTCAACACAAAGTGTTTCTGTGTCAGCCCACGGTTCTCTCGATTCAGGAATTGGCGCAGTTTCTTATATCCAATCCTTGCCTGTCCGTCCGGTTGGGGATGAGACTGGTGGGGTTGATGGTAGCCTCCTTCGAGGCGGTGCCCTTTGCTCATTTTCGCACAAGGACGCTTCAGCTTCATCTTTTGGCGTCTTGGGATCGGCGACCGCGGTCGTTGGATCGGTCCTTCCGGATGTCCCCTCGGGTTCGGCAGTCTCTTCTGTGGTGGATGGTCTCGGACAATCTTCTGAAGGGTAGGTCATTTCTGACCCCGCTTTGGGAAACTGTCACCACAGACGCCAGTTTGTCAGGATGGGGAGTTTTCTGGAAGGATCTTCGGTTCCGGGGGCGGTGGGGCCTTCAGGAAGCCCACTTGCCCATCATTGTTCTGGAGTTGAGAGCCATCAGGTTGGTTCTGTCTCACTTGACGCAGCATTTACAGGACCTGCCGGTTCAGGTTCGGTCGGACAATCGGACGGCGGTTGCTTACATCAATCACCAAGGAGGGACTCGCAGTCTGGGTGCTCACAGAGAGGTGTTTCTGATTCTAGTTTGGGCAGAGACTCATGTCCCTTGCATTTCGGCAGTGTACATTCCAGGAGTGGAAAACACGGAGGCGGACTTTCTGAGCCGGTGTTCGTCTCGTCGGGGGGAATGGTCTCTCCATCCCCGGGAGTTTTGGTCGCTTTGTCTCCGGTGGGGGACGCCGGAGGTGGATCTGTTTGCCTCTCATCACAATCACAAGCTTCCGACATTCGTGTCGCTGTCTCAGGATTCTCTAGTTCTGGCGGCGGATGCCATGTCCCTTAGCTGGAGGGACCTGGGGTTTCTTTATCTGTTTCCTCCGATTCCCATGCTAGGCAGGGTGCTGCGAAAGTTGGTTCTGGAAGGAGTTCCCGCCATTCTCGTGGCCCCAAGGTGGCCAAGGCGGGTGCGTTTCGCAGACATCGTTCGTCTGACGGTGGATCAGTTCGATCTGCCTCTTCGGCCGGATCTTCTCACTCAGGGCCAACTGTGTTACCCCAGTTTACCAACGCTGGCTTTGACGGCTTGGCTGCTGAGACCTCCATCTTAAAGGAGGAGGGTCTTTCGGATTCGGTCATTCGGACTCTTATTAGTGCCAGGAAGCGATC
The DNA here is from genome assembly GCA_027917425.1 of Gastrophryne carolinensis. Taxonomy (NCBI): domain Eukaryota; kingdom Metazoa; phylum Chordata; class Amphibia; order Anura; family Microhylidae; genus Gastrophryne; species Gastrophryne carolinensis. Next base: position 35,296,133 of record CM051237.1, on the reverse strand, counting down.
CTCTTCTTCCATCTATTATAGGTCTTGGAGATCTTATATTGATTGGTGTGAGGCTAGGTCTTTACCTTGCCGGGTCTTTTCTGTTTCTAGGATTTTGGAATTTCTTCAATCAGGGCGTGACTCTGGTCTTCAGCTGAGTGCTTTGAAGGGGCAGGTCTCTGCCTTGGCTATCTTTTTTTCAGGAGGTCTTTTGCAAGTCATCCTTTGGTCAAGACTTTTTTCCAGGGGGTTTCGCATCTGCGGCCTCCTGGGAAGCCGTTGCTCCCTGTTTGGGATTTGAATTTGGTTCTCTCTGCTCTTCAGGCTCCTCCTTTTGAGCCTTTGCGGGATATTGCTCTGTCCACTCTGACTCAGAAGGTTGCCTTTCTGGCCTTTCTAGTGGCCATCACTTCGGTTCGGCGTGTTTCAGAGTTGGCAGCCTTGTCTATTCAGGCTCCTTATTTTGAGAAACTTCAGGACAAAGTGGTTTTTCGTTTCAAGCCAGACTTTCTCTCTAAAGTGGTTTCTGCTTTTCATCTGAATCAGGACATTGTCCTTCCCTCCTTGTGTCATAGACCTGGGAATGACAAGGAGAGGGCGTTGCATTGTTTGGATGTGGTACGTTGTGTCAAGTACTATTTGTGTATTACGTCTTCGTTTTGTAAGACTGATGCCTTTTTCGTGGTGCCCTGTGGGGCTAGGAAAGGTTTTGGCTCCGGCTAAGTCTTCCATTAGTAAATGGATTTGTCAAGCGATTGTTAGGGCCTACTCTGCCAAGGGGAAGGATCCCCCTTTTCGTGTTACTGCTCATTCTACTCGTGCGGTTGGAGCGTCCTGGGCTTTTCAGCACCAGGCTTCTGTTGAACAAGTTTGTAAGGCTGCTACTTGGTCTTCGGTTCACATTTTTTCCAAGTTTTATAAGGTTGATGTGCGGGCCTCAGCGGATGCTGTTTTTGGCCGCAAGGTTCTGCAGGCTGCAGTGGTTTGGGTTTTGCATTATTGCCTGGTTGGATACCCGCCCTTTTCTGGACACTGCCGTTGGATGTCCCAAGTGTAATATTTAATGATTGAAGTGGGGTGTGTGACATACTTAGAATAATACCATTTTGTGAATACTCACCTGTAAAATGGGTATTATAAGTATGTCACACACCCCACTTCACCTGCCCTTTTGGTATCCCGGATTCTTTATAGGGTGAAGTTTTCGTTTACAGTTTGAGGGTTTTTTCCTGGTACCTTGTCTTTACTGCTGTTTGAATACTGGGGAATGAGTGAGAGGTACCAGGAATGTATAGACCAGGAGGGGCTTGTTTTTCATGACTTCTCTGCACGTCGCCACCTGCTGGTGGAGTTACCCAAGTGTAATATTTAATGATTGAAGTGGGGTGTGTGACATACTTATAATACCCATTTTACAGGTGAGTATTCACAAAATGGTATTATATATATATATATATATATATATATATATATATATATATATATATATATAATATATGTGTGTGTGTTATATATATAAATGTGTGTGAGTTTTATATATATAAATGTGTGTGTGTTATCCTTTGTCTCCTCTTTTATCTCTTCAGGCTTAGAGTCCTGAACTGGAGTCCACGCAGAGGATTATGGGAGGAGGCCAAACCCAAAGACATTCCCAACCTCTACAGTATAACTGCACTGGCCTGGAAGAGGGATGGGTCGCGCCTGTGTGCGGTAAGTGCACTTGTCTCACGCACATACACAGAGGAGCTTATAATACAGTGACTTGCAAAAGTTACTGTTACTGTGAACAATTTAATACGTGGTTGGCAAGTCAAAAGTTAAAAAATAAATATCAGTAGCTTCCCTTACAGTGAGTCCCTCCAGCGCACTTCTTCCTGCTATGACGGTCTACTTAGAGAGGAAATTACTTTCTCATTCAGCTTTCAGTCTCAACCGATTGAATTTAATGGGGAATGCATGCTGCTGCATCCCTTGTATCGCCGGTGGCACGTGCACTGCCATCCCAGCCATCTGAATGGGGATGAAGGGGATGCAGCAGCGCTCACACCCCATTGAAAACAAATATAGCCATTTTACCGTATTCATGTCCCATTTATCAGCCGGGAGTCAAACATGAGGTTGAAAGTTGACATTGTCATGATGCTTAAAGAAACTTTCCTCTATCTTCTGTCCAGGGGACTCTGTGTGGAGGAGTGGAGCAATTTGACTGCTGCTTACGCCGATCATTATATAAGAATAAGTTTGAGATGACCTATGTGGGACCCAGCCAGGTAAGTGCAAACATTGCCTCAGTGTGAATAACTAATATGAAGGTGCTCAGAAAATAAATGGGGGGAAGAAGAGAAATATGCAAATAAAAACGCATAGGGGCCTTAAAGACACATTGTGTGTAGGGGCAGGAAACAAAAACAATGCTCAGAGGCCTTATGTGCAGGACCAGGAGATGTGTGTAGGGTAAGAGAGAGCATGCGAGAGACCAGAAAAGACAGGGAGGACTCGAGCCTGTTTCGGGAGGGAGGGGCAGAGGAAAGAGGTTTATCGAAAACAAACAATTCAAATCATATTTTTCCTTTCCAATATTAAACCTGATTGGAAGAGAGGCGAAGAAGAGACCTAGTGGGTGTGTCATGCAGAAACCAGAGGGGATGTTATCTGCCTATCTGCTTGAGATAACTGACCATTCCATGTTTTAGGTTATAGTGAAGAACCTGTCTAGTGGCACACGGGTGGTCCTGAAATCCCATTACGGCTATGAGGTGGACGAGGTGAAGATCATGGGCAAGGACCGCTATCTGGTGGCCCACACTTCCGACACCCTTCTGCTCGGAGATCTGGGCACTAACAGGCTAAGCGAGGTATGAGATATGTCTTTATGGTCATCCTGAGTGGATAATTTGTTGATTGCCATGGGTTACCAAGCTGCCAATCACCATGCCTGTCCTGTCTGTTTGTAGGTGGCCTGGCCTGCATCTGGAGGGAATGAGAAATTCTTCTTTGAAAACGAGAATGTAAGAGCAATACCTCATCATGCTGCTTATTTTATCCCCTACCCCATAATGCTGGTACTTCCAACCATCCCTTGCTCTGCATCACAAACTTTTTACCTGTCCTAGTAATTTACATACAATACTCTGCTTGGTTTTCAAGAGGATTAGACTTGGCTAGAGAGAGTTTATGGTGTCATACGAAGTAGTCAAAGCGCTTTGATTTATTTATGTTCCCAGGCTAGGAAAGGTTATGATGCCCTGAAATATTGGAGACAACGGATAAATACCAACATACCTGTTGAATTTGTGGTCTATCCAGAAGTCTAGGGATTGAAGATTGCGTTTGTGTGTTAGAATTTAAGGGGTTCTAGAATATGTCACATGTGACAGATGGACAAGACATGTGAGACATGTGAGGCTATGATAACCTGAATGTAGCAAATATTTTGCAGATGTTAAGGGGGGCTATGCATCAGACGGACCCTCTCCCCCTCTGCCCATGTAACGGGGTCCTGGGTGGCATTCAGTCTTTCAAATCAGCCTAGGAGAAAAGAAATACGCGAGACAGAAGGACACAACCATTGGAATGTGTTCAAACAACACAAATCACACGAAGCACTTCTGGCGCCCCTCCCTTTGACGTACTTTATTTATGGTAAAATATAAAACTTACATATGTCATCTACATGGGGCATATCATATTAGAAATAAAAAAATTTTTTATATCTGGCTCAGTAATTGGTCTGTTCTACCTAACGAGCACAGTGGAATTTTAGCTACGCCTGGAGGCAGGACACTCAAAGGCGTTGTCCACCTTCCCAACGCCATCTTTATCACAGTAATATATTAGTAGCAGCATATTCTATTATCTTTATAACCCTAAGCATCATTGTCAAGCAAAAAAGAAATAGCGCAGAGTGGCTTCCTGAGGGTTTATTTCACCTTTATAAGCCACTAAGCGTACAATGCAGAGAGAAAGATAAGATAGAGTGGAACAAATGGAGGGAGGGAATGTTCACCATCATATGTTTAATTTATCATTTATGACCTCCATCCATCACACCTGTCTGGTAATAATCCTAACAATCCACACTATGCTTAGTTTTTTGAGAGGATGGAGACAATTGATGGTGTCGTCTGAAGAAATATAAGTCCAGATTCCACCAGCACTTTAATTTATTTATGCTCCTGGCCAGAAATGGTTAAGGGGCCCTGAAATGTTGTAGGAAGACCAATATACCTGAAAGAAGTCTAGGAGTTAAAGTTTTGTTAATGTGTTTGGCGTTTGTCAGGTGGATCCAGAACATGTCACATGTGGCAGGTGGACAAGTCATGTTAGGTTATTCTAGAATGTAGCAAGACAGGAGAGACAGAGGTGGACAAGAGGCAAAAAAATGCCCCCACCACTCCTCAACCCCATTAAGCGCATTTTGGTATTAAAGTTGAAAAAAGGCTTTCCTGCTCCCCGGGTACCTCACCATTTTACACCGGAACCGGGGCAATATATGCTGTGCTTAGAGCCTGTTTGCAGTTCAGAGGACTTTAAGAAGCTTGTTAGTCACCCAAGTGCCTAAGTAATGAGATACACAGGGTCCTTGTTCTACAGCATCCAGCGTACAGAGCCCGTGATTGGAGGAGAATGGCGGCAAGCAGGCAATTGTTTTCATGTGCTTAAAGTGGACCAAAACCCACCCTGGAGTCTATGAGAAAGGGGCAGGCACACTCGCTCTCCCTGGGGCACCCCCCGCTGTGTGAAACCCCCCAAGTTGCCCGAAAACTCATCTTCGTTCCCGGTTCAACGGTGCATGCGTAAGCAGTGTACGCATCGCCGTTATCCCTTTAGCATGGATAAACCCCCCCTCCCTCCGGTTGTACCTTTGGGAAGTATTCACTCACCTCGCCAAGGGATCCATCTTCTGGGAACCTCGGTTTCGGGGGAAGTTTCGATGGGCGTTTCCAACTGGCATCCCATAAGGCACTGGTCGCGGCCCCTGATCTCGCGCCTGTGGGATGCAGTGGGGCCGCCCAAAATCCTGCAAGATTTGCTGATCGGCGCGGGACTTTCAAGAGTGTGCGGGGCAGCGATCAAGCCCTGAAGCAGCCGGATGTCTCTGCGGCAACATCCAAAAGGTAAGTAAGGGCCAATGGGGGAGGGAATCGGCCCCTTTTTATTTTCAGTCCGATGTTCCTCACTTAAAGGAGCACTATCACAAAATATTAAGAATCCATATAAACGTATCAGCTAATAGGAGGAGGGGGTCGCTTATACACACGAACTGAACAAAACTCCCGCCAAGCTTGTGGTTTATTTTCTCCTGGGAGGAATAAAATCTAGGGGTGACAGGTTTAGTCTCTCAGGGGGGACAGAGCCTGTCTCCCCCGATTTCCTCTTCCTTTCATTAAAATAAAATGAACAAGCCGGGTGTATAAGTGACTCCTCCTCCTCCTGCCATCCAGCATATTTATATGGATTTCTATCATTGGGCCGATAGTGCATCTTTAACTGTGACAGTACGGGATGGAAGTTAAAGAGGGCTGGCGATCACCTTTAAATGGAGACCCCCCTTCCCATCACTCCACATGCGGTTCCCGATTCCTTAGCATCACACAGTGTTGTAAGAAGCAGAGGCTTGAAGATATGAGATAACATGTGTCCCGCGACAGGTCTGCATGATCTTCAATGCCGGCGAGCTAACTTTGGTGGAATATGGAAGCAATGAAATTTTGGGGTCTGTCCGCACAGAGTTTATGAATCCGCATCTCATTAGGTAAGCGTGACCTACAAAGACTTCAACGAGTTCGGAGCACTGTTTTCTTCCATTAGATCACTTTGTACATGTGTGTGTCTGTCTGCAGCGCCCGTCTAAACGAGAGGAAACAGCGCGGGGTAGAGGACAACAAGAAGCTGGCCTATCTGATCGATATGAAGACCATCGCTATAGGTATGTATGACCACCACGGTGACTGGGTGCCATCTATAAGACCTGCACTGGGTGTAATCTCTACATGGCACCAGCTGCTGCTGCAAAGTAACACATACTTCTTCCTCTACATCTCAGTTGCATATACATTTAGTGGCATAGTAACCTGTCTTGCGGATGCAGTCCAGCAACTGGGCCTGAAGCAGTGAGGTATCCAGCTTGTTGGTAAAATAAAGCTTAGCTTTTAATCCAAAGATTCAAAATAAGGAGCACAAATCCACACAAGGAAGATATCCAGTATATATTTTCTGGACAAGGTACATAGAAAATCCCACTACAGGAACCCTGTAACGCGTTTGGGGCTATGCCTAGCCCTTAATCAATCAGCAATTGGGCCTGGCCAGTCTCAAGAAGAATGTCTACCAGGCAGTGGGCAATACCAATTACTAAGGGTCTGATTCTGTCAGGTATCGCGATACTTAATTCGAATCTTTCTAGTATCGATTCTGACTCTCCCCCCCCCCCCCCCCCCCACAGTATATGAAAGTAAAACCCCTCGTTCAATCCAGCCGGGTGTCCTCTTTATCCAGGGGGCCTCCACACCCCCATTCCCGGGCTCTTAAGTCTTCAGGAGGGAGCCCGACAGGAGCTCTCCCCCTGCCTTCCTGGCAGGTGCCGCGATCTTCACGAGTAGCCCCGTCCCTTTGGGGCGTCATCCCCGGCTCGCGCCGGCTCAGCTCTCAGATGCCGGTGATCGCTGGGCAGAGGAGGAGAGAGGCAGGAGATCCTCTGATCCCCTGCCTCCCCCCTCCAGCGATCAAAGTAAGGTGAGTAAAGAAAAAAAAAAATTCTCTTTGTGTGTTTTTTTTTTTTTTTTTTACTGTTAACCCTTTGTGAACTGGTAAGGGATCCATGAGACCCCTATACCAGTTCACAGGGCTCTGGGTCTGACAAGTCACCTGCGGCTAGCGGGTGACTTGCCATTAACCCCGAGCCCCCCATTACCTGCCTCCTCAAAGCCCAGGGGGGCGGCAGAAGAGCCCATGGCCATAGGCTATGCTGACTTGTAGCCTGCAGGGCCAGGGTCCACAAAAGCTGCCCCCTGCGCCCTGTTCTACAAACCCCCATAGCTGGTACGGGCTGTTTAAGCTGGGTAAGGGGGACCTCACACCATTTTTTGGGGGGGTTTTAAGGGTTTTTAACCCTTAAAATTCCAAAAAGGGGTCCCCACCCCTCGGGAAGGGACCCTGTGTATTTTTTTTAATTAAATTAAAATTAAATTTAAAAAAATCTCAATATATCGTCTTTGAGACAGAATCGAGATATATCATATCGTTATTCGTGTATCGCGATATGTATCGTATCACCATATTCTTGCCAATTCACACCCCTACTATTTACTTTTTTTTGTCATCACCCTGACTGAGCTGGTGGCACCATTTCCTCAGATGCCAAGATTGATAAAATATGATTTGAAGGGGTAGTTGGGGGCCTAACGGTAAAGGAGTGGACTTGTGACCGGAGGGTGGCAAGTTCGAATACCGGAGACATGACTGAATTGCTCTTGAGTAAGGCACCTAACCCTTCAACTGCTCCCCGGGTGCTGTAATTAGGGCGGCTCACCACTCCGGGCATGTGTACATTCACTGCACAGATGGGTTAAATGTGAAGGAGGAGTTCAGTTTGAAGCAGCCTGGTATTTATGAAGCACACAAGGTTTGGGTAAAACAAATCAGGGTGGGGTACAGGTCAGTCTGCAGCCTCGCCATGTACCACCTGCCTGATAGGATCTTGCATACACATACCACTGTCTGAAAAACCCTGATCTAGAGGGACCCCACTGTCTTTTTACTTGTAGTCAGGGCCGGCTCCAGGTTTATGTGGGCCCTTGGGCGGCATGGTCCCAGTGGGCCTCCTTGTGGTGAAGAGTCGCGTCACATCACGGAGAGACGTTCCAAATCTGGATGCCCCCTAAGGATCATGCTATTTGGATTGCCAGTTTGAGTTAACAGCCAAACCAGGGCAGTTCTTATACAAACAGGGGCATCCTGAATTGAGATGCCCCTATAAAGCGGACCAAAATTCAGGGGTGGAATTGCTTGCATAGTGGGTCTCCCAGCAATCCCAGGGGGTTTCACACAGTGGGGTATCACAGATTGGGATGCTCCATGGATAGGAAATCAGCTGCGGTGGGCAACTTAAAAGCAGAACAAAAAATCTAATTGAGCTGTACCGTTGTGTGGAACCCCGCCATTCGAGGAGATGTGGGCACCAGCTATGGAGGTGCCGTCCCGGTCCGCCACCGGTCAAGCGCCGTCGTACACCCCAAAGGCCGACCCTGTCAGTGGGGGCCCCCGGCAGCTGCCCCGCCTTGCCAGGTTCTGACGCCGGCCCTGCATGTAGTGTACCATCTATAGCTACCTCCAGTCCTCCCACATGTCACAGACCCATTTAATAGTAGTGATGCTGTCTCTCCCCTGTCTTGGCAGTGGATCTTGTCACCGGGTATAATATGGGCATGGTTACCCACGACACCAAAATCGACTGGCTGGAACTGAATGAAACTGGCCACAAGCTGCTCTTCCGGGATAAAAAACTACGGGTAAGATAACTAGGCCCGATTATGTATGTAATCCTCTACTAATGCCACATGTACTGTCCTGTCCCTTTTTTGTCTTCTTTATTATTCTGGTTCTGCTCTGTGGTGCTTTACCCAGGTCACATGGGCTCTTCTGTCCTCCTCTGTGTTCTCCATTATTTTAGTTCTCTCGCCTTTGATCCCTAACCCATATCACATGGATTCTCCTGTCTTCCTCTGCATAGCCGGGTTTGGGGGGTGCGGCTGCACAAGGTGCCATCCCAACCTCTCAGTAAGGGGGTCGCCAGGAGCTCTCAACTACCCACATCTCTCTTTTTTGCACTTTTCTGCCTCTTTTCAGCTTCTTCAAATCTTCCTCTTTTTTTAAACCTCCCCTCCAATTCTGTTTTCCAGTTTATTTTGTCTTTCTATTTCTTTTGCTTTCTTTTTCTTTCCTTCTCTTTCTTTCTGTTTCTCTTTATTTTATTCTCTTCCCTTCTTTATTTTGCGCTCTCACTCTTTCTTTCTATCTTTTATTATTTCATTCTCTTTTATTCTCATTTATTTCGCTCTCTCTCTTTTTTTCTTTATTCTCTGCAATCCTTTTCGACTGCCTTTCTTTCTCTCTCTCTGTCTTTCTCTTTCTCCCTTTTTCTCTGTTTCCTCTCTCCATTGTGTGTGTTTTTGTGTGTGTGTCTAAGGGACGCTATCCTGAAATCTTGCACAAGCCTAAGACCAGCCCTGCTCCTATGTCTTCCACATTATCCTAGTTCTCTTACCTGTGATACTTTACCTATATCACATGGGCTTTTCTGTCCTCCTCTGTCTTCTGTCCACTGTGATCCTTTACCGGCATCACATGATCTGTGTTCTTTATTCCGCTCCGTGATGATTTGTCCGTATCATTGGAGTCTACTGCACTGCTTGGGTTCTGAAATCTAGGAGCACGATCACAAAATTGTTTAATATTAAAAATCCATATAAACACATCAGCTAATGAGAGGAGGGGTCACTTATACACCCGAACTGAATAAAACTCCCGCCAAGCTTGTGGTTTATTCTCTCATGGTAGGAATAGAATCCAGGGGTGACGGGTTTAGTGTAGTGCATGCTCAGGGACAGATTAAGAAAGGGTGTAAATGGAATGGAGGAATACTTTTATGCCCCCCCAACCTCATCACCACCAACAACTGGAGGTTTAAGAAGAGTTCTGAATTACATCACATCTAGAAGTAATTCTCATTGGAAGTTTTCAAGGGGGTTTTATTTAACATAGGGGGGCGGAATCAGTGAATCACTGATCCACCAATGAGTAATTTTATAACGAACAAATACAGCATAGCGATTCATGCGTCTTGACTGGCCTGCCTAATGTCAACTCAGGGACTCACTGGGAACAAGTGGTGCCGCAAAACTCGCCTCTTCCGACTGCTCCCTTGGCACTGTAAACAATGGGGATCGAGAGCCATCCTGTTTTGTTTTCCAGCATACAGTTATTCTCGGCTATTCTCTCACACCACATGTTGTGGTCCATGTAATGACCCCTATTTTGTCACATTGACTTTTCTGTATTTTTTCAGTATTTCCAATCATTAATTTTATAATGCCATCATTTGCCTGTGTCACACACACACACACACACTCCAGTCTGCTTTCGTAATTCTCATTATCCCAGTTCTTTACAATGCTCTGCCCATGTAGTGATCACACAGAGTCTTCTGCCTTGTTCTGTGTTCCTCATTGCCTCAGTTCTTTACAATCCTCTACTCATGTAGTGACCTCGTGGAGTCTTCTGCCCTGTTATGTGTTCCTCATTATCCCAGTTCTTTACAATTTTCTGCTCATGTAGCAATCTGGTTGAGTCTTCTGCCTTGTTCTGTGTTCCTCATTGCCTCAGTTCTTTACAATCCTCTACTCATGTAGTGACCTTGTGCAGTCTTCTGCCCTGTTCTGTGTTCCTCATTGTCCCAGTTCTTTACAAACCTCTACTAATGTAGTGACTTTGTGGAGTCTTATGCCCTGTTTTGTATTCCTCAGTGTCCCAGTTCTTTACATTCCTCTACTCATGTAGTGACCATGTGGAGTCTTTTGCCCTGTTCTGTGTTCCTCATTGTCCCAGTTCTTTACAATTTTCTACTCATGTTGCAATCTGGTGGAGTCTTCTGCCTTCTTCTGTGTTCCCCGTTGTCCCAGTTCTTTACAATCCTCTACTCATGTAGTGACTGCGTGGAGTCTTCTGCCCTATTCTGTGTTCCTCATTGTCCCAGTTCTTTACAATCCTCTTCTCATGTAGTGACTTTGTGGAGTCTTCTGCCTTGTTCAGTGACCACATGGAGACTTCTGCCCTGTTCTGTATTCCTCATTATCCCAGTTCTTTACAACCCTCTGTATTGATGTTATGGAGTGTTCTTCCTTGTTCTGTATTCCTCATTGTTCCAGTTGCTTTCACCATATTAATATCAGTTGGTTTTCTTTCCAGGTATCTCCTCTGTTGTTTGCAATGGTGATGTTCCTTCCCTTACAGTTCTTGGCTTACCTGATGATAACAGGTTTTATCTCATTCATCTTTGCAGCTCAACCTCTTTGATATCTTGGATGGCCAAAAGACTACCATCTTGAACTACTGCTCTTATGTGCAGTGGGTGCCCGGAAGTGACGTAGTGGTGGCCCAAAATAGGAACAACCTGTGCATCTGGTATAATATAGATTCTCCAGAACGGGTCACCATGTTCCCCATCAAGGTATTGTCTGCCATCTGACCGCAATAATAGGTCCTGTATCCTTTAGATGTCAGCTAATGGGCTTTATAACTCCCTACAGGGTGACATTGTGGAGCTGGAGAGAGGTGAGGGCAAGACGGAAGTGATTGTCACAGAAGGGGTGAACACCATATCCTACACGCTGGATGAAGGCTTAATAGAGTTCGGCACAGCTATTGATGATGGAGACTACTACCGGTAAGTGGTCCAACATATCCTCCATGATTTACAATCTGAGCATGGTACATGTATGCTCCCCTTTATAGACACTGTAACTGCTAAACTCAGCTCCTCTCTGTTGGGTTTTTAAACACAGAGCCACAGCTTTCTTGGAGACCCTGGAGATGTCTTCAGAGACTGAGGCCATGTGGAAGAGTCTTAGCAAATTGGCTTTGGAGGCCCGCCATTTGCACATAGCTGAAAGGTAGGTTAATCCATAAAACCAAAAACGGCCTCTCAATCTAATTCAGGAACATGTCATGCAGAGTTCTGTTTCTTTTAGGTGCTTTTCGGCATTGGGAGATGTCGCCAAAGCCAAATTTCTTCAGGAGACCAATGAGATTGCAAGCCAGTCAGCAAACGAGTATGTGAGTATCTGTCACAGAGGTTCCTGCCTGCAATTTGTTTAATTAAAAAAGCCAAGCTTTCCAGAGGGGCTACAGGACATGCATGCGCACATGCAGCACATGCATCCGCTTACTATGCAAGTGTTTTCCATGCCATTATTTTTCTCCTGTGTTCCTTGGCTTACACATACAAGTTTAACCCGATTTAATACCGCTCAACTATCATCACCATAATGGTTTATTTATACCAGGCATTAGAAAGCGACTTCAGAGGATGTAATACAAAATCATGGCTGGTACTGGGTATGGCAGGCAGTAAGCAATCTTTTTATAATTTACTGTACAATAACCCTCATGATGTGCTTTCAGGGTGAAGATGGGACCAGAAATTACAAGGTACAGGCCCGATTGGCCATGCTGGAACGAAACTTTAAACTGGCCGAGATGATTTACCTTGAGCAGGTAAGTTGCAGGGCTTAATGCGGACCAACAGTCAAAAATGACTTAAACCAGACCAATGCAACAAACAGTGCTTATATGTATCCCCTCCCCAGGGCAATTTGGATTGCTGCAAATAAAAATTAATTTACCTTTTTCTAAGTCCTGCTGTATTATATTTTAGAAACAAAATGGCTGCTCATGCATTTGCATACCACCTGCAAACAGGAAGTGCTGCTGGGCTTCTTGTTACTGTGCATTGTCAGTTATGTAAGTTGAATCCAGGCAGCAGCATGCCTGAGATGCTGGGAGAGGAGGCTCCAAAATGCCGCTACCTTTCTTTTCCAACTGTGGTCCAGTTTAAACATGGCAACTGGCAGCAGGTATCTATGATACATATGTGGATATATATATATATATATATTATGTGTGGTATTCTGTGTCCCCTGTAGAATGCAGTGGAAGAGGCCATGGCTATGTACCAGGAGTTACACATGTGGGATGAGTGCATTGCTATAGCAGAAGCCAAGGTATGTTCATTAAAATGTTTTGATATGTACATATGTATGTTCTTTATTAGTCTTACTAATACATATTAAAAGGAAATCCCTACAACCATCAACAAAGAGTTTTTTTTTGTATATTAGTATTTCAGTTTTTTATTCTAAAATGAAAACATGTATAAATCATTTGTGACAATTTATCCAGTTCTTGTTTATTTTCGTATTTACAAAGCATATGCTAACAAGGGAGGGGGTTCCTTAATATTCCTCCTAAAAATCCTTTATTACTTTTACAAATATCTAAAGGGGATTTTCCATCATTCATTTCTTACAACCATCAACAAAACGTAATATATTAAGACCAATTGTATTGGTTCTGTATTATCTGTAAAGACAAAAATGAGCAAGAACTGGCTGAATTGTCACAAATAATTGTATATGCTTTTACGCTGGCGTGACTTTCCCATTTTAATCGGTATTTGTAAAAGTAATAAAGGATTTTCAGAAGGTATATTAAAGGAGCAGTATCGCGAAATTTGCATTAAAAAAGATAAATAATTAAATAGCCACACAATAGCTTCTAACATGTGTATAAATAATCTGGCAATAGAAAAAGAAAAAAATATATGCCTGTATAATTACAATGGCTCAGTCCATTTGCTGAATAGGGGGATCTGCTGGGTTGTATTTAGTGAGCTGCTTCATTTAGCCCACTGGTCTCCTAGCAACACTTTACCTCAGAGGCTGACACTGTAATCAGTGGTAACGGCTGTGTGTGTGTGTGAGGTGCTGCTTTTGTTATGAGACCAGGTGACTCAAATGTGTAAAATCTATACAAAATAAACTAAACTGACTGAAAATGACTGAAATTCTTCTTTGAATAACTGTGCAGGAAAATCTAAAGGTATTAAAGTGGAACAAAACCCCATTCTAAATCAGGATGCCCCACTGTGTGAAACGACCCCTGGATAACCACAGATCCCCCCATTTTTCTGGAGCGCCCACACAGATAGTCATTTAGACAGGCCGGGCGGCCAGGAAGGTTACTGCTCAGGCTCCCCATCTGTGTGAAAACAGAGCTGATTGGATGAGAGCCCGCGCATGCGCTGTGGGACAGGGAAAGGTACGTTTTCACAGGCGAACTTGGGGATTTCACATATCAGGGCATCCCAAGTCAGGATGCCCCTAGGGGCACAAAACAAAACTCCAGATAGTGAAAATCCTGGGTTGGGCTTTGCTCAAAACACACAAAGCTGAAAGAAAGATCATCAAAATAAGAATACGAAAGAGAAAATGGTAAACTGAAAGATTCTGCAGCAGAGCCAACATGAAGGGAAAACTGTCAAAATCAGCTAAATGACTTCTAGAGCTTTTCTCTCTGTTTTAGATATATAAGTTCTGGCCAGGCAATGTTGCAATGTTATCTGATGCTGGATGGCTGCCAGCACTGAACAGCTGATACTTTGATACATTGTTTACCCCTCTCCTCAGCATGGAACAGATACATTTGTATCTCCCTCTCCTCAGTGTGGAACAGGCCAGAGTGTGGCTCCCCACACTGACAAGACATAAACATGAGCTATTAGTCTCCAGCTGCACAACACACACATCATTTTTTTCTACATTTGTAATTCTTACTCCAACACTTACCAACATTCAAAGTACCATTTAAATATAAGTCACCAAGAAAAATTCGCGATACTGCTCCTTTAAGACACCCTCTCCATATATCCCCCATTTAAAGAGGTTGAGGTTATTCCCATTTTGATTTTTGAAAATAAAAGTTGTGTACAGCTTTACACATTTAGCTGATAGTAATCGCTGTTCATGCTGTAATGCTATGATCGCTTGCAGGAGTAGGGTCTAGATTGCATATTATTACAGCCATACATGTGGGTCTACAGGATCAAACCATTGAAGGTGGGTGAGAATTAAGGCTTTCCAAATGAACCTTTGCGGCTGCATCAGAGCATCTAAAGCATTTTTAAAATCATGAAAACAAAAATCTAGGGTCAAGGCGACAGGATTGCCACCACTAAGGGAATCCCATTAAATCTGTACCAGCCTTCAAAAATGCCACTTCGGAAAAAAATGTGTGCAAATTTAGGGATTAGTGGGGGCAGGTCAAGGTGACTGGATCCCTTCCTTAAAGCGGTCCTTCACTCTGAATAAGAGTCTATCTTATATGTTTTCCACACCCTGTACATGCAGATTGCTCACATTAAAAGTCATCCTACCTGCATCTACTGCATGTTATGAGCCTTTAAACATTCAAGCTGGTGGCTCATGGGACATCAGGCAGCCTGCAAACAGGAAGTGCCTTCTGACTGTGCTGCTCTGCATTCTGGGATTGCTGTCCTTTTCCTGACCCCAGCTCTACTCTGTCTGAGCAAAGCAAAGCTATACCCCGCACCCTGTACTTTTTCCCACTCTCCTCTACTCAGTAAGTGTGATGCTTCTGAGTCAAGATGGCGGCACCCGTATCCTAAAGTCCTGAACAGAGTTGCAGCCCAGTGGGGGAAAGAATAATATGAAAGTGACTAAATAAATATATATATATATATATATATATATATATATATATATATATATATATATTATATAAATATATTCATTTTATATGCTGGGGAATTGTTTTTTAAGGGATTGGCTTTTCGATAAATCATGGTGAAGGTCCGGTTTAAGAAGTTCCTCTGCATTGCAGCTGAACAGGCAGATGCTGCATCTTCCCGAGAATAAAGGCTTCCCCATCTATTTGGATGGACAGTACCACCCCATATAGAGTCTTCTATAACACACAGTTGAACAGTATGGGAGCCCTTCCCAACCACATCCCCCACCGCCACCTCCCTTTATACCCCAATGCCTCTTCTACATTTTGTGTACTCAGTGACTGAGACTTACACATGATCAGATTCTAGAATGCTTTTTTAACTACAGGGTCACCCGGAGCTGGAGAACCTGAAGCGCGGCTATCTGCAGTACCTGTCAGACAGTCAGCAGGAGGAGAAAGCGGGCGAGGTGCGAGAACAAGAGGGCGACTACATCTCGGCCATCGGTTTGTATCTCCGTGCCGGCCTACCAGCCAAAGCGGCTCGTCTGTGTATGAACCGAGAGCATCTCCTGTCTGATTCTGAGCTTATCGGGAGGGTCACCGCCGCCCTAATTAAAGGAGAATTCTATGAGCGGGTAAGTCCTTCTTCTTGTTTTCTAGACGTCTTATATGTGTAGTGTGGTTTGATCATATCTACGTCTTTGTCTTATATACAGGCTGGCGACCTGTTAGAAAGGATTAACAATACCCGCCGAGCACTAGAATGTTACTGCAAAGGCTTTGCCTTCCGCAAAGGTGAGTAGCCTAGATTACCTTCACACATGTCAAAGGTTACAAGAACAGTGGTCACCCAAAAAGTGGGGGTATAACAAACCATTGTTGCCTGACATAAGCAAGCCATAAACATTGGTGGTGTACCACTGACTGACATTATCCTAGTGAAATGAGAACAATAGTGACTTCACGCTGTCCCAGGACAATGTTGACCAGACACTGGCGGTCCCAGTATAATGTTGATTAGAACGTGGAGGTCACAGTTCAGTGGCAATTAGACACTCAAGGTGACAATACAATGTGGTCTACACATTGAAGGTCCCAGTACAAGGTTGATTTGACATTGCAGACTTCAGCACCATGGTGACCTGCCACTGGAAACCCCAGTACAATGATGACTAGACACTAGAGTTCCCAGCACAAGGTTGACCTGACACCGAGGTCTCAATACAATGAACACTATACACTGGAGGTCTCAATACAATGAATACTATACACTGGAGATCCCAGTACAACAGTGACCTGACACTGGAGATACTAGTACAACAGTGACCTGACACTGGAGATACTAGTACAACAGTGACCTGACACTGGAGATACCAGTACAACCGTGTACTGGAGGTCCCAATATAATGGTGACGTGACACTGGAGGTCCCAGTACCATGGTGACCTGGCACTGGAGGTTCCAGTACCATGGTGACCTGACACTGGAGATCCCAGTACAATGACGACCTGGCACTGGAGATCCCAGTACAATGGTGACCTGACACAGGAGTTCGCAGTACAGTGGTGACCTGACACTGGAGGTCCCAGTACAATGGTGACTGGACATTGGAGGTCCCAGTACAATGGTGACTGGACACTGGAGGTCCCAGTACAATGGTGACCGGACATTGGAGGTCCCAGTACAATAGTGACCGGACACTGGAGGTCCCAGTACAATGGTGATCTGACACTGGAGGTCCCAGTACAATGGTGACCTGACACTGGGGGTCCCAGTACAATAATAGTAACTTGATATTGGTGGTCTTTGTACAAAGATAACCTTATTATAGTGGTCTCATTGCAAACCGTATCTGCTAGTAGTGATTTTAACCATGGTGACCTGACACAGAGGTCCCAGAACAGGTATGATCTGACACAGTGGGTCCCAGGATATTGATCTGATATTGGTTAGTGTAATTATAATGATAACCTGACTCTAGGTAACTGTTGACCTGGAGGTCTAAAAGTCTGGCCTGAGGCTCTTGTGATATAAGCATTGGAGTATGAGTCTGCATTGGTAGTTAATTCAGCGATTTCTGTATTGCATCTTCTATGTGTCTCCTCAGCCGTGGAGCTGGCTCGTGTGGCGTTTCCAGCAGAGGTTGTGAAGCTGGAGGAGTCCTGGGGGGATCACCTTGTTCAGCAGAAACAGCTAGATGCTGCCATCAACCACTACATTGAGGCTGGGTAAGATATACTGTATATATATATATATATATATATATATATATATATATATATATATATATATATATATATATATATATATATATATAGCAGTGACACGGACGACAGTTCTTCTTCAAATCAAAGTAATTTATTGAAAATAAATGGTCAACAGCCAAAAACTCTTAACATCAGAGAAGGTTGCAGCCAATTCTGCAGTACAGCAAGCGGTTACCTCACCAGCTTTAGTAAAGTCCAGGGGAGAATAATGCAGCAAGCTGAAAGTCCTTGTTGTAATAGGTCCGCTTACAGGGCATACAAGCCCACGCTGTTAATCCATAAGTCCAAGTTAGGGGAACACAAACATAGAAACATAGCCTCATCAGCTCCTTTTATTTAGGCTTCCCCATAATCAGCCTCATCACCTGTGTAAGACCTGGGATTAGGGAAAAACCTGTAAAGGACTGGGGATGTGGACTGGGATCCTGTAATCCCGGCATGGATCGTGCCTGATTGAGCAAAGGAGAAATATACACCATTCAGCACTTTCCCATA
The DNA here is from genome assembly GCA_027917425.1 of Gastrophryne carolinensis. Taxonomy (NCBI): domain Eukaryota; kingdom Metazoa; phylum Chordata; class Amphibia; order Anura; family Microhylidae; genus Gastrophryne; species Gastrophryne carolinensis. Next base: position 35,278,087 of record CM051237.1, on the reverse strand, counting down.
CAGTTTACCACAATATATATCCCAGGGTCAGAATTGTACACCTAAGGGAATCAGAAGCTTAAAGGATTTTGGGGTTACTCAGAGGGGGGGGGCACACTTGATGTTGGGAGATACCCAGGGAAAGCTCATAGATGTTGAAGGTGTCTGGAGAAGAAGCACACTTGATGTTTGGGGATATTGTTAAAGTAGGTCTATCCTTAAAATATGTCCCAATGTTAAAAATCCATATAAATATACTGGATAGCAGAAAGAGGGGTCACTTATTCACCCAGCATCAAGAAATATCCAGCCAGGATCGTTTCTTTCTTTAAATGGAAGAAAGAGGAAATCGGGGGGGGGGGGGGGGGGGGGGCAGACTCTGTCTCCCCTGATACATTCAAACCCGGCACCCTGGGATTTTATTTCTACCAGAAGAAGAAAACCAGAAGCAATCTCGATTTTGGGTGAATTCATAAGGAAGCACATGTGATGTTAGAGGTTCTCAGGGGGAGTACATAGATGCTGAAGGTTCTCATAGGGGGAAGCACGCTTGATGATGGGGTAACTCAGGAGATGCTTGATGTTGGGAGGACTTACAGGGGAATGACACTTGATGTTGGAAAGACTTATAGGGGAAGCACACTTGATGATGGGAGGACTCATCGGGGAAGCATACTTGATGTTGGGAGGACTCATACTGGAAGCACACTTGATGATTGGGGGACTCATACGGGAAGCGCACTTGATGTTGGTAGGACTCAGAGGAAGCACACTTGATGTTGGGAGGACTCATAAGAGAAGCACACTTGATGTTGGGAGGACTCATAAGGGAAGCACACTTGATGTTGGGAGGACTCATACGGGAAGTGCACTTGATGATGGAAGGACTCATAGGGGAAGCACACTTGATGATGGAAGGACTCATAGGGGAAGCACACTTGATGTTGGGAGAACGCATAGGGGAAGCGCACTTGATGATGGAAGGACTCGTAGGGTAGGCACACTTGATGTTGGGAGGACTCATACGGGAAGTGCACTTGATGATGGAAGGACTCGTAGGGGAAGCACACTTGATGATGGAAGGACTCATAGGGGAAGCGCACTTGTTGATGGAAGGACTCATAGGGGAAGCACACTTGATGTTGGGAGAACGCATAGGGGAAGCGCACTTGATGATGGAAGGACTCATAGGGGAAGCGCACTTGATGATGGGAGGACTCTTATGGGAAGCACACTTGATGATGGAAGGACTCATAGGGGAAGCACACTTGATATTGGGAGGACTTATAGGGACGCACACTTGATGATGGGAAGACTCATAGGGGAAGCACATTTGATGTTCGGAGGACTAACAAGGAGGCACACTTGATGATGAGAAGACTCATAGGGGTCCTCCCATCATCAGCACACTTGATGTTGAGGGAACCAGGGAGGACAATTATTTTGGGAGGACTTACAGGGAAAGTACACTTGATGTTTGGTTTACTTATAGATGGTATGGGTGCTAAGAGGAGAAGCACTCTTGATGTTGGTGACACTCATAGGATAAGCACACTTGATCTTTGGAGGACTGAAGAGAAAGCACAACTGGTGTTGGAGGGCTCAGAGGGGAAGCATAATTGGTGTTGGGTGGGCAGAGAAGGAGCACACCTATATGGGCAGGCTAATTGCGGAGACACACTTGATGTGTCTCCGCATGGCACGGCCTGCTTTGGTATTCATAACAGTTGGGTTATTCCACCACAAGGTGGCGCAGTGGTAGTGCAGAAAGCTGTGGCATCTCCCGGCCCCCTATAAAAACGGGATTAACCATAGAGTTCCCAGTGTTTCCTCTGCAGTGGAACTGCGAAGTTAGAAGATGGCTCTCTCTCTTGCGCAGGTGAGCGAGGCAACCAAGCCTGCTGCCCTGCATGTCTATTTCCACCTGTTTCTGGACCCTCACTGCCTCCCAACCTTGGCTGACATATCGGGTGAGGGTAGAAGAGCACTAGAGTCAAGTGTACCTGGAGCGCTGCTCCAAGCCGCAGACCCTGTTCCACAAAGGGTAGCCGGCCATAGGCTTTATGGTGAGCCTTCTAGGGATGCGGAGTTCCTATCTTGGCTTCTGAGGGGGTAAATGTTTTGGGGACTGTATCCCCTTCTTTTCCTTCAGGGGTTTTTATTCTAAGTATGTCACACACCCCACTTCAAACATTAATAATTACACTAGGGTTAACGCACCGCTAGGTGGCAGCATTGCAGAGAATCTCCAAAAACTTCAACAGGCCCCTCCCGGTCTATACATACCTGGTACCTCCCAAGAACCTCCCAGTGTTGTTCTCTGCAAGGTGGCGACAAGACAGAAGAAAGAAGTCTCCTGCTTGCAGGTAGCCGGGGTATCCCCCCGCCCCCCCCCCCCCCCCGTGGTCTATTTCTGCCCTGCTCTTGTTTGATAGTATATCTATTTACTGGCAGCCTCCCAGCTTCGGCTGTAGGCCGGGCAAAAGGTAGCCGGCACCATTGGTGCCTAGGAGATTAGCTCCTCCGCTCGACCCTTCATTGCGGGGCATAGCGGGATTCCCGGAGTGGTGATCCGGATGTGGGATGCCCCCATTTAATAGTAGGTTAGCGGTCAGGATGTGCCTAGCCCTGGGACTTTAGTTATTCCACATTCCGGGGTGTGGGGCGCGTTTTGGGACCGGTGACATGTTTGTGTGAGTGTGGCTGCTGCGCTGCTGTATTGTGAGGGCTTATGCGCTGTTTACTGGCGATTTTTTATTGCGGATCTGCTTTGTGTGCCTTTCTTGTCACTCTGTCTGCGTGAATGGCTCTCTCCCCTCAGGATCCGGGGGGGGCGGGGCCTCGCGGCGCGCTGCGCCACGGTTCCGCCTGTGGCTGAGCGCCGTGATCAGCGCTTGCAGCCTGCGTGTCCGGTCTGCACAGGGGGGAACAGAGGAGATGAGTGTGTGGGTCTGTTGTTTTGTGCGCACTTGGGAACCGGCAGGTTGCTCCGCCGGTCCCGTCTTGAGGCTGAGCGCGGTCTCTGCCTGCTGGCGCTGACGCTGCAAGGGGGCGGGGCCGCGCGCTGATTGGTTGTCCCGGAGGGGCGGGGCCTTCTCGGCTCCCGCGCTCCCGGGGCTCGTCTTCCCCTCCCTCACTTCTCTGAGCGGTGTTGCGGGCCGCCATCTTCTGCGGTGCCTAGCTGCGCTGTGCTCTCTCTCAGGTAGGCGTTTTTAGTATTTCTTGCGGGGGATGCTCACATAAATTTGGTGGCCTGGCCCCCCGTATTACGTCCCCTCCTCCTCCTCCTGCCTCCTCGCTCCTGCACATCTTTAAAGTGCTGGTTGTGTATTTTAACCATTTCCTGTGTCTATGGTTAATGAGGGGGGGGGGGGGAGGGGGGTTGTATGTTATGTTGTATGCTTGTTTAGGTATTATTGTGCCTGGATTGACTCCTGTCCCTCTCCCTTTGTGTCTTTCAGATCCTGGGATCCCGTCTGGCAGGGCTCTCCCGGTCTTATATACCTGGCTCGTGGGGGGTGTTTTTCATTGCACTATATATATATATTTATATATATTTATTAGGGTTTTTATGCTATTCCCCTGGGTCAGGATCTTGTGACAATCTTTAGACAATTGTTAGGTTATAAAGGGGCATCCCGGGTCGCGTACCGCATTAATCCCTGGGTTCTGCGAATACCATAAAATTCACCACATGGAGGCTGCCACAGATACCGGGAATGGTTCTTCGGGACAATCCAAGGTGTGCGGGGGTTGTGGGACTCCGCTCCAGGGAGATGATGTCATTTTGTGTATCCCTTGTGCACAGCAGAACATTGCACGGCAGTCCAGTACTCCGGTGCCTAGCACTTCGTCAGCCGCGCCATCTCCCTCTCCCCCTCGCTTATTCCGGACCCCGTGTAACGTTGTCCTGGGCGGGGATTCGCAGTCTGAGGTATGTGCCCGTTTGACCAGCCTTGAGAAGCGGTTTTCTGCTATAGCCGCTCAGAAGGCTCCAGCTAAGCGGAAGCATCTGTCTTCGCCTCCGCCGGATTCAGATGAGGATGTTGTGGGGGATCTGGATTGGTCGGATTGTCCCCTTGAAGATGGTGAGCTCGTTGAGGAAGAGGATTCTGATGTTCAGCAGTTGCTGGGTTCTGAGGGGGACCAGGCTGATGGCCTCCCTCTCGATTCTTCTACCATTCTGACCCAGATGTTTGAGGTTTTGGATTTGGATCCTCCGGTGGTTGCTCCTAGGCCTAAGGGTCAGCTTTTTGGGGTGTCCAAACAGCGTCTGGAGTTTCCCAGCCAACAGCATTTTGAGGAAATTGTTTTCAAGCAATGGGAGCAACCTACACGTCTTGTTGGTGTGCCGTCTAGCTGGGATGGGAAGTATCCCTTCCCGGCGGAATTGATGAAGCGTTGGTCTGTCCCCCCTGAGGTAGATACTCCGGTCTTGGGACTGTCCAACACGGCGGTCGTGCATTCCCCTGACACGACTTCGCTCAGGGACGGCGAGGATCACCGGGTTGATCAGCTTGCCCGTCATGGTTTTATATGTGCGGGTTCGGTGTTGAGGCCTGTCTGTGCTTCGGCTCTTTTGACTTTTGCTGTCAGGTCTATTGTCAGGGACTTGGGTGTGGATCTCGTGCCCACCAGTGATGAGTCCCTTGCGCTTAAGCGCTGCGATTCTTTCTTGTCTTTTATCCTGGCTGCTCAAGAGGATGCCATGTTGATGTGTGGCAGGGCTACTGCCTTGCTGGTGGCTATCCGGCGCTGTGTGTGGTTGAGACAGTGGACGGCTGATTTTAATTCTAAAAGATCGCTCACGGCTTTGCCCTTTTTGGGTTTGAGGCTTTTTGGTGAGGGGCTGGATTCTGTTGCCAAGGGAGGTAAGTTACCTCAGCGCAAGAAATTTCGCCGTTCCTTTCGGGGGACGGTCTCGTTCAATCCGTCCTTTCGGGGAGTCGGAGCCGGTAGGGGTGCGGGCTCCTCGGCCCCCAGGGGCGCCAGTTGGAATAGGGGCAGAGGCCGTGGCCGTCCCGCTCGCGTCTGGGGTGCCAAGCCCAAGCCGGTTGCCAAGCCCACCCAGCAATGAGGGGGCGCCCTCACCCGTTCGGGTGGGGGGACGGTTGCAACTTTTCTCCCGGGTGTGGGACCAGGAGGTCCCGGACAGATGGATCCGGGAGGTGGTTTCGGCCGGTTACAAGTTGGAGTTCGAGTCCCGTCCTCCTCCAAGGTTCTTCAGGTCTCGGGTGTCTTTGGATCCTTTGGCCGCGCAGGGGCTCCTGGCGGCAGTAAGGAATCTTCTAGATTTAGCTGTCGTTTGCCCGGTTCCTTCTTCAGAGGTAGGGCGCGGGTTTTACTCCAATCTCTTCACGGTTCCCAAAAAGGACGGGTCCTTCCGTCCTATTCTGGATTTGAAGTTTCTCAACAGGTTTATTCGTCCCCGGAAGTTCCGCATGGAAACCCTGCGGTCTGTGATCGGTTCGCTTCGGCAGGGGGACTTTATGACGTCCATAGACATCAAGGATGCCTACCTGCACGTGCCGATCTTTCCTGCAGCGGTTCCTTCGTTTCGTGGTGGAGGATCGGCATTTTCAGTTTGTGGCTCTTCCATTCGGCCTCACCTCTGCCCCGAGAGTGTTCACCAAGGTGTTGGCGGGGGTGATGGCCTTGCTCAGAGCTCAGGGGATTCGCATTGTGCCTTACCTGGACGATCTTCTCATCATGGCTCCTTCCTTCAGTCAAGCAGAGGGGGACACCAGCACGGTGGTGTCTATGTTGGAGAGGTTCGGCTGGGTGATCAATTACCCCAAGTCCTCGCTGGTTCCGGCCAGGGTGGTGACCTTTCTGGGGATGTCGTTGGACTCCTGCCAGCACAGAGTGTTTCTCCCTCAGGCCAAGGTTCTGATGATTCAGGAATTGGTCCAGCTGCTCCTCTCCCATCCTCATCCGTCCATTCGTCTGGGGATGAGACTGGTGGGGTTGATGGTGGCCTCGTTCGAGGCAGTTCCCTTTGCTCAGTTTCATACGAGGACTCTTCAACTTCATCTTTTGGCGTCTTGGAACCGGTGTCCGGGGTCGTTGGATCGGTCCTTCCGGTTGTCCCCTCGGGTTCGGCAGTCCCTTCTGTGGTGGTTGGTCTCGGACAACCTTCTGAAGGGCAGGTCGTTTCTGACTCCGCTTTGGGAAACTGTCACCACGGATGCCAGTTTGTCAGGCTGGGGAGGTTTTTGGAAGGATCTTCGGTTTCAGGGGCAGTGGGACCCTCAGGAGGCCCACTTGCCCAACAATGTTCTGGAATTGCGAGCCATCAGGTTGGTTCTGTCTCGCTTGACGCATCATTTACAAGGTCTGCCGGTTCAGGTTCGCTCAGACAATCAGACGGCGGTTGCTTACATCAATCACCAAGGAGGGACTCGCAGTCTGGGTGCCCACAGGGAGGTGTCTCTGATTTTGGTCTGGGCGGAGACTCATGTCCCTTGCATCTCGGCAGTTTACATTCCGGGAGTGGAAAACACAGAGGCGGATTTTCTGAGCCGGTGTGCGTCCCGTCGGGGGGAGTGGTCTCTCCATCCCCAGGTGTTTCGGTCACTTTGTCTCCGGTGGGGGACGCCGGAGGTGGATCTGTTTGCCTCTCGTCACAATCACAAGCTTCCGTCCTTTGTGTCTCTGTCCCTGGACCCTCTGGCTCTGGCGGTGGATGCCATGACCCTGAGCTGGAGGGACCTGGGGTTTCTTTATCTGTTCCCTCCGATTCCCATGCTAGGCAGGGTTCTGCGAAAGTTGGTTCTGGAGGGAGTTCCCGCCATTCTCGTGGCTCCAAGGTGGCCAAGGCGGGTGTGGTTCGCGGACATCGTTCGTCTGGCCGTGGATCAGTTCGATCTGCCTCTTCGGCCAGATCTTCTCACTCAGGGTCAACTATGTTACCCCAGTTTACAAACGCTGGCTTTGACGGCTTGGCTGCTGAAACCTCCATCTTAAAGGAGGTGGGTCTTTCGGATGCGGTCGTTCGGACTCTTATTAGTGCCAGGAAGAGATCTTCTTCTTCCATCTATTACAGGTATTGGAGATCTTATATTGATTGGTGTGAGGCTAGGTCTTTGCCTTGCCGGGTCTTTTCTGTGTCTAGGATTTTGGAGTTTTCTTCAGTCGGGGCTGGACTCCGGTCTTCAGCTGAGTACCTTGAAGGGGCAGGTTTCTGCCTTGTCTATTTTTTTCCAGAAATCTTTTGCTAGTCATTCCTTGGTCAAGACTTTTTTCCAGGGGGTTTCGCATGTGCGGCCTCCTAGGAAGCCTTTGCTCCCAGTGTGGGATTTGAATTTGGTTCTTTCTGCTCTTAAGGCTCCTCCTTTTGAGCCTTTGCGGGATGTTGCTTTGTCCATTCTTACTCAGAAGGTTGCCTTTCTGGTGGCCATCACTTCGGTTCGGCGTGTTTCTGAGTTGGCAGCTTTGTCTATTCAGGCTCCTTATTTTGAGGATCATCAGGACAAAGTGGTTTTTCGATACAAGTCAGATTTTCTCCCTAAAGTGGTCTCTGCTTTTCATCTTAACCAGGACATTGTTCTTCCTTCCTTGTGTCCTAAGCCTAAGAATGTCAAGGAGAGTGCTTTGCACTGCTTGGATGTGGTACGTTGTGTCAGGTACTATCTACGTGCTACGTCTTTTTTTCGTAAGACTGATGCCTTTTTCGTTGTGCCATGTGGGCCTAGGAAGGGTTTTGGCTCCACTTCTGCTATCACTTCTGTAAGGCGAGTTTCTGAGCTGGCGGTTTCGCTTTCTATCAAACCTCCTTATTTTGAGAGGCATCAGGATAAGGTGGTGTTTCGGCTTAAGCCGGATTTCTTGCCTAAGGTGGTGTCTGCCTTTCATCTCAATCGTCTTGCCTTCATTGTATCCTAATCCTGCTTATTCTAAGGAGCGGACACTGCATTCTCTGGATGTGGTCAGGGCTCTGAAGTTTTATTTGGTCGCTACTGAGCCTTTCAGAAAATCTGATGCTCTTTTGTATAAATAATAGTGATTGAGCTACTCCCACCCCCCTTTATTCTTTTTGTTCTCACTTCTGGACCTAGGAAGGGTTTGCCTCCGGCTAAATCCACTATCAGCAAGTGGATCCGTCAGGAGGTGGTTCAAGCCTATTCTGTTAAGGGGAAGGAACCTCCCTTTAGAATTTCTGCTCATTCCACTCGTGCTATTGGTGCTTCTTGGGCTTTTCAGCACCAAGCTTCTGTTGAACAAGTTTGCAAGGCCGCTACTTGGTCTTCTGTTCATACTTTTTCCAAGTTTTACAAGGTTGATGTTAAGGCCTCAGCGGATGCTGCTTTTGGCCGCAAGGTGCTTCAGGCGGTAGTGACTTGAACTGCCGGCTGTTACTCATTGGGGATCCCACCCTACTTTTGGACACTGCTTTTGAATGTCCCAACTGTTATGAATACCGAAGCAGGCCGTGCCATGCAATAAAGAAAAAAAGCAATTCTGTGAGTACTCACCTGTAGAATTGTTTTTGTTCTTGCATGGCACAGCCTGCCTCGACCCACCCTTGTTATGGTTATTCTTGGTTGCCTCTTTATGGTGATTGTTCCAAGTTAATTGGGGTTTTTTACCCTTTTTTTATTTTTTTACCTTTATTCTCTTCCGGCTTCTTGTCTCACTGCTTGTCTACGCTGGGAACTCTATGGTTAATCCCGTTTTTATAGGGGGCCGGGAGATGCCACAGCTTTCTGCAGTACCACTGCGCCACCTTGTGGCGGAATAACCCAACTGTTATGAATACCGAAGCAGGCCGTGCCATGCAAGAACAAAAACAATTCTACAGGTGAGTACTCCCAGAATTGCTTTTTTCTACAGAACTGATTGTGTGTTTATGTCTCCATCAGGAGTTCGCTGAAGGCCATTGAAGCTGCCATTGGTGCCCGACAGTGGAAAAAAGCCCTCCACATCCTGCAGCTCCAGGAGCCCAAGACTGCTAGTGACTATTACCTGAAGATAGCTCACCATTACTCCTCTGTGCAAGAGTATGAGGTCAGAAACAACCACCCTTTTATGTATACCATTTGTCAGACATGTGTCATGTGACAGGCAGTGCAACCAATCAGATGTCATCTGCCTCTGTGCTTGTGAAAAAAATGTCCAAAACCTTTGTGTGGATAGAATAAGGAAGGATTGGAACTTGCATAATGATTGGGAATGTTTAGCCTCAGTTACCTGATGAGCTGCACAAAGTATGACATGCCACCCTTTAGACCTCTATGACACCCAAGACTTTGCTGCTAAATCAATTTCCTTTTTGGTCATTGCTAGAAGTAAGTGAGGCTAAATATCCCCAATGGGATGAAAGGAGGGGAAAAAGTGTACAAAGGTTGCTCTAAGCCATCCTAACTTTATCCAAAACTGAAAAATTAGTAATGTAAAAAAGAAAAAGTAACGGTAATGCTCTCTGTTGTCCTCTGATTGGCTGTTTATTCATGTTTCCAGCTGGCCGAGCAGCTCTACATTAAAGCTGGGAAGACTAAAGAAGCCATTGACATGTATACACAAGCAGGCCGCTGGGAGCAGGCGCATGCGGTATGACTCCACCCCTATTTTTTACTGCATTATATGTGGGCAAACCACACACCTAACAATCTGATTGGACAATGCCCATACAACAGGAGCCCTCAATGAATTCAGTTATAAGGGCTTCTACTGTCATGCTGTGCATTTACATTGTTGGTCTCTCGTTGGCCTTCATGAACTGTACACAGGGCATGAGGATGGAGGATGTTGACGAGGCCTCTCATTGGCCTTCATGAACTTTACACAGGGCATGAGGATGGAGGATGTTGACGAGGCCTCTCATTGGCCTTCATGAACTTTACACAGGGCATGAGGATGGAGGATGTTGACGAGGTCTCTCGTTGTTCTTCATAATCTGTACACAGGGCATGAGGATGGAGGATGTTGACGAGGCCTCTCATTGGCCTTCATGAACTGTACACAGGGCATGAGGATGGAGGATGTTGACGAGGCCTCTCATTGGCCTTCATGAACTGTATACAGGGCATGAGGATGGAGGATGTTGATGAGACCTCTTGTTGGCCTTCATGAACTGTACACAGGGCATGAGGATGAAGGACGTTGAAGAGGCCTCTCGTTGGCTTTCATGAACTGTACACAAGGCATGAGGATGGAGGATGTTGACAACGTTTCTCTGTCCTGTATTGCAGCTGGCAGTGAAGTGTATGAATCCTGAGGACGTATCTCTTCTCTACATCACCCAGGCCAAGGAGCAGGAGAAACAGGGCCGCTACAAGGAGGCCGAGAGGTGAGTGTCAGTCGGGTACCTGCTTGCCTGCTAATTACATAATCACCACCCAAAAACAAAGTCGGCTCTATACAGAGTTAGTCTGTTGCAATTGCAGCAGATCCATACCCAGAAATTTAACAAGATGAAAGGGTGCTATGGTACAGGCTCCAAGCACCCAGAAGCCTCTCACTCCAGTTCAGTTTACAGGCCATTGTGCTAGGGAGGCCAAAATTGAAGCACACACTGAAATTGTAGTGTAAAAACGTACTTGATAAGGACCAGACATTCTGAGGGTGTTGACAAGTCCAGCAGGGCCTTGGTTTCAAGGAAATACGACCCAGAAGACGTGGCCGAGTTGTGTAAGTATGCAAGTCTATTTATACCCTGGAGTGTAACCATAACCCGAGGGCATCCACTAAGGTTAGAGGAAAGGTGCTTATTCTAAGTATGTCACACACCCCGCTTCAGAATATCCATAACATGTGGGTAATACCGACCTGAAGGGGCGTTCCTGCAGAGATGATAGCAAAAAAGAAAGCCCCTCCCTGATCCATAAATACCTGGGACCTCCCACTCATCACCCAGTTTTCCATCTCTGCAGACGGCGAGCAAGTCAGAAGATGATGGCTCCTCCTTGCACAGGGGGATTTCAGGTAGCTGGGGTAACTCCCGGCCCGTTATTTTTTTATTTCCGTTTGGACCTTTTTCCCCAGAAATCCATATGCCTCCCAGCCTCGGTTGAGGGTCCAGGCGAGGGTATTTCAGCACATTAGGTGCTGAGGAGCTATGCTCTACCGTGAGACCCTATATGAGAGGGTAGGCGGTATTACCGGGTTGGTGACCCCGGTTTGGGATGCCCTGTCCCTTACTTTCATACTATGTCCCTCCCAGGATCCCCTTCCATAGGTGGGGTGGGGGAGTGTTCGTTTTTATAAATTCATTAGTTTATTAGTTTATTTATATGGACAGCTTACATGAGTGTATGTGTGTGCGTGTGTTTTCACTTTAAATACAAAGCGCTGCAGCCTGTGCGGTGCTGGCTGCCTTCTTCCCTCCTTCCTCCCTTCCTCTCTGTTAATGGCGGAGGTTTTCACCTCACGCCATGTTGCTGTGGGGGGGGGGGGGGGTGCCGGACCGTTGGCGGGGCCGGGACTTGTACCTCCCGTTTTTTCCCTTGTGTGTGTGTCAGTGTGTTTTTACTTGGCCGGGCCGGCGACCGCTTCTTACTATTGCGGCGCCGGCCGGCTCTGAGCACATTTCTTCCTGAGGTGATTTCAGCTCCCCTCACGCAGGCTGGGGGGGGGGCGGGGCCGGAGTGACGACGCGTCACCGCTCCCCGCCTCCTGCCCTCGCTGGTGCCACTGCGGAGCTCTTGGAGGGGAGAGGGGGGGCGTGGCCCGGCCTCGCGCGCGTCCCGCGCTGGCCACGCCCCCTTCTCCCTGCAGCCCTGCCTGTTGCTGTGGAGCGTCTGGATCTTCCCTCACGGTCGCCATTTTGGTCGATGGATCTGTAAGTGGCCTCTGGCCATTCTTTCTTCCTGTTTGATTGTTGTCTTTTTTCATTAGCCTTATCTAAAAACAGTCCTTCTGTTCTGTTTTTCAGATGGTGGTTCAGGAGGTTCGCCAGTAGCATTTAGGGGGTCCCTCCTGATCCTTATCTCTGGGTTAATTGTTTGCCATAAATCCTCCCACTCGGGACATTAAAGGGGCATCCCGGGTAGTCTAACTGCGTAATTCCCTGGGTCATAGCGACTTTTCCTAAACAAAGTTCACCTTATGGAGGCATCCCCGGATACTGGGCTCGGGGCCCCTTCGGGGCATCCCCGAAAGTGTATGTTATGTGGGGTATCCATTTCTGGGGACGATGTACTTCTGTGTATACCATGTGCACAGCAGACCATCACGCGGCAGTCCGAACCACAGGCGTCTGGGTCAGCACCGCCGGTCGCTTCATCTCCACCTCCCGCTTTGACACGCGCCCCGTGCGATGTCGTCATGGGCAGGGAGCTGCAATCTGAGATGTGCGCCAGATTGGCTAACCTTAAAAAAAATTATCTCTGGCTTGGTTGCCCGTAAGGCTCCGACTAAGAGAAAGCATTTGTCGCCGGCTCCGCTGGCGGAGGACCTGGAGGATGTTAATATTCTGGATTGGTCTGACTATTCCCAGCTAGAAGAACGGGAAGTTTATGAGGATTCTGATTTTTCGGACGATGAGCAGTCCTTTGGCACTGATGCCGAGCTGGGGGATTTGGGGAGATCCTCTGATACTCCCCACGCTCTGGCTCTGATGTTGGAGGTGTTGAATATATCCCCTCCTGAGGAGGTGTCACAGCAGAAGGGTGAATTGTTTGAGGAATCCAAGCCGCGCTTGGAATTCCCTACACAAAGGCATTTTGACAAAATTATTGCCAAAGAATGGGACAGGCCGGCTCGGCTCCCTGGCATCCCTCAGGGATGGGATAGGAAATATCCCTTTCCTTCGGAGGCAGTTAAGCGCTGGGCATCTCCCCCCGAGGTGGATGCGCCGGTTTTGGGGTTGTCCAATTCCTCGGTTTTAAATAGACCTGATTGTTCTATTCTCAAGGATGGAGAGGATAAACGTATTGACCGGATGGCTTGTCATGGTTTTGCTAGCGTTGGGTCAGCCATGCGGCCTGTTTGCGCATCGGCGCTGATGGTGTTGGCTGCTAGGTCCGTGGTTAGGGACCTGTTGACCTCTTCCGGGCTGCGTCCCGGTAGTGCTGAGTTCCTTAGCCTCAAACGGTGTGAGCTGTTTTTATCTTTTGTGTTGACAGCCTTGGATGACACTTTGATGATGTGTGGTAGAACGTCGGCGCTGCTGGTCACTATTCGGCGTTCGGTGTGGCTGCGCCAGTGGGCGGCAGATTTTATGTCCAAAAAGTCACTAACGGCTCTACCCTTTGCTTTTTGGAGAGACATTGGACTCTGTCACCAAGGGTGGTAGGTTACCCCAACGCAAGAAACAACGTCGCCCCTTTCGAGGGGCGCCTTCCTTTACCCCCTCCTTTCGTGGGGCCAGATCTGGCAGGGGATTTGCATTCCCTTCTTCCAGAGGAGATTCCGGGAGCAGGGGCAGAGGTCGTGCCCGTCCAGGATTCAGTTGGGGCTCTAAGCCCAAGCCAGCTGCCAAGCCGGCTCAGCAATGAGGGGGCGCCCTCACCCTTGAGGGTGGGGGGACGGCTGCGACTCTTTTCCCAAGTTTGGGATCAAGAGGTCTCGGACCGATGGATCCGGGAAGTGGTGTCTTCCGGTTACAAGCTGGAGTTCGAGCTCCGCCCCCCTTCCAGATTTTTCAGGTCTCGGATGCCTTCAGAACCTCTGGCGGCGCAGGGGCTTCTGTTGGCAGTGCAGAACCTTCTGGACATGGCTGTCATTTGCCCAGTGCCCCCTTCGGATCAGGGCAGGGGTTTTTATTCCAATCTGTTCACGGTACCCAAGAAGGACGGATCGGTCCGACCCATCTTGGATCTGAAGTTTCTCAACAGGTTCATCCGGCCACGGAAATTCCGCATTGGAAACACTACGTTCGGCCATTCACTCTCTTCGTCAGGGAGACTTTCTGACGTCCATAGACATCAAGGATGCTTATCTACACGTTCCAATTTTTCCAGCACACCAGAGGTTTCTCAGGCATTTTCAGTTTGTAGCACTCCCGTTCGGCCTCACCTCGGCCCCTCGGGTGTTCACCAAGGTGCTAGCGGGGGTGATGGCTCTGCTAAGGGTTCAGGGCATCCGCATTGTGCCCTATTTGGACGATCTTCTGATCATGGCCTCCTCCTTCAACCAAGCGGAGTTGGATACCAGAATGGTGGTGTCCACCCTGGAGAGGTTTGGTTGGGTGGTCAACCACCCCAAGTCTTCTCTCACTCCGTCCAGAGTAGTGACCTTTCTGGGAATGTCTCTGGACACTTCGCAGGCCAGGGTGTTTCTGCCTCAGGCCAAGATTCTTTTGATTCAGGAATTAGCTCGGCTTCTCTTGTCGGCCCCTCGTCCGTCCATCCGGCTAGGGATGAGGCTGGGGGTTTAATGGTGGCTTCATTCGAGGCAGTTCCCTTTGCGCAGTTTCATACGAGGACGCTTCAGCTTCATCTGTTGAAGGTTTGGGACAAGTCTCCTCTATCGTTGGATCAGTCCTTCCTGATGACTCCCCGAGTTCGTCGATCCCTGCAATGGTGGCTGGGGTCGGCCAATCTGTCGCAGGGCAGATCCTTTCTGGCCCCGTGTTGGTAAACTGTCACCACGGATGCCAGTCTGTCAGGTTGGGGGGGTGTTTGGAAGGACCTCCAGTTCCAGGGTCTGTGGAGTCCACAGGAGGCTCACGAGCCCATCAATGTTCTGGAGTTGAGGGCCATCAGGTTGGTTCTGTTTCGCTTGACTCATCAGTTGAGAGGCCTGCCAGTTCAGGTCCGGTCGGACAACAGGACGGCGGTTGCTTACATCAATCACCAAGGGGGGACTCGCAGCAGGAGTGCCCTCAGGGAAGTGTCTTTGATTCTGGACTGGGCGGAGAGTCACGTCCCGTGTATCTCAGCAGTCTACATTCCGGGAGTGGAGAACACGGAGGCGGACTTGCTGAGCAGAGCCTCCTCTCGTCAGGGGGAGTGGTCTCTCAGTCCCACGGTGTTTCATTCGATATGTCTCAGGTGGGGGTTCCCAGCGGTGGACCTCTTTGCCTCTCGTCACAATCACAAGCTTCCAGTCTTTGTGTCTCTCTCGCAGGATCCTCTGGCTCTGGCAGTGGATGCCATGTCTCTGAACTGGAGGGATCTGGGGTTCCTTTACCTGTTCCCTCCGTTTCCAATGGTAGCCAGAGTGGTGCGCAAGCTGACTCTGGAGGGCGTGTCGGCGATTCTAGTGGCACCAAGGTGGCCAAGGCAAGTTTGGTTCGCAGACCTGGTAAGACTGGCAGAGGATCAGTTCGTTCTGCCTCTTCTACCGGACCTGCTCACCCAGGGTCGGCTGCGCTATCCCAATTTACCTTCGCTGGCTTTGACGGCGTGGCTGCTGAAACCGCCATCTTAAAGGAAAAAGGTCTTTCTGACGCGGTGGTTCAGACTCTCATTAGCGCCAGGAAGCGCTCTTCCTCTACTATTTACTATAGGACTTGGAGGTCCTATATTGACTGGTGTGAAAGTAGGTCTTTCTCTTGTCGGGAGTTTTCCATTTCCAGAATCCTGGAGTTTCTTCAACATGGTCTGGATTTGGGGCTTCAACTTAGTACCTTGAAGGGGCAGGTTTCTGCCCTGGCGGTGTTTTTTCAAAGGTCATTTGCTCTTCATCCCTTAGTCAAGACCTTTTTCCAAGGAGTTACGCATGTACGGCCTCCTAGGAAGCCCTTTGTTCCAGTTTGGGATTTGAACCTGGTTCTTTCTGCTCTTCAGGGTCCCCCTTTTGAGCCTTTGAATGAGATTGCTTTGTCTTCTCTTACCCAAAAGGTGGCCTTTTTGGTGGCCATCACTTCGGTTAGGCGTGTTTCTGAGTTGGCAGCTTTATCCATTAAAGCTCCGTACTTCGAAAGGCATCAGGACAAGGTTGTCTTTCGTTTCAAACCGGATTTTCTTCCTAAGGTGGTCTCTGCCTTTCATCTGAATCAGGACATTGTTCTGCCTTCTCTATGTCCTCATCCCAGCAACGACAAGGAAAGGGCGCTGCATTCCTTGGATGTAGTCTGTGTTGTGAAATATTATCTGGTGGTTACGTCTTCCTTTCGTAAGACTGATGCTTTTTCTGTGGTGCCCTTTGGGCCTAGGAAAGGTTTGGCTCCTGCCAAATCTTCCATTAGTAAATGGATTCGTCAGGCCATCATTGGGGCCTATTCTGCCAAGGGGAGGAGTCCCCCTTTTCGTGTTACTGCTCATTCTACTCGTGCGGTTGGAGCGTCCTGGGCCTTCCAGCACCAGGCCTCTGTTGAGCAAGTTTGTAAGGCCGCTACTTGGTCCTCTGTTCACACTTTTTCCAAGTTTTACAAGGTTGACGTTCGGGCCTCAGCGGATGCTGTTTTTGGCCGCAAAGTTCTGCAAGCTGTTGTGGTTTAAGTTGTGCATTGTTGCCTTGTTTTGGATCCCCGCCCTTGTTATGGACACTGCTATTGGATGTCCCACATGTTATGGATATTCTGAAGCGGGGTGTGTGACATACTTAGAATAATACCATTTTGTGAAATACTCACCTGTAAAATGGGTATTATAAGTATGTCACACACCCGGCTTCACCCGCCCTTTTTGTATTCAGGATCCTTTATTTTGTGAACTTTGCGTTATCTTGATTTATATTTGCCTCTTCCTGGTCCCTTACCTTACTGCTTCTATATACTGGGTGATGAGTGGGAGGTCCCAGGTATTTATGGATCAGGGAGGGGCTTTCTTTTTTGCTATCATCTCTGCAGGAACGCCCCTTCAGGTCGGTATTACCCACATGTTATGGATATTCTGAAGCGGGGTGTGTGACATACTTATAATACCCATTTTACAGGTGAGTATTTCACAAAATGGTATTTTTTCTACCGACATATGAGGGGATTCTTCTCTGTAAGAGCAAATGAGACTATAAAACTCGCTGCCAGTGGATGTAGTAATGAAGGGTACAGTAAAAACTTTCAAAAGTGGCCTAGATGCCCTCCTGGCATGTAATAACATTTCCAGCTATGGCTGCTAGACCACTGGAAGGACATAAACGGGCTGAACTGAATGGACTAAAGTCTTTATTCAGCCGCACATATACTGTGTATGTTATGCAGGATGATGCAGCCTCCCAATTCCCCAAAGCCCCCCCCCCCCCACTCACCTAAAAAAATGACCAGGTGGAGTCCCCTCCCGGGACAAAACACCCGATCTGCCCAACAAATAGTCCCCCAAAAAGCAATCTCTCAGAGCCTAAGCTAAACGGGTATCCACCTTCTCCCTTGCCTCCACCCAGACCAAACAGAGGGCTTGTTTCCGGGCAAATTTGGGCCCAGATACTCACATATGTGCACTTACAACCTGTATGCCCTCTCACTTAGGCTACACACCAGAACCAAACCCATCCGGGTTGGCCTTACCCCGAGACATCATCAAGAGGCCCCGTTGTGTGAAACCCCCCAGGGCGCCCATAAACACTCACCTTTCCCCGCTCCAACGACGCATGTGTGGGCTCTCGCACAATGAGAGCCGCCTGCCTTGACTATGTCATTCGGCAGGCGGCTCTCATTGTTGTCAAAGTAGGGAAGTAAAATTCACAGACTTTGTTCCACTTTAATAGGACATGTGCACTGCACAACACCCATAGACCACAAAGAGCATGCTGTTTTTGCTTGCATGTAGGTATTGGAACTGAACTGGCAATACAGCTAAGAAGAGGAGACAGGCAGCTATATGATAGAATGCAAGAGGTCTATAAGCTAAGGCTCCCAAACCCTTTGGCACAGGTCCGGTGCTCTTCTGGGGACACCAGGCTCCTCTGCACCCCACTTGCCAGTGTGGGTGAAGCATGTCAGGCATATGGCTTGAACTTACCAGAGGTGGTAAAAAACACACACACCTAGAAAAAAACTTTAAAGAAATATGAATTTCACAAAATACACCATTGCCTCAGCTCCAGACTGAGTCCTCTCAGTGTTTAGCAGCTCCCAGGGCTCCTCTGGACCGCTCTTGATCAAAGTGAAGGTAATATTAATCAAGAGGCACCAATAGCTCTGGTAGATTGAGCTGTGATCCGAAAAGGGGGTTCCTTCCACTTGGCAGAATACGCTTGTACCACCGCCTGTCTGATCCACCTGCTGAGAGTGGATTTGGCTGGAGGCAAGCCTTTCCTAGGCCCGTCAGGTAGGACAAAAAGAGAATCCGATTTCCTAAGGGTTCCGTAGCAACCAGGTAGTACTTAAGAGCTCTGACCACATCCAAGGCATGGAGGGTCCTCTCCTTAGAATTGGAAGGCGCGGGACACAAAGAAGGCAAAACAATGTCCTAATTGAGATGAAAGGAAGAAACAACCTTAGGTAAAAAAATTCGGTTTGAGGCGAAAAACCACCTTATCCCGATGCCGCTCAAAGTAAGGAGGCTTCATATAAAGCGCCGCCAGCTCTGAAACGCGACGCACCGAAGTGATAGCTACCAAAAAGACTACCTTTAGAGTCAGAATGGAAAAAGCCACATCACACAAGGGCTCAAAGGGAGGACCCTGGAGAGCAGAAAGCACCAAGTTCAAATCCCACACCGGTAATATAGGCGGTGGACGTACATGAGTAACTCCTTGGAAAAAAGTCTTGATAAGTCTATGATTGGCGAAGGATCTTTGGAAAAAAATAGCCAAGGCCGAAACCTGACCTTTGAGGGTACTCAGCTGAAGACCCAAATCCAATCCATTTTGTAAGAATTCCGAAATCCTAGAAAAGGAGAATGTGCGACAGGGAAGACCCCTAGACTCACACCAGGCAATGTAAGCGTGCCAGACTCTGTAATAAATCATGAAGGAGGATTTCTTCCGAGCCTGAATCATGGTTCGCACAACCGAGGCAGGCAGTCCTTTCTCCATCAAGATGGAGGTTTCAGCAGCCAAGCTGTCAAAGCCAGCGTTTGTAAATTGGGGTGGCGCAGCCGCCCCTGAGTGAGAAGACCTGGACTGTCGTGCATGACGTAGCGATCCACCGGCATCTGAACTATGTCCGCGAACCAACACCGCCTCGGCCAACGAGGAGCCACCAGAATGGTTGGTACCCCCTCCTGGGCAATCTTGCGCAGCACTCGACCCAGGAGCGGAAAAGGAGGGAAGGCGTAAAGAAGACGGAACTCCGACCAAGGAATTGCCAGAGCGTCCGTGGCGAGGGCCAGAGGATCTCTTGATAGAGAGACGAACTGTGGAAGCTTGTGATTGTGTCGGGACGCAAACAGGTCCACATCCGGCTAACCCCAGCGGCGACACAGAGCGTGAAAGATCTTGTTGCTGAGAGACCATTCTCCCAAACGAGAGGCCCCCCTGCTCAGGGAGTCTCCCTCCTGGTTCTCCGGGGATGTAAACCGCCGAGATGCAGGGAACTGCTCCTTGAGGGCTCGCCTGCTCCGAGTCCCGCCCTGGTGATTGATGTAGGCGACAGCCGCCTGATTGTCTGAGCGGACCTGGACCGCACGACCCCGTAGATGGGGAGTCAAATGAAAAAGGACCAACCGGATCGCTCTCAGCTCCAAGAGATTGATAGGCAAATGGGTCTCCTGCGGACCCCACTGGCCCTGGAACTTCAGCGATTGCCAAAAGCCTCCCCAGCCGGTCAGACTGGCGTCTGTGGTGACAATCTCCCAGCAAGGAGTCAGAAAGGACCTTCCCACTAGAAGATTTCTGGAGTCCAACCACCACGAGAGGGACCGCCTGGCCAGAGGAGACAGTGAGAATTCCCGCTCCAGGGACTCCTGTGTCCGGTCCCAAACGGTCAAAAGATTCAATTGAAGAGGCCTCATGTGGAACTGAGCAAAGGGAACAGCCTCGAAACATGACACCATGAGACCCACCAGCTTCATCCCCAGACAGATGGATGGTCGCTGGCACGTCAGTAAGGCCTGCGTCTGCGACCGAAGGCCCTATACCTTCTGCTGGGGGAGGAAAACCTTGACCTGAGAGGTGTCCAACATCATGCCCAGGAAGGACCTCACCAATGAGGGAGTGATCAAAGACTTGGGGTAATTGATCACCCATCCGAAATCCTCGAGAGTGGACAATACCGTCTAGGTGTCGCTCTCGGCCTGCTGAAGAGATTGAGCAGCAATCAGTAAGTCGTCCAGATAAGGAAGAACACAAATGCCCTGGCTCCTCAGAAGGACCATAACGCCCGCCAGCACCCGGGGGGCTAAGGATATCCCAAACGGTAGCGCTACAAACTGGTAGTGCTGATCCTCCAGCGCGAACCTCAGGAACTTGACATCCTCCAGGATGTCCCTGGAATATATGAATGTGCAGGTAGGCATCCCTGATATCCACCGTGGTCATGAAGTCGCGCGGCTGAAGCGAACTCACCGCAGACCGTAAGGTCACCCCATACGATCAAGATCACCCCGGAGAACAGAAGGCGTTGAACAGCCATTCTTAGACCCTGCGCCGTCAATGGGTTCTGGGATATCCATGACTGAAGAAATCGGCCAAGCTGCTAGCTCTATTTTGTAACCGGAGAAAACCACCTCCTGAATCCACCGATCCGAGACATGCTGTCTCCATACGTGAGCAAATAGCAGAAGCCGTCCCCCCACCCGAATGGGTGAGGGCACCTCCTCATGCCTGAGGGGTCTTGGCAGGGGGCTTGGGCTTGGATCCCCAAGAGGGATTGGGTCGGCCACGGGACCTACCTCGTCCCCAGGAATCTCTGCGGCCACCTGAAATGGAAGAGCCTCTTCCTCCTGAAAAGGAGCGAAAAGTAGGCCCCGAAAGGGCCGCACAAGCTTCCGTCGCTGAGGGAGTCTCCCATCCTTCGTCAGGAGATCCAGACACTCCCCGAATAACCGAAGCCCCAAAAAGGGAATACCAGTGAGCGATTTCTTGGCAGCGGCGTCGGCTGCCCACTGCCGCAGCCAGATAGAGCGACGGAGCGCAACCAGCAGGGCCGAAGCCCTGCCGCCAAGCCGGACGCTATCATCCATGGCCGAGGCTATAAAAGCAATAAGGTCCGCGCAGGCTAGGAGATTCTTATACTCCTCCGCCTGCTTGCGAGATCTGGCGATATCAACAAGACATTTCACCTTCTTCTTGATGGCTAGGGAGACAATGGCCGCGGCACAAACCGGACGAAGGCCAGCACCCACAAAGGTGAAGGCGTGACAAGCCAGCTGATCCAAGCGCCGTTCAGCAGGGTCGGGCAAGGAAGCAGTATCGGGTGACGGCATAACCGTGGTATTGGAGAGCCCCAAAACAGGGGACAGGAGCAAAGGCGAATCAACTCCTCAGAGAAAGGGTACCGTCTGTCCAGGCCCTTAGGCACTGACGGCAATTTATTAGGCCTTTCCTATTCCTTAAAAACCATCTTGGAGAAGTGGCCCTGCTCAGGAAAAACAAGGCGCTGTCTCTCAGGCCGAAATAAGTCCCCCTGTTTCTTTTTGGCCGCCTTCGGGGGTGCAATGTGCAAGGTCTCAAAAACCGCAGATAACAACTTTTCCGTGTCATCAGTGAGCCACAAATCCTCGTCCGAGGAAGACCCAGGGTTGCTGTCATAGCCACCCGGTCGGTCCCCTGAGGAGTCGGAGTCATGAAACAACTCACCCTCATCCATGGAGTCTCGGCCACCAAACGCCTCATAATCATCATCAGCAAAAAGCGAATAACCCGGCTCAATATTCCGCCTCTTACTCGCGGCCTTGCCGGCGACCGAGTGCGATAATTGTCTCTCTAGACTGGCCACTCGGAGTGCCAAATCCGTTTGAGACCCCCTGCTGGTTTCCCCCTCACTGGGAGATAAATGCAGGCGCGGGGGTGTCGGCGAGGCCGTAGGCAAAATAGGGCTGGGGACAGCAGCGCCCTCCCTATCCTGTTCCAGAAGAACGCTTTTGGCGCAAGGTACACAAACTGCGCTGAGACCGCTCAAAGGGCAAGTACCACACATGAGGCAGAGCTTAACCTGCCCTGAGGGGGCCCCTAGCTCGCTATCCCCAGAAGCCTCCATTATGGTGATTATAGCAAAAAGAAACCCGGACAATCCCCAATTTAATCCCTCTGATTGATCCCTTAAGAATAGAGACTGCAGAGAGAGGGGGGGTGGATAAGACCGGGAGGTGCAATAATATGGGACCCGTCTGGAGAACACAAAGGGAA
The DNA here is from genome assembly GCA_027917425.1 of Gastrophryne carolinensis. NCBI lineage: Eukaryota > Metazoa > Chordata > Amphibia > Anura > Microhylidae > Gastrophryne > Gastrophryne carolinensis. The sequence continues at coordinate 35,256,055 of CM051237.1, read as the reverse complement.
AGACCATGAGCATCCCACAGAGCATGCATCGGAACAGACAACAAGAACTGGACTCACGGACCACAGTGTAAGGAGGGCAGAACGTAGCGGAATGCGTCATCGTGCGCCCCCCCCCCCCCGAAGCGCGCGAACCCAGGGCGCCAGTAAGGGAAAATGGCGCCCGGATCAGCAGAGAAGGAGGCAGCCTAGGAGGCCCCTCCCCGCCACGGAGCACTAGTACGCACCGCACTGAAAAAAGCCGCCTCGGCTTATACTCGAGTCAGAAGGACTCAGCTGTCTTTTTTTTTTGAGTACAAGTTCCTAGCGGGCTTCGCGCATGTCACCGTCCAGCGCGCGTGCCCGGTGGTCACGCACCCAGCCATCCTTGCTCCCTCCCTGTCTGCATTGTCCGCCCCCGGTCACCGTGTTATGCTGTGGCCGCGTCAGTGAATAGGAGAGCGGCCTGGCCAGCTCCGCCCTCCTGCCGTGACATCATCAGAGAAGAAGGCGATCGGGGGCTGCCGGCCTGCTCAGTACACCGGCAACCTAGGAGCGCCTGGTAACAGGTAATGGAGGAGCGGGCAGGGATTCGGGGGGAGGGTGGACTGTCACTTGGGGGTTTAAAAAGAAAAATTAGATTATGTTGATGGGGGTTTGTACAGATTGTGCGTTTGTGTGTGCACATTGAATTTAAGATTAGAGGAGCAGGGCAGGGAGCAAGCTCACTAATTCAATGTTTTTTTTAAGTGGAACAAAACCATAAGAGGCCGGCCCTGGAATCTAAAAGATTACAGGGCTGGCTGCTGGCCTTCTGCTTGGGCATCCTGATTTGGGATGCCCTTGGGGAAGGCAAGCAGCCGGCCCTGGAATCTTTGAGATTCCAGGGCTGTGAAATCCCCCAGGTCATCCATAATCACTTACCTCTCCGGTCCAACGGCGCATGCACAGGCTCTGGTCCAGTGAGAGCCACCCACCAACAATATGTAATTCAGTAGACGGCTCTCAATTACATGAATGGGGAGCGTGCGCTGCTGCATTCCTGCCTGCCAAATTATGAAGTAATGGCCTGTGGCTTTCATTGGATCAGAGCCCGCGCATGCTCCGTTGGAGCCAGGGAAGGTAAATGTTTACTGGCCTTTCTGGGATGCCCCAGGACAAAGCCAGCAGCCAGCCTTGGAATCTTTCAGATTCCAAGCCAGACTCCGCTGGGTTTTGTTCTACTTTAATTGAGTGTGTCTGTGCAGGCCAGGCGGTGGCAGCTGGTGTATCGGGGCATATTGTGTAGCTGCTGCATTTCCCACCCTCGGCTTATACTCGAGTCAATAACTTTTCCAGTTTTTTTGTGGTAAAATTAGGTGCCTCGGCTTATATTCGGGTTGACCTATACTCGAGTATATACGGTACTTTAAAAATACTCAAAAGTTTATTAATTCATCAATAAAGATAAAAAAGAGGAATAGTTGTTTCTTAATAATTTGCGGTGTGACAACACCTAATAAAATGTTTGATATGCATAGTTATCTGTATCAATAGTACATGAAGCAATTGTTGCTGCTCGATACCATGGATTCATAGCCATTCCTAATGCAGAAATAAATAAAATAAAAAAGGGAGAGAAGAAAAACGACACCCAATGTGACAATGTAATTAGTTTGGACATATGTACTTTCTACATTTGGGCATAGATTGGTCAAAGTGGCCAGTTTTCCAGTGGTCCCCCATCTGTAGACCCCAAAGGGAATGCCAGGCTCTATGGAGGAAGACTATTATATATCAGGGCTTCTGGTGACTCTTCTCCCCCCTGCGATTGATCATTACTGTGCCGGGAGCGGCATGAAGGGGGATCCATCTTGCTGGCAGAACAGGGGCTGCTAGAGGGGCACCAGTAGGCAGAACAGCTTTTGAAATGAATAGAGGACTGTTCGGCTCATCATCTACTGTGAAGTGGTATCAGTACACAATATCGGGGTTCCTGTCTGGTTACTGCAGTCAAGAAGAGATGCAAAATCTCCCCAGTGGGGTCATGGAACGAACTTTCATTTTTACCGCCACAATATGACAGCTGTCCTAAAACGCCTTCCTATCCTGCAGATCGGAAAGCTGTGTCACATACTGTCCATGGGGGAGGGGGGATACTGTCCATGAGGGTGGGGTGGGACTATCCAGATTCATAAGAAAAGTCCTAGAGATGCGAGCAAGCAGTAGGGACCAGCCTAAAAGACCAGAGAAGACCATAGACCTTCAGAATTGCTTCTTGTTTGGTATCCATTGATTCATGATAATATCCCAACATCAAATGGACACCATTCTAAAAAGTGTAGGAGAGTGTCACAGCAGCAAGAGGGAGCATGTCCATAGTATTGTCACTGGGGGAGAATATTTGTCCAGGTAGTGTAACGTCCTCCAGTCGGCTGAGGATGAGGAGAGGAGCTAGTGCAGAGGGAATGAGGTATGTCCAGAAAGAGGTTGCATAAAGTCATTGCCTCTAGAGAGCATGTCCTCCTCTCAGAAACATGGATATTTAGAGTGCTCATTGGTCGGTCTGGTTTGAGGTGGCTTTTTAATAAAGACCTGACCCCCCTGCAGATTATACATCACCATGGACGAGCCCGACCTAGCCATCGCCATGTACAAGAGGCACAACCTGTACGAGGACATGATCCGTTTAGTGGCCAAATATCACCCAGACCTCCTGACAGACACTCACCTACATCTGGGCAAGGTAAGTCTCACCACATCCTGTTCATCATTTCGGGATTGTGCTCTACATGTCGCTCACTTTTGCTTTATGTATGTCTTCAGGAGCTGGAGGTCGCAGGGCGCCAGAGGGAGGCCGAGTATCACTACCTGAAGGGGGAGGACTGGAAAGCCGCCGTCAACATGTACCGATCGGCTGACATGTGGGAGGAGGCTCACAGGGTAACCGCCTAATCCCACCCTCCTGGTTTACCATGTCTGACTTTCCTATATCTCTTGGCCCCTGGTGATTTCCCATTCCTATGTCCCTTTATTAACCCAGTCTGACCCACTCTAAGCCTGTCAACGCTGCAATGAGTCCACGTTCCTCCTGTCACCTCTTCTCTACCACTTTCTCTCTTTTCCTCTGATCTCACCCCCTCGACTCGACCCTGTACCTCTCCTGTATCCCCTGTGTCCTGTTCTCATTCCTGTTGTATCATCCCCTTTACAGTTATTGTAAACATCACATGGGTTAGGTGCCTGCGCTTGGGGATGCCCAACTAAAAAGGGTTAAAATTCTTCAAATTTTGCCCAGGGGGTTGGCCAGGGACAGGGCATAGTCCACGGAATGATGATCACCACTATTCTCCGTTGTCTCAAACTGCATGTTGCACTGTCCCAAACTTCAATCTGTTTTCAAAAAGACCCCGTAGTTCCTAAGTTATAGGTAAAAGTATTAGAACATTGCCTTTACATGGCCTTTAGCCAGCACTTTGCTGTTTACAGTGCGTTTCTCTTTTTTAGGCGCCACGCCGCCTTGTACTGCGCTCCGCGGCGGGTGGCGCTATAACGTGTGGCGTTTTTTTGCTTAGTCATGGCGCCGGCGGGGTCACGTGGGCGCTGATTTCGCGCTCTTCGGGGGGGGGGGGGCTAAGGGATGATGCGTATGACGTCGTCCCCTCGCAGCCCGCCCCTCGAGGTACCTCTGCCGGCGCCATTTTGGATTAGCTGCGCGTCTGGATTTCTCCCTTTCTGGCTGCAGCGCGGTATCCTCCAGTGTGTCGTTTCATCTAGCGGTCTGTGGCTTGGTGACCCTGCAGTGTCCTTGGTCCGTGAGTCCCCCTTGGGGGGTTTTAATTGGTCTTGTGGGGCATGTGTTGCGGGATGCTCATGTGTCGTTTTTTACTTATGTCTTTTAGGCTGGATACCAGTGGGTTGTGGTTCTCCCGGCTCTACTCCTTCCTCCCCCTCATCCCCCCCTTTACTGACTTCTGGAGGTATCCCATGGGAGGGCATCCCGGGTGGCTTTTTGTATTGGCCTTTACCCAGCACTGGCCTATTGTGCCTGTGTTAATCACCATATGGAGGCTTCTGGGGATAACGTGCTTGGAGGTCCTTCGGGGCAATCCCGGCTGTATACCGTATGTGGGGTATCCCCTGTGAGTGACAATGTCAGGGTGTGCGTGCTGTGCGCCAAAAGTGTCCTTGCCCTCCAGTCTGGGCTGCCCGCTTTGCTCCCCAGCTCTGCGCCCCCCTCGGCATCGCCTACCCCCCCGCGCCTGCATTTAGCCCCCAGTGAGGGGGATACTAGCAGGGGGTCCCAGTTTGATCTGGCACTTTGTGTGGCCAGCATTGAAAGGCAGCTTGCTAGGCCTGTTCCACGTAAGGCCTCTAGCAAGAAGCGGCACCTGGCTCCCACGCCTGCCTGGGTTACTGAGGAGTATGAGGAAATTGATCTTTTTGATGACTATTACTCCCTAGAGGAGGGGGAGCCTTTCCCGGGCTGTGATTCCTCTGGGGACCAGCGGGTTGGCTGCGACAGTGATCCTGGGTCTGAGTCTGAGGATTCCTGGTTCCCTGAGGACACTGCTAATCTGTTGTCTCACATTTTTTAAATCTTGCATATTGTCCCCCCCTGAGGTGGCTAAGAGAAAACGGGGTGAGCTTTTTCGTCCTGTTAAGCAGTGTCTGGAGTTCCCTGAGCAGAGTCATTTCACTAATTTGGTGTTCAAGGAGTGGGAACATCCTAGCAGATTGCCCGCGGTGCCCAAAGGGTTGGATAAGAAATACCCCTTTCCTGCTGACCTGCTTAAGCGATGGTCGGGTCCCCCCGAGGTGGACGCTCCCGTTCTAGGGCTGTCTAACACCTCAGTCATGCCTTCCCCTGACACTACTACACTGCGGGACAGCAATGACCGGCGTATGGATCAGCTGGCCTGCCATGCTTTTACATTTGTGGGGGCTGGGCTGCGTCCGGCCTGTGCCTCGGCCATAACAGCTATTGCTCCTAAGAGACAGATCAATCGTCTCCTTGATGGCGCTACAGCGGGTAGGGAGGAGTATAGGGCCCTCTTACTTTGCTCTGAATTTGTTGCCTTTATCCTTACTGCCATGGATGATGTGGTACGGCTGAGTGGTAGGGCCTCTGCCCTTTTGGTGGCTATGCGCCGATCTGTTTGGTTGCGTCAGTGGGCAGCTGACGCTGCTGCTAAGAAGGCTCTCACTGGGCTCCCCTTTGTGGGTGAGCGTCTGGATGTCTTAGCCAAGTATGGTAGGCTGCCTCAATGGAGGAGGCAGCTTCGGCCTTTTCGGGGGTCCTCCTCTTCCCTCCCCTCCTTTTGTACTCCCAGAGGAGGTCGTGGGTCCCTCTTCTCGGGTACCCGCAGGGACTCTTGGGGCCGTGGCAGATCCCGTGGTCGTCCCGGCCCAAACCTTCTCCAAAGCCCCCTCAGGCATGAGGAGGCCCCCTCACCCATCCGGGTGGGGGGACGGCTTCGGCTCTTTGCTTACGTCTGGAGGCTACGTGTCTCAGACCGGTGGATTCAGGAGGTGGTCACCCCCAAGATTCATCAGATCCTGGATGTCTCAAAACCCTTTGTCAACTCAGGGTTTGCGCCTTGCGGTCCAACACCTGTTGGAGTCAGGAGTCATTTGCCTGGTGCCTGCCAAGGAATGGGGTTGAGCTTTCTACTCCAATCTGTTTACGGTCCCCAAAAAGGACGGGCCCCTGAGGCCCATCCTGGATTTGAAGGGTCTCAACAAGTTTGTCAGGTTCAAGCATTTTCGCATGGGGACTCTATGCTCGGCGGTCAGTACCCTGTGCCTGGGCGACTTCATGACCTCAGAGGACATCAAGGATGCCAACCTTCACGTGCTAATTTTTCCAGGTCATCAGAGATTTCTCAGGTTCGCTCTAGAGGATCAGCATTACCAGTTTGTGGCCTTACCATTCGGTATCACCTCGGCCCCCAGGGTGTTCACCAAGGTGCTGGCGGGTGTGATGGCTCTGCTGCGGAATTGGTGCATTCCCATCCTTCCTTACCTGGATGACATTCTGATTGTATCTCAATCTCTTCATCAGGCCAAGAAGGATACTCAGGTGGTGACCTCTACTCTCGAGTCCTTCGGCTGGGTGATCAACTATCCTTTCTGCCTCTGTGCTGGGAGACTGTCACCACAGATTCCAGTTTGACCGGTTGGGGGGTCTTTTGGAAGTCTCTGAAGTTCCAGGGTCGGTGGGGCCCCCAGGAGGCCCATGCTCCCATCAATGTCCTGGAATTGAGGGCGATCAGGTTGGTTCTGTCTCAGCTGACCACACAACTTCGGGGTCGGGCTGTTCAGATCCGCTCGGACAACCAGACGGCAGTTGCATACATCAGTCATCAGGGAGAGAAGCGAGCCCTCAAGGAAGTGTCCGTGATACTGTCTTGGGTGGAAGAGTATTTCCCCTGCATCTCGGCGGTTTCCATTCCGGCGGTGGAGAACCTGGAGGCAGACTCCGTGAGCAGGGGAATGTCTCGGCTGGGGGGAATGGTCCCTCAGCAACAGGGTTTTTCACTCCCTGTGACTCCGCTGGGGTCAGCCGGATGTGGATCTGTTTGCGTCCTGTCACAATCACAAGCTTCCCAGGTTTGTCTCCCTGTCTCAGGACCCTCTGGCCTTCGGCACGGATGCCCTAGCAATGCCTTGGACGGAGTTTCGGCTCCTCTATGTGTTCCCTCCATTCCCTCTGCTGGTGGCCCCCTGTTGGCCAAAGAGGGTGTGGTTCGCAGACGTCGTGCAGTTGGCAGTAGATCAGTATGCCCTGCCCAAGGATCCAGATCTGCTCACTCAGGGACAGCTGTGCCATCCCAATTTACAAACGCTGGCTTTAACGGCTTGGCTGCTGAAACCTCCATCTTGATGGATAAGGGTTTTTTTTTTTTTTGGAAATGTTTCTGCTCTCGTATGAGTGTATGAGCGATTCTATGCATGCATTGCAATCCTTCTGTAAAGTTTCCGTTCGTTCGTACGGCAGATTACGAATACGAGGATATAATTTTCCAGCGTGACTTTTCCATTTCATTTTCACATGTTACAACGTAGGCTTTCGTTTTTGCCCTTTTCCCATCGTATCCTCCCACGAATCCTTTACGTTTCCCGTTAGATTCTGTTTCCCTTTTTCAATAAATATTCGTCCAGACGGAAATCCTTACGATCTTGCGCCTGCGCACTACAAACTTAACTCATTAAAGTGCTCGCCTACATATTTGCCACCCTCACTTCTGCTATAATGTTTAGCTAAATCACTTAGCACTGTCCTCCATCTTCCCTTTTGGACCCTTAAAGCTCACCCAAACCACTTAGCACTATCCTCCATCTTCCCTTTTGGACCCTTAAAGCTCACCCAAACCACTTCGCGGTTAGGTTCTTTTTCCATTTTAGCCCTCTAAAACTTACTCATATCACTTCTCGGTCATGTGAATATTCATCTTTAAATATTTCTGGGCCCATTAGTTTTGTGTTAATGTAATGACACTGTAAAATTTTTTTTTTTATTCCATCATAAAATATAAAATGTTTAAAATTTTTTTTAATTCAAATTTTTACAACTATAAAAAACAAAATACATAGCAATGGCAGGCAACAATAACATTATTCTTCATCTGTGGTCCCCAACGAGTTGCGCAGCTCCTGCATCTCGCCCACCAACTGAAAAACCCTGACACTCAGTTGTGCCACTCTGGCACGTGTGGTCCCTGTTAAAAAACGTAAATTAGAATATTGGTATAACCTTGTTGGGGTCATACTGCAGTGCCTCCCCCCCCCCCGTATGGTCCAAACACCTAAACCTGGACTTCAAACGCCAGAGGGCCCTCGCCACCACGGCCCGGGTTTTGCATAGTGCCCGATTAGAGAACCCCTGGCCCGCATTCTGCATGCAACGAACGGGCATCAGGAGCAAGGGCAGGAGTGGATATCCAGAATCCCCTGAAAGAATTTAAAAATACTAACATAAAATACACATTCTAAGCTACAATATTGTTTAACATGTCATCAAGGGCTAAAAACAGCCTTAGGTTAAGACATGAGTCATCAACTATATTCATTGCCGTACAGTGAAAATGGATTAATGGAATGTGAGCAAACTTACCCTGGAGCCATCCACCAGATAATTCTCCTGACTCAAACTGACGAAATTAGCCGGAGCTCTGCAATATATAAGCATCATGGGACGACCCTGGATGCCCTGCAAGAACACTGAGGAATCGCATAGCTGAACCAAACACTGCTTGTATGTTGTGCGAGTGGCACATCTGGCGGTTCTTGCAACCAAATATAAAATAATTACACAAAGCAAAGGTAACCGACTAAAACAATAACTCCTACAACAAATTAAACCGGACCTTCAGCATGATTTAATGAAAAGCCCAAACTCTTAAAAAATGGTTCCCCAGCATCTAAAATTAATATATTTTACCTTTTTAGTCACTAACTTATTATTCTTTCCCCCACTGGGCTGCAACTCTGTTCAGGAATTTAGGATACGGGCGCCGCCATCTTGACTCAGAAGCATCACACTTACTGAGGAGAGGAGAGTGGTATAAGGTACAGGGGGGCGGGTTATAGCTTTGCTTTGCTCAGACAGAGCAGAGCTGGGGTCAGGTAACGGTCAGCAGTCCCAGAATGCAGAGCAGCAAAGTCAGGAGGCACTTCCTGTTTGCAGGCTGCCTGATAAGATGGCAGCTTCCATAAGCCGCCATCTTGGATGTTTAAAGGCTCATAACATGCAGTAGATGCAGGTAGGATGATTTTTAATGTGAGCAATCTGTATGTACAGGGTGTGGGAAACATATAAGATAGACTCTTATACAGAGTTAAGGTCCGCTTTAAGATTCAAGTTCAGCAATCCAAATATAATTCACAAAGGACATAAGTCTAAAAAAATATAGCAATTATATGGATGTGTGGGAAAATAAATGTTTACATGCTAAGGACTAATTAAGTGCAGCATTAAAATGCATCTATAAGGCATACATGAAATGTATTGATTCAGGTATGCATTGCTATACAATTTATGGCCTCGGCCATGCTGATACATGCAATGCCTTGGTGCTAAAGGCGCGCAGACTCCTCCACATAGCCGCAAAACATGTTCAAAAATAGCAATCCGAGCCCTCAAAGGTCCCGTAAGTGGATCAGAAATTAATCGGATTTATAGGGTGGTGGTCCGTCGGAAATCAGCTCTCTGAATCAGACATAAGCCCATCCCAACAACGTAAGTTATCTGAACGAACGAAAAATATCAGATTTTGTTTGGAAAATGATCCGAACTAACGGAAATGATCCGATTTGCTTCCGTTCATCGAAAGCGCATATACACATTTTCCCGACCGTTCGTACGAATGCAAAATGACCGAAAAAAAGCAAAAAAATGACAAACACCCACAAAAACTTTCACAGACAGCTACGGAAGTCCAGACGAATGTGTCTCTGAATCGAGCCTATTGTTCTGCCTTCCTTGTGTCCTAACCCTGCTAATTCCAAGGAGCGGACCCTTTACTCTTTGGATGTTGTCAGGGCTCTGAAGTTTTATTTGGTTGCTACTGAGTCTTTCAGGAAGTCTGACGCTCTTTTTGTTCTTCCTGCTGGACCTAGGAAGGGTTTGCCTCCGGCTAAATCCACTATCAGCAAGTGGATCCGTCAGGCCTATTCTGCTAAAGGGAAGGAACCTCCTTTTAGGATTACTGCTCATTCTACCCGTGCTATTGGTGCGTCTTGGGCCTTTCAGCACCAAGCTTCTGTTGAACAAGTTTGTAAGGCCGCAACTTGGTCTTCTGTTCATACTTTTTCCAAGTTTTACAAGGTTGATGTTAAGGCCTCAGCGGATGCTGCTTTTGGCCGCAAGGTGCTTCAGGCGGAAGTGACTTGAACTGACGGTCGTTACTTATTAGGGATCCCACGCTACTTTTGGACACTGCTTTTGGATGTCCCAACTGTTATGAATACTGAAGCAGGCCATGCCATGCAATTAGAAAAAGACAATTCTGTGAGTACTCACCTGTAGAATTGTTTTTGCTCTTGCATGGCACGGCCTGCTTCACCCCACCCTTGTTATTGTTATTCTTGGTTGCCTCTTTATGGTGATTGTTCCAAGTTAATTGGGGTTTTTACCTTTTTACATTTTTTACCTTTATTCTCTCCCGGCTTCTTGTCTCACTGCTTGTCTACGCTGGGAACTCTATGGTTAATCCCGTTTTTATAGGGGGCCAGGAAATGCCACAACTCTTCTGCAGTACACTGCGCCAGCTTGTGGCGGAATAACCCAACTGTTATGAATACTGAAGCAGGCCGTGCCATGCAAGAACAAAAACAATTCTACAGGTGAGTACTTACAGAATTGTCTTTTTAACCTTTGACTTGCCAATCACTTTAATTTGACCTCCAACTCTAGGTAGCGAAGACTCATGGAGGAGCCAATGCCCACAAGCATGTGGCCTATCTGTGGGCAAAGAGCTTGGGCGGGGAAGCAGCGGTCAAACTCCTGACCAAATTCAACCTTTTGGAGACCGCCATTGACCACGCTGCTGAGAACTGGTGAGTGTGATTACCAGTTGGTCATTGTTCTTTATTATTATCCTGTGGTGGGAATTATTTCTGATTTTCTCTGGACGCAATCCTCTGACAGCAAGCCCAAGACTGTGCAGCGCTTTCTTAATACCTCTACATTCCCCTGCAGCAGGCTGCTATTTCAGCACCTCACATGACCACCAGTAACCATTTATGACTGGGGGTCCTCTTTAACCCTATAGAGCTCCACTGACACAGCCACCTGCTCAGGAAAATGTCTGAAAGGGCTGGGGCTTGTTTTTTCCTCATTCCTAAGTCTGTGTTATGCTACCTGCCTGTCATGCCAGACCCTCATCATTTATTTTAAATACTTAATATTAATATATTATATTGTAATAAGAATATTGTACATTACCTTTCAAGAGTTTCACTGTCTTGGATTTTGTTCCTCCTGGTTGGGGAATCCCGATTTGGGATGCCCTGTATTTGTATCCCGGGGATCGCCTGTAAGCTCACCTTTTTCTTGTACCCACGGTTTATGCTCAGCCAATCAGGGGTGCTCGTTGCATTCAGCACTTGCTGCAGTGAGCTCAGTGCGGCAAAGGAAATCTGAATGGCGCGAGCACCATCGACTGCATCTCAGGCTCTAGTTGTGGGCGTGCCTGCGGTGGCCATTCAGAAAGGCCTAGCACGCGTCTAGCTAGGGGAATGCTGGGGTTGCATCCACGGCACAGGCTTGTGGAAGAGGTGAGGAAAACAGCCGTTGCGGGGCAATTCATACAGTGAGGCATATTTGGAATGCCCCACAAAGAGGCAGACCACCATCCTAAGAGTCTTATAGACTATAGTCTATATAGCTGTTCCTCTTTAGCTTTTTACACCCTCACTCCATCCGTCAATGCCCTGACATTTGTTATATCACTTTGCTGAATCTTTCACATTATCCTTTCCCTTCCTATGTTTCAAATGGGAGGGCATGCTGAGGCTTATAGTGCCATAACTGGTGGTGGCAAAGCGAAACCAGGAAGTTGCCTCATACAAATATGAAATGCTGACATACTATAGACAAAGGTGCATTTGATGCTGCAGCTGCATCTCGTGTCTCTTAGGCAGCCGTCCCTCATGGCTTTACCCCAATTTATTTAGCCCCACCCCCTCTATGATAATGATCTCTGGTGGCATGATTTGTTAACAAGGTTTGGGTGAGTATACCATGCTGCATGCATCTTTTGGCTTCCGGAGTTACCTTTTAACGTGAATGTTGTGACTGAACAGTGTGGTCTTCTGTTGTGGTTCCTCTTACGCCCTCCTGATTTTATTTTAGCACTTTTGAGTTTGCGTTTGAGCTGAGCCGCCTGGCGATGAAAGAAAAGCTTCCCGACATCCACCTAAAATACGCCATGTTCCTGGAGGACGAGGTATGCCGCCCATTCCTGTACACAAGGGGGCGGGGCTGTGTGTGGGTGTGGGTGAGTATGATCTGACTCATCTCTGCCATATTATAGGGGAAGTTCAATGAAGCCGAGGCCGAGTTTGTTAAAGCTGGAAAACCCAAAGAAGCCGTCCTCATGTAAGTGTGCTTTCATCCCGTGATAATGCATATCAGGCACTCCTGTAACACATGACATCAGGGTCGATTCGTGGTTGGTGGGCAAAAACACCCAGACGGATCGCAAAATATTCCGCATGCGCCTAGGCGCATGGTTCATGGCTGCATGCGCAACTGTGGATCGCACCAAATGGCCATCGCCCGGGAGTGCAAATGGCCTCTTCTTGCGCCTTTCACACAGAAAGTCTGATGTTTTGAAGTGCAAATGGCGCCGCCCCATGCGCATTTGGCCTGGCTAAGCGCTCAACTGCCGATGGTCCCCCATGTTTCTCCCCTTTACTTTACTTTACTGTTTCTCCATAGCGATTTGATCTCTCCAGCTTCTGTGTTTTCTGCGAAGCTCTATTCGACATTTCAGAGTGTATTCTCTGGAGAACCTGTGTTAACTGATTCCAGTTAACTTAGGGTTTTTTCCCAATGCTTTGTCCCAGTTGTTCTCTTCAACCCCCCCCTCCCCTGTTTGATTTGCATATTAATGCTTAATAATTTAACTATCCTTCATGACAACCCACAGAGAACTAAGAGGTCGTCATGAAGGATTCTTAGAAAAAACGTTACCAGTAGGTCTAACAGGGGTTTTCTCCCTTCATCCTTCATGGCGACCCCTTAGTTCTCCATAGTTCATCATGAAGGATTCATAGAAAAATCGTTACCAGTAGGTCTAACAGGGGTTTTCTCCCCTCATCCTTCATGGCGACCCCTTAGTTCTCCATAGTTCGTCATGAAGGATTCATAGAAAAATTGTTACCAGTAGGTCTAACAGGGGTTTTCTCCCTTCATCCTTCATGACGACCCACGGAGAACTAAGGGGTCATCATGAAGGATTCTTAGAAAAAACTTTACTAGTAAGTCTCACAGGGGTTTTCTCCCTTCATCCTTCATGGCGACCCCTTAGTTCTCCATAGTTCGTCACGAAGGATTCATAGAAAAATCGTTACCAGTAGGTCATCCTTCATGACGACCCACGGAGAACTAAGGGGTCATCATGAAGGATTCTTAGAAAAACCGTTACCAGTAGTTCTCACAGGGGTTTTCTCCCTTCATCCTTCATGGCGACCCTTTAGTTCTCCATGGGTCGTCATAAAGGATTCATAGAAAAACCATTACCAGTAAGTCTAACGGGGTTTTCTCCCTTCATCCTTCATGAAGACCCCTTAGTTCTCCATGAGTCATCATGAAGGATTCATAGAAAAACCATTACTGGTAAGTCTAACATGGGTTTTCTCCCTTCATCCTTCATGATGACCCCTTAGTTCTCCATGGGTCGTCATGAAGGATTCATAGAAAAATCGTTACTGTTAAGTCTAATGGGGATATTTTTGGGGGTAAACTTTGGGGCACAAAATCCACATTTTTTGTGTTTTTACCTTAATTTTTGTGTTTTTTGACCACTTAACATTTTTTTCTACCCAAAACAAAAAGAAAAGGGTTCAATCCCTAAAAAGAACTTGCGGCTGACACTTTCATTGTTAAAAAACATGCCGGATGCTGCCAGCATGTGTTTTCAGAATGAAATAAGCCTGTTACTCATTGGGATCGGCAGTTTCCTCCAGATATTTGCTGGAGGAAATTCACTCTTCAAATCATTTTTTTCTGCCCTCTAAACAAACCATAAATCAGTCGCAGGTGCCACTTCGGGGCGCCAAATTTGCTCTTGTGTAATTTGGGAGGTGCAAGTTTGTGCTTTGGTGGGTGCATGGGCGCACTAAAATGCACATCAAATTTTGACGACCATAAATCGACCTTATTGTGAGATTGCAAATATAAGATCCATAGATACCGAGATGTTTTACGCCACATAGGTTCAACATTTATCCTCAAGGGCCACCAACAGGCAGCGTTTTGCAGATCTCCACACTGCTGCCCAGGTCATGTTATTAGTGCTCAGATAGAACTATAGACTAGAGCTTATTACTACCTAGCTTTTCCCCACTCTCTCAACACAGCTATGACCCTTAAACATAACATTTATGATGGCTGGAGCTTTCATTTAAAGTGGACCAAAAGCGGCCCTGGAGTCTATAAGACTCTATAAGACTCTAGAATCGTCTGATTCCCTCCCTCCATGAATCCAGATTAGGGATGCCCCAATGTGTGAAAACCCTCAGGTCGCCCAGTAAACTCACCTGCTCCGGACCAGAGATCTGCTATACCTTTAGCGGGGCGTGCACGCACCAGGCATTTGTATATGCACGCACCCTGTTAGAGGGTAGCAGGAATGCAACCGCCAACGCTCTCGGGTAGACTCTTAGCTGATTTGACACGTGCAGAGCCAACCACACTGATTGGATGAGAGCATGCGCATGTGTCATAGGACTGGGGAAAAGTGAGTTTACTGGGCAATCTGGGGGCTTTCACACAACGGGCTATCCCGAATCGGGGCGCCCTGGGTTCAAGGACCAAAACCCGGGATAGTCAATCTTTAAGACCGGTTGCTCTAACACTTTGTTTTGGGATCCCACATATCTTGGTTCTCACACATGTGACCCACTAGCTATATTGCCATTGTTTTACAAGACCTGACTCTCTCCACAACCAGGACTGGGATGCAGCGCAGAGACCTCTATGATCTCGGAAGGTCCATAGCAGAGGCTGAGGTTCAGAGCAGATTTACCTGCATAGTATGTGTTCCTCACTCTGTCATCACAGCAACGACTCTTTCATCCACGTCTCAGTCAGTGACATAAGCTATCTGAGAGGCCTTAGCCCCATGCAGATTTTATGGAATAGCAGGCATATGCTGTTCTGTGCTGTGCTGCTTCTTAAAAACCCAGTCCCACAGTCAAAATGGCCTTAAATCTCTTGCCAGGAGTAGGAAGCCATAACCTGTAATGCCTCATCACTAAAAGATCTTAGGCTGCTTGCGCAGCGTATATATGTGTACTGGTCCATTAAAATGAATGGGCAGCATTTTCGTGCTGTGACTGCGATGCCCAACGCAGCGCAAGAGGATAGGTCTGAATAGAGCCTTAAACAATTGTATCGAACTTGTAAACTACTGTTTCAATGCTCTGCAGCTGCGAAATCTATTGATACAATGTAACAGTGTCCCTTTCTCACACACAGAATTCCTCCAGCACCTGTTTACTTTGTGTGTGTGTGTGTGTGTGTGTGTGTGTGTGTGTGTGTGTGTGTGTGTGTGTGTGTGCAGCGTGATTACAAGCTTCCCTGTGTTTCTGAGGTATATAACTCTTTGTTGTGGGCTTCTGCTGGCACAGCTCCCCACTCATGCTCAACTATAAACAGGACCTGTTTTTAACAGGCATGTGCTATGGGATGCTTTTATGTTGTTCACTTTGTGTCTTCCAGGTGGGCCCATTGATATTAAGGGTTGTGGTTCCTCTCGGCCTCTTTTTTTTCAAAAATGATTTTCAAGGAATGGGAAAGGCCTAACAAGTTACCGTCGGTGCCTAAGGGCCTGGACAGGCGGTATTCCTTTTCCGAGGAGCTGGTCCGGCTATGGTCCCGTCCTCCCGAGGTGGATGTCCTTGTGTCGGGTCTGTCCAACACTACGGTCATGCCTTCAGCCGAAACTGCTTCCCTACGTGATCCAGCTGACAAGCGCATGGATCGGTTGGTCTGTCATGCCTTCACCTTGCTGACCAAGAAGGCACTCACTAGTATCCCCTTTGTGGGTCACAGGCGATTTGGGGAGCGTCTGGACCTCCTGGTCAAGAACGGAAGACTCCCTCAGCGACGAAAGTCTGCGCGGCCCTTTCGCTCCTTCGAGGAGGAAGAGGCTCTTCATTTTCAGGTGCTCGCAGAGATTCCTGGTGACGAGGTAGGTCCCGCGGCCGACCCAATCCCTCCTGGGGATCCAGGCCCAAGCCCCCTACCAAGGCCCTCTGGCATGAGGGGGCGCCCTCACCCATCTGGGTGGGGGGACGGCTTCTACTATTTGATCACGTCTGGAGATAGCGCGTCTCAGATCGGTGGATTCAGGAGGTGGTTTCCTCCAGTTACAAAATAGAGCTGGCAGTCTGGCCGCCCTCAAGATTTCTTCAGTCACGGATTTTCCAGAACCCATTGACAGCACAAGGCCTGCGGTTGGCTGTCCAACACCTTCTGTTGTCAGGTGTGATTTGTCCCGTGCCTCGGCAGGAACGGGGTCAGGGGTTTTACTCCAATCTGTTCACGGTGCCCAGGAAGGAACGCTGAGACCCATCCTGGACCTGAATGGTCTCAACAGGTTTGTTAGAGTCAGACATTTCCGCATGGAGACCTTACGGTCCTCAGTGAGCTTGCTTCGACCTGGCAACTTCTTGACCACGGTGGACATCAAGGATGCTTATGTGCACATCCCTATATTCCAGGGGCATCAGAAGTTCCTGAGGTTTGCGCTGGAGGATCAGCACTACCAGTTTGTGGCGTTGCCATCAGCCCCCCCGTGTATTCACCAAGGTACTGGCGGGCGTCAGGCTATCCTGAGTATCCAGGGCATTCGTGTGCTGCCTTATCTGGGCGATTTACTGATTGCGGCTCAGTCTCTTCTTCAGGCCAAGAGCGACACCCGGACCGTGTTGTCCACTCTCGAGAATTTCGGTTGGGTAGTCAATTATCCCAAGTCTTTAATCACTCCCTTGATGGTGGGGTATTTTCTGGGCATGATGTTGGACACCTCTCTGGCCGGGATATTCCTGCCATAGCAGAAGGTGGTGGGTCTTCAGACGCAGGTGCAGGCCTTGCTGTCTTGTCAGCAACCATCTGTCCATCTGGGGATGAAACTGTGGGCCTGATGGTGTCATGCTTCGAGGCAGTGCCCTTTGCTCAGTTCCACTTGAGACCTTTTCAGTTGAATCTGTTGACCGGTTGGGATCGGACGCAGGAGTCACTGGAACGGGAGTTTTCACCTATTTGTGCCCAGACACAATCACAAGCTCCCGAGATTCGTCTCCCTGTCGAGAGATCATCTGGCCTTTGCCACAGACGCTCTGGCAATTCCTTGGATGGAGTTCAGGCTCCTTTATGCGTTCCCTCCGTTTCCACTCCTGTGCCGAGTGCTGCGCAACATAGCCCAGGAGGGGGTACCAACCATCCTGGTGGCTCCTCGCTGGCCGAGGCGGAGTTGGTTCGCGGACATAATTCAGATGTCAGTCATTCACTACATCTTGTCCGATGATCCAGGCTTCTCACACTGGGGTCGCTGCGGCACCTCAATTTACAGACACTGGCTTGATGGCCTGGCTATTGAAACCTCAATCCTGACGGACAAGGGGCTGTCAGCCACGGTTGTTCAGACCATGATTCAGATGCGGAAGAAGTTTTCTTCCATGATATATTAGAGTTTGGCATGCCTACATTGCTTGGTGTGAATCCAAGAGCCTTCCTTGTCGCACTTTCCCTATCTCTAGGATTTTGGCGTTTTTTACAACACGGCTTAGGCTTGGGTCTCCAGCTGAGCACCCTCAAGGGCCAGGTCTCGGCCTTAGCCATATTCTTTCAGAGATCCATTGCCAATCATAGACTGATCAAGCCTTCTTCCAAGGGGTTACCCATGTACGCCCACCGCTTAAACCTGTATTACCAGTGTGGGACTTGAATCTGGTGCTTTCTGCTCTCCAGGGTCCCCCCTTTGAGCCCTTGTGTGATACTGCATTGTCTATTTTGCCCTAAAGGTGGTATTTTTGATACCTATCACCTCGGTGCGTCGCGTGTCAGAGCTGGACGCGATTGGTGTGAAGCCTCCTTACTTTGGATGACATAGGGATAAGGTGGTGTTTCGCTTTAACCCTTTTTTTCTGCTTAAGGTCATGTCTCCTTTTCACCTTAATGAGGAAATTGTCTTGCCTTCCTTGTGTTCCTTCAGGAAGTCGGATTGTCTTTTTGTCCTCTCCGAGGGGTCTAGGAAGGGCTTGCCTCCGGCCAAGTCCACTCTCAGTAAGTGGATCAAACAGGTGGTGGTACAAGCATATTCTGCCAAGGGGAAGGAACACCCTTTTTCATGTCACAGCTCATTCTACTAGAGCTATTGTTGCTTCCTGGGCTTTTATGCACCAGGTCTCTGTTGAACAAGTTTGTAAGGCCGCCACTTGGTCTTCAGTTCATACCTTTACAAAGTTTTTACAAGGTTGATGTTAGGGCCTCAGCTGATGCTGTCTTTGGCCGAAAAGTGCTTCAGGCGGTAGTGAAATGAACTACATGCTGTTTCGCACTGGGGATCCCAGCCTAATGGACACTGCTTTTGGATGTCCCAACTTACTTCTGGGATGACCTGGACTGGATATAGTGAAAAATACAATTCTGTGAAACTCTTCTGTAGAATTGTTTTTGAATGTATCCAGTCCAGGTCGTCCCACCCCGCCCTTATTCATTATATCTGGATTGCCTGTTATGGTGATTGCCATTTTTATATTGGACCGTTGTCCTTAGTTTGATGGAGAGAGTATATGCTTAAGCTATGTGAAGTAACATGGTTTCTTGGCCTCCTGGTCTGTCTCTTTTCTTACTGCTGTTTAACCACTGGGGAATCATAGAGAGGCACCTGTTTTGTGGGAGGCCGGGAGGAGCAACAGCTTTTGATCCTGCAGTCAGGCGCCACCTAGCGGTGGATTACTCAACTGTCATTACTTCTGGGACGACCTGGACTGGATATATTCAAAAACTTCTACAGGTGAGTTTCACAGAATTGTATTTTTATTGATTCTGATCTCCATCCATCACACTTACACCACTGATCGTCAGGGGAGAGGGTTTAGAGGAGCAGTTTATTAAGCTTTCTTTTATTGACTGGAGGTCCACTTTAAGACCCCACGACTCTAAAATGTAGCATGAAAATCATATTTTTGGAGCCCTCTTATATTGCAGTAAATTGATCCCACTTGATATCTTGACAATGTTCTACCAGACCTGACTCTCTTCTGACCACGCCACTTCAGGGCCTGAAAAGTGTCACATGATCCCTACAGTGGGACTTATGCTGTTCTGGGACCTCTATTCACTTTTTTTCATGTCTGGGGTTATTTTTTTTAACCATGGATATTAAATGTTATATTTTATGGGAGGAGCTGGATATTTTCCTGTGACCACTTCAAGTTGAGGAGGACCCCCCTCTTTCCTGGCTTCCATAGTGGATTAGGTGAGCTGGATATAACTTAACTTTTCTTGCACAGGTACGTCCACAACCAGGACTGGGACGCGGCGCAGAGGGTGGCCGAGCTCCATGATCCGGGCAGCGTCGGCGATGTCCTGGAGGGCCAGGCTCGCTTTGCCTTTGAACAGAAAGACTACCAGAAGGCAGAGGCCTTCTTACTACGAGCTCAAAGACCCGAGCTTGTGGTTCGACATTACAAGGTGACCGCTAGTGGTGTTGGGGGGAGGAGCCTGAGCATGCAAGTGGCGTGTCCTCATTTATCTTCTATTGCTTATTAGGAGGCCGGCATGTGGAGCGACGCTATCCGTATCTGCAAGGAGTATGTTCCTGCCTTGCTGGAGCAACTGCAGCAAGAATATGAGAGGGAGGTGACCAAGAAAGGAGCCAGGTAAGGAGGGGCTTGTGTGTGTGAGCTGCCGCATAGTCGCCCAGGTAAGTTAGGACTATGCATTGTGGGACTAAAAGTGGCAGCTTCTCCGAAACTCTTCTACAGAGTTAACTACATAGAAGTGCTTGCCAACTAAACAGGATTATCCAGGCTAAGTGTGAAATTGAAGCAAGGTTTCCTTACCTAGCTTGCTTTCTGTAGACACACCCCCATCTTTTTTTTTTTTTTTTTTTGAAGGACCACTTTTTTTGCGCACTGTGAGGTGGTTGTAACTGCACCTCTCCTGCAGCAGACTGTGTGGGATATACCATTGCCTCTGCAGGGGGTTCTAACTATTGACCACGCATGTTAATAAAAACAAAAGGGTACTCGTATTTTGTCCCCCACAGCTGATTGATCCAACTCCATGGGTCAGCAACTGGATGGCATTCTGCACCACCCTGGGCCTAAATATTAGTTGGCTGTGCTTTTGTGTGCTAATCATGCCCGCTGCCCGTCACAGAAGCACTTCTATGCCCTCTCCATTCTCTACATGACCCGTGCTTACTAATGTAGTAAAATATACCTGTAATAACTGAAGTGATAGGATAGAATAGCAACCAGGAACAGCCCCCCCATGGTAATACTGCTTCCTGGTTGGGAGAGACCTACCCTAACTATATACCCAGAACCCAATACTCACCCTGGCAGTCTGCAAGGGAGTATAGACTGGGTTGTGTGGGAACCCCCCGGGAAATCCAGAATCTGGGCAGGCAAGTGGTGATTCCCTGGCACTGATGGACTAACAGGAGTTAGGTTGCAGAGACATGTAAGCCAAATGTCATAGGCAGGTAATCATGGTCAAAGTCCATAGCAAAAAGTTGTTGCCTTGGCAGCAAAGAATCGTAAGCAGGGGTCGTGGACAGCCAGCTGTTCAAAATCTAGGTTGGCAACAAGTAAACAAGGAAATCAAAGGACTCCACCACCATCTTGGTGCCTCCGCTACCTACCTCTCCCCTCCCAAGAGCTTATTTTAGCAGACTTCCATAGTGTGTCTGCAGGGATTTCCTAATTATCATAACAATAGCACACTGGAACCTCCGGCTTTCGCTCTTCAGCCCGGGTCATACTCCAGAAAGGAAGGTCATGTAAAGAAGAAGGGGTTAGTAAATAAGTACTGTGGGCGCTCAGAGGGCACAGTCCCAATCTTACCTTGCAACTGTTGCTTTAGATCTGATTTTCCTATTTGGCCTAGTGCTGCCAGGGCAAACTCTATCACTTGATATAAAAATGAGCTGCTATAATTAAACTCTATAAAATGGAAATGTCTTCTCCCTTTAGAGGCACAGAGGCCCTGATAGAACAGGCCAGAGAATGGGAGCAGGCAGGAGAGTACGCCCGGGCTGTGGACTGCTACCTGAAGGTGAAGGATCTGGACAACGCAGCACTGCTGGAAAAGTGCTGGATGAAGGTACGATGGTCGGCAATGGCTGCTTATACCTTTCTTCTCATGTCTTAAAGCAGACCTCCAGTCAAAAGAGCAAAGCTTAGTAAGTTGCTCCCCTCAAGCCCCACTCTGGCAATCCGTGAAGTAAGCTATATGAGAGGGCTTAACCTCATGCAGATGTGAAATAGCATACAGATGCTGTTCTCCTGAACTGAATGGGAGCAGCCATCTTGTGTTACATCTGAGAGCCCTGCTTCTGAAAAACCCATCGCACAGTCAAAATTGCCTCAAATCACTGTGCAATCATCCCCAATTTCTAGCCAGAAGTAGTAAGCCATCAGCTGTAATGACTCATCATTGCTCTGCCCACAACAGAGATCTCCTAGATACATTGTAGATACATTGTTTCCACTTTCTGGATGCTCTGGCTGCAGCACAATTAAGAGAACATGATGATACATAGTAAATGTTTCCCCCTCACATATAGATTTCCTTTGCTACAGCAGCTGTTTGTTCAGTGTGTGTGTGCAGCATGACAGACATGATGTCTCAGGTTTCTGAGGCATATATTTATCTGGTTGGTGTGGGCAACTGCTGACATAGCTCCCCCGCATGCTCATGTCTAAGCAGGACTGTCAGGTGTGTAGCCAGATGAGTGTGTCCATGTAGTTCAGGAACACATCCGCATCCTATCTGCATGGGGTAGTCATCGGTAATGGAGTGGCTTAGGGGAGCAATTTACTAAACTTTCTTTTTCTGGAATCCAGCACGGGCTGCTTCATCTGTAATTCTTCACATTTGGGTAATCCGCCACCAGGTGGCGCAGTTGACTGCAGGAAGACCTGTGGCTCCTCCCGGCCCATAAAAGGGCAGGAATTACCCAGAAACCCCAGAGTTTTTCTGCAGTCCTGACTGCGAAGACAGAAGATGCTCGCTCTGTTTGATCGCAGGTGAGCGGGGCATCCCGAGCCCGTCGGCCCTGCAGGCCTATTTCCACCTGTTCCGGACCCTTTTTTCTGCCTCCCAGCTTCGGCTGTCGGTTCAGGTGATGATAGGGGAACACCTCAGGGCCGGGTGTTCACAGAGCTTTGCTCTGGGCCGCAGACCCTGACCCAAAGGGTAGCCGGCCATAGGCTATGGTGAGCCTATTGGAGGGGGGGAGAAACCACCCTGGCCTTATTCATCTCACAAGCTTTATTCTTCCTGGAGCGTGCGTGCTTGGTGCTTACTGTGCGTGTGTGTTTTCACCTTTTTGTGTTACTTCAGGTGCTTTTCCCGATGCCAGGGGGCGGCCGCACCCCCCGCTGTGCCGTGCTGGCGAGGGTAGTTGGGAGGGGGGGCTTCGTCCTCCTCCTATTCGCGCGCTGCCGGGGGACGGGACCGCGCAATGACGCGATTTGCGCCATCAAGCGAGGCCCGCACCTCGAGGTGCCAGCAGTCCTGCGCCATTTTGGCTGCATGTCCCATGCTGCTCCTGTCCCAGATCACCTCTGTCTGCGGGTTATGTTGCTGCTGCTGCTGCTGCTCCCCGGTCGCACCTGCCTGCTGCTGGATTCTGTCTCCTGCCACTTCGGTCCGTGAGTCCGGTCCTTACTGTCATTTTATGGTTGCGCATGTGCTGTGGGATGCTCATTGGTCTTTCATTGTGTTTTCCAGACGGGCCAAATTCTTCCTTTTTTCTGCTTGTGGTTTATCCCGGTCCGATTCCCCCCCCCCTCCCCCACGCTCACGCCCTTTTTTTGTATTAGGGACCCTGCTGGAGGATTCCGGGTGGGCCTTTGCCTGCTACCTGGTATTTGCAGTTGCTTATTGATATTAATCACCATATGGAGGCTTCTGGGGATAGCGAGCTTGAGCGCCCTTCGGGGTGGGCTCAGTTGTGCCTCATGTGTGGGGCATCCCCTGTGAGCGGTCACAGCGTGGTCTGTGTTCCCTGCGCTCAGAGTGTCATTGCAGATCAGGTTGGGGTGAGCGCTACTCTCCCCAGTCCCATCCTGCCCGCAGCATCACCTACTCCCTCACGCCTGCATTTAGCCCCTAGTGAGGGGGAAGCTAGCAGGGGGTCCCATTCGGACCTGGCGCTGCGCGTGGCCAGCCTTGAGCGGCAGTTGGCCCGTCCGGTCTCCGGCAAGGCCTCTAGTAAGAAGAGGCATTTGGAACCAGCTTATTCCCCCTTTGACGATGATGATGACAGTTATGATATTTTTGGCGGCCGTGACTCCATGAAGGAACGTCAGGGCATTTTTCACAGTGATCTTGGGTCTTTCTCGGATGAGGACACTTGGCTCCCTGATGATACAAATAGACTGTTGTTGGCGGTTTTTGAGACCTTGCACATTGTTCCCCCTAAGGCGGTGAAAAAGAAACAAGGTGAGCTTTTCCGCCCTGATAAACAACGCCTAGAGTTTCCGGAGCAGGGACATTTTTCCAAGATGGTCCTTAAAGAATGGGAACGGCCCAACAGGTTGTCTTGGTGCCGAAGGGACTGGATAGACGGTATCCCTTCTCTGCTGAGTTGGTCCGTCTTTGGTCTTGTCCCCCGGAGGTGGACGCTCCCGTCCTGGGGCTTCCCAATACTTCAGTTATTCCGTCTCCTGACACTACTACCTTACGCGACAATGCTGATCGGCGCATGGATCAACTAGCCTGCCATGCTTTCACTTTTGTGGGGGCTGGACTTCGCCCAGTCTGCGTCGCGGCTATTGTTGCCATTGCTATCAAGAAGAAGATTAAGCGCCTTGTTGAGGCCGCCAGATCCCGCAAGCAAGCAGACGAGTATACGGACCTTTTGCTTTGCACTGATTGCCTTTGTGTTATCTGCCATGGATGATGCCTTCCGGCTTGGTGGTAGGGCTTCGGCCCTGCTGGCTGCCATGCGTCGGTCTGTCTGGCTGCGGCAGTGGGCAGCCGACGCTGCCGCTAAGAAGTCCCTCACCGGTCTCCCCTTCACGGGACTTCTTTTTGGGGAGCGCCTTGACTGATTGGCCAAGGATGGTCGGCTCCCTCAGCGTAGAAAGCCTTCTCGGCCCTTTCGGGGGTCTTCTTCCTTTTCGTCCTTCCCGAGGGGGATGTGGCGCATCCTTCCCTGGTGGCCGCAGGGAATCCTGAGGGCGAGGTAGGGCTCTCGGACGCCCCGGTCTCTCCTGGGGATCCAAGCCCCCCACCAAGGCCCCTCAGGCATAAGGAGGCACCCTCACCTATCCGGGTGGGGGGACGGCTTTGGCTCTTTGCTCACGTCTGGAGACAATACGCCTCGGACCGGTGGATTCAGGAGGTGGTGTGTCTGCCGGCTACAAGATAGAGCTGGCAGCTTGGCCGCCCCCAAGATTCCTTTGGTCCCGGATCTCCCAAAATCCCCTGATGGCGCAGGACCTTAGGTTGGCCGTCCAACGTCTTCTATTGTCCAGAGTGATTTGCCCTGTGCCTCTTCAAGAACGGGGTCGGGGTTTCTACTCCAATCTGTTCACGGTGCCCAAGAAGGATGGCTCCATGAGGCCCATCCTGGACCTAAAGGGTCTCAACAGATTTGTCAGGTTCAAACATTTCCCTATGGAGACCTTACGGCCAGGCGACTTTATGACCACTGTGGACATCAAGGATGCCTATTTGCACGTTCCTATCTTCCTAGGGCATCAGAAGCTTCTGAGGTTCACTTTGGGGGATCAGCACTACCAGTTTGTGGCCTTGCCGTTCGGTATCACTTCGGCCCCTCGGGTGTTCACCAAAGTGCTGGCGGGTGTCATGGCCCTCTTGAGGAGCCAGGGCATTTGCATTCTTCCTTATCTGGATGACCTGTTGATTGCGGCTCAATCTTTTCATCAGTCACTCCGTCATTGGTGAGGTCCTTCCTGGGAATGACGCTGGATACTTCTCAGGTAAAGGTGTTTCTTCCTCAGCAGAAGTTAGAGAGCCTTCAGATGCAGGCGCGAGCCCTGCTGTCATGTCCTTGTCCCTCCATCCGTCTGGGGATGCAGTTGGTGGGACTCATGGTGTCTTGCTTCGAGGCTGTACCCTTTGCCCAGTTCCACATGAGACCTCTTCAGTTGAATCTCTTGTCAGTTTGGGATCGGACACAGGAGTCCCTGGAGCAGGTGTTTGCTCTATCCCCTCTGGCCAGGCAGTCTCTCTCTCTGTCAAGAGATCCGCTGGCCTTCGCCACGGACGCTCTAGCCATTTCCTGGACGGATTTCCGACTTCTCTATGCATTTTCTCCCTTTCCTCTCCTGGGTCGGGTGCTGCGCAAGATAGTCCAGGAGGGGGTACCGACCATTCTAGTGGCCCCCCGCTGGCCGAGGAGAGTATGGTTGTCCAGATGGCAGGGGATCACTTCGTCATGCCCGACGATCCAGGGCTTCTTACTCAGGGACAGTTGCACCATCCCAATTTACAAATGCTGGCTTTGACGGCTTGGCTGCTGAAACCTTCATCCTGATGGATAAGGGATTGCTGGCCTTGGTCGTCAGTACTATGATTCAGGCTCGGAAGAAATCTTCTTTGATTTATTATAGGGTCTGGCATGCTTACATTGCCTGGTGCGAGTCTAAGTCTTTTCCTTGTCGCACTTTCTCCATTTCTAGGATTTTGGAGTTTTTACAACATGGTCTGGAGTCGGGTCTACAACTGAGTACCCTCAAAGGCCAGGTTTCGGCCTTGGCAATCTTTTTCCAAAGATCTTTCGCCAATCATAGGCTTGTCAAGTCTTTTTTCCAAGGAGTTACTCATGTACGTCCACCGCATAAGCCCCTGCTACTAGTGTGGGAATTAAATTGGTGCTTTCTGCTCTCCAGGGTCCTCCATCTGAGCCCTTGTGCAATGCTGCGCTGTCCATTCTGACTCTTAAGGTGGCCTTCTTGGTTGCTATCAATTCGGTGCGTTTGAGGATAAGGTGTTATTCTGTCTTAAAGTGGACCAACACCCACCGCTGATCGGCTCCCTGCCTGCGGGGCACCCCAATCGGGGGTGCACGCTGTGTGAAACCCCCCAGGACGCCCACAAATCCTACCTGTTCCTCGTTCCAACGGCGCATGCGTGGGCATGTACGTCCACCGCATAAGCCCCTGCTACTAGTGTGGGAATTAAATTGGTGCTTTCTGCTCTCCAGGGTCCTCCATCTGAGCCCTTGTGCAATGCTGCGCTGTCCATTCTGACTCTTAAGGTGGCCTTCTTGGTTGCTATCAGTTCGGTGCGTTTGAGGATAAGGTGTTATTCTGTCTTAAAGTGGACCAACACCCACCGCTGATCGGCTCCCGGCCGAGGAGAGTATGGTTGTCCAGATGGCAGGGGATCACTTCGTCATGCCCGACGATCCAGGGCTTCTTACTCAGGGACAGTTGCACCATCCCAATTTACAAATGCTGGCTTTGACGGCTTGGCTGCTGAAACCTTCATCCTGATGGATAAGGGATTGCTGGCCTTGGTCGTCAGTACTATGATTCAGGCTCGGAAGAAATCTTCTTTGATTTATTATAGGGTCTGGCATGCTTACATTGCCTGGTGCGAGTCTAAGTCTTTTCCTTGTCGCACTTTCTCCATTTCTAGGATTTTGGAGTTTTTACAACATGGTCTGGAGTCGGGTCTACAACTGAGTACCCTCAAAGGCCAGGTTTCGGCCTTGGCAATCTTTTTCCAAAGATCTTTCGCCAATCATAGGCTTGTCAAGACTTTTTCCCAAGGAGTTACTCATGTACGTCCACCGCATAAGCCCCTGCTACTAGTGTGGGAATTAAATTTTCTGCTCTCCAGGGTCCTCCATCTGAGCCCTTGTGCAATGCTGCGCTGTCCATTCTGACTCTTAAGGTGGCCTTCTTGGTTGCTATCAATTCGGTGCGTTTGAGGATAAGGTGTTATTCTGTCTCAAAGTGGACCAACACCCACCGCTGATCGGCTCCCTGCCTGCGGGGCACCCCAATCGGGGGTGCAAGCTGTGTGAAACCCCCCAGGACGCCCGCAAATCCTACCTGTTCCTCGTGGGCCGCCGCCGCCTCTCGCGCATCCCTCTAGCAGGGCGCGCACCCGCGCCGGCCATTCACAAACACGCCCTGTAAGAGGGACGCACGAGAGGCGGCGGGCGCTCTCACCTTGTCCGTCGGCGGTGATTGGTGGAGCGATTCACGTGAGTTTTTGGGGCTTTCTGGGGGCACCCCCGATCAGAGTGCCCCGCAGAAGTGGACCAACACCCAGGATAGTCAAAATCCTGGGTGTTGGTCCACTTTAAACCTGAATTTTTGCCCAAGGTTGTTTCAGCCTTTCATCTCAATGAGGACATTGGCTTGCCTTCCTTGTGTCCTGCCCCTTCTAATTCTAAGGAACAAAGCCTTCATTCTCGTGATGTGGTCAGGACGTCACTGTCCCCGCGGCCCGCCCCTCGAGGTATACCCGGCGCCATTTTTTCTGGATTCGGCTGCTGCGTGACTGGCGTCTACCTACCGTGGTCCGTGAGTGCCCTTGCGGGCAGTCCTTTATTACCCTTTGTCGTTATACATGTCACTTACGGGGTTCTCTTCACTTATGTCTTTCAGACGGGCCGACCTCTATTGGTTTCTCCCTGCCCTACTCCCTCTATTTAGTTATTAAACTTGTGAGGCCTAGTGTGTAAATTACTCCCACTTCCCTAGCGGGCTATTGGGGCATCCCGGGTTGCTTTTATAGCGTGAATCCCAATCAGCCTGTTGTGCCGCTATAATCACCATATGGAGGCGTCTCAGGATAATGTGCTCGGGGTTCCTTCGGGACAAGCCCGGCTGTGTGTAGCTTGTGGGGTGTCCCCTACTAGTGCTGACAATGTGTGGGTCTGTATAACTTGTGCCCAGCAGGTGCTTGTGCTGCCGCCTGGTTTACCAGTGGCTGGGCCTGCACCTCATATGGCTTCGCCTACTCCCCCAAGCTTAAATTTGACTCCCATTGAGTTGCATCCTAGTGGGGATTCTCAGCCTGATGTGTCTTCCAGGCTGGCTAGTGTTGAGAAGTTGCTTGCTAATACCTTGGCGCGTAAGGCCTCTGCTAAAAAGCGGCACTTGACGCCTGATGTCACTCTTTTCCCTATGGAGGCTGATGAGTTTTTAGAACTGTCTGGCTATACCCCTTTGGAAGAAGGGGAGTTATTCTCTGACTCGGAGTCATCTGATGAGAGGCCCAGGGGTCATGATGATTCTGGCTCTGACCCCTGGGGCCCAGATGATACTGATAGGCTGTTGGCTCAGATTTTTGAGGTACTGTCTATCTCTCCCCCGGTTGCCCCCAGGCAACAGGGGAAATTGTTTCATACTGCTAAGCCACGTTTAGAGTTTCCTGAGCAGGCCCATTTTAATAATCTCATGCTCAGGGAATGGGAGCGCCCCAGCAGGCTTCCCGGTGTACCTAAGAGTTGGGATAAGAGGTATCCCTTTCTTGCTGAAGTGGTGAAGCGTTGGTCATCCCCTCCTGAAGTGGATGCCCCGGTCCTAGGGTTATATAACACCTCTGTCATGCATTCCCCTGACTCTACTACGCTGCGGGATGGTGAAGACAGGCGTATTGATCAACTGGCGTCCCATGCCTTTGCATGTGTGGGGACGGCGCTGCGCCCGGTCTGTGCCTCTGCCATTACGGCTGTGGACCCTACTTAGAAGTATCCTAGATGGTGTCCCTAAAGATGTGTCTAATGAGGAGTTTAATGCACTCTCTCGTTGTGAGGTTTTTTTGTGACTTATGTCCTCTCTGCCTTGGATGATCCCATTAGGATGTGTGGCAGAAACTCTGCCCTGGTGGTGGCTATACGCGCTCGGTTTGGCTGCGCCAGTGGGCTGCTGACAACGCTGCCAATAAAGCTCTCACTGGTTTTCCCTTCAAAGGACTATGCCTGTTTGAGGACCGCCTGGACCTGTTTGCTAAGGGAGGCAGGTTACCCCAGCGCAGGAGGCAGTCTCGGCCCTTTCGGGGACAGGGCTCCTTTTCTTCCCCCTACCGTGGTGCCAGACAGGGGAGGGGGGTCTCCCTTACCGGGGCCCGAGGAGATTTCTGGGGTAGGGTCAGAGGCCGTGGACACACTGGCTCCTCCTGGGGCTCCAAGCTTAAGTCTTCTCCCAAGCCCCATAAGGCATGAAGGGGCGCCCTCACCCATTTGGGTCGGGGGAACGGCTTCAGCACTTTGCTCACGTCTGGAGGCTCCATGTCTCAGACCGGTGGATTCAGGAGTTAGTGTCCTCCGGTTACAAGATAGAGTTTGCTGCCTGACCACCCCCAAGATTCCTCAAATCCCGGATTTCTCAGGACCCTGTGTCAGCTCAGGCTCTGCGTCCAGGGGACTTCATGGCGTCTGTGGACATCAAAGATGCTTACCTTCATATTCCTGTGTTTCCAGATCATCAAAGGTTCCTCAGGTTCGCTCTGGAGGATCAACACTACCAATTTGTGGCATTGCCCTTCGGTCTCACTTCAGCTCCCAGAGTGTTCACCAAGGTGCTGGCAGGAGTGATGTCTCTGCTCAGGTCTCAGGGCATTCGCGTGCTGCCCTATCTGTACAACATTCTCATCACTTACCAGTCCCTCCAACAGGCAGAGTTGGATACTCAGCTGGTAGTGTCCACTCTGGAGTCATTTGGCTGGGTGATCAACCATCCCAAGTCTTCCCTGTCTCCCTCCTTGGTGACATCCTTCCTGGGTATGAATCTGGATACTGTTCAGGCAAGGATTTTTCTTCCTCAGCAGAAGGTGGACAGTCTGCTAGCGCAGGTTCAGTTCCTGCTATCTTGCCCTCATCCCTCCATCAGGCAGGGAATGCAGCTGGTAGGCCTGATGGTGTCATGCTTCGAGGCGGTCCCTTATTCCCAGTTTCACATGGGGCCTCTGCAACTCCACCTCTTGTCAGTATGGGACAAGGATCCTGCGGCCCTGGACCAGGTCCTTGTGCTTTCCCCCCTAGTCAGGCGGCCCCTCTCGTGGTGGCTGGACTCCAGGAACCTGTTGGTGGGCAGATCCTTTCTGGCCCCCTGCTGGGAGACGGTCACCATGGATGCCAGTCTGACAGGTTGGGGGGTTTCTGGAAGTCCCTGCAGTTCCAAGGGCGGTGGGGCCCTCAGGAGGCCCACACACCTATCAACATTCTGGAACTGCGGGCGATCAGGTTGGTTCTGACTCTTTTGACTCATCACCTTCGGGGCCGGCCTGTTCAGGTACGCTCGGACAACCAGACGGCGGTTGCCTACATCAATCATCAGGGAGGGACCCGGAGCAAGAGGGCCCTCCAGGAAGTGTCTCTGATCCTAGCCTGGGCAGAGGACAATGTTCCCTGCATATCAGCTGTGTACATCCCGGGGGTGGAGAATCTGCAGGCAGACTCTCTGAGCAGGGGGACCACTCGCCTGGGAGAATGGTCCCTCTGCAACTGGGTGTTTCAATCCCTGTGTCACCGTTGGGGCCAACCAGATGTGGATCTGTTTGCGTCCCGTCACAATCACAAGCTCCCAGCCTTTGTCTCCCTGTCCCAGGATCCTCTGGCCTTGGCCACGGATGCTCTAGCAATGTCATGGCAGGATTTTCAGCTCCTGTATCTTTCCTCCATTGCCCCTGTTGGGCAGGGTTCTGCGCAAGACTGCTCTGGAGGGGGTGGCAGCAATACTGGTGGCCCCCAGGTGGCCAAGAAGAGTGTGGTTCGCAGACGTGGTGCAGCTGGCAGTAGATCAGTATGCTCTGCCCAGGGTGTCAGACCTGCTCACTCAGGGTCACTTACGCCATCCCAATTTACAAACTCTGGCTTTGACGGCCTGGCATCTTGATGGAGAAGGGGCTTTCTGCCTCTGTAGTTGATACCATTGTAAATGCTAGGAAGAAGTCTTCTTCTTCTATTTACTATAGGGTTTGGCCTTCCTACATTGACTGGTGTGAGTCTAAGTCTCTTCCCTGTCGTGTGTTCTCTATTCCCAGGATCCTGGAGTTCCTGCAGCATGGGTTGGAGCTGGGGCTCCAACTCAGTACTCTGAAGGGTCATGTCTCTGCCCTGGCTGTTTTCTTCCCGAGGTCCTTTGCCCAGCACTCTCTGATCAGGACTTTTTTTCAGGGGGTTACTCATGTGCGTCCCCCACATAAGCCTATGTTGCCTGTTTGGGATTTGAACTTCGTCTTGTCTGCCTTGCAGGGTGCTCCATTTGAACCTGTGTAGGAGGCTGCCCTGGCCATTCTTACTCTCAAGGTTGTCTTTTTGGTGGCTATCACCTCTGTTAGGCGTGTGTCTGAGTTGGCGGCGCTTTCCATCCAGCCCCCCTATTTTGAGAGACACCAGGACAAGGTGGTGTTTCGCTTCAAGCCAGATTTTCTGCCTAAGGTCGTGTCTGCCTTTCATTTTAAATCAGGACATTGTTCTTCCTTCCTTGTGCCCTAATCCTAGTAATGCTAAGGAGAGGGTCTTGCATTCTTTGGATGTGGTTAGGTGTCTGAAGTACTATCTGGTGGCTACTGCTCCATTCAGGAAGACTGATGCCCTTTTTGTGGTCCCTTCTGGTCCTAGGAAGGGTCTGGCTCCTGCTAAATCTACTATCAGCAGATGGATCCGTCAGGCTGTGATTCAGGCCTGTTCTGCTAAGGGGAAGAATCCTCCCTTTCGCCTTACTGCTCATTCCACTCGTGCTATTGGTGCCTCTTGGGCTTTTCAGCACCAGGCTTCTGTTGAACAAGTTTGCAACGCCGCTACTTGGTCTTCTGTTCATACCTTTTCAAAGATTTACAAGGTTGATGTTAGGGCCTCAGCTGATGCTGCTTTTGGCCACAAGGTTCTGCAGGTGGCAGTGGTCTGACCTGTCTGTTGTTACCTTTGGGGATCCCACCCTACTTTTATGGACTTTGCTATTGGATGTCCCAAGAGTAATGACTCTTATCTGGAGCAGGACTTACTGTATACTAAGAATAATACAATTCTGTGATTACTCACCTGTAGAATTGTTATTATGAGTATACAGTACGTCCTGCTCCACCCTTGGTTTTGCATTATCCTGGATCCCCTGTATGGTGATTGTTATCATTGTTATAGTTACTAGAAACATAGAAAGTTGACTGCAGAAGGAGACCATACGGTCCATCTAGTTGGTTCTGTCTTAATTCTCCCGGCTTCTCGTTAACTGCTTTTCAATGCTGGGGATTTGTGGGAGGTCCCGGGTATTTGAGGGGCCGGGAGGAGCCAATTTGCTGTCTCTGCAGTCCAGCGCCAGCTGGCGGAGTAATACCCAAGAGTAATGACTCTTATCTGGAGCAGGACGTACTGTATAATATCAATTCTACAGGTGAGTAATCACAGAATTGTATTTTTCGGAAGTCGGATTCTTTGTTTGTGCTCTCTGACGGTCCTAGGAAGGGCTTGCCTCCTGCCAAATCCACTATTAGCAAATGGATCAGACAGGCGGTGGTGCAGGCATATTCTGCCAAGGAGAAGGAGCCCCCTTTCCGTGTTACTGCTCACTCTTCTAGAGCTATTGGAGCTTCTTGGGCTTTTCAGCACCAGGCTTCTGTTGAACAGGTTTGTAAGGCCGCTACTTGGTCTTCAGTTCATACTTTTTTTTACGTTTTACAAGGTTGATGTTAGGGCCTCAGCTGATGCTGCTTTTGGCCGCAAGGTGCTTCGGGCGGTAGTGGCTTGAACTTCCTGCCGTTGCTCTCCGGGGATCCCACCCTTCTTCCTGGACACTGCTTTTGGATGTCCCAAATGTGAAGAATTACAGATGAAGCAACCCGTGCTGGATTCCAGAAAAATACAATTCTGTGATTACTCACCTGTAGAATTGATTTTATGGAATCCAGCACGGGTTGCTTCATCCCACCCTTGTTATCGTTATCCTCTTTTGCCTTGTTATGGTGATTTTTGTTGAGAGTGTTCCTTTTTTGGCTATATTTTTCTAACATGTATTGCCTCCCGGCTTCTTGCATTACTGCTTTTCAAACACTGGGGTTTCTGGGTAATTCCTGCCCTTTT
Organism: Gastrophryne carolinensis; assembly: GCA_027917425.1. Taxonomy (NCBI): domain Eukaryota; kingdom Metazoa; phylum Chordata; class Amphibia; order Anura; family Microhylidae; genus Gastrophryne; species Gastrophryne carolinensis. Next base: position 35,223,119 of record CM051237.1, on the reverse strand, counting down.
GTGGGCCAGGAGGAGCCACAAGTTTTCCTGCAGTCGACTGCGCCACCTGGTGGCGGATTACCCAAATGTGAAGAATTACAGATGAAGCAACCCGTGCTGGATTGTAGAATTGAATTTTTTTGATTGGCGGTCCGCATTAACATCTCTGTCCAAGAAAAAATAAACCCAGTGGATCTGTACTAGTCGGGTAGAATAAAACTTGACAGCTCCTGAGATCGAGTCCCTGCTGCGTCAGTCACAATGACTACCTACACAAGGCGGCCTATTCACTAACAGGTCCCCGGCGTGTCCCCTCTATTGAAATATATGTTGTGGACGTTTGATTGACGCAACTGACTGACCACACGGAGATCACTGATAAGCTGGTAAGTTTAGTACTGCTGGACTAGGAGAGCTTAGCTGCAGGGAAAAGGGGGGTACAGAGGCAGCAATGCTGAGAGTTTTGAAAATCAGGCTGGGATTTTAAAACTGGTGCTGCTGCCTTTCTCCCTTCCACAGAACAATGTAACAAGTAGGATGAGTAATGCTCTTACATGAGGCTTGCGACTGCTATACATTACAACAAAACATCTCCCTGTTGTGATACATTCTATAGTCACGCACTTACTATTACAATGTAAACAGGTAACAGCTGTTTGCAATGTGTGTGTCACCTCTCCAGCGCACCGATTCTAGATCTGCACGTGTTTTTTGCCTGGACACTCCCTTTAAGTCTGCTATTATGATATTTATGGCTTTATTTTATTTTCTCCAGGCAGCTGAACTGTCCATCAAGTTCCTGGTCCCCAGCAGAAGTCTGGAGGTGGTCCGCTTGGTTGCTCCAAAACTGGTCTCTGCTGGAAGGCACAATGCAGTAAGGAAGAATCAGCTATTCTAGATATTTTAAATTGCAGGGTCTGTTTATACAGAGATGCCCTCACCTGTACTAGAAGTGATCTATTATTTCCGGGGTTATTCTTTATATGGGGTCTTGGAAAACTCAAGCTGGGACAAAAGTCTCAATGGTCACCACTGTTGAAGCTTCAAGCAAGGGATATTCACAGAGAAACACAAGAAAGTGATCAGATCTGTGGATGCCAGCTTAGTTTAAAGCGGAACAAAACCTTGTGCGGCTGGGCCTGGAGCCAAAAAAACACCCTAAAGACGGATGCTGGCCCTCCCCTGGGGCTTCTCAAATTGAGAGGCCACGCTCTGGGCTGAGGCGTGCTCCCACGCCTTTCTACTGGGAAATGGGGGTGTAGCTGCTCCCTATTGCTGAGATCTGTGCTCCTTACCATAGGGGAAACGTGGTAAGGAGAGGTCACCCACACAGATACACACCCTGCTCCCTTTATGAAAGTTTATTGCGGTCCATTGAGGAGTAGAGGTCAGCTCTGCTTAGATTTACACACAGCCAAAAGGTGTCATCAACAAACACATCTGCCCTAATAAACAAAGGGCATCTATCCTTTGATCTGGTAATCACGTTCTTCTTACCTTTCATCACTGTAAGGCCCAGCCATCCTGGCAGGGCAGAGAGTCATAGACATGTAAATCAAGCCATAGGCAGACAGGCTATCCAGTGTTCTATAAATTGTGGACAAATAATGATTACTGCAGAAATAATGAAAAGACAGAAAATGGCCACCTACAAGGGTCATCAAAGACGACTGAAAGGGGCTCCACAGTCGATCCCTTGAGATGTACAGGCTGAGACATGCTCCTACGCCTTTCTACTGGGAAACGGGGGATGCGGCTGCTCCCTATTGCTGAGATCTGTGTCTAAACAGCTCCTTACCATGGCAGAAATATGGTAAGAAGAGAGAGTGGTGAGGAGAGAGCCGCATGTTATATAGATCTCCATTCATTCCGAGCACACACACACACAGGCACACACCCTGCCCCCTTTATGAAAGTTTATTGCGGTCCATTAAGGAGAAGAGGTCAGCTCTGCTTAGATCAACATCAGCAAATGCATTTGTCCTTATTAACAAAGAGCATCTATACATTGATCTGGTGATAATTTTCTTCTTACCATTCCATCACTGTGAGGCCCAGCCATCCTGGGGGGGGGGCAGAGAGCCTTAGACATAAGGCAATCCAATGTTCCATAAAATGTGGACAAATATGATTACTGCAGAAATAATAAGGCTGTACAGAAAATGGCCACCTACAAGGGTCATCAAAGATAACTGAAAAGGGCTCCCCAATCGATCCCTGCAAAAAAAGTGTTTTATAGTTTGTAAAGCTGATAGGGCCCTGTTATTTCTTGTCTGTAGGCTGCCGAGCTATATCTCAATCTGGACCTTGTGAAGGAAGCTATTGACGTCTTCATAGATGGGGAAGAGTGGAACAAGGCCAAGAGGGTGGCCAAGGAGCTGGATTCCAGGTAATACCTCACAAATGCTCTAGATTAGATCTTAGATCTTCTCCTGCAGATGGGTAACCTTTCTTTTCTTCCCATAAGCCTTTATGGCGTTGCTCTTCAGATATCCTCTGCCACCTCGTATCATGCTTTTACATGAATATCCTGAATTCTCCTACATTTCTCAAATCCCATTCTTGTGTATCAACGCCATAGACAGATTAAGAGTGGTGGAGTCCTCTGGGCAGAAATTCTGGTGGAGGCCCCCATACAGTCCTTTATTCCCCCTGTAGAGAGCCCTCTAGGGGCAGTGTCCCCAAAACAGTTTAAAAATATTTACTTCACATATATACTGGAAAAAAGGACTCACCAGCTTGGCGATCCCACAGCGGATTGGGCCGCATTCACTGTCACTGCTGCAGTGCCTAACCACGATTGAAGGATAAGTCAGCAAATCACTACATAGCTGTGGCACAGCTGCTGCACTGATTTGCTGACTAAGCAGTAAGTCAGCTCAGAAGCTGGAAACGCTGATGTTTATTACCACTTTTGGTGGGGTATCAATCACCTAGTGCCCTGAAGGAGCGTTTTTTGGGGGTGGGGGGCTGGACTTCCTATTTAAAGGCACCATAAACCCAAATAAAAAAACAAAAAGGCACTTACCTTTTCTCCCCTGCAGAGGCTCCCACCACTCAGAAACCTCCTGGTCTCTGAATACGAGGGGCAATGTAAGCATGTGTTCCAGTATTATTCGGGCCTAAAAAGGTTCACTGTCGCCAGCTCCACTGTGCCAGTCACAGTGCCTGTGCACACATGCCTCTATTCACTGCAATGGAGCACTACCTTGGCATGCCCCCTTTATTGCTATAAATGGAGGGAATGTACAGTCTTGGTGCCTGGCTGGGGGGGGGGGGGGAAACCAAGTAATTATTATCGAAAGGAGGGGGAGATTAGATAAGAAGGACGGTTCTTGGCTAGCCCACACTTACTACTTGCTCTCTCTCTCTCTCTCTGATTCTGGCCATCAAGGCCCCACATGACCATTGCCAACCAGTCGCGTGGAGGGTTCCGCATTTATGTGCAAGGTGGCCTGGCGAATGAGATTGGCGAATGGGAATGAGATCCTGGTGAAGAAACGAGAAAGTCATATGTACTAGTTGCCAGAGAACATACTTGCATTAAAGCACTACAGTAGGTGGTGAAGGTCCCGTGGTGGTGGACACCCCATATGCCCATTGTATAATCCAGCTCTGATTATTACGGGGTTTCTTCCACTGATTTTACTTTCTATCTATGGCTCTGCTTGTGGTCAAATAACGAGAAGGCGGTATAAACCAGTTACCCCAGAACAAGGCATTAGCATTTCAGCACCACAGTGAGTGGTGAAGGCCCAGGGCAGGAGCCCCATGTGCCCATTATATAATCCAGCTCAGAATATTGCAGTCTGTCTTCTCGTTTTTTCATTTATATGGCTACACAATTATAGCTCAAGCTCTGCATCATAGGATCTCCTGCCTTTTTTGCTTTCTCCTGTAGATAACCTTTGGTCAGATCATGGCCACTGTACAATAAAAATAAACATCACAGCAGCACCATGCACACATCACAGAAAGCTGTAAGTTATCTGTGAACTATTTAAATTTCAATAGAAGGCTCATGGCTGCTTTACAATGCATCACAGCTAATTACAATAGACACAATTGATACATCAGCTGCTCTTTGGCTATAACAATGTAATAACTACGATGTAGTGCCTCTCACGCAACAAGTATGAATTACTTCATGTTTATTGGATAATAAAAATGCTGATCAAACACCAAAGACCAAAGTTAAAAAATAGGACAAAAACAATTGTGGGAATGGTAATGGGCTAATATAGTATATTGTTTCATAAAAACTAAATCAATAGGCTCTCATTACAAGTGTAAGAGGTATAAATGTGACAGAAAAGAGAAAAAGTATATAAAAAAAACTAAGCCAATATACAAAAAAACAATGACCAATCACTAAAGTGCAAATGCTGTGCATCTTAATGTAGCTAAATATATTAGAAGACACAATCTAAAGTGCAAGTGCTATAATGTAAACAAATCAGCGTTTCCATCATACAAGTGATACTAAGTGAATAGAGATTACATCACCTAATGTTAAAGCCCCAATCCCATCCAGATCTAGCCAGATCTGGCTATAACAATGTAACACAATGTAACTCTCAGAAGGGAGCTGTCAGGCTTTTCAGAATGACACATCTTGTTTGTTATAGCCACAGCAGGACGGAGAGATCCCGATTTTTGATATATACAGCACTTTACTAAGCTGTTACCCAGCACCCTGTTATAAACAAGACAAGGCCCCTAATAAAGCCACTGGTGGTGGGGGAGTTTGTCCTGTTTGGTAGGCATCCCCTCACCATCACTGTCATCACATTTTCTTTTTATCTTGTCTGCAGGTATGAGCAATACGTGGATGAGAGATACAAGGACTATCTGAAGAACCAGGGAAAAGTAGACTCGGTAAGAACATCATAGTGTATGTGCCTTGCCCCGATGTCCTGCATCTTCTTCTTGCCCTTCTATTAGAATATATTTTTTAGTGCAAGACAAGCTCCTTGAAGGCCAACTAAGAAGTCTTGGAAACAATAGATAGTAGTTGACAGCAGAATCTACATATGATATCAGACAATGGTCTCTCTTGTCCACCCATTACTGAGTCCTCTGCCATCTCTGCTTTTCTAATTCCACAGCTGGTGGGAGTCGATGTTGTGGCCGCTCTTGACATGTACGCAGATCGCGGGCAGTGGGAGAAGTGTATAGAAATTGCTGCCAAGCAGGTAAGGCGATGACATCATCATCTGTACGAGTAAAGCTGAAGTCTGAAAAGACGGGTAGAAGTGAAAGGAGAGGGACATTGGTGGAGTTGTGGTAGAGCTCCAGCTTGAGGTGTCTCCCCCAGGAACTGCTCAATGACAAACAGGGCCTGCAATCTAAGCTCATGCAAGGTGCTACCACTAAGCCCCTGATGGTGGCAAGGGATATCGCTGCTGGAACTATACAAGTGTGTCCCTGAGAAAATCAGGAGGTTCCAGATGGAGTAGTTAAAAGGGTGTATGTAGCAGCCCTGAAAAGACTGGAGCAGTCTCTAGTCAGTCATGAGTAGAAGACAACAGACCAAGGCTTGGTGCTTCAAAACATTTAAAGTGCACCTATACTCAGAGGAAAGTTTATGTAGTCACCTTCCATCCCCAGCCCATTCGGCATAATTTTGCTGCTGGAACTATCTGGTTTGTTTAACAAAAAAAAAGGGAGAAGTCCCAAATAGTCTGGTGGTAGTTGTGTTAAATGGTGCTTCAAAAGACTTTACATCACTCTGCTAACCGAAAAGAGACCAAAGCCTGAAGGAGGATCAGGAAACCTGGACGACCCCCCCCCTCCTACGCTTTACAGTTACAAATGCAGGAGGGTGTCAGAATCCTGTCTGCAGCCTGTTTCAATGACTCTAGTAATCCAGAGTTCAAAATTATATAGTTCATATCCCATAACATCTAAACTATTAGTCATGGAGAAAGCTATTTCATTTGGTTGATTGATGTAAAAACAGACCAGGTGTTACCCCTCACCCAAATGCTGGAAATAGATTTTGTAGCTGCCACTACCAAGGTTGTCCACCCAAAAAATCAGATGGTTCCAGGTGGAGAGGCAGATTAGTAAGCAAGGGGAGCCCTGAAAAGAGTATAGGGCAGGAAGCAGAGGCTCCGTGTAGAGTTCAAGGCTAAGGTCAAGCTGATGAGATCGAGGATTACTAGGCAAGCCAGGTCAACACCGAAGATTAGCAACAGCAGATGGAGGAAAAGTTAATATCTTAGAAGCACTCTTACCCGAGCAATCGTGTTGGATGCTTGGCCAGCGGTGACGCCGCACACACTGAAGTCAAGCGGAAAGCCAGCACTCCATTTGCAAATAAAGTATATTGAATCAAGTTCATGCAATCCATTCCACCTATTATCCAGCAATACAGTCCATACAATCTTTATCCAACGTTTCGGGGGGGAATGCGCCCCTTCATCAGGGTTGAACAAACAAACAGAGGATCTGCGCAAGAGAAAGGGTTAAATACCCTAAAAAACAGCACAAAAGCCTGCCTGACGTCATTAATGACATCATTGGTGGTGTCGGCCACCTTAGCTGCCTGAGTAATAATGTGCAAAACAGCATCTAAGTGATAATTAATTCCATAAATTCAATTCAAATAGAATTCCCCAGAGCAGAAGGACAGGAATTCCTGTCCTGTGGACCTGCCAGGCATAATGCCAGGCGGGCCGCCTCACTGCCACCCTACTGAGCGCATGGATGCCCAGCAACTGAGAACACAGGACACGTACTGTGTCTGGTCTCGGAGACCTGAGTAACAAGTTATGCGCAGTCGCCTTCAGACTGATTGGCTGACGGCGAGCTCGCTCACATCGGGTGGAATGACGGGAATGGCAGACGTCGTCTAGGCCAGGCTTGGGTGGCATTGAGATCCCATTAGCGGCCTGAAGACAGGCTCATGTGAAGTTAAAAACCACACATCAACAAATGTTCCATAAATATAACCACGCAAGAGGCAGCGTATAAAATGCTCACAAGATGGTACTTAGTACCATCACGCATAGCTAAGGCGGTCCCTGGATACCCGGCGTCCTGCTTCAGGGGCTGTCCCGTAGAAGGCTCGGTCATGCACATCTGGTGGGAGTGTCCGAAGGTCAGTAGGTTCTGGTCAAGGGTCTTTGGCTTGCTATACACCCTTTTGCATACTAACGTGCGCACGCAGGGACCCTTGGGTGGCATTGCTGCATGTAAAACCGGATGGCATCACCAAATCCCAACACGCCCTACTGACCCAGGTCATATTGGCCACAAAACTGACGATTGCCAGTTCCTGGAAGAAGGCTAGCGTTCCGTTCCAGATGGTAAAAGAGAGGCTGAACGGGATCTTTATCAATGAAAAATTGACCAGCATTTTAAAGGATTCGCACATAAAATTCATGAAAGTTTGGGGCCCGTGGGTGGAATACTCGTTCCCAGATATAGGGAATGCCCTGCTGCGGTGAGGGATGGCTCTAACCTCCTCCGGCTTTAGATCCCTCCTCTCTCCCCTTTCCTTCCCTCTTTTTCCCTCTCTTCCCTTCCTTCTCTCCCTCGCCCCTACTCCCGGCCCGTACACCCCCCCTCCCCCTCAACCGACTGGAGGGGACGTGGCTTACCCCCCGACCCACTGGTCCGTGACATGACCATTATGCAACAGACAGCGATAATTCGATCCCTTGCATGACAGCACTTGATAAGGGCCAATAGTGTTTATAATTGAAGTTACGTGAGTGTTAATAACTGTAAGAAGATAAGTGTGATTGGAAATTTTCAAAGAGCAATATTTGTACCTCAAGTCTTTTTTCAGCAACACTTTATTATATTGTACAATCCAGTTGTTAAAACAAAATTACAATAAAAAGATTGAGAAAAAAAAAACATCAAATACAGTAACATAGGACCTGGGCATAGGGAGGGCAGGGAAGGGGAAAGAGAGGCGAGAAGACAAACAGAGGGACAGCAGGGAAGAAAGGCAGAGACACTGCAACTGAAGAGGTCTGGGCCTAAAAAAAAAAAAAGCCATTCCCGGAGAGAAAAGAGGAGAAAACTAAAGAGCAGGACACAAGAAAAAGAGGGACAATGGAACAACAGATGCAAGGTGCCAGGATGAGCTGACTACACAGCAATGAGCTACAGCCAGGTTATGTATTTTATACGCTACATCGTGCACAATTCCATGTTAGCCACCATCCTATGCAATTCCCTTACACGTCTGACCAGACTTACATGGTATGATTTTTTTTCAGGAGATTTTTAATTTTTTTTTACTCAAATGGTTCTGGTGACCTGGTCAGAGGTCATATTTCCAACACCAGCATGTTGATCTGATTAAAATAAGCTCACCGCAATAGATCTGGGCTGTATGGAACCCAGATAAGGTTTTGGGTGGTTTATAGCATAGAACCCATATACTCAATATGAGCGTATAGCTTGTAATTCACACAACCAAATGACATTACTCTCCCCAATACTGACATTTTAGATGTTATGTTATATGAACTAGGAAAAAACACTGCTATTCTGCTGCACCAGCCCAAATTAAATTTGCTTAGTAAATGGGTGTGTAGTAGTCCTGTGGAGCAATCTACAACATGCAACAAACCATATGGGGAGAGCCTCAACCCCCCTCCGCCACACCAAAAGAACTACCGCACCACCTGCCAATCTAACTGTGCAAAATCTTTTATTGAAATTAATAATGGGCATACACGACAACACAATTAAAAACCATTAAAAACATGAAATACAGACATGACACCATATATTGTATAGGACACTGCACCATGTATTCCCCTTGATCCTAATCACAGATGAGAATAATATAATGCCCCCTCTTTACATCCACATGAATCCTTATTCATCAGTCCCCTCCAAAAAAAGTGCATTATGCATGTGCAAATAAAGTTACCATGTGCACATCACTGCCGTGCCAAACACAATTATTCCATAAAGCCCTACCAAATTACCCACTATATAAACCTCTAAAGTGCTTAGTGCTTCTCAATTAATAACCCAATAGGCCAATAACCATACTTTAGGTGGAGCAAACCCCAGAGGGGGAACCCATAACAACAATCATGATGAATTTTTAATAGATCATATTACCAAGGTCCAGTGCAGTGTCCGCCTCCCACGCGTTCCATGACTACAGCAAAACCCTGTTACTTCATTGGGGCAGAAGTGTCCTCATGTGATATGAACTATATTCATCTTGCCAGTAGGACACAAGACTGTAGGGAAGTTGTTTCTCCCACTCACTGTGAATACTATGCTATGTGGGCACCTTACCTGGAAAATTAGTTTGAAACTGCAGTAGTCGGAGGGTCTTGCGTCAGGTCTACACTGTGCACACTTTGCATTGTAAGTGATGGACTGGGGGTGGGCAGCATTGTGTAGAAGTGATTGTGTGGCTTTATTAGCACCCATATGGCTTGTACAAGCAGCAGGCCATCTATAAACGAGTAAGACTTTTCTATCTGCTCGTTAGAGACTCTATGATTTCCATGTCAATGCTTAGTTTATCTGGTCATTGGCAGTCAATAGGAAAAAAGTTTTAGACCGAAGCCTTCAAAAATCATTGTGTGTTTCTTTACAGAATTTTAAGGTTCTTCACAAGTATGTGGCCCTGTTTGCCACTCATCTCATCAAGGAGGGCAGCTGGGAGAAGGCCCTGTCCCTCTATGTACAACACGGAGCTCCAGCCTTCGCTCAGGTAAACCCGTCCTCTAATGAGTAGGACACTCATGATTAAACTGGCAGATGTTTTCGAGGGCTCAATGTGGGACAGCTTAAACCAGTTTCTGGTGGGGTTATGGTTTAGGGATATGGCTTAATAACGACATTGTATAACATTCTATGTTACTCATGTGTGTAAGTATGATAGGTTTAAGCCCACCTCTGGTCACATGTGCCAGGAATCTTTGGTCCATAAAAGATGTTGGTGATTGAACCAATCCTCAGCCTGTCCATGTATTCAAATTCCGATATTCAGCCAGAGTCAAAGCAGTTGTAAACCAACCAGACATCCTCCATCCTGCGTTTGGTGGAATGGTCTCCCCCATAATATCAGCAAAGTGGGAAGGACATTTAGGTGCCCCCAGAGTTTTCTTGGGACACCTAAACTGAGACTGTCCCGCTGAAAGTGGGGCATCTGGTCATCGCTTCTCTGCCTTTTGGCTAAGATCAAGTGTAGTATCTGTTCTTAGTAATGAAGGTCCATGAGTGGATTTAGGTTGGGAAAGCTGGCCTAGGTGGATGTTGCTCCAGTCGTAATGGTTGGTTAGTACTGCCTTCTTCTTAGTAATGGGCCTGAGGGGAGTGGTGACCCATTTCATGAAACATTCAGATCTACCGAGCCACCAGAAAGCACAGACCAAAAGCCTTGATTTTACCTGGTCGGCAAACACCAGGGAAAGGTAGGATGAGGGAGTTTTTGCTTGAGTACCTGAAGACTTGAAGCGGCCCCAAGGTTCTGATCCTGTCAGGGGGTTCGTCCTTCGGGGAAAGGGATGGGTTCCTGTCCTTTGGGAAGAAACCAGACTGGGCATCCCCTAAGTGTTTTTCAGTGCACCCGCACTTTTCACTTATGGGTACCACGTGTTTACGGTTCTTGCACATACAACGGCTTTGTTAAAAAAAAAGAATATGGTCAGTTTACTCATGATCTATGCAGGCTGTGTATGTGTCGTGCTTTGTTTAACCGGTCTCTTGCTTACACAGAACTTCAACATCTATAAACGCCTCTTCATGGAAATGGTGAACGCTGAGGGCATGAATTGTGCCGAGGTCTACCACGTATGGGGCAACCTGCGGGACATGCTGTACACACTGGTAAGAGATTTTCATCCATGCTGGCCACCAATTCACTGTGTTAGTAACGCTATGTATGTGGAATGTTGTTACAAAATATTATAATTTGTTATTAATGTTCAACAGCTAGATATAGCGATATATTAAGTGGGCTGCAGTTTTCTTTTGGCAAACAAATAGGTACAGACTGAGTTGCGAGAGAGAGTAACACTACATACAATAAATATGAAAGATCAAGATGGCTGGGTGAGATGGAGCATAATTAACAGCTAATATAGAGGTGAGAGTGGCCAGGCAGGTCTGCTTAAAGTGGACCAAAACCCAGCATTTTAACTATCCTGGGTTCTGGTCCTTGCCCCTGGTGCACCCCGATTGGGGATGCCCCGCTGTGTGAAACTTCCCAAGTCACCCGATTTGACTTGCCCTTCCCCGGTCCTACGGGCCATGTGAAGAAGGGAAGCAGTGAGGGTATGTAGACTCCAAAAATGAGAGTCTACCCAGACCAGATAGGATGATGTTGGAAATAGTCAAGGTGGGAAGCAGTGAGTGTATGTAGACTTCAAAGGTGAGAGTCTACTCAGACCAGATGGGATGATGTTGGAAGTAGTCAAGGTGGGAAACAGTGAGGGTATGTAGACTTCAAAGGTGAGAGTCTACTCAGACCAGATAAGATGATGTTGGAAGCAGTGAGGGTATGTAGACTTCAAAGGTGAGAGTCTACTCAGACCAGATGGGATGATGTTGGAAGTAGCCAAGGTGAGAAGCAGTGAGGGTATGTAGACTTCAAAGGTGAGAATCTACTCAGACCAGATGGGATGATGTTGGGAGTAGCCAAGGTGAGAAGCAGTGAGGGTATGTAGACTTCAAAGGTGAGAATCTACTCAGACCAGATGGGATGATGTTGGAAGTAGCCAAGGTGAGAAGCAGTGAGGGTATGTAGACTTCAAAGGTGAGAATCTACTCAGACCAGATGGGATGATGTTGGAAGTAGCCAAGGTGGGAAGCAGTGCGGGTATGTAGACTTCAAAAGTGAGTCTACTCAGGCCAGATACGATGATGTTGAAAGTAGCCAAGGTGGGAACAAGTAAGGTTATATAGATTTTAAAGGTGAGAGTCTTCTAATGGAAGAACAAACAGGATGATGGTTTCAACTATTTGCATTGCTTTGTATTATTCACTTTCCTAATATCGAAACCAAGGAAGCCAAGTCGAGGTGTAGATCTTAACTGTGTCTTGTATAACAGATATTAGGTCTTCCGTTTCCCTAATGTTCTGAATTTCCTTGATACAGTCTGTAATTGTGGTACTGTGAGATTGCTTCCAAAACTTGTGTTGGGTATTGTGAGGTGGGCAGCATTGATCAAATGAACGATGATAGATTTTTTTATAGAGATTCGTTCTTTTGGGGGTAAAATGTAGCAAAAGCAAGGCGTGGATTAGTCCCACTTCTGTCCCCGTGATTTTAGACATTGACTGGGTGACCGAGCGCCAGCAGTGGGAAATCTTTGGGCAGGACCATATTATGTGGAGGAACATAATAATTATCGGCATTGCATCTCCAGCATGTGGGTGGAACAGTAGGGAACATTTTTGTTTAATTTGAAGGGGTGTGTCACCATTTGGTTAAAAATGTATACCCAGATTCTTCTATTCTGGTTGACATTGAGGACATCTGGGCTAAAGTGCATACTGTATATTTCACCATTGTGTATTAGAAAAAGTCTGACCTAAATCCCTTTCCCAATCACTGCAGTAAATCAGAATCTTGATCGAGTTTTGGGTTAGGGTATCTACAAACGTGTACAGGGCAAGAGGTTAACAGTCTGACTGGATCTCACAAGAGCATCTGTGCAGTGTGGTAATAATGTTGCTCCTCCTTCATTTGGCAGTGTGAGAATCTGGTGAAGTCGAGTGAGGCGAATTCTCCGGCGCACCAAGAATTTGAGCAGATGATGCTGATCGCTCACTATTACGCTACGCGCTCTGCATCACAGGGGGTGCAGCAACTTGTGAGTATGAACATGGCTTCTGTTAGCCCTTTTGTCTGACATCTTCTGACCATCTATGCTTGATGTACAAGAACTTTTCCCATGCTCGCTTGGGTTTATTCTTTAATCTCCTGCTCATTGTCAAACCCACTTCAGTTTCCCACTCCATTTATTTCTTTCCTCTGTCAACTTTTCTTTATCTGCGCTGGGTTATCAGCCCTCTGCCCAATGATGTGGTCACTCCTCTATCCTTTGGCCATGTCTTAGTGAACTTGCTTCCCCCTTAACAGCGCTGTCCATCTCTCCACCCTGTACAGGATGTTATAGCCGCCAAACTCTGCACATCGCTGCTACGCCACACTGACCTGCTTCCTGCCGACAAGGCCTTCTATGAAGCTGGAATGGCCGCCAAGGTAGGTGGATTACATATCAAACGATGACCAGCGTGTCCTGGTCAATATATCGCACTTCTTGCAGCTCTCATGGTAAGAAAAGTGAGGAACCCTGATATATGGCAATGCCAAAATGGTACCTCACTATCAGTTAGAGGGTTGTTTTTCACGTGACTTGTTGCAGGGGCCCCTGGAACAAAAAAGACAGAAGAGGGCCTGTGGATTTTTTTTGTTAATATATTGTCCTTTGAAAAGTGCCTGTAAATTGTTTTCTGTTTGTGTCCAGTGGCTCTTGTATGTATGATATATATATAATATAAAATGACACTCAGAAGCATAAGTCCTCAGGAAATACAATGTTTATTCGGTTGATTGGGGGCTTGCTTACTTCAACAGCCAACGCCCGAAATGCCCCCTTTGCAACTTACTTAAATACAGGTTTAGACAAAGGAACTTAAATGACCATCCTGGTTGGATGCCTGGACAAATGTCATACTTCTATTGGACATTTCAAACATATACAGCACATATAGAAAGTTTAACTTACACCTTAAGAACATCCGTTCCTCATTAAGCAGACATAACATTCTTGGTAATGGTCATTCCTATGAGGGAAGGGGTTAAAAACCCCTCCACACATTCGGGAATGTGCGGGATGGCATACAGGTGGCTCATAAAATTAATACTACTTTTAATTTTTCTCCTTCAATACAATTACGGAACAGATGTACTAAAATTAATAGATCATGAAAAGAGTTTTAGCAGTCATCTGCTCTAAGAGGAAGAGGTCTTGTTGCTGGATGCCATTTAGCTACCCCACACTCCCGCAAGAGGACCAAATGGGTTTTCATGGTGGACAGTGGTCACCTAGGCTGACGACTCAGTGTACTGCATTGGAAATCTTTTGGGTGTGTGTGTGCAGGTATGAGTATCTAAAACTGGGATGCCACCTCCCCAAACTAAGCTGACCAGCAATAGTTTTAAACCAAGGTTTTTCACTAAATTGGACCTGGACTTTTCCTAAGACTCCAGGGACAGGCATCAGCAGCAGGAACTTGCTGCACCCACTTCCAAGCTGCTGATTGTCCTCCGGCAGTTGGTGAAGCCAGATGTTGTTCTTCTGGTTGCCCTCTGTACAGCCACCTCCTATTGAAAACAATGGGCACCTGCATACACGGAAAATCCTGCAATCCAGAGACCCTCAATGTTTTCAGTGGGAGCTGGCTGTACACGGGCTATACCCACCTGCACCCGGATGCACAGCTCCCGGCTTCACAAGCTGCGGAAGGATGATCAGCAACACAGGAGTGGCGGTAAGGTGAGTGGATTTACTGCAAGTTACTGCTGGCACTGCCCAACCCTGGAGTTTTAGGAAGCCTATAAGACTCTTGGGGGGGTGTTCTACTTTTTTATGGGGAAAAAATGGATGGATCACCTGATCCACTCACTGCTTCCACAAGCCCTATTCACATCTCCGCCTTGTGCTTGCACACACAGGAATGTGTCCTCCGCATTTAACCCATTCATGCAGTGAGAACAAACACTAGGGGGCGCCACTAGGCCATGGCTGCCCCACATAGAGACCTGCTTATGCAGTGGATCTAATTTAGAGAGCCAAAATGTTAATCTTTTAAGTGAAATCTCCAGCCAACTGTCATATGGAGAGTCTCCTACTGAATTATTCATAGACTAACGTACAAGAAATGGTCACATAAAATTCACTGTGTCTTCTATTCTGCAACATTTGTAAAAGCAAGAGTACATGTCTTACTGTATAAAATAAAAGCTATTACCGGTAATAATGTAATATAATTGAAAGGCAAAAAGTGCTCAAGTGTTTCGATGGGTTCCACAGCTCCCGAGCTTGTTGGGGTATAAGTGTTACAATCATGAAAGAAATGCTCTATTTCCAGAATCTGATTGGTCCACCTAAGTTGTGCAGTTGCCTCCTCTATTTTATATATATATGGCAGTAGGCCTGGTAACGGGTAGGTATGTGCGCTGTAGGTCACCTCATAACAATGAATCTCCGTGTTGCTCTTGCAGGGAATGGGCTGGGAGAACTCGGCCTTCATCTTCTTGAACAGATTCCTAGACCTGGTGGATGTAAGTCTTTCATTTTCATTGTATCTGCGAGGAACCGTGATGTGACGTGGCTGGTGGAGTCCCATGTTTGGTTTATACCAAATCGGTCAGTCGTTTTTTTTTTGTTGTGTTCAGGCCATCGATGAAGGAAGCCTAGACGCTCTTGATCATTCGGATTTCCAGAACACAGACGTTCCCTTTGAAGTTCCTCTACCAGCTAAGCAGCACATTCCAGTGAGTGAATGAACCATGATTACCATTATTGTGGCACTGACTTGACTTCCCTTCTGTCTTCACCTCACCTGCCCTCCAGCAATACACAGGGCGTGTGTCTTGTCTGCCTGAATTGTGCACCCCCCCCCCCCCCCACACACACAATATCTCTAGAATGTATTCGTCTTTTTTAAAACTTCAGCTGACCCTCCTACTCCTCCTTTGTTAATATACAAAGCCTAGCCGCACTCCATGTAACCCTCCTCCATTCTTCCTGAAATACAGATGGCCCTACTTTATTCTACCCTATCTCCACATGGACCTCCTACATTCACCCTAAACCTCACTTTACCTCCTGTATCCTGCCATATCTCCACATGACTTTTCTCCATTTTGTCTAAGCTGTTGCTCTTGATCCTGCTTTATCGCCACATGACCTTTTTCCATTCTGTCTAAGCTGTTGCTCCTTGACCCTGCCTTATCTCAACATGACCTTCCTCTATTCTGTCTAAGCTTTGGCTCCTTGATCCTGCTTTATCTCCACATGATCTTCCTCCATTCTGTCTAAGCTGTTGCTCCTTGATCCTGCTTTATCTCCACATGATCTTCCTCCATTCTGTCTAAGCTGTTGCTCTTGATCCTGCTTTATCTCCACATGACCTTTCTCCATTCTGTCTAAGCTGTTGCTCCTCGAGCCTGCCTTATCTCCACATGACCTTCCTCCATTCTGTCTAAGCTCCAATATTTATCCTCGATCCTGCCTTATCTCCACATAACCTTCCTCCATTCTGCCTAAACTTCGTTTTGTCTTCATTTTGCCCAAACTCTATATGGTCCTTTTCCATTCTGATCAAACTCAATATGGCCCTGCTCCATTCTACCTCTTTGTGGCCTTTCTTTGATCCTGCCCAATCGCCACATGGCCCTCCTCCATTCTGCCTGAATTCCACATGGACCTTCTTTATTCTTCCCAAACTTCATATGGGCACCATCTATTCTGTCTGAATGCTACATTCTGCCTAAACTACATATAGAGCTTATTTATTCTGCCTGACTGTACATGGACCTCCTTCATCCTGGCTGAACTCCACATGTGCCTCTCCCATTCTTCCTGAACTCCACATGGCCTTCTCTATTCCTCCTAAACATCATATAGGCCTCCTCTATTCTGAATGAATGCTCCATGACCATCTTCCATTCTGCCTGAACTCCACATGGCCTTCTCTATTCCTCCCAAACATCATATAGGCCTCCTCTATTCTGAATGAATGCTACATGACCATCTTCCATTCTGCCTGAACTCCAAGTGCGCCTTCTCTATTCTTCTAAAACTTCACACGGGCCTTCTTTATTCTGACTGAACTCTACATGGCTCTCCTCCATTCTGCCTGAACTCCACCCCCCCCCCTTTTTCTGCCCTATGTCCACGTGGCCCTCCTCCATTCTGCTTAAACCCCACATAGGCCTGTTCCATACTTCCCAAACTTCACTTACATTCAATCTGAGCACCACATGACCATCTTCCACTCTTGCTAACTTTCACTTGGCCTTCCCCCATTCTGCCCGATCTTCACATGACTTTCCTCCGTTGCCTCTGGCACTGTCAGTATTTATTCTCCCATTTCTTCTCTCACAGGCAGACAAGCGGGAGGAGGTCAGAGAGTGGGTGCTGGCGGTGTCCATGGATCAGAGGGTGGAGCAGGTTCTCCCACAAGATGAACGAGGAACCTACGAGGCATCACTCGTTGCTGCAAATACCGGAATCCGCTCCCTACCGTGTCTGATCACAGGTTTGATCCTCAACCTCTTTGTAGATATCTAGTGATCAGAAAGATCTCGCTTTAGGTCTCCAGGCTGACATATTGTTTCCGCAGGGTATCCAGTCCTCAGGAATAAGGTAGAGTTCAAGCAACCAGGAAAAGCTGCAAACAAAGAAGACTGGAACAAATTCCTCATGGCCATCAAGGTGACTGTTCTGTTATCCTGTCTTCTACCCTTTATGTTTCCTCTGTCACAAGATTAAGCCTCATTTTATCTATTTCAGCTCTTTCCAGCTTTTATTAGGTCTTCATTCCACAATTGCCCCTATTTTGATTTATATATTTTTTTTTTCAGACCAGTCACAGTCCCGAGTGCCAAGATGTGTTGAAGTTCATCAGTCGGTGGTGTGGAGGTCTCCCGAATACCAGCTTTTCATTTCAGTGACCAATTACAACCCCCCCATCTATTTCTGTAATAAAATAATTTGTCCAAATATCGAGTGATGCCTGTTAGTTACCACCTATAGCAATGGTGGGCAACTAGGGAAATTTAGTGTACCTCAGTATGGCCCCTTTGGCTTGGCCAGTGTCTATGCATCGCCCAACACAAGGAGCGGAATAGTGGGCAGCAAGCTTGAAGATCTAGGGCAGATTTGAGGTGGGTGGATTAGGTTTTGGTGGAGCTGATTTTAAGAGGGACCAGTGTAAGACATTTTAGTGGCCCTTTCACCAGTTAGGATGAAATTAATCCAGATCCATTAAAAGGACAATTAACATTCAATAGATCTTTAACCCCCTAACTGTCCCAGTGAACGTTTAAACTGTCAAAAATTGTGTCTCCATTGTGTCTCCATTTATCAACACGGGCAAAACGGGGGGGTTAATAGTTGCAATACTGGTTTATATACGTTCACTCATTGGTGATTCCGTGATTTTTGTCTCTCCCGCTGTTTGTATTTATTTATTTGTATTTATTTTACCTAATTTGACATCGTCTGCAAAGAGGAAAATTCCACAAATGCAGGTGTGCAAGGGCAGACTAGCTCACCGCCATACTTTTTTGTCTTAACATCGCATTTGTCGACATAGCATTGGCAAAAAAAAATGCTTCAAAAGTCAGTGCAGGAATTGGACCTCCACTCACTGGCAAGGGGTTGCCTTCTGTTAAGCTTGGGTGTAATTTGCTAAATTTCAAAAGTATATTTGCAGTCCTTAAAAGGCAGTTTAATAGCTTAAATATATGTATATCTCTAAAATTACACCACGTTGTCTAATAAGTTCATTTGTCAGTAACTCCAAGGAAATGCTAAATTATGCACTTTAAAGAGTTATTTTTATACCTTGCATGAAAAAATGTACAAATATAAAAAAAAAAAAAAAACGCTACAAGCCTCAAAATGGGCGAAACCTATATTAAAACGGATTCCTCATCTGTTTAATCTGCTTCAGGCAGAAATCAGTAGGCCACTGCTGGAAATCTCCGGAGCCCCCAACTACTCGCCAGAGTCAGAGATATTGGCAGGATGGAGGTGGTTATGGCCTCGCTAAAAGGCAATTTAGAGAAACATAGGGATACATGGCTTGAGTGGGATAGTTTTACCTTCTCGGAAGGTGTAAAAGATGATACAGGCAGAAAGAAGTCTATCCTCCCTTAAGGGCACGCAGCCTTTTCCTCATTCCCATCCCCTCCTTTCCCTCCCCGTTTCCCCTCGTTTGCTGTGTTCCTCCCCTATGTTGTGTTTGTTCGTCCTGTCTGTCCCCCCTCCAGCGTTTTTTCACTAGCGCTGTTTTGTACGCTATAGGCTAGTAATAGGGGTTGGCGGGCTTCAAGTTCGTTCTTATTTTGTTTTATTACACTCAGCATGCAAGAATGGATCAACAGGGCACATTACCGATCATTTGTTACCGTGGGGAGTTAGACATGGGGAGAACAGAAGGATTAGGTCATTGATTCATTACATCTTCAACATGCTCCTTCTGGTGTTTCCTCAGGGATGAGACTGTCGGGGTCCTGCTTTGGATCTTGTCACCCCAAGCTGTTCACAGTTTTGTTGTGTTTTAATGTTTTAACACAGAAAAGCTGGAAGTCCCACACCTTCCAAAACACCCACTATAATATATGGCACCACTGCTGAATATATTATAAAAATCCAAATGTTTTTACAAAAATATATAGAAAACTAAACACACTGAAGACTCATTAAAAACATAGAAGACATCAGATAGTCAATAAGGAAGGAAAAACAAAAAATGGAGGGGAGGGGGGCTGGTGGATGGTACACTGTTAATTCATGGTAATACTAATTTATATTACAGATATGCATTAATTGTGCTGCCTGGCTGGTAAAAATCAAAGTGCTATGGTGCATATAAACATCTCTATAAGGACAACAGTGTCTCAATATATTAAAACCTACATTAAAGTGCAAGTGCTAATATAAACTACCCTCTAACCTATACATTCCTATATACATACTAATGAAACGGTGAGGAACAGCCGGGTAGGACAGAAAAAATTACAATTCCCAATATTAAATAAAGAACTTACATCAAGAATGACCACCTGCCCACTGCCCCAATGTTTTAATGCATTGAATTACTTGTGTATACTTCTTTGCCTTGAACTTGGTCTGTAACATGCACTTAAAAATAAGAAATCAGCAGGCCACGTCCAGTCTCCAAACAAGATGGCTGCTGTATTCAAGTTCACAAAACAGGTCTCTCTGTCCCAAAGCAAATCTAACCATCGTCTGTCTACAGTCAAAACAAGACTCTGTGTGTTTCCTTCAGCTTCTCCCACCGGCCAGCTGTTTTTCCCAGGCTGACCCCTTTGTTTAATTTGTGGACAGTGGACATCCCTGTCGGGTCCCATTCTAGATGAGTACCGGCTCAGAATGAAGGCCATTTATCCTAATCTTAGCCGACGGAGTGGCATACAGGGCCTCAATCAGCATCCTCATCCTGTCGCCTAAGCCTATATGCCTAAGGGTTTCCTGGAGGAAAGGCCAGCTCACCTTATCGAAGGCCTTTTCCGCGTCTGTGGATAGGAGCATGGTAGGGGCCGTGGTGGCTTTGGCTCCATGTATCTTGTTAATGGTTCGTACCACGTTGTCCCTGGCTTCCCTGCCCAACACGAATCCCGTTTGATTAAGGTGCACTATCTGTGCCACTACTGGGGGGGGGGGAGGGAGGAGTCGAGACGCGAACAGCGCATGCGGCCTTGCTGTTCGGTCTGTGCGACGCTCCCCCGGCCAGAAAGTTCAAGATCTGGATGCCGTGCTGCGTTGGGGCCCAGCCTGAGGACCGCACACACATGGGGTAACCGTGAGTAGCAGAAGTCATTTTTTTATTGAGCTTCATCTTGTTTGTTTATGACCAAAAAAAAAAAAAACACGGAGTGAGCATATTTATGTACATGTATATATTATGGGGGCCATGTTTTGATCTCTGTCTTTCCCTTTTTGATTTTAGATTGTGGGAGAAGGTTGTGGTTTCTCCCGGTCCCTGTTGTAGGGGTTTGGCTATAGGCTTAGGACATTATAGTCTATTTTGCCTTTCCAAAATATCAAGTATATTAAAAATCACCATGATGGAGGCATCAGGGGATAGTGAGCCGGGCACCCCACTTGGGCAAGACAGGCTCTGCCCCTTGTGCAGACGGAATCCCCTGGGCGGGTTCAGCATGATTTGTTCCACTTGCGCCAGAGGCATTGTTTCGGACCATGAGAAGGCTGTCGCTTCCGCCCCTAGTTCTGAGTCAGCCCCACCCTCTCCGGATCCTCCGCTGCTGCAGTTAGCCCCTAGAGAAAGGGGAGACGGCAGGGGGACACACTCAGAGTTGGCGCAGAGGCTGGCTAGCCTCGAGAAACGGCTCTCATTGGTAGCCCCTAAAAAGGCCTCGAGTAAGACGCGGCACTTGGAGCCTGCTTAATCAGACGAGGATTTGTATGCTTCTTTTGGTTCCATGGAAGGGGAGTCGGCGGGTGAGCCACTCTCGGAAGGCGAGTTGCTTTCCCGTGGTTATTCCTCAGTTGAGGATTCCTTACTCCCAGATGATACGGAAAGCTTGCTTTCCTCTGTTTTTGACACTTTACACATCGTTCTTCCAAAGGTGACCAAGGATTCTTGGAGTAGAGGTAGGTCCCGCAGGCCCAATCCCACTTGGGGATATAAGCCCAAATCTCCAGCCAAATCTACACAGGCATGAGGGGGCCCCCTCACCCGTACGGGTGGGGGGACGGCTACTGCTGGAGGCATCACGTCTCGGATCTTTGGGTTCAGGAGGTGGTGTCGTCAGGTTACAAAATCGAGCTGGCAGCCAGACCACCCACAAGATTTCTATGGTCAAGGGCATCCCGAAACCTGCTAAAAGCAAAAGCCTTGAGAGCCGCTGTTCTGCACCTCCTGCGGACAGGGGTGATTTGTCACGTGCCCCGGCAGGAGAAGGGTCAAGGATTTTACTCCAACCTATTCACGGTTCCCAAGAAGGATGGATTGGTGCGGCCGATCTTGGACCTAAAGGGCCTCAACAGGTGTATAAGGGTGAGGCATTTCCGCATGGAAACATTGCGGTCGGCGGTGAGGTCGCTTCGGCCCAGCGACTTTATGACTACAGTGGACATCAGGGACGCGTATCTACACATACCTATTTTTCCAGGGCATCAGAAGTTTTTGAGGTTTGCGTTGGAGGGCCAGCATTTCCAGTTTGTGGCCCTTCCTTTCGGGTGGGTTTGGTGGGCCTAATGGTGGCTTGCTCCGAAGCAGTGCCCTTTGCCCAATTCCACATGAGGTCTCTTCAGCTCAACCTGCTATCCAGCTGGGATTGGTCCCCGGAATCCCTGACCCCCCCCCCCCCCCCCCCCCGGCCAGGCAATCCCGCTTGTGGTGGTTGGATCCTCGACATCTGCTGGTGGGCAAGTCCTTTCGGACTCCTCATTGGGAGATAGTTACCACGGATGCCAGATTGACAGGCCGGGGAGGCATCTGGCAGACCCAGAAGATCCAGGGTCAGTGGGTTCAGAGAGAGAACCAGTTGCCCATAAATCTCTTGGAGCTGAGGGCAATTTGGCTTGTTCTCCTACATCTGACCCCCAATTTAAGGGGCCATGTGGTTCAGGGCCGCTTGGACAATCGGACGGCGGTAGCCTACATCAACCACCAGGGGGGTACTTAGAGCAGGAGATCCCTCAAGGAAGTAAGCCAGATTCTGAGTTCTGAGGGCAGAGGAGAATGTTCCCTGCATCTCAGCGGTTTACATCCTGGGGGTAGAGAACCAGGTGGCAGACTCCCTGAGTAGGATGTCCTTGCGTCTGGGGTAATGATCTCTCAGCTGGAAGGCCTTTCAAACTCTGTGCCTCCGCTGGGGTCGACCAGACGTGGATCTTTTTGCGTCCAGACACAATCACAAGCTTCCAAGGTTTGTATCTCTCTCAAGAGACCCTCTGTCCATAGCAACAGACGCCCTGGCAATCCCCTGGACAGGGTTCAATCTTCTGTATGCTTTTCCTCTGTTTCCGCTCCTGGACCGAGTACTACGCAAGATAGCCCAAGAGGGGGCACCAACCATCCTGGTGGCTCCTCGTTGGCCAAGGAGGAGTTAGTTTGTGGACATAGTAAGGATGTCAATAGATCACTGCCTCATGTCTGACGATCCGGAGCTTCTCACACAGGGGTCACTTCGGCACCCGAATTTAGAGGCTGGCTTTGACGGCCTGGCTGTTGAAACCTCTATCCTGACGCAGAAGGATTTATCGGCCACGGTTATTCACACCATGATTCTCGGCCCTATCCATTTTTTTTCCAAAAGTCTATTGCCAATCATAGATTGATCAGAACCTTTTTTTCAGGGGGTCACTCATATCCGCCCACCGCGAAAAACTGTTTTACTGGTGTGGGACCTAAATCTGGTGTTATCTGTTCTCCAGGCTGCCCCCTTCGAGCCTTTGTATGACGCTACATTGACTATGCTGATGCTCAAGGTGATTTATTTGGTAGCGATCTGTGCGTGGAGTCTCTGAATTGCCCGCGTTATGTATGAAACCACCTTATTTTGAATTGCACAGAGACGAGGTGGTTTTTAGTTTTAAGCCTGATTTTTTCCCTAAGGTCGTTTCTCCTTTTCATCTTAATGAGGAAGTTGTCCTACCTTCCTTGTGTCCAGCACCGGCTAACCCTAAAGAAAGGACTCTCCATGCTTTGGATGTGGTTAGAGCCATATGATATTACCTGGCTGCTACTGACTCTTTCCGGAAATCGGATTTGCTTTTTGTCTTGGCTGGTGGTAATCCCTTTCTAGAGCCTTCCGCTAAGTCCACACTCAGTAAGTGGATTAGACAGGCGGTGGTAAGAGCCTATTCTGCCAAGGGGAAAGAACCCCCTTTTCGGATCACAGCTCATTCTACTAGAGCCATTGGTGCTTCCTGGGCTTTTCAGCACCAGGCCTCGGTGGAACAGGTTTGTAAGGCTGCCACTTGGTCTTCAGTCCATACATTTACCAAGTCCCAGATGTAAAGAATAAGGGACGGCCTGGAATGGATCGGAAGCAAAACCAATTCTACAGGCGAGTCTCACAGAATTGCGTTTTTTTGTGAGTGAATTCCTTGTGTGTAAATTCCTTGTGTGTATAATATACTGATTTATGTAAATATCACTGCATATATTAGAGGTTACACCACAAGTTCCAGTAGGTCTGGGGGAATTTGTCTCTGCGCCCCCCCCTCCTAAGGCTTTTGATCGTGCTCTACCATCCATCAAATCCCCCTCCGATGCTGATCTCTCTCACTTTCTCCTTTCCTTCCTTTTTTTCTCTTCTCTTCCTTCTTAAATTCTTATCTTTTTATTTATTTTAAACTCTTTGTCTATGACATATAATAATCCTTCCTTAAATCATTTTAATATTTAGTTTCATCCATACAAATGTAGTCTATGAATTATTATGCCTAATATTTGATCATACCCATCTTTTCTTGAGCCGCCATTCTGATGGAGTTCTTAGAGCGGACCTTCACCCTGAATAAGAGCCTATCTTGTATGTTTCACCCACCCTATACATACAGATTGCCCACATTAATCCGGACCTTCACCCTGAATAAGAGTCTATCTTATATGTTTCCCTCACCCTGTACATACAGATTGTTCACACTAATCCGGACCTTCACCCTATCTTAAGAGGGGAAGGCAAAGGGAGCTGAGGGTGGCAGGTTCGAATCCCGGTCCTGGGACATGACTAAAGTGATCTTGAGCAAGGCACCTAACCCCTAACTGCTCCCCAGGTGCCGTAATTAGGGCAGGCCACCGCTCCGGGCATGTGTACATTCACTGCGCGGATGGGTTAAATGCGGAGGATGAATTCCTATGTGTGCGCAAGCATACAATGGCCATCTATGCATTAAATTTTTTTTTTTTTTTAAATGTGTTTCCCACAACCTGCACATACAGATTGCTCACATTAATCTGTACCTTCACCCTGAATAAGAGTCTATCTTATATGTTTCCCCCCCTGTACATACAGATTGCTCACATTAAAAATCATCCTACCTGTATCTACTGCATGTTATGAGCCTTTAAACATCCAAGATGGCGGCTCATGGAGCATCAGGCAGCCTGCAAACAGGAAGTGTATTCTGACTGTGCTGCATTCTGGGATTGCTGACCTTTTCCTGACCCCCACCTCTGCTTTGTCTGTGCAAGGCACAGCTATAACCTACCCCCTGCACGTTTCACCCCTCTTCCTCAGCATATAATGCTTCTGAGTCAAGGTGGCGGCGCCCATATCCTAGAGTCCTGAACAGAATTGCAGCCCAGGGGAGGAAATAAGTGACAAAAAAAAAAAAAAAAAAGTTTGGGCTTTTCATGAAATCGTGCTGAAGGTCCGGTTTAATTCTGTGTACGAAAACTTTTAATTTAAAAAGGAGAATCAAGATGAAAAAAAAAGACAAACACACCAAAACAAATTAAATACAACAAACTTCAAATTTATTTACAGGGAAAAAAAAAAGAATGAAAACTAAAAGTTAGTTACAAATAAAAATGACATCACATAAGGAAATCCGGTTATTTGTATAGTGTGCAAAGCTAAGAGCATTGTATATGGTGGTAACTCCTCCTTACAGCATTGGCCAAACTACGATCCAGCGTGCAAACGGTTAATACGGTTCACATCATTTGCGCCACACCAGTCCCTCCCACCCCCGCCATTATGTTCTCATATTAAGTGCACGTGAACCATTAAAGATACGGCAACAGGCCCAACCGGGGCCACGCCATCAACATACAAAGTCACCCCTTACACCGCCTCCAACCACACCCCTTCCCAAAACGGTCTTAACTCGTAGCGTAAAACAGAACCCCTAACACTACATGGCTTCTCACCTCCACCAATAGCGGAGCGCGGATGAGGATGCTGGATCCCATAACATCAGCCTAGGGAGGAGGATTTGCCATCACGGGCAACCTCCACTCAGATGTAAACATTGCACATATAAGCTAAGGCTTGAGCACGAGGATGCGCTAATACAGCGGCAGCGCTACACAGTTACTGGATGATACGTATGATGAGATAGACACCTCTCCAGCAGTACAGAAAGAAACCGTTGTCCCATCACCTAACGTCACGATGGGGGAAGATATATGGGAGGGGGTGCAGCTTGCAATCCAACCTCTACTCATTGCGTTCTCATGCACTACCCCTCCTCGCCACTCGAGGGCGCCATCGCGTGTGTCAGACATTTTCTTAATGCTTTCTTTGTGTAAACAGGATGCACGGAAGCTGCTGCCAGTCCCGACCTCAGAGTCTTGCTCTCCTAGAGCTGGATGTACAAGGTGAGGTATCTGCTGGCAACCGGGAGGTGTAGGTTTCGTGATCTGGAGGTCACCAGCTGAAGCCGAGTGGACACTCGGCGGCAGCAGCAGAACGATGCCAAGACTCTGTGATTGCTAGGACGACACCGTTACGGCAGCTAGACTTCCGTTCCGAGCAAAGAATTTGGTGAACGCTTCTTCAAGTAAACAAGTGAGGCGGCTCTGGTCAATCTGAAAGACGCAAACAAAACAGGCATTACTCTGTAATAGGACCTACTTCTCCTACCAAAGTCACAGAGTCATCTCTTTCTCCAAGAGCCTTACCTCAGCAACAAACCCCAACTGGACCAACTCTGCTGCCAGATCCGAAATATTCTCATCTGCGGAAAAGTATTAAACAGTTACTGGGGGGAAATTCCGACAAATATTTTATTTTAATCCCGACAACCATGGAACGCTTTCATTAAAAGACACCATCTAATAAAAGGTCTCTTGTAATATAAAATTAAAAGCCCTTTTGGAAACAGGAATTAATCTATTTGGGGTAAGCCCTTGCCAGGGAGATGAACAAGCAGACAGCTCCAACACAATACCCATTTCAAAGACCTCCTGGTGATTCCCCTCACACTTTCATTAGATAGGATGGAACTGCATGACAGGGGAAAAAGATCTCTCAGACATTCAGACTCCAACATGGCACTGGGAATTCCTGGGCCGCTATTCATCCTAGCCACAAGCACGTACGTGGGCAGAATCGGGAGGCCCAGACGGCCCATTGCTGTAGCTCACAAACCGATATATGGACATCTACCGGATTCATCCTAACCCCCCGTTCTTGGCCCCACCAGATATGCAGCAGCAGACCACATTGATTGGCATACAACCAAAACTAGCTTTTGGAGATTCTGGTTGGGGAATGAGAGGAGGGGACAGACCACCTCCCAAAAGGGAGGGAGGGGGAGTGATAGACTTCATAAAAAGGAGTCTCCAGGTTGGGTCTGGTGTCACTACCTGGTGGTAGGTCACGGTAACGTGCTGGAAGGAACAGGAATTTCAGGCTGTCCTCACGCCTCCCTGGGGGCCCTGCTTCACTAGACGACATCTGTTTGGCTAAGGTCAATCTGACCTATCTGTACATTTCTGTTTATCATTCACTCCTCAGACCTGTATATGAATTGGCATTATTTGTTTTTGCTCAGTGTGCGCTTATCACAGGAAAAAATATATTTTAACTTGAGCTGGTTCTTTTTGCTTTGATCAGAAGTTCTGTGTCCGTGGCCTTTGGCTACATTACGGACTGGGATTAGCAAGACATACTGCATGATTAAACGAGCTGTGGCGTCAACTGGGCTCACGTAATAAGCCTTCCCACACAGTTACAATATAAAAAAAAAAAAGCACTGCTACCCCCCACCCTGTGCTTCAAACCACCCCACATGTATCATCCTGACACCAGAAAGCTATGAGAAAACATGACCAACTGTTACTCAAAACTAGAAACAGACTGGGGAGTGTATCCCCTCCACCCAAGGAGGCATCAAAGTTTGACCCCAAGTTTGACCCTATTGATTAATCCTTAAAATAAACAAATAGGAAGCAAAAGAAGTAAAATAAAAAAACTCACGACTAACAGAGCCATGAGAAAAAATGTCAGATTTCCAGTGAGACTGAGTGAAGTTAAAAACTGATTTGGGAAACATCCCCCAACACAGGAGGCGTCAACAAGGGAAAGGGATTCGTCTCTGCATAATCTCCAGCGCGTTCTGGTGCTTCCTAGTGACAGGAAGACATTAATCAACTGTAAGGACTTTTCCGTGCGATTAAGCGAAGGAAAGAGATTTCCAATCTGGAGGTTTCCAGCATACTCGCCATAAAATATCCCTCGATATTCACAAATATATTAAAACCCCATTTACCAGGTGCTCAGACGTAGCTGTATGCTACAAAGAGCACCTCCTCTGCTTTTGCAGAGAACCCACATATTGTGATGAATGGAGGTCATAAATGATATGAAAGTCAACATATGATGGTGAACATTCCCTCCCTCCATTTGTTCCAGTCTATCTTATCTTTCTGCATTGTACACTTAGTGGCTAATAAAGGTGAAATAAACCCTCAGGCAGCCACTTCACTGTGCGCTATTTCTCTTTTGCATGACAATAATGCTTAGGATTATGAAGATAATAGAATACACTGCTACTAATTACTGTGATAAAGATGGCATTGGGAAGCTGGACAACGCTTTTGAGTCTCCTGCCCTCAGGCGTAGCTAACATTCTAAAGATTGTGCTCGTTATTAGTTTTCTATTTTACTATAAATAAAAGTCAAAGGGAGGGGCGGCAGAAGCGCTCTCCCTGAGATGGTCTAACGCATTCCAATGACTTTGTTCTTCTGTCTCGCGGATTTATCTCCTAGGCTGATTTGAAAGACTGAACGACACCCAGGATCTCTGTTAAACAGGCACAAAGGAGGGGGTACGCCTGACGGATAGCCGCCCTTGACAATATATGTACATACATATCAAAACAATGATATTACATATCACATCATCATAACACATCATTATTACATGTTGGCTATAACTAATACCTTGTAAATCATTATTAAATATTAATACCATCAGATGACCGGCACCGTTGCTAAGAAAATCTGGGTGCAATATGGTGGACGCAAAACAGTTGTACACTGCAGTAAAGTAGGTCTCTACTAGGGGGAGGAGCTGCCACCTTGTGTAAAGCCGATTCCTGTCCTCCACTCGATTAAAGTAGTTCTGCAGGTTACAAAATTAAAGATATACTCCCCTTTTACCCCCCGCAGGCCATTGCTGCTAGTCTGTGGCTGAGACACTTAACGGAACTCCTGATCCAGTCCCATGCAGCTGCCGCTACCATCTTTACAGAGCTGATGTCCGTTTAACACCTAATGAACTGCACCCAGTTGTAACAAGAAGCCATGAGAGGAATGCCTAAAGGGTTGCCAAAGACTAGCAACTGGGCTCAGAACAACATTAAAGAAGCACTATCGCAAAAATATAAACATGTCGGCTAATGAGAGGACGGGTCACTTATACACCCAAACTCCTACCAAGCTTGTGGTTTTCCTCTCCTTGTAGGAATAAAATCCAGGGGTGACAGGTTTAGCCTATCAGGGGTGACAGAGCCAGTTACCCTGGATATCTTTTTCCGGTCATTAAAAGGAAGAAAAACAAAACATATTCTGGGTGTATAAGTGACCCCTCCCTTTGCCGTACAGCAAATTTATATGGATTTTTATCATTAGGTCATTTTCACTATAGTGCTCCTTTAACAAGGCCCCCAGGTCCTAAATACATACACCCTTGACTATGTCTGGCTACAGGGAGATGTCACTACTTGTACCAGTCTGAAACAAATGACTAGAACTCCTTGCTTTTATCATGGTGCAAATATATGAGTGCTAGCTCATATATGAAGTTCTCATATATGGTTCATGTCAAACTCTTTTGCTATGCACATCAATACTTTATCTTATGGTGATAGCTGCTGATAAGACACAGGCCTGGGAGCTCCACCTAAAGATGTATAATGGAACCATATTGGTTAGTCATTATCTGCCTTGGGCAGGTACAGGAAGAGGCATCTCGCTGTAGCCAGAGAAAGCTGATTCAACTGTCCAGGCCAAAGATGTGGGCGGGTCTCCCTGAATTGTCCTTTAAATCCATCAATAAAGCTGAGAATAATAAACCTTTTTATTTATTTTTTAATAAACTGTGTGTGCAAGTCTTTCATTATTCAGCATTCCAATATAAAAAAACCCTTGGTATGGTAACCATGTAATATAAAAAAAATCCTACTGTGTTTATCACCTCCTCTCTGCCCCCCCCCCCACCCTTCTCAATGGCATTTTAAATCCCATCCAGTGTATCAAACCACCATAACCCCCAGGAAAAGCACTTCATACTCACTGGGTAACAAGTCACAGCTTAGATGTCTGTTCAGTTTGTCTTCCAGCTTTAGTAACAGAGTCAGCTGTGGACAGACGGACAAAACGGTTAGAACACTTGGTTTATAAATGCTGAGAAACGGCGTGCATGGCTGCATGCGCCACCAGACGTTAATCATTTTAGGAAGAAGTATCGAACCTCTAAGCATAATAGAAGCACTTAAGAGCACGATCTGAGAATTCACATCAGAGGATAGACACGATGACGAAACGTACGCATGCAGAGTTGAGGGGCCAAAAGAGCAACAGAGACCATTTTCAGGACTTAAACAGAATAAGTAGCGGGTGCATCAAATGGTAAAACCCTTATGCTTTACTCAGGGGTTTAAGTAGAAGTCCACCTTCTGCTGGTCTACCATGCTGACAAGTGGTAGCCACTAAACGACTGTATGTCCCGGCCAAGACTGAGCGCATCAGCAATCACAGGCGGGGCAGAAGCTAAGAATGCAGAAGTGCTCGGGGAATGGGGCAGTAGGGTAGGTCTCATTTACTTTTAATGGCCGAATATAAGTCTACACCTGATTGGGAGGTTTGTCGAAGTGCTGGAGGAATGGGCCAGTAGGGTAGGTCTCATTATTTACTTTTAATGGCCGAATATAAGTCTACACTCGATTGGGAGGTTTGTCGAAGTGCTGGAGGAATGGGCGAGTAGGGTAGGTCTCATTTACTTTTAATGGCCGAATATAAGTCTACACCTGATTGGGAGGTTTGTCGAAGTGCTGGAGGAATGGGCCAGTAGGGTAGGTCTCATTATTTACTTTTAATGGCCGAATATAAGTCTACACTCGATTGGGAGGTTTGTCGAAGTGCTGGAGGAATGGGCCAGTAGGGTAGGTCTCATTATTTACTTTAAATGGCCGAATATAAGTCTACACTCGATTGGGAGGTTTCTCGAAGTGCTGGAGGAATGGGCCAGTAGGGTAGGTCTCATTCTTTATTTTTAATGGCTGAATATAAGTCAGCTGAATCCAGTGGAGGAAGTGCAGTCAAATGTACAGGACATCCCCCATAATAGCAGCGGGAGGGCATCACAAATCACTTTGCATCGCGACTCAAACTGGGGTAACGGGGCTGCCAATACTCACCTCTTCCAAGATCCTGCCACAGCATGACGTAGAGAGCCTATCAGGCTCATCCGTCAGCGGATGCAGAATAATCGTCTGGCGGTCACGTGGGGTGTGGAATGCGGAAGTGGTATCAGCCGGCCCATTCCCCCAGCTTACGTGCACCAGCGCACAGAGGGATCCCGATTCAGGACATCCCAAAAGTCTTTTCGGACTTCTACTTTAAGATCTGAGGAGGGATGGGGAGGGATACATTTAGGCCTAAGGTGCCCAACTCTACTCCTCGAGTGCCACCTACAGGTCAGGTTTTGCAGATTTCCACACTGATGGACAAGTGATGTAAATAGTCTAAGCATTAATTACTCCACTTGTGAGATCTGCAAAATGTGGCCTGTTGGTGGCACTTGAGGAAGAGGGTTGAGCACGTGGTTTAGGCTCTCAAGTCCAGGAAGGATGGGGATCTTCAATGTAATTCAGTAAGTGTATGATTAGGGGCATTAATATGTTATATACACTGGCCATTGTGGGCAAATGATCAAGACATCCTATGTCACAGAATATCCAGCAACATTAATAGTTAACTAGACAAATCTCTAGAGCAGAAGGTGTATACTTGGGATGGAAGCAGATTGGAGAAGTGGGATGAGTGAATCATTCATCCTAAAATAAGAAGCAGCAACGTTAACCACCAATAGTGAGGAGGAAGAGTTAATCGTATGAACGAGGAGGACTACATAGGGGCACTGGCTAAAGTCAGTTAACAGGCAAGCAAGGAGACAGCACACGTCAATATTTTACATGGGGTTTGGTGCCTTCATCCACAGACTCGATATTGCACTGCATCTGAACCACCTGCAGGACAGAGAGACAGACGGTCAGCTCCCAGTAACCAAGGAGCCTACTGAGACCGATATCTACTGATAAGTCCCCTCCATGACACTCACTTTACGGGTCTCCACCTCGGCAGGCTCGGGGGTTGGGGTCTTCACGGATGGAGGAACAACTGGAGACTTCACCACCTCCTGCTGGGGCTGCTGAGGGCGTGGCACTCCGAAAGCGGTCAAGGGATAAATACCATTCCTAGCAGACACAAACGCAGCTCTGAGATGACCCCGATGCCTTCGTACACATTCTATGGATCTTCATAGAACCCAGGTTGATAAACGTGATCACATATTTATCCCCCCCAATCTTACCTGACATCTTCTAGAAACTTGTCCAGTTCCAGCGCTGGGGACTGTGAAAATCTGAGGAACACACAAGAACAAGCAATTAGGACAGTGAAAAGATAGATCAGAAGCTTGAAGACGTCATACAGCAAGGGTTCAAAGACTATGACATCAAACTTAAGGCCCATATGTCAACCAAACTTAAGGCCCATATGTCAACCAAACTTAAGGCCCATATGTCAACCAAACTTAAGGCCCATATGTCAATCAAACTTAAGGCCCATATGTCAATCAAACATAAGGCCCATATGTCAATCAAACATAAGGCCCATATGTCAATCAAACATAAGGCCCAGGGGCTAAATACAGGCCTCCAAGATTTCTTAATGTTGCCCTCGGAAAGTTGTCAAATGGAGGCGACACCCCTTTTAGCTGGCCCAGTCTTTCTAAGGCTGCCGGAACTGGTTGTGGTGCTGCCAAGTGATGTCAGTACACTCCACTGTGGAGTGCTGTACGGCCTCTAATCCTGCCCCAGAACAACCAAGGGGGCCCGGGACCTACCAAGCCCACCCTACTTACTGCCACGGCTTCTGCAAGGATTACTGCTAGCCATTACCAGTTGGGGTGGGAAAAAAAATAATTCATTGAAATAATTCTGCATCTGTACCGGGCCTAAAAATTCTGCGTCTGTACCGGGCTAACATACCATACATTTGAATGGTCATATAGGCATTTTGTTCCACAGTATTTCCCTCAGCCCTCTGAAGGCGACCACATACTGATGTAGCCCTTGGTGAAAATGAGCTCGACAAACCCTACTCTACAGAAAGCAAAAAAAAAAAAAACAACAAACTCAAGACAAACCTGGTTGTCCTCTGGTGCTCCTGCCAGCCCTCAGGTCACATGACATCAACTGGACCAACAGCCTGGCACAGTTCGAAAAAATACAATTCTGTGATTACTCACCTGTAGAATTGGTATTATGAGTATACAGTACGTCCTGCTCCAAATCTAATACTTACACGTGGGATATACTCCGCCAGATGGCGCTGGACTGCAGAGACATCGAAAATAGGCTCCTCCCGGCCCCACAAATACCCGGGGACCTCCCACAAATCCCCAGCATTGAAAAGCAGTTAAGGAGAAGCCGGGAGCATTAAACAATTCAAATTATCAACTATAACAATGATAACAATCACCATACAGGGGATCCAGGAAATGCAAACCAAGGGTAGGTTGGAGCAGGACGTACTGTATACTCATAATACCAATTCTACAGGTGAGTAATCACAGAATTGTATTATTCTTAGTATACAGCACGTCCTGCTCCAAATCTAATACTTACACGTGGGACATCCAATAGCAGTGTCTATAAAGTAGGGTGGGATCCCCAAGAAAAATCAGCAGCAGACATTTTAAACCACTGCCGCCTGCAGAACCTTTCGGCCAAAACCAGCATCAGCTGAGGCCCTAACATCAACCTTGTAAAACTTTGAAAAGGTATGAACAGAAGACCAAGTAGCGGCCTTGCAAACTTGTTCAACAGAAGCCTGGTGCTGAAAAGCCCAAGAGGCACCGATAGCACGAGTGGAATGAGCAGTAAGGCGGAAGGGAGGACTCTTCCCCTTAGCAGAGTAGGCCTGAATCACAGCCTGACGAATCCACTTACCGATAGTAGACTTGGCAGGAGCCAAACCCTTCCTAGGACCAGAAGGGACCACAAAAAGAGCATCAGTTTTCCTGAAAGGTGCAGTAGCCACCAGATAGTACTTCAGACACCTAACCACATCCAAAGAGTGCAAAACCCTCTCCTTAGCATTGCCAGGATTAGGGCACAAAGAAGGAAGAACAATATCCTGATTCAAATGAAAGGCAGACACTACCTTAGGCAGAAAGTCAGGTTTGAAACGAAACACCACCTTGTCCTGGTGTCTCTCATAGTAGGGGGGCTGAATGGACAGCGCCGCCAACTCAGACACACGCCTGACCGAAGTGATAGCCGCCAGAAACACAACCTTGAGCGCAAGAATGGCCAAGGCAGCATCCTGCACAGGTTCAAAGGGAGCACCCTGCAAGGCTGACAGAACCAAGTTCAGATCCCAAACAGGCACCATAGGTTTACGTGGGGGACGCACATGAGTGACCCCCTGGAAAAAAGTCCTGATCAGAGGGTGCTGAGCAAAGGACTTCTGGAAGAAAACAGCCAGGGCAGAAACCTGACCCTTCAGAGTACTGAGTTGGAGCCCCATCTCCAACCCATGCTGCAGGAACTCCAGAATCCTGGGAATAGAGAACACACGACAGGGAAGAGACTTAGACTCACACCAGTCAATGTAGGCACGCCAAACCCTGTAATAAATGGAAGAGGAAGACTTCTTCCTAGCTTTAATCAAAGTATCCACAACTGAGGAAGACAGCCCCTTCTCCATCAAGATGGAGGTTTCAGCAGCCAAGCCGTCAAAGCCAGAGTTTGTAAATTGGGATGGCGTAGCGAGCCCAGAGTGAGCAGTCTGCGAACCACACTCTTCTTGGCCACCTGGGGACCACCAGAATTGCTGGCACCCCTTCCAGAGCAATCTTGCGCAGAACCCTGCCCAGCAGGGGGATTGGAGGGGAGACATACAGGAACTGAAAGTCCTTCCATGACATCCGAGGTCAAGGCCAGAGGATCCTGGGACAGAGAGACAAAAGCTGGAAGCTTGTGATTGTGGCGGGACGCAAACAGATCCACATCTGGTTGGCCCCAACGGTGACACAGAGGTTGGAACACCCTGCTGCATAGGACCATTCTCCCTGGCGAGAGGTCCCCCTGCTCAGAGAGTCTGCCAGGTGATTTTACCCCCCCGGGATGTACACAGCTGAAATGCAGGGGACATTGGCCTCCACCCAATCAGAGATGCTTCCTGGAGGGCCCCCTTGCTCCGGGTCCCTTCCTGATGATTGATGTAGGCAACTGCCGTCTGGTTGTCCGAGCGCACCTGAACAGGCAGGCCCTGAAGATGAGTAGTCAAGCGAGCCAGAACTAACCTGATCGCTCACAGCTCCAAGACATTGATAGGTGTGTGGGCCTCCTGAGGGCCCCACCTCCCCTGGAACCGATGGGACTTCCAGAAACTTTTTCAGGAGGAGACTACCTCCTGAATCCACCGGTCTGAGACAAGACGTCTCCAGATGCAAGCAAAAAAACGAAGCCGTCCCCCCACCCGGATGGGTGAGGGCATCCCTTCATACATGCGGAGGTTTGGGAGAGGATTTTGGCTTAGCACTCCAGGAAGGACTGGGTCTACCACGTCCTCTGCCTCTGCCCCATGACTCACCACGGCCCCCCGCGGGTGGAGTTCCCCTTCCTCTTCTGGGGAAATAAAAGGGGGAAAGAGCAACCCTGGACCCCCGAAAGGGCCTGAGTGGCTTCTTGTGCTGAGGCAGCTTACCTTCCTTGGCAAACAGATTCAGACAGTCTCCAAAAAGGCGTAGACCTTTAAAAGGGGCCCCCGTAAGAGCATTCTTAGCAGCAATATCAGCCATCCATTGGTGCAGCCAAACAGAGTGTCGTAAGGCAACCAGCAGGGCAGAGGTTCTGGCACACATTCTAATGGCATCCTCCAGGGCAGCAAGGACATAAGAAGTAAATTCCTCACAATACATAAGCCAGTTAAAAACATCTCTGCCCAAAGCCGCAGAACCACCTTCTAAGGCAATTCTGATCAATCTTCTGATCGCTACAGTAGTAATAGCAGATGCACATACAGGACGCAGCGCGGTCCCCGCACAGGCAAAACCATGTGTAGCCAGCTGATCAATGCGCCGGTCTTCCACATCTTTTAAGGCGGTAGTATCAGGTGAGTGCAGCACAGAGGTATGAGACAGTCCCAGAATTGGTGCCTCAACCTCAGGTGGGGTACAGCATAATTTAGCGGTATCCATGGGAAAGGGATACCTCTTGTTCCAGCTTTGCGGTACACCTGGAAGCCTACTGGGTTTTTCCCATTCATGTAAAATGAGATTATTAAAATGAGCCTGAGCCGGGAATTCCCA
The DNA here is from genome assembly GCA_027917425.1 of Gastrophryne carolinensis. Classification (NCBI taxonomy): domain Eukaryota; kingdom Metazoa; phylum Chordata; class Amphibia; order Anura; family Microhylidae; genus Gastrophryne; species Gastrophryne carolinensis. The sequence continues at coordinate 35,186,853 of CM051237.1, read as the reverse complement.
GCGTGGTTTAGCAGCACAAAATAACTCTCCCTGCTGCTGTGGGGGAGCAACAGGGGGAGATATTTCAAGCACCTCAAACAAATGGGCAAGAAGCCTGTCAGTATCAGCTGCATCCCAAGGCCTGGACCCAGACCTTGGCTCATCAAAAGACCTGATCCTCAGATTCAGACTCCGAAAACAATTCCCCCTCTGGGGAATAACCAACAATGTCTTCCAGCGCTTCAGAAGTCATGGGGCAAACTTAGGAATTATCAATCAAATGCTGTGTCTTGCCAATAGCCTTGCGCGGCTCATAACCACCCATCCGCCTCTCCAGATCGGCCAATCTAGAAGCAAAATCAGGTTGGGCATCCCCAGAAGCATGTGCCACCACCTGAGCCGAATGTGAGAGAGAGGCAGTAGGCAAGGCCTCAGGGGAGGCGGCCCTCAGCAGGGGCATCCCAGATAACCGCGCAACATTCTGCTGGGCGCAGGAGAGACAGACCTTGAAGTCGCCAGGTACAGGGGAAACTCCACAATTAGTACAGAACCGGCCTTGTCCCGAAGGAACCCCGGAATCAATGTCTTGAGAAGCCTCCATATGGTGATTATTGTGGCTCGCAAGGCCAAATGGGAATAATGCCGAAGCAAACCCGGGATGCCCCCATGCACCACAAGGGAAGTGGGAGGATTTTAAATATTAAACAATATCCCTTTAATGAATGTAAAGGCCGGGAGAAACCACTGATTCTATAGGCCTAAAAGACAGAAAAAGATCCCGTAAGCACCAGCATAATATAGTAAAAGATAAAAGAATTGCCCGCGAGGGTACTTACAGACAGCACACGGAACGACCGCCGAGACAAGATGGCGCCCGTACATGTACCTTGAGGGGCGTGCCACGGGGGAGTGGCCCAAAATGCGTCACCCACTCCGCCCACCACCCTCGGAAGAACGCGAAACGTGAGCAGGACAGCCAATGGCTGCTCTGACGCTTCTGAGGTAAATGTCGCCACCTCAAGCCAAGCGGTGTACAGCAGCGCGAAGTAACAAAAAAGAATACCAGTGCAACCAATCAGACATGGATCATTTCTAAAGTGCTCCGCATAAGCCAGAGCCTAGAAATAAATGTGCCACACAATACAGGATACCTCAGATACAATGAACACCCCCCCCCTTTCCCTGAGAGACACAGAAGAATGAAGGGAGAAAGCGGTCCGGGAACCACTATAGAAAGAAGGGAATGACAGGCACAAATGCTGGCAGGGCATCCCATAAGGCTCACCATGGCCTGAACCGTCTACCTTTTGGTGGGGGAGTTGCGGCGGAGACAAGCTCCTTGGCACCTAAATATGGTGCTGTCTACCTTCACCCGAACGCTACAGCCGAGGCTGGGAGTCAGTAAAACAAGAACAGAATCCGGTGGGGAATAGATCAACAGGTCCATAGGGTCAAAGACCCCGCTCACCTGCCTGAAAAGAGAGAGACACTTTCTCGTCCTGGCAGTCCGCGACTGCAGAGAAAATCTGGGGTTCTGTGGGAGGTGCCTCGGTATATATAGGCCGGGAGGGGCCACTTTTTCTACTCTGAAGTCACGTGACATCTGAAGATGAATAACCCAGGTGTAAGGATATCTTTTGGAACGAGACGGGATGTACACTAAGAATAGGTAAATTAATTTTTATGTACAGTAATCTAAATTGCCCCGGGGAGGGATGTATATGAGCACCATTTGTTGTGTTGGTCCGGTTTAAGTCATTTTTGACTGTTGGTCCGCTTTAACTGTGCTCACCCACCCAAATCACTGCAAGGAAGGGGTGTGCCAAGCCCTCTATTGCAGTGAATGAAGCTGAACGTGCATAGGCATGACAACCAACTAGAGGGCAGGGAGAGGTTAAAAAATAGACTGTTCAAGTTTTAAAGAGCAGCCATGCTTGACCCGATAAGAAAAACAAGGTTTAAAGGAAACAGGTCAAGTTATGTTGTAGCAGGTTTGCACGTTGGGTCATTTAAAGGACTAACGTGTACCTCTATTCATCATAACAAGAACACTCACATCATGCGGACGCCCTCTCGGTCACTGTGCGTGATCTCTGCCAACACTGCACTCATGTCTCGGTTCTTGGTCATCTCCTCCAGAGCGTTTTCCGGGATCATATCTGTGGGGAGGTTAGAGAGGTGTAGATATCACGGAGAGCACCATTACAGGATGTATTCATGGTTGTAGGAGTGATTCTGATGTAGTGCTACTTACGTTGGTGACCCACAATGCAATGTGCTGCCAGGAGTTTCAGAGATGGAACTTCGAACAGGGCTTGGTGGAAAAGCAGCTCGCGGGCAGTTGGGCGTTTGCTGGGGTCCGTCTCCAAACATTTCTGGATGAACTCCTTTGTGAGGAAAAATACAATTCTGTGATTACTCACATTGTAGAATTGGTTTTATAAGTATGCAGCACGTCCTGCTCCAGATAATGATTCATAACAGATGGGATTACCTCCGCCAGAGGGCGCTTGACTGCAGAGATGGCAAAAAGAGGCCCCTCCCGGTCCATATATACCCGGGACCTCCCACAAATTCCCCAGTATAGAAAAGCAGTAAGGAGAACCAGGAGAAGCCAATGAAATTAACAACGTTAACAAGGATAACAAACACCATACAGAAGATCCAAGATAATGCAAACAGGGTGGGGTGGAGCAGGACGTGCTGCATACTTATAATACCAATTCTACAAGGTGAGTAATCACAGAATTGTATTATTCTAAGTATGCAGCACGTCCTGCTCCAGATAATGATTCATAACAGATGGGACATCCAATAGCAGTGTCCGTAACTAGGGTGGGATCCCAAAAGCAACAATGCGCAGTTCAAACCACTGCCGCCTGCAGAACTTTGCGGCCAAACACAGCATCCGCTGAGGCCCGAACATCAACCTTGTAAAACCTGGAAAAGGTATGAACAGAAGACCAAGTAGCAGCCTTACAAACTTGTTCAACAGAGGCCTGGTGCTGGAAGGCCCAGGAGGCCCCAACAGCACGGGTAGAATGAGCAGTAACACGGAAAGGAGGATCCTTTCCCCTAGCAGAATAGGCCCTAAAAATGGCCTGACGAATCCATTTGCTGATAGTAGACTTAGCAGGTGCCAGGCCCTTCTTGGGGCCCGAAGGAACCACAAACAAGGAATCAGTCTTTCTAAAAGGTGCAGTAGCCACCAAGTAGCACTTCAAATTCCTGACCACATCCAGGGAATGTAAGGCCCTCTCCTTGGAATTACCAGGATTAGGGCACAAGGAAGGAAGCACAATGTCCTGATTGAGATGGAAGGCAGAGACCACCTTAGGCAAGAAATCAGGTTTAAACCTGAAAACCACCTTGTCCTGGTGTCTCTCAAAGTAGGGGGCCTGAATAGAAAGGGCCGCCAACTCCAAAACACGCCTGACCGAGGTGATAGCCACCAAAAAGGCAACCTTAAGAGTAAGAAGAGACAGAGCAGCCTCGTGCACAGGCTCAAATGGAGGGCCCTGAAGGGCAGACAAAACCAAATTCAAGTCCCAAACTGGCAACAGAGGCTTGCAAGGGGGACGCACATGAGCAACCCCCTGGAAGAAAGTCTTGACCAGAGGATGTTGAGCGAAGGATCTCTGGAAGAAAACAGCCAAGGCAGAAACGTGACCCTTGAGCGTGCTGAGCTGAAGTCCCAGATCCAAACCATGCTGAAGAAACTCCAGAATCCTAGTAATGGAAAACACCCGACAGGGAAGGACCCTAGACTCACACCAGTCAATGTAGGCCCGCTAGATCCTATAGTAGATGGTAGAAGAGGATTTCTTCCTAGCCCTGATTGGAGAGTGTTAACCACATACTCAGAAAGCCCCTCATCCCTTAAGATGGAGGTTTCAGCAGCCAGGCCGTCAAAGCCAGCATTTGTAAATTGGGATGGCATAGCCGCCCTTGAGTGAGAAGGTCCGGGACCAGGGGCAGAGCGTACTGATCTACTGCCAGCTGAATGATATCCGCAAACCACACATGCCTTGGCCACCAGGATTGCTGGTACCCTTTCCTGAGCCAGCTTGCGCAGAACCCTGCCCAGCAGGGGAAAAGGAGGAAACAGATACAGGAGACGGAACCCCTGCAAGGATAGAGTCAGAGCATCCACCGCAAGGGCCAGGGGATCCTGGGACAGAGAGTCAAAGACTGGGAGCTTGTGATTGTGGCGGGACGTGAACAGATCCACCTCCGGTACCCCCCAACGGTGACATAAGGACAGGAAGACCTCGCTGCTGAGAGACCATTCCCCCAGGCGAGAGGTCCCCCTCCGGAATGTACACTGCTGAGATGCAAGGAACATTGTCCTCCGCCCAGGACAGAATCATGGACACCTACTTGAGGGCACTCTTGCTCCGAGTCCCTCCCTGATGATTGATGTAGGCAACCGCCATCTGGTTGTCTGAGCGAACTTGGACCGGCCGGCCCTGAAGGTGAGGAGTCAACTGGGCCAGTACCAACCAAACCGCCCTCAGTTCCAGGACGTTGATGGGGGCATGGGCCGCCTGAGGGCCCCACAGCGCCTGGAATTGAAGGGTTCTCCAGAAGCCCCCCCAACCTGACAGACTGGCATCCGTGGTGACAGTCTCCCAACAGGGGGCCAGAAAAGATCTGCCCCCAACACGTTCCTCAAGTCCAGCCACCACAAGAGGGACCGCCGGGCCAGAGGAGACAGAACAAAGGCCTGATCCAGAGACAGGGGACTCTTGTCCCAGACTGATAGGAGATAGAGTTGAAGAGGTCTCATGTGGAACTGAGCATAAGGAACTGCCTCGAAGCAGGACACTATTTGTCCCACAAGCTGCATCCCTTGCCGGATGGGGGCGAGGGCAAGACAGAAGGAAATGAACCAGAGCTTGAAGAGAATCCACCTTCTGCTGAGGAAAAAAATCCTGGCCTGAACAGTATCCAGATTCATGCCCAGGAAGGAGGTTACCAGGGACGGAGACAGGGAGGATTTGGGGTGATTGATCACCCATCCGAATGTTTCCAGAGCAGTCACCACCTGCTGGGTATCCACTTCTGCATGCTGGAAAGAATGAGAAGTGATGAGGAGGTCGTCTAGGTAAGGAAGAATACGAATGCCCCAAGCTCTGAGGAGAGCCATAACACCTGCCAGCACCTTGGTGAAGACTCTGGGGGCCAAGGTGAGACCGAAGGGCAGTGCTACAAATTGGTAGTGCTGGTCCTCCAATGCGAACCTGAGGAATCTCTGATGCCCTGGGAAGACTGGTACATGAAGGTAAGCATCCTTGATGTCTATGGATGTCATGAAGTCCCCCGGGCGCAAAGAGCTGATCGCGGAGCGCAGGGTCTCCCATGCGAAAGTGTCTGGTCCTGATGAACTTGTTGAGGAGCTTTAAGTCCAGGATGGGTCTGATGGAACCATCCCTTTTGGGTACTGTAAAGAGACTGGAATAAAAACCCTGACCTCTTTCCCCAGGAGGGACCTGACACATGACCCCCATGTCCAATAGGTTTTGTACAGCCAGAAACAGACCCTGAGCAGCCAGGGGTTCTGGAGAAATCTGAGACCTGAGGAATCTTCGAGACGGCCAGGCAGCAAACTCTAGCTTGTAACCGGAGGACACAACCTCCAGTATCCACCTGTCTGAGACCTGCTGTCCCCAGACAGGAGCGAAGTGCCACAGCCGTCCCCCCACCCAGATGGGTGAGGGCGCCCCTTCATGGCTGAGGAGGCTTGGAAAACAGATTTGGGCTTGGACCCCCAGGAAGATCCAGAGCGGGCACGACCTCTGCCCCTGCCCCAGAAGTCCCCCCTAGGACTTGCAAAGGAAACCCCTCTCCCAGGCCTGGATCCACGGTAGGAGGGGACAAAGGCACCCGAACCCCAAAAGGGCCGCAGCTGCTTCTTACGCTGAGGCAACTTACCCCCCTTGGGTCCAAGGTCAGGTTCAGGTCCAAGCGATCACCAAATAGGCGCAGCCCCTTAAAGGGGAGCCCCGTGAGGTCCTTCTTAGCAGCGTTATCAGCTGCCCACTGATGCAGCCAATTAGAGCGGCGTATAGCAACCACCACGGCAGAGGTTCTACTACACATCCTAATGGTGTCATGCAAGGCAGAAAGAACATATGCAATGAACATTTCACACTGGGACAAGGCACTAGAAGTCTCATCAAGGGCGCCTTCCAACAGACCCTTGAGGAGAGTCCTAACAGCAACGGCAGTAATAGCAGAAGCACAGACAGAACGTAAGGCAGACCCTACACAGGCAAAGGCATGGGAGGCCAGCTGGTTCTCACTATCCTTGAGGGTAGTGGAATCAGGGGAATGGACCACAGAGGAGTTGGACAGCCCCAATACTGGTGCATCCACTTCTGGGGGTGTAGACCAACATTTAACCACATCAGTGGGAAAAGGGTACATTTTATCCCAGCCTTTAGGGATTCCGGGGAGCCGGCCGGGACGCTCCCATTCTTTGAGAACAAGATTATTGAAATGGGCCTATTCTGGAAATTCCAGACGTGGTTTAGCAGTACTGAAAAGTTCCCCCTGTGGCTTGGGAGCCGCAGCAGGAAGGGAGATAGAAAGCACATCAAAAAATACCATTTTGTGAATACTCACCTGTAAAATGGGTATTATAAGTATGTCACACACCCAGCTACAAGACATTCATTACACTTGGGTATACTGACCTGTAGATGGCGATCTTGCAGAGATAACAAAAAAAGGTCAGACCCTCCCGGCCCATAAATACCTGGGACCTCCCACTCATTCCCCAGTATAAAGATAGCAGTAAGACCAAGGGACCAGGAAAGCCAATAAAAACTAGGTTCACCATATAAAGGATCCAGAATACAAAAGGGCAGGGTGAAGCGGGGTGTGTGACATACTTATAATACCCATTTTACAGGTGAGTATTCACAAAATGGTATTATTCTAAGTATGTCACACACCCCGCTTCAAGACATTCATTACACTTGGGACATCCAATAGCAGTGTCCATAAAGGGCGGGGATCCAAAACAAGGCAGTAATGCACAAACTTAAACCACTGCAGCTTGCAGAACTTTGCGCCCAAAAACAGCATCCGCTGAGGCCCGAATATCAACCTTGTAAAACTTGGAAAAGTGTGAACCGAAGACCAAGTAGCAGCCTTACAAACCTGCTCAACAGAAGCCTGGTGCTGGAAGGCCCAGGACGCCCCAAAAGCACGAGTAGAATGAGCAGTAACACGAAAAGGGGGAATCTTCCCCTTAGCAGAATAGGCCCCAACAACAGCCTGGCGAATCCATTTGCTAATGGAAGACTTGGCAGGAACCAAACCCTTCCTAGGCCCAGAGGGCACCACAAAAAGGGCGTCAGTTCTACGAAAAGGAGAAGTAGCCACCAAATAGTACTTCACACAGCGAACCACATCCAAAGAATGCAAAACCCTCTCCTCGTCATTGCTGGGCTTAGGACACAAGGAGGGAAGAACAATATCCTGATTCAAATGAAAAGCAGAGACCACCTTAGGAAAGAAATCTGGTTTGAAGCGGAAAACAATCTTGTCCTGATGCCTGTCAAAGTAAGGAGCCTTAATAGACAAGGCTGCCAACTCCGAAACACGACGAACGGAAGTGATGGCAACTAGAAAAACAACCTTCTGAGTAAGCGTAGAAAGAGCAATATTCTGCAAAGGTTCAAAAGGAGGACCCTGCAAGGCAGACAAAACCAAATTCAAATCCCAAACTGGGAGCAAAGGTTTCCTAGGAGGCCGCACATGCGTAACCCCCTTGAAAAAGGTCTTAACCAGAGGATGAAGAGCGAAAGACTTTTGAAAGAAAATCGCCAGGGCAGAAACCTGCCCGACCCTGGAGGGAGTGAGGCAGGACTTGGAATAGTTGATCACCCAACCGAAACTCTCCAGAGTGGACACCACATTCCTGGTGTCCAGCTGCACCTGACTGAGGGAAGACGCCATGATGAGAAGATCGACCAGATAGGGCACGATGCGGATACCCCTGGCTCTGAGTATGGCCATCACTTCTGCCAACACCTTGGTAAAAACCCTTGGAGCCGAGGTAAGGCCAAACGGAAGAGCCACAAACTGAAAATTTGTCCACGACAAACCTGAGGAATCTCTGGTGTGCCGGAAATATTGGAATATGCAAGTAAGCATCCTTGATGTCTATGGACGTCATGAAGTCCCCCTGACGAAGTGAGTGGATGGCTGAGCGCAGAGTTTCCATATGGAACTTCCGGGGACGAACGAACCTGTTGAGCAACTTCAGATCCAGAATGGGACGAACGGATCCGTCCTTCTTGGGCACCGTGAACAAATTGGAATAGTCTGAGTGGGGCACCAGGCAGATGACAGCCATGTCCAAAAGACTTGCTACTGCCACCCGAAGCCCCTGGGCGGCCAGAGGATCTGACGGCACCCGAGAACTGAAGAATCTGTGAGGGGGGCCGGAACTCGAACTCCAGCTTGTAACCGGAAGACACCACTTCCTGAATCCACCTGTCCGAGACCTCTTGGACCCAAACCTGGGAGAAGAGTAGCAGCCGTCCCCCCACCCGCAAGGGTGAGGGCGCCCCCTCATTGCTGAGCCGGCTTGGCAGCGGCTCTAGGCTTGGAGCCCCAACTGTGTCCTGGACGGGCCCGACCCCTGCCCCTGGTCCAGGAATCACTTCTGGACGAGGGGAAAGCCGAACCCCTGCCGACTCTAGCCCTACGAAAGGACTGAGAGAAGGAAGCCGCCCCCCCCCCCCCCCGAAAGGGGCGACGCTGCTTCTTACGCTGAGGTAACTTACCTCCCTTTGCCACCGAATCCGATTTTTCTCCAAAGAGCCGCAACCCCACAAAGGGAAGGGCCGTGAGCGACTTTTTGGACACAAAATCAGCCTCCCACTGGCGTAACCAAACCGACCGGCAGATAGCCACAAGCAGGGCCGCAGCTCTGCTACACATCACCAAAGTGTCGTCCAGGGCGGACAATACAAAGGATAAAAATAACTCACAGCGCTTAAGGTCGGCAAACTCCTCACTAGCCGGGTCAAGCCCGGACGAGGTCAACAATCCTCTAACAACCGACCTGGCAGCAACCAGTACAAGCGCAGAAGCACAAACCAGCCGCAAGGCCGATCCAACACTGGCAAAACCATGACAAGCCATCTGGTCAATGCGTTTATCCTCACCATCCTTGAGAGTAGTGCACTCCGGAGAATGGAGGATTGCAGAGCTGGACAACCCCAAGACAGGAGCATCCAACTCGGGAAGGGGGGGGGGCGACCAGTGCCTCACCGCGTCCACCGGAAAGGGATATTTCTTGTCCCAACCCGGTGGGACACCCGGAAGCCGAGTCGGCCTCTCCCATTCCTTGAGAATGATACCATCAAAATGCTTTTGATAAGGAAATTCCAAGCGCGGCTTAGTCACTTCGAAGAACTCCCCCTTCAGCGGAGGAGCCGCCTCGGGGGGAGAAATAGCCAGGACCTCAAACATATTAGCCAGGACCCTAGCGGTATCCAAAGAATCCCCCTGGCCCTGCTCGGTAGCAGCGCCCACAAACTGCTGATCATCATACAACTCCCCTTCCTCACGCGGGGAAAAAATCAGACCAATCCAGGGAGTCAAAATCCTCCCTATCAAAGGCCTGCGCAGCCGTATACAGGTTTTCTCTTTGCGGTGGCCTTTTTAGCAACGGCACTGGAAAACATTTTTTCAAGATTGGCCAATCTGGCACACACCTCAGATTGCGACTCCCCGCCAATGACCACATCACATGGGGTACGTGTCAAGCGAGGGGGAGACGGAGAGGAGACTGGTGTAGCAGAACCAGACGCCTGAGATCCGGTCTGCCGCGTAATAGCCCGCTGCGCACAGGGTACACATAGAAATACTTCATCCCCCAAAAGGCATACCCCACACCCCAAACACAGCCTGGATTGCCCCGAGGGGGGCACAACCACAGTATCCGTGGAAGCCTCCATATGGTGATTTAAAAAAAAAACAAAAAATATATATATATATATATATATATATATATATATATATATATATATATATGCCCCTTTAAGTCCCAAGTGGGAGGATTTTAAGCCAGCTAAAATTTAACCAGGGACCCTGGACCGGGAGAACTCCCCTTTAATATGATCAATGGTCCACCTGGAACACAAGCACACACTCAGACCATGCTAAATGTATAGAAGATAATAACAAATGACAGTGATGGCCATCAGGCCTCTCACCCGACCTTCGGTACCGCAGGTAACGACGCGCAGTGTGCAGTAGGAGGAGGGGGGCGGGGCGGTTCGTGCCCGGCCCCGGCCTGAAGCCGGGACATGAAAAGCCGCGCTCTCAGCACGGGGGCGGGCCGTAGGCGCGCGAGAGCGCCCGGCCCCGCCCGGAGGAGAAGAAGCCCTCATGGGCTCACCGCCGCCATTGCGGGCAGCACTCTTAGCGCGCCGGAGGCCGGCGCCACGGAACCGCCGGCGCCATGAAAGTGAATGTAAAGCACACACATGTAAAACACACACACGCACACACATAAAAGACAGGAATCCATAAGGGACCCGCCCCCCCCCCCCCTCTAAGGGTACCTGGGAGAGGGGGAATCCATGCCAGGGAAGGGCCAAAAGATGGGGCATCCCAAACCGGGATCACCAACCCGGATAGCCGCCTATCCCTTGTTATGGGGTCTCACGGCTCCTAAGCACTACCTTTGCCCGGACCAGCAGTCTAGGCTGGGAGGCAGGGAATATTAAACAAGGGGATCCGGGCAGCAATAGAAGAATAAAAAGTGGCCGGGAGTCATCCCGGCGACCTGCAAGGAGGAGACGACATCTTCTGACTTGCTCGCCTCTGCAGAGATGGAAAACTGGGGAAGGAGTGGGAGGTCCCAGGTATTTATGGGCCGGGAGGGTCTGACCTTTTTTTGTTATCTCTGCAAGATCGCCATCTACAGGTCAGTATACACGAGTGTAATGAATGTCTTGAAGCAGCAACCAATAGGAAGGTAGGGATTCTTGATAATGATGCCGCTGCTGACCGCGGACGCCACAGGGCACGTGTCAGCGGCGGCAAATTCAAAATGAAGACAGGGAGCGGAGCCCTGAAAAGCAGAAGTGCAAAACAGTAAAGAAGGCATAGACTAACATGCACACCCCCCCCCTGACGGAACAAGGAGAGAGAGGGGAGAGAGTGGATGACCCTTAAGGGGTCCCACCAAAACCAGGGCATGGGAGAGCAACAGGCGGACAGGGCATCCCAACTCAGGTTCACCATAACCTATACCGCCTACCCTTTGGTGGGGGATTGCAGCCGGAGCAAAGCTCCGTAACAGAGCACCAGTTGCAGGTGCTGCCTACCATCACCCGACCAGCGCAGCCAAAGCTGGGAGGCAAAAACAAAAGGTGTTAACAGGTGGAAATAGTCCTACAGGGCCAAGGGCTGCTAAGCCTGGCTCACCTGCGAGAAGAGAAGCCATCTTCTAACCTTCGCAGCCGACTGCAGAGAAGGAACTGGGGAATTTGTGGTAGGTCCTGGGTATATATGGACCGGGAGGGGCCTCTTTTTGCCATCTCTGCAGTCAAGCGCCCTCTGGCGGAGGTAATCCCATCTGTTACGAATCATTATCTGGAGCAGGATGTGCTGCATACTTAGAATATCTTGGTTAGTTGATCAATAACCCACCCGCAGCCGTTGCTGGATTTTAGGGGGAAGAGCGCTAGTTTTATGCTTAGTATTAGAATACCTCTTTGAGGTCCTGTAGATACTCACATGTTCTATAAAGCACACTTACCCTCTGCAGCGGATCTTCCAGAAACTGAATTGCATTGTTTATGGCTTCCTGAGGGACATACGACGACTCGCCATTTCCCTGGATCTCCAACACCGCCATCTAAGGGGAAGGAAAGCACGATCAGGAATTCCCTTGGCCTGGGTTATAGTGACTCCACAGCCAAAACATCCCGCATTAGGTAGGTAGAGTCACTCCATCTATTCCTTCCCTATGAAGCGGTTGCAGGAGGCTGAACGTTTGTAAAATTATGTAAGTCATCCATTTAATTTAAGATCTTCTGTTGACCATAGGTGTCCCCTAAACCCTCTCATCTAGGGCCACCAACAGGTCATATTTAGAGGGTCTCCACATATCTGGCCCAATAGCTCTCTCTAAGTGTAAGAAATAGAATACCCCCCATAAAACATAAAATATTAGAGATACAAGTTAAAAACAATGGAAGCAGGTTTCCAGATCGTGATTCTAGTGTGGATGGTAATTTTGGGCCCCTCTTAGATGCTAGTTTGGTATTAACGGAAAGCCGGACATCCCGGTAGCGTTAGGACTAACACAACGGCTTTGGAGGCGTATGAAGGACTTTAATTATATCATTTAAATGAAATCAACTCATAGACATGGAATTCTTTTTGTTAGTAGATGGGCTAACTAAGGGAGGGGCAAGGCCTTACCACCAAGAAGTGAGGTCTCTTGGAGGTGTTTGTGTGAGGATCCTGTATTGGTAACTAAAGCTGGTAATTTTAGGAATATTCGGGAAAATAGTAACTGGCAATTATAATTAATATAGCTTATATGACATTTTAATAGTTTTTTGTTATGTGTACCATTTCGGTGAAACCTATACAGCCTAGGGATAAGGCCCTAATTTTTTTTATGTTTTTACATATGAGCAACAGTCCTGTATCAAGTCTGTGCACAATACAATCTTTTATACACCCTCAATGGTGCGATTCCTTTTGTCGCTCACCATCTAGAACATACAGTGAGCAGTTATTGTTATATTAAAGTGGAGAAACACAGAATTTGACTTTCCCGGTTCTGTTCCGTTCCCCTGGGACATCTCGATTGGGGATGCCTCACTCTGTAAAACCCCTCAAAGCCCCAAACAACCTCTTCTGCGTTCAAAAGGTGCATGTGCTTAGCCAATGAGAGCGGTTCGCTCCGTTTACCTCTTTTGGCAAAGGCTCTCATTGACTTTAATGTGCGCCATCGCATCCCCTGTATCCCTGGTCTTGTGTGCGCTCCGACTCAGCCTGTCATTTAGAACAAGGGGAGCCACATGCCGAATGACGTAGTCATAGCAGTTGGTTCTCACTGAACGAGAGCCCACGCATGAGCTACTGGATCGGGGTAAGGTAAGAGATTACTGGCGAGCCTGGTGGGTGTCTGTGGGGGTTCTTAGATTCCAGGCCAGCCAGCTGTGAATTTTGTTCCACTTTAAAAATGTATTTTATTTTGGATTTCTCTTTTATAATCATTGTTTAAAGATTAATTGTTTACATAAGCACTAATTACGTCGCTTCTTTGTATGACGTCTTGCAGTCGCCACCCTTCGGACGAGAGTTAACCCATTTGTATCGGATTCCTGACGCCCTGGAGTGGAATATGAGAGAAACATAGCCTGTTGGTGGTCTTAGAGGAGAGGGTTTGGGGAAGACTGGGGGGATGTGGTATATGAAACTATATACAGGGGCGCACCAATGGGTCTTGAATAACGTTTCAACAGTCAAAAAGGATTCCTTCTTGCGTTTCCACGTTCTATGAGGCCCATGTGCTACTTATTTTAGTAACAGTTATAGCGGATCCCCTCCTTGGGGTTACTTGGCTGGAACTTCTGATCATGGGGGGTACTTGGAGTAAAAAGGTTGAGAACCACTGCCCTAAACAATGCCCACATATCCTCACTACCCTTCCCATCGATATTATGTCATACCTCCAGCGCACACATCCCGAAGGAGTAGATGTCAACGGCAGTGGTCACATTGGTCACCTCTGGGGGAAAGAAAAAGAAAAAAAGTATTGGGGTCTGCATGCACCATGTATGGAAACCACATTCAGCAACGATAATGCACAACAGCAGATTGGGGAAACCTCAGTAGATAGGGATCTACAATCACAATACAGACAATTCTGACAGAGTATCACTGCCACTTAAGCTTTTACCTCCATACTCCGGGGCAAAGAAATGGAGATTCTTCTGCTCCTCTCGACAGGTTTTAACGTGGTTGTTAATGGTGTCCGGAGCCACTGGAAAAAGAAACTGCGTCATTTTACATCCACAATTCATCATCTACATAACTGGCCTTTGTACGAATGCCTAAAATATTGAAATGGATGCAAAAAGAACCCCAAACCCTACAGAATCATGAACATGGCTTGAGGAAAAAATTCATGCCTCAAGAGGAAACAATACGAGATACCATTAAATTCATCCACATTGCCTTGCTCTACCGGATGAACCACAAAAGGACATTCAGAGAGCTCTAAAGTCATAGATTTTCTCCACATGACACAAAGCTATTGCAGGGCGGAACATGTACTTCATGGTCTACCATGCCCTCTCCGACCAAACCTCTGGAAGCTTTCCCAGGAACATGTTCTTCATGGTCTAACATTCTCTCTCTGAACAAACCTCTGGAAGCTTTCCCAGGAACATGTACTTCATGGTCTACCATGCTCTCTCAGGACAAACTTCAGGAAGCTTTCCCAGGAACATGTTCTTTATGGTCTGCCATGCTCTCTCTGAACAAACCTCTGTAAGCATTCCCAGGAACATGAACTTCATGGTCTACCATGCTTTCTCTAAACAAACCTCTGGTAGCTTTCCCAGGAACATGTTCATCATGGTCTACCATGCTTTCTCTGAACAAACCTCTGGAAGCTTTCCCAGGGATATGTACTTGCCGTGGACTACTGTGCTTTTAGGATACTGTCCCTGGAACCTGTACTTCATGGGCCATTATGCTCTGGGGAAGCTGACCAAGGAACACGCACTTCATGGGTTACTATGCACTCAAGAAGATGTTCCAGAATTATGTAGTATACAGTATAATGAGCTAACTTCCATGAACTCTGTCAGGAATTTTTCTACTATTAACTCAATTGAACCCAAAAGCTGCCTCAGGAACATGTACTTCAAGGGCTACCATGCTAAGGGGGGGAGGGGGGGTGCAAAAGCAACATGTACTTCAAGGGATACCATGCATATAGGGGGGGCTGTTAAAGGAAAATGTGCTTCAAAGGCTACCATGCTAAGGTGGGAGGCTGCCGAAGGAACATGTACTTCAAGAGCCATCATGCTAAGGAGGGGTGGCTACCAAAGGAACATGTACATCAAGGGCTATCATGCCAAAGGGGGCTGCTACCAAAGGAACATGTTCTTCAAGGGCTATCATGCTAAGGAGGGCTGCCAAAGGAACATGTACTTCAAGGGCTATCATGTTAAGGGGGGCTGCCAAAGGAACATGTACTTCAAGGGCTGTCATGCTAAGGGGGGGGGGCTGCAAAAGGAACATGCACTTCAAGGGATATCATGCAAATGGGGGAGGGCTGTTAAGGGAAAATGTACTTCAAAGGCTACCATGCTAAGGTGGGAAGCTGCCGAAGGAACATGTACTTCAAGAACCATCATGCTAAGGAGGGGTGGCTACCAAAGGAACATGTACTTCAAGGGCTATCATGCTATAGGGGGGCTGCCAAAGGAACATGTACTTCAAGGGCTATCATGCTAAGAGGGGGAGGGCAGCCAAAGGAACATTTACACCAAGGGCTATCATGCTAAGGGGGAATTGCCAAGGGAACATGTACTTCAAGGGCTACCATGCTATGGGGAGGACTGCCAAAGGAACATGTACTTCAAGGGCTATCATGCTAACTGGGGGAGGGCGGCCAAAGGAACATTTACACCAAGGGCTATCATGCTGGGGGCGGGGGGTGCCAAAGGAACATGTACTTCACAGGTTACCATGCTAAGAGGGGGGGGGGGAGCTGCCTCAGGAACATGTACGTCAATGGCTACCATGCTAAGCGGAAGGTCTGCCAAAGGAGCATGTACTTCACGGGCTACCATGCTTTTAGAAAGCAGCCCCAAAAACATGTACTTCATGGGTAAACAAGACTTGGGAAGATACTTTATGGGCTACCTTTCTCTTGAGAAGCTGTAACAGAAACATGTAATTCACACGCACTTATGTTCTTCTGGTCGCTAATTGCTAAAGTGCAGCTGTAGAAGCTGTCCCAGAACATGATGTTCTCTGCCCCTGGACCTGAATTTATATCTTCTCAACTTTGCTCATTTTCATGACCCAGAGAACCATTACAGAGTCACTTCATTCCTCAGCAGATTTAACCTTACACCACACGCCTACAAATCTGACGGTGAAGCAGTTCTCCCCATTTGGTTTGGTCATCCTCTGCTGAAGGACGAGAACAGGATTTGAGCAAACCTTACAGTACAGTGCTATGAGAAAGGTATGTTCAATCGTTCCTGCCTTTACTTGGTTGAACTTGATGGACTCATGTCAGCTCTGGGAAACATAATCTCTCAGCCATCGCTCTCATGCTTCAAAGGTTTATTTGAAAGGGGGATTGCTGCAAATTATCATGGGTTAAAAGCTTTAGGGGGAACTGCAAGCTGGTCATGTTTTTACCAGGCAGTGGCTAGGTATGTGGAGATCATTTTTAGATTTACCGATGTCTAGAGAAAAAGCAAACATACACCCTGAAAGACACGTGGCACCTCTTTTTACCACCAGTATCCATACTTACCTGCACCTAGAAAACCACCTTTACCAGAACCATGAGCTGTCATGTAAATTAAGACTTCAGCTGAATGGTAGAATCCTTCTGAATTTCTGCTGAGTGGGTTGGTGGTCAGCCAAGAGGGTGCCCTATGCCTTTCAAGGTGAAATTTGCTCTACAACTGCTGCAATGAGCTAATCCGACAAGGCACTAGTACAGAATACTTTGTGGTCACAATTGGTACAGAGGTACCTACAAATAATTGGCATGCTGAAGGCACCTTGTTCATTAAAAAAAACAAACTATTCAAATCCTTCTTGGAAATTTCCATTGAACTTCCAAATAAACTATTAGGCCTGAAAAAGATTTTAGTGTACTTGCCATAAAATCTTTTTCTCGTAACATTCACTTGGCAACGGAGACATTAAGTTAGGGTTATGCTTACTTGCTTCAAGGCTGACACGAAAAAACAGAGCTCCTACCATAGGGAGTAACATTCACTTCATGCATCTGAGAAACCATCAGAGAACCACTACACAAAATACCTCAAGGCCAAAGCTTGCGCGCTGCTGATGCATAAACTAACCTCCAAAGTTTTTAGGTCCAAAAATCTACACCTTCCTGTTGTGCAGAAACACAAACATGTCCAAGTTCTAAAGGGACCATCTGTAGCATAGTTTGGAGAAGACTTTTGACACCAGTGCCAGTTCCTGCCTTACTTTTGGAGTCTCCCTAATTGTAGTTATACACCTCCACTATGAAACCATCCAGCCAATACTGACTGATGCTGCACCATAACTGCTGGCCCTTCAGCATTATTTAATGAAAAGCCTAAACCTTAAAAAAAACTATTCCCCAGCATCTAAAATGAATATATTTAAACATTTTTGTAACTTTTAATTCTTTCTTCCGCTGGGCTGCCAACTCTGTTCAGTACTTCAGGATACGGGCACCTCCATCATGCCTCAGAAGCATCACGTACTGAGGAGATGGGGGGAATCTGCAGGGGACGGGTCTATAGCTGTGCTTTGCACAGACAGAGCAGAGCTGGGGTCAGGAAAAGACAGCAATCCCAGAGTGCAGAGCAGCACAGTCAGAAGACACTTCCGGTCCGCAGGAAGCCAGAGACTCCATGGACCGCCATCTTGGGATGTTTAAAGGCTCAGAAAATGCAGTAGATGCAGGGAAGATGATTTTTAATGTGGCCAATCTGTATGTACAGGGTGGGGGAAACACAAGGTTCTTGTTTAGGGTGAAGGTCCAGTTTAAGGAATTACACTCACCTCAAGCACATTTAATCGACAAAATACTATCCCTAGTGTAACCAACGGCATCGTCCGTCCAATTCTCCTAGACAACCTTATCTAAATCGGTTATAAAGAACACTTATGCTGAATGGTAGTTTGGTTGTCCATCAAAGAATTATGGTTAGGACATGCACCAAAGGCTTGAATGTCTTAGTCTAGCAACTCAAATGACTTAGGATACCAGCCTTCCAGATTCTTTCATCAGTGTATTCAAAAAGTTCATACAATCAATGGTATCATCAGTCCCATGTTTCAAGGTCCATAGTGACCCTTTCGTCAGGAACAATTCCAACCAGGTTGGACCTTCCCCTGAAGGGGTAACTATGGACCTTGAAACACTGGACGCATGATACTATTGATATGAACTTTCTGAAAACACTAATGAAAGAATGAAGTGCTGGCCTCTTCCTTCTATTTTGGGTATTGAGGCACCACCAGCAGCAGCGAGAAAGTTATGACAATCTCAAATTCTGTGCTACAACTTCCCTGTATTGAGAGACCTGCTCTAGTAAAATGAAAGCAAGTTCCTGCAACAAAAAAATGTATTCCAGGGTAACAAATTATCTGTAGTTCACAGGGTCTGGGTCAAAGCCACTCTCCAAAAACTACCTTTGTAACAAGAACATGAAGAAAAGCCGATGATATAGTGACATGTCCCTTCGTGCCGGACATCAAATAAGTGACAATGGGACAAGTGGGACTCCACCCCACTCAGTGGGGAGTATTTTGTAGTCATTGCTCAGTAACTGCAAAACTAAAAGAAAAATCTCGACATGTCAACTCTGTTCTTTTCTTTCAGACACTGGTATCAAACTGGATCTAATCACTTTCTCCCAGCTAGAATCTCCGAGTTGGAAGAGCTTTGTTTTATTCGAGTCAATCTCCTGACAGGCAAGCATAACCTTAGCGTAATGTCCGTGTCTCCAAGAGAAGAGAGAAATAGTACAAACACCACCTACCTACATTGTAAGCAGCCCTCTTACCCAAGCACGGAGCGGTCTATAAGCAAGCAGTGGCAGACAGGTACGCATCGCCCACCGACCCATAGGAGGAAGGGGCAGGAATGCAATGAAGATGAAAGGGGAGCAGAGAGAAGCCATCTACAGGAAACATGCAAATAGAGGAATGGGCTCCTACATGCTAAGGAGCTAAGAACACCCAACATCTATTGCACACCCCCTACCGGGAAAAATAAGAGGCCTCCTGAGCTGCCAAGCCAGGGGGGGGGGGAGAACATGAGGCAAGCACACCCACCAACTTCTGAGCTGCAGTCGCCCATGTGACATTCCCCCATCTCATGTTACATGGGCGACTGCTGTAGGCCGAACACAGAAAAACATGGCAACAACAGGGACATCACAAAAAATTCATCTCACCATTAGCAAAAATCCTATGAAAGACTGGTGTGTACAGAGCAGCCGAAGCAGGAAATAAAACGAGACAAGTCAATGAGTGGATGGAAGGGCTGGGAGGGAAGGGTGAAGGGAGCACCTCAAACTCATTTGTTAGACATGGAGGCTACAATCGCTCATTTCTTACTCACCATCACACCCACAACACACAGTTGGGAGTCAATTACTGCACTCAGCCATCCATGTATTGACAGCACCTGCTGCAATACCCTGCATCCCACACACAACCTCATCTCATACCCAGAATGCATTCTCTGACTCGTATAGCTTTCTTGCATGGCACCTGAAATAAAAGGACTTTAGTGTATCAATCTCACTTGATGTTCTAAGACATAGACAGATATGTGGCTGGAAGTTTTGTTATGAAGGACTAGCCCTCGTAGCTAGATCTATAATGAGGCCCATTCCTCAAGTTCAGGGGTCCTCAAACCACCTCCTCAAGGATCAAAATAGGCCAGGGTTTGCAACTGCCCACACTGATGCACTGGTGTAATAATTAGATTTATATCTTTGTCATTACTTCACTTGGGCATCCATGTGGAGAGCTGCAAATCCGGGCCTGTTTTGGCCCTCCAGGAATTAGTTTGGGGACCCTGTGCTAGTAACAAGCAGATGAGAGCAGCGTCCAGAGAAACTAGTGAAAAACTACTGGTACAACCAATAACTGTAGCTTACAACACAAAAGAAAATGCAAGATAGACATTTTTTGATTTTACTAGAATCCAATATTCTCCATCATTTACTTTCCCAACTTTCCTTCAGTACACATAAAGATGTCCTAAAGCAGTCCCAGAAACAAATGGAAAAAAGAAGCAACTGCTATGAATGATAGGAGGATAACTGTGCTACAGCAGGACCTTCATGGTTAACATAACTAATCAGAAACCTAGAGACGTTGGCGTCATAAGGCTGTGTCCTTCGACAAGCTCGCATAAACCTTGCATTATCTGTAAAAGGTGTGCAGAAGATCAGATGGCAGGTTAACAGGCTCCACAGAGGCTGGGTGGATGAGAATCCACAAGGAACAGACAGCCTTCAGAAATCGAGCCGTGACCCTAAATGGTGGCGCCTTCTATCTGTAAGGATGTGTCTTGGTCACAAATCTAACTAATGGATGACTAACACCACCACACCCCTGCCCGGGCTACAAAGTGTGGCTTGCCTTGCAACAGAAGACATCAATGGGAGTACAGCGGCTCTAAAGATATTGCCACAGGCTCTGACACGCTTTATAACGAGGCGATGAACTTAAATAGTAAAACCAAGATACGCAGATTCAGGCTCCATAGAGGTACAGGTGCTGATAATAGCGGCTTTGCCTGAGCCGTTCCCTTCCTGAAAGTTTTCTGTCAGGCAAAAAACGTGCCATGAGTAAGGATATTGGAATGCTCAGGTAGGCCGTACCGAGAATTACCAGGTCCACATATATCTGGTTCCTCTTGGCTCCCCTTTCAGATTTATTGGAAAAATGCTTGAAATCATCCCATGGATTCCACTAAGGCCTTTGATGCAATTGCCTGCATACCACTGCTCCCAGACCAAAGGCTAGAAGCCCCAGTTGTCAAATAGATGCCTTAGTATTTCTGCCCCTAGTGCCCATTCAGTTGGTTTTATCTACTCTACTGAAGAGTCGGTCGGTCTAATTTTCATGTTTAGATGTGCATTGCTGGGATAAGTGAAGATAGACCATCTTGGGATGTTGCTGGCTACTGCTTTTGCAATTTATATTGATGATATGACAAAGATGCCATCCAACAGATGCCCATGACTACAGCTAGGGCACTTCACAAAATTCCTCAGGGCAGCGAAAAATAAGTTACTGAAAGGAAATGAGACCATACAATGAATCACAGGCAACAACGATTCTCACAGAAAAACATGGAGCTATGCATCCGGGCCAAGACTCCATTCTGAATCTTTGCACACAAATACATAAATAAGTTAATCTTTCCTATGGGGGACTATGAAGAGGTCAGAATAAATCTATACTTTTTTTCTTGAGAATGATCAATGATCAAGAGATTATTGACTGTTCCTTGCAAGACCACTGCATGTGATACATAATGACGGCACTGACCATGTTGGCCACAGAGAGGCTACAGAGTTGATCCCCCAAAAGTGATTATCAGCTTTTGTTGCCTTACGGCAAATGTCCACTAGGTTCTTAAATGAACCCAACTCGACAGCAGGAATAAGGGGTGCTTGGCCAAACGTGCAATTCTGGTCTGTTGGAAAGACCTACTCATTTGGGGTGTCCACAGCAAAGGTAAAGCAGGTCTTATTTTGTCTGGTCATCATAGGAGCCTTATCTGGGTGTCACTACTTGTCAGGTGGGACAATTGACTGATTGTCTTGACTGCGGAAGGCAACAAAATACAATTCTGTGATTACTCACATGTAGAACTGATTTTATTGGTATCCTGCTCGGGTCGCTTCATCTTCATTCTTCACTATTGGGTTATCCGCCATAAGGTGGCACAGTCGACTGCAAGAAGACTTGTGGAGGCCAGAGACCAAGTTACTTCACACAGCCCCACTATAAACTCTCTCAACAGTAGTCACCATAACAAGGCAAAAGAGGATAACAGGGTGGTTACCAATAAAATCAATTCTACAGGTGAGTAATCACAGAATTGTATTTTTCCTGGTATCCTGCTCGGGTCGCTTCATCTTCATTCTTCACTATTGGGACATCCAAAAGCAGTGTCCAAGAAGAAGGGTGGGATCCCCAGTGAGCAACAGCACTTAGTTCATGACACTACCGCCTGAAGCACTTTGCGACCAAAAACAACATCAGCTGAGGCCCTAACGTCAACCTTGTAAAACTTGAAAAGTATGAACTGAAGACCAAGTAGCGGCCTTACAAACCTGTTCAACTGAAGCCTGGTGCTGAAAAGCCCAAGAGGCATCAATAGCTCTAGTGGAGTGAGCTGTAACACGGAAAGGGGGTTCCTTCCCCTTGGCAGAATACGCTTGCACCACCGCCTGTCTGATCCACTTGCTGATAGTGGATTTGGCTGGAGGCAAGCCTTTCCTAGGTCCGTCAGGAAGGACAACAACGAGTCCGACCTCCGAAATGACTCCGTAGCAACCAAATAGTACTTAAGCGCCCTGACCACAGGATGGTTGGTACCCCTTCCTGGCCTATCTTGCGCAGCACACGACCCAGCAGAGGAAAGGGAGGAAATGCATAGAGTCGTCGAAACTCCGTCCAAGGAGTAGCTAGGGCGTCCGTGGCGAAGGCCAGAGGATCTCTTGACAGACGAATCTTGGGAGCTTCTGATTGTGACGGGATGCAAACAGGTCCAATTCCGGCTGACCCCAGCGGCGACAAAGGGTGTGAAAGATCTTGTGGCTGAGAGACCATTCCCCCAGACGAGACGTCCCCCTGCTCAGGGAGTCCGCCTCCTGGTTCTCCACCCCTGGGATGTAAACCGGCGATGTAAACATTCTCCTCCGCCCAAGACAAGATCAGGGACACTTCCTTGAGGGCACGTTTGTTCTGAGTCCCTCCCTGATGATTGATGTAGGTGACCGCCGTCTGATTGTCCGAGCGGGCCTGGACCGCACGACCCGTAGGTGGGGAGTCAACTGGAAGAGAACTAACCTGATCGCTCTCAGCTCCAGGAGATTGATAGGCACATGGGCCTCCTGAGGGTCCCACTGACCCTGGAACTTCGGGGATTGCCAATACCCTCCCCAACCGGTCAGAATGGCGTCCGTGGTGACAATCTCCCAGCATGGAGGTAGAAAGGACCTGCCCACTAGAAGATTTCTGGAGTCCAACCACCACGAGAGGGACTGTCTGGCCAGAGAGGACAGAGCAAATTCCTGCTCCAGGGACTCCTGTGTCCGATCCCAAACGGACAAAAGATTCAACTGAAGAGGTCTCATGTGAAACTGGGCGAAGGGTACAGCCTTGAAGCAAGACACCATGAGACCCCACCAACTGCATCCCCAGATGGATGGAGGGGTGGGGGCATGACAGCAAGGTCCGAGCCTGCGCCTGAAGACCCTCCACCCTGAGGGAGGAACACCTTGACCTGGGAAGTGTCCAAAGTCATGCCCAGGAAGGACGGTGTGGTCGAAGACTTGGGATAGTTGATCACCCAACCGAAAGCTTCGAGAGTGGACAATACCTTCTGAGTGTCGCTCTCAGCCTGTTGAAGAGATTGAGCAGCAATCAACAAGTCGTCCAGGTAAGGAAGAATGCGAATGCCCTGGCCCCTCAGGATGGCCATGACACCCGCCAGCACCTTGGTGAACACCCGAGGGGCCGAAGAGATACTGAACGGCAATGCCACAAACTGGTAGTGTTGATCCTCCAAGGTCAATCTCAGGAACTTCTGATTTCCCCAGAAAAATACCATTTTGTGAATACTCACCTTGTAAAATGGGTATTATAAGTATGTCTCACACCCTGCTTCGGAAGTAGTCATTACACTTGGGTTATGTCCAGCAGAGGGCGAACCTTCTGCAGAGATGACTAGAAAAAAAGAAGCTCCTCCCTGGCCCATAAATACCTGGGACCCCCCACACATCCCCCAGTATAGAAAAGCAGTAAGGGGACCAGGAAGAGCCAATAAAAACTACAAGAAAACATTAACACCAAAGAGGATCCAAAATACAACTCAGGGCGGGGCGAAAGCAGGGTGTGAGACATACTTATAATACCCATTTTACAAGGTGAGTATTCACAAAATGGTATTATTCTAAGTATGTCTCACACCCTGCTTCGGAAGTAGTCATTACACTTGGGACATCCAACAGCAGTGTCCAAAAAGGGTGGGGATCCTAATAGGCAAAAAAGCACCAATGAAAACCCCTGCCGTTTGAATAACTTTACGGCCAAAAACATCATCTACTAAGGTCCGCACAGCAACCTTACAAAGACTTGTAAAAGGTATGAACAGAAGACCAAGTAGCAGTCGCACCACTTATTCCGCTAAACTGAAAAGGGGGAAACCTCCCCTTAGCAAACTAAGCCCACACAAGGACCAGACATATCCATTAAAAATGGTAGCCTTGACGATGCCAAACCCGTCAGGGGCCAGAGGGTACCACAAACAAGACTTCCTTCCTACAAAAAAAGGGAAGTAGCCAAGAAATGGAACGAAAACAGGACCCTCAGAAGGGCCCTCTCATCTTCAAGCTAGACCAAGGACACAAGGAAGAAGAACCACATCCCAAAAGAGATGGAAACACAGCGAACAGAGGAACTAGCCACCAAAAGGCAATCTGTAGTGTAGGCAAAATACAAATCCCAAGCAGACGCAAGGCTGTTAGAGGACAGAGGTCCCTAGAAGACGACCACCAGGACAGAGGCCTGCCCCAGCAAAGCACTTAAGCTGGAGCCCCAGACCGTACCGACGGAAGCCCAAAAACCTGGTGAACAAAAAACACCTTGCAACGCAAGGCCCTAGCCTCACACTCATCAATATAGGACCGCAAGTCCTGTAGAAAAGTTAAAGGAAGACCACTTCCTAGCCCAAACAAGGGTCTGAAGCACAACATCAGACAAACTCCACAAGAAAATGGAGGAAGTTACAGCAGCCACACCGCCAAGCCAGCGTATGCAATTACAGAACCAAGCCTATCTTGGCCACCCTGGAGCCACTGACATTGCTGACGCACCCTCAGGAGCCAGCTAGCGCACCACCTTGGCGGAAACAGGTACAGAAACCCCAGACCCCTCCAGGCAAAAGATATGATGACCACTGCCGGAGGCAAAGGAACCTGAGACCGAAAACCAAGCGTTGGGAGCTAGTGATAGCAACATGAGGCAAAGAAAACCACCTCCGGAATCTACCACTTGTGAGGACCGGAACACCTTGCAGAAGAAAGAACAATTCCCACACTGAGAGGGTCCCCTGCTCAAGGAATCCGCCTCCGTGATATCCACGCCCAGAGAGAACGCAGCTGAAATGCATGGAACATCGCTCTCCACCCAACAAGGGTCAGCGAAGCTTCCCTGAGGGCACTCCTGCTGCGAGACCCTCCTTGGTGATCGACGAAAGCGACCGCGGTTCAATCGTCCCAAGGAACCCGAACCGGCAAAACCTGTAAATGATGCAAACAGCATGAAAGTATCACACAAATAGCTCTGAACTCCAAAAACAGAGATGGGAGCGAGAGTCTCCCAAAGATTCCCCAGCCCCTAGAACTGAAAATCCATCCAGAAACCTTCCCAGCCCGACAGGCTGACATGCGAGGAAACCGGCTCCCAACAAGGGGCCAAAAAAAAAAGGAGCAAAAGGGACTGTCTAAAAGGAAAGTCACCATCAATCCCGCCAGATACTTCCCTAGCCAGAAAGAAAGGCGAGGATTGTCCAGGAGAACAAATATCAGGTCCAAAGAACCTCTGCACCAAAGGGTGAAGAAGGAACCCTCTGGCCTGACCAGATCCATGCCAGAGAACTTGGGGTGGATCATCACCCCTCCAAACTTTTCCAGCGACGTAACTACCCTGGAGGCCATCGCCCCCCAGCAAAGAAAAGATGCTGTAATGAGCAGGCCATCCAGATACAGCCCACTGTAAACGCCCTGGGCTGAAAAGGGCCATCATGCCCGCCAGCCCCTTGACGAACACCCTTGGCAGCGAAGGCAACCAGAAAGGGGGGGCCACAAGTGAAACCGCCGATCTTCCACCCCAAACCTGAGAAATCTCTGGCGAGCAGGGTAGGTAGATACATAAAGGCAAATAACCTTGATGGCCATAAACGTCACGAAATCCCCCAGATGAAGGGAATTGATGACTGAGCGCAGAGTCTCCATGCAGAACTTCTGGGTTCCGATGAACCTGTAGAAGGCCTCAAAAACCAGAATGGTTCTGAAGGATCCATCCCGTTAGAGAACCACAAGGGCTGAAACAATAGCACCGACCCCTGCACAGCCCGGGAGACCGAGGAAACCCGAGAACAGAGGAATCACCCCTGAAGATAGAGAAGGCAGCACCTCTGCCAGCTCTGGCACCATGAAAGGAAAGAATAGGGGAGCCTGCCCCCCGAAGGAGCAACGTCACTTCTAGCGTGGCGGAAGCCTGCCTCCTTACGCAACAGAGTCCAATATGACTCCAAAGCCGCATACCCCGAAGGATAGCCAATGTTAGACGCCACCAGCGCAACCAGACAGAGCGTCATATAGTCACAAGCAAAGCTGAGGCTCCGCCATACAGACATATAGTGTCAACCAGACAAATAAGACCATGGACAGGAACTATACATGCCGCCTAAACGCTGCCAAATCAGCGTCGGCTGGGTCCAGCTGGGACCCCGCAACTGGCCCCAAAGCATAGAGCTGACAACCACAACCATGTGTACAGAAATATAAACAGGCCGCAAGGCAGAACCCACGCCAGCAAGGACTCGTCCAGCCAGCAGATAACCACGACGGTCCTCAAGATCCCCAATCGTGGAGGCGTCTAGAGAGTGCACCGCAGGTGCGTTGTGCAATCCCAGTACCAGACGCACCAACCTAGGGAGGAGATGACCAGCGTTTTACCTCGATCACTGTACAGGGATACCTTCTATCTAAGAAGCCGGCTAGATCCCTGCCGAACCGCAATAATCACATATTAGAATGAAGCTGAGTTGGGCACCCAGACGAGGCTTAGAGGTCTCAAGAAAAAAATTATTTTCCCTTCCGCGGAGGGGACTTCGCCGGAGGAGGAATAGCCAGCACCTCAAATAAATGGCCCAGGAACTTGGGGATAACCAAAGCATCCCCAAGCCCCTGCCCGGCATCAGCATCCCAAACTGCTGATCCTCAGATTCCGTAAACAGGTCCTTCCGCAAGCGGAAAATAAACAGACCAGTCAAGGGAATCATGAACATCAATAACCGGCACTACCAGTGACGGATGACTTCACTTAGACGAGGCCATAAAGTATATATATATATATATATATATATATATATATGACTAGAGCCTGCACCGCTGGGGAATAAAGTTCAATAAACGTATGCTCTAACCGCTGGGCCGTGCACATGCTTGGCCACAGAGCTAGAAAACAATTTTTAGATGTCGGCCAATCCAGCACATACATCAGATTGCGACTCCCCGCTAATGACCAAGTCACATGGGGTACGGATAATTTAAGGTGTTGTAGGTGATAAGGCCGGCGGCACTGACCCAAACGTCCGGGCCCCCAATTGCCGAGTTATGGCCTGTAGAACACATAATATGGCCCAGCACAGCATCCCCACACGGGATACCCCCCAACACACACACACACACTGCCGGGACTGCCCCGAAGGGAACCAGAGCCCGGGACCAGGGGAGCCTCCAAATGGTGATTTTTATGGTAGTCGCACTAACCAGCAGGAATTACGCTATAAGCAACCCGGGATGCCCCTTAAGTCCGTTAGTGGGAGGATTTGTAAACCCAAGGGACCCCAGGACACATAGACAAAGGGGGCCCCCGTCAATAAGGTATCAAGACAAACACTCATACCAGGAAAAGTAACAGAGTGTGACTAAATATAGAAAATAAATACATATATAACAGTATATCTATATATCTATATAAACATAACATTGAGGCAAATAGTATTAAGGCCCACATATCATGCCAATGTCACATGTAAATATATAACACAAGAAGGGACTAAAAAATAAAATAGTGTTCTAAGCCGGCGCTGAACAAGGCGCCCTAATCAAAGAACAATCAAGCACGCCCCGCAGGGCACTCACCTCCAGCGACATGCAAGTGAAGAGGGGCCCCTGACCGAGAGGGGTGGCGCAACCGGGAACCAGAAAGAGTGGAGCTGACCACCGGAGCGAAGCGCACCAGGCCCCGCCCCCTCCAAAGTCAAAGAACCGGACGCCGCCAAGAGCGCCCGATAACAGAGTAGGGCGGGCCACCGGCGCGAGGGGCGCCCGGCCCCGCCCCCTCCCTAGACACAAAGCGGGCGCCACCGAGTGCGCCCGAGAGCAGAGTGGGGCGGGCCGCCGCGAGGGGCGCCCCGCCCCATCCTTAATGAAGAATCGGGCGCCGCCGAGGGCGCCCGAGAGCAGAGCGGGGCGGGCCGCCGGCGCGAGGAGCGCCCGGCCCCGCCCCCTTCCTAAACCAAAAAGCAGAGTGGGACGGGCCGCCGCGAGGAGCGCCCGGCCCCGCCCCCTCCCTAATCTAAAAACCGGGCGCCACCGAGGGCGCCCGAGAACAGAGTGGGGCGGGCCGCCGCCAGCGCGAGGGGCGCCCGGCCCCGCCCCCATCCTTAATGAAGAATCGGGCGCCACCGAGGGCGCCCGAGAGCAGAGCGGGGCGGGCCGCCGGCGTGAGGAGTGCCCAGCCCCGCCCCCTTCCTAAACCAAAGAGCAGAGGGGGGCGGGCCACCGCCGGCGCGAGGAGCGCCCGGGCCCGCCGCCTTCCTGATCAAAGAACCGGGCGCCACCGAGGGCGCCCGAGAGCAGAGTGGGGCGGGCCGCTGACGGCACGATGAGCGCCCGGCCCCCTCCCCAGTAAAAGAACAGGGCGCCATCAAGACGCCGGGCGCTGCAGAAGAGCGCTTAGAGAGAGAGGGAGAGAGAGAGAGGCGGGCGCTGCCAGCGCGCGAAGTGCCCGGCCCCGCCCCCCCTCACAGCAAGGAGAGGGAGAAGCTTCCCTCAGCCACCGCACCAGCCGCCATCTTGATAGTGCGGCCAGCACAGACAGAACTAAGTTGAAGGATTACTTCCAGATGCGCCACATAGCTACAAATACACAGTTAAAACACATACACACACAAACATTTATAGCACCCAATAAAAGACAGATTACTTCCCGATGCCCATGACAGCTGGATGAGGGAAAGTCACAGCCCTCCCCCCCGATTTCATAGGGAATAAAGTGAGGGAGGGATCCCCAACTATAGTAGTAGTAAAAAGGGGAACGGACAGGGCATCCCAAACCGGGGTCACCAACCCGGTTACCCTCTCATGTAGGGTCTCACGGTGGAGCACTAGCTCCTAAGCACCTAAGGTGCAATTCTACCCTCACCCGGACCAGTAGCCACGGCTGGGAGGCATGGGGGAGGAGGGATCCGGGCGGAAATAGAGAAAATAGAGAGCCGGGAGTCATCCCGGCTACCTGAAATCCCCCTGTGCAAGGAGGAGACGTCATCTTCTGCTTGCTCGCTGTTCTGCAGAGACTAAACTGGGGGATGTGTGGGGGGTCCCAGGTATTTATGGGCCAGGGAGGAGCTTCTTTTTTTCTAGTCATCTCTGCAGAAAGTTCGCCCTCTGCTGGACATAACCCAAGTGTAATGACTACTTCCGAAGCAGGTGTGAGACATACTTAGAATATAGGAACGTGCAGATGGGCATCCTTGATGTCCACCGTGGTCATGAAGTCGCCTGGTCGAAGGGAGCTCACCGCCGACTGTAAGGTCTCCATGCGGAAGTGTTTGAACCTGAAAAATCTGTTGAGACCCTTCAGGTCCGGGATAGGTCTCAGAGATCTGTCCTTCTTGGGCACCGAGAAAAGATTGGAATAGAACCCCCGACCCCGTTCCTGAAGAGGCACAGGACAAATTACTCCGGACGTTCCTGAAGAGGCAAAGGACAAATTACTCCGGACGACAGAAGTCGTTGGACAGCCAACCTCAAGCCCTGCGCCGTCAAGGGGTTCTGGGAAATCCGGGACCAAAGAAATCTTGGGGGGTGGCCAAGCTGTAGCCGGAGGACACCACCTCCTAAATCCACCGGTCCGAGACGAGCTGTCTCCAGACGTGAGCAAAAAGCAGAAGCCGACCCCCCACCCGGATGGGTGAGGGCGCCTCCTCATGCCTGAGGGGCCTTGGTGGAGGGCTTGGGCTTCGACCCCCAGGAGAGACCGGGACAACCGCGGGATCTACCTTGTCCCCAGAAGTCCCTGCGACCACCAGGGAAGGAAGAACCGCGTCCCCCTCGGAAGAGGCGAAAGGAAGAAGCAAAAGGGCCGCGATTGCTTCCGGCGCTGAGGTAGCCGGCCATCCTTGGCCAAGAGATCAAGACACTCCCCAAAGAGACGAAGTCCCATGAAGGGAATCCCGGTGAGTGATTTCTTGGAGCAGCCAAATAGACCGACGGAGAGCAACCAGCAGGGCCGAAGCCCTACCGCCAAGCCGGACGGCATCGTCCATGGCTGAGATCACAAAGGCAATAAAGTCAGTGCAAACCAAAAGTTCCTTATACTCGTCCGCTCGCTTGCGGGAACGGGCGGCCTCAACAAGGAGCTTCACCTTTTTTATGGCAATGGCGACAATGGCCGCGGCGCATACAGGACGCAGACCAGCCCCCAGAAAACTGAAGACATGGCAAACGAGCTGCTCCATGCGCCGATCAGCATTATCACGTAAGGTAGTAGTGTCCGGAGACGGCATAACAGACGTATTGGAGAGCCCCAGAACAGGAGCGTCCACCTCCGGGGGACAAGACCAAAGACGGACCAACTCCTCCGAAAAGGGATACCGTCTGTCCAGCCCCTTAGGCACCGAGGGCAGTTTATTGGGCCTCTCCCATTCCTTAAAAACCATCTTGGAAAAATGAACCTGCTCCGGAAACACCAGGCGTTGCCTGTCAGGGCGGAAACGCTCCTCCTGCCTCTCTTTAGCCGCCTTCGGGGGAACAATGTGCAAGGTCTCGAACACCGCAGACAAAAGCCTATCCGTGTCATTGGGGAGCCACATGTCCAGGACCCGGGGTCACTGTCAAAGTCGCCCGGGCAGTCCCCGGAGGAGTCGGAATCATGGAATAACTCACCCTCCTCCATGGAGTCACGGCCGCTAAAAGTCTCATAAGTATCATCATCAGCAAAGAGAATAAGCCGGTTCCAAATGCCGCTTCTTACTAGAGGCCTTGGCGGCGGCCGGGCGGGACAATTGACGATCAAGGCTGGCCATGCGTAACACCAGGTCCGAATGGGAGCCCCTGCTGGCCTCCCCCTCGCTGGGGGCTAAATGCAGACGCGGGGGTGTTGGCGATGCCGTAGGTAAAATGGGGCTGGGGAGAGGGACGATAGCCCCAGCCTGTTCCGCAATAATGCTCTGGGCGCAGGGAACACAAACCATGCTGTGATCGCTCAAAGGGGATGTACCACACAAAAGACACAGCTGAGACCGCCCCGAAGGGCCCCCAAGCTCGCTATCCCCAGAAGCCTCCATATGGTGATTTAGAGAAAAAATAGGAATCCGCGGGTAACCGGCGCTAATGGCCCAAACCCGGAATCCCCCCACAAAGTCCCTAAAAATGCCCAGAGGGGGAGGGGGGAGAGGGGGGGGGAGGGGGGAGAGGGGGGGGGAGGGGGGAGAGGGGGGGGTGGATGGACCGGGAGAAACCACAAGTAAAAAAGGGGCCCGCCTGCAAGACACAAAAAGGGACAAAAATGAGCATACCACAGCACATGCACAGCACCTTTCACAAGGAAGGAGAATAGAAAAGACCGGATTCACGGACCAGGTGAAGGAGAGCAGCGTAGCAGCAGACTAATGGCAGCAGAGTTGTGAAGTCCGCTTCCAGCAGGCCGGAGCATGCCCGAGCTCAGGGACTCCAGCAGCGTGAAAAAACATGCTTCACAATGGTGCCGAGGGAGAGCGCCGCTCACAGCACCTAGAGGGGCGGGCCGTGCTGCGATGACGCGAATCATCGCGCGGACCCGCACATCCCCCCCCCACCCCCCGCAGAGCGCGAACCTCCGGGCGCCTGAGGGGGGGAAATGGCGCCCGGAGAGGAGGTGGGATGTGGGATACATTCAGGCATGAGGGATCCTAAGGTGGTCTTAGCCCCAAAGCAAAGCTCTGTGAACACCCGACCCTAGGTGTTCCCCTACCTTCACTTGAACCACAGCCAGGGCTGGGAGGCAGGATGGGTCCCGGAACAGGTGGAAATAGGCCTGCAGGGCCGACGGGCTTGGGATGCCCCTCTCGCCTGCAATAATTCAGAGAGAGACAATCTTCTGTCTTCGCAGCCTAGACTGCAAGGAAACTCTGGGAGTTATGGGAAATTTGCTGTCCTTATATGGGCCGGGAGGAGCCACAAGTCTTCTTGCAGTCGACTGCGCCACCTTGTGGCGGATAACCCAATAGTGAAGAATGAAGATGAAGCGACCAGAGCAGGATACCAGGAAAAAACTTTCTGGTGTTCTTACTCCTGCGATCCAGAAGCTCGGCAAATGAATCTTCTGATTACAGCTGGATGTTCAGCACTATCATCACAGTCACAATAATGTTGTCAACATTGTCAGTCTTGAGTTGCAGCTTGGTGGTCTCCTGATGAGCCCACTGGTAGATGGATTTTCTCTGGCAGGTTCTTCCACCTCAGGGGATTTCAGTGACATTTGCATCTCATACACTTTAGTTTCTCCCACAGGCTGCCAGCTAAGCCTTGCCTCTGGGCTTAATGCCTGGTGCAAGATGTTCTCCCCCAGAGAGGAACAGCTGCTTGAATATTGTACCATGCACTGCAAGGCCTCATATCTACCTGCACACTAGTTGAGGGATGGCAGTACCTTTTTTGTGGTGGTAAAATTGTCCTTGATAGAAAAAAAGTGCTGCTCTCCTCAAGCCTGGAAACTTTGAACTGGAGACCAGGTTATAGGCAATTGGAGGAGTCTTATTCAACAAAACTTTCAGCCATGTGTCTCTCCCTACCTTTACGGGACTAAAGCAGTTTATATAAGTGGAGGAAAAATGCGTATTGGTCCATCCTGGTTCACTACACGATGAGCTGCCTTTGGGCGCCCAACCTGGAAGTGCATAGAAATAATAAGCTCAATGACCATGCAGGCTTACTGACCAACATCTTGAATAGACCCTCTTACCGGATTCAACACCTGAAAGACTCAAGGGTCATGATCAACCAACCTCGCTGTCTGATGCTTGGAGCGCTCAACCTCCCACAAGAATGCAACCTCTGACAGCACAGTATTTTCGCATGGCCATAAATATGCTCACCGACTAACCCTGCCTCACACCCAGATAACACCCGCCAGCTGCCAATCTTTGCCAATCCTTATCTAATAGGCACCCTGTAACCACAGCCCCTTTAAAATGGGACTATTGAGTCTCACTACCCTAAGTAGTCCCCTCCAGTGGAACATTGTTTGACAACCAGAATCTACAGAGTGCCTATTTGTGGCACACTTCATGTAAAGTACCCCCCAAACTTCCAGCCTTGCACCCAAAACATCAAGGCTTGCTGTCTAAAACCTAGCGTAAGCCCCCCAAGGTGCTCAGACTACTTCTTGAATCCCTCTGCCAAGTGCTTTCCCTTGGTTGTGCACTTCCAAAACAATCCCTTCAGGATTTATGTTGTCATCACTTGGAACCCAGAATGCACCCCTTAAGTGCACATACTATGCCCAAACTTTTTACTACACACCAATAATCCCTTAGCTTACGTGGAAACCAAAGACCACAGACACAAAGCGCCTTGGGCCGTACATTTTCATCTTCTAGCCACAAAGCACAAGCTTGTCATTACAGTTACTACAGTCCTAAGGCCACAGAGCTTCCTTTCCTGGCACCATGAACATCCCTCCATAACCATGGTTTCCCTGCCTGCTCTGCATATCACACCATCCTCCTGGAGTAACTACAGTCCTGTGGCCACTAAGATACATACAGACACCATGAAACTGCTTCAAGAGCATGGTTTACCCCTAGGCACACATTCATTTCAATATGAGGACAGTGTCTAGTAGTGTGAGGAACCTAAAATGTGCCATTAGACCATTCATCCAAAACACCCATAAGGCACCCACAGACTCACCCTTCACCACACGACCATACCCGTCTCACTACACAGCAACTGTAAACCATACACTGTTGCCACTGGTCACAAGAAAGATGGAAACCCTCTTTCTCTAAGAACCTTCTACGGGCGCATTTAGGAGTCTCAGGACTACCTGCCTATTATAATGAGAGGGGACATGTGGGCGGGGGGACAAACGATAAAATGGGACGCAGAGGGCACAGCGCAAGAGGTACAAACCACAGGCCAGTCCAGCAGATCAAGCGCTTACCGGATCCAATTTTGATAAGTCCGTTGTGTTGAATGAAAATGGTGTCGCAGGTCAGGTTTCCGTGGATGATGGGAGGGTCACACGAGTGCAGGTAGCTGCGAGGAAACAAACACCGGTCACACTGCAGGGTCCGTAGACATGACGCATAGCACCGGGTATGCAATGTAACGATGGCGAGATCCCTTCTGAGCTTTTTTTGTGACAGACTCTAAATCCACAAAGTTTAGTCTCCTATTAGGGACTAATCATGGTGGTGCACAGCCATAGAGGGAGAGCCTTTGTTGTTTTATTTTAAAGCCCTTTAATTTTAAACATTGAAAAAACAATCATTTTAAATCAAAAAAATTAAAAATGGTAACTTAAAACCAAAGACCCCTCTCTCTGAAGCCATGGGTGCATGGCAGAGCGCGCAGGGTAGCGTTATTACCATAGGTTATAGGTCATGCCCCCCTATGCAAGCCTCCATTCCACTGGGTTATTGAATACAGTGGATTGCCTGGGATTGTTTTTGATTCATTTTTAATTGTGGGTGATTTATCTTATTGTGAGAGATTAATGGATATTGATTTTGCACTTTAGGGGACTGCATCTAAATGGTATGCGCATTGAGCACTATAGGCACTTTATTGTTTACATTTGGCGTGAGGCACTATAGAGTGCTTTAAAGTGGACCAACACCCAGGATTTTGACTATCCTGGGTATTGGTCCACTTCCCCGTTGTGTGAAACCCCCCAGAAAGCCCCCAAAACTCACCTCTCCCCGCTCCCACGTGGCCGCGCCGTCCAATCTGCGCCGACGGACAAGCTGATTGACAGCGACGGACAAGCAGCTTGCCCGTCGGCGCCTCCCGCGCGTCACTCTTGACGGCGCGCGCACGTCTAGAGGAGCGCGAGTGAGGCAGCGGCGGCGGAAGCAGCGGCTGGAGAGGTAAGGTTTTTCGGGGGTTTTGGGGGGTTTACACCCCGCGGGACATCCCGATCTCGGATGTCCCGCG
Organism: Gastrophryne carolinensis; assembly: GCA_027917425.1. Taxonomy (NCBI): domain Eukaryota; kingdom Metazoa; phylum Chordata; class Amphibia; order Anura; family Microhylidae; genus Gastrophryne; species Gastrophryne carolinensis. The sequence goes on along the minus strand of CM051237.1, from coordinate 35,151,655 downwards.
GTGTGTGAAGTGATCGGCCCGGGAATCTTATAGATTCCCGGGCCGATCACCTCAGGGTGTTGGTCCACTTTAAAGGGGTTGTTGAGTGGTTGCCTAATTTATTATTAGTTTATATTGGGAATCCGTAAATATATATATATATATATATATATATATATATATAGAAGGTAGTGTTTAACATTTTTATGTCTTGTGGTATTTGTTTTTTTATATTTATTGGCCAATAATAAAATTGTTCAAAATTGAGAAATTGAGAGATTTGTGGGTGGAGTGCCCCAATTCTAGTCCCACAAGATTTTTGCTGTTAAAACCAACACCTGGAAAATGCCACAGAAGATATTGAGTATTTTTAGTTTTCAATATACGTCGTCAGATCATGAAGTTTACACGGAAGTACAGACCAAACGAGTGGCTGTTGAAGGTCTTCATGGGGGTGTTGTGTGGTATCTTGATCCCCTTATTTATGTGACTAACTGTATCTCTCCAGCTCTTTTTACATACAGAGGAGAGAATTTTGGGGGAATCTCTTTCATCCCACACGTGATGCACACATCACACTGCAAAGTGAGCGATCTACATTCCAATAATAGGCTCTTCACTGCTTTAGAAAGTATCAGACGATTACAGTAGAACCAACCGAAATAAATTAATTTCTGTTAAAGAGGAACATCTGACCTTTTCTGATGTTCCTCTTTAAACATCCCTCTCCCCTCCCTCACTGCCTTTAGGATGTTGAGGTTATCTTAAACGCTGGCATTCGGCAGCATTCCAGGCCCATTTCCACCCCCTTAGCCGCCCCAGTGTGAGTGAAGGCTGCAGGCTTAACCGTCCTTACCTTTAACCGTCTCCTCTGATCCGAGGGGCGGCGCAGTGCACGTCAGGATTGCAAGATGGCGCTGCCCAACAGAGGACGACGGGGGAGCGGAGGGATGCTGAGCATGATGCGACCAGAGAGGTAAGTTAATATCTGATTTGTTAACCAGAAGGGCAGGGGAGCTGGCCAAGCCAGGTCTCGGGAGTCTTTGCTAACTCCCCATGACCTATAATGTTTCTCTTTAAATAATGTTAACAGAATGGACCTCTCAGCAGGGAGCCTGGTAGGCTTTTCAGAATGACTCATCTTGTTTGTTACAGTCACAGCAGAAGGGAGATATCATTCATCCCAAAGTTTTACCTCTCATCCCAATATAGTGCTCCCTGAGCCTTGTCGCCTCTGGTTTTATATTCTGGCACCTGTGTAAAGCTTTGTGTAAATGTAGCATGATATATATGATTAAATATTAATTTAATCACCATTTTTTTTATATAATTACACTTTGCACTTATTATTGTGGTTCTCGATCATAAGAATGTATTTTATTATTCAGTTAGTAGTTTTTTTGTTTTTTTTCCTGTGTAGAAATCTAGATCTCAGCCAGGGTATATTGTTAGAAACAATGCATAATTTACTATTACTATTATTTAATTCCGTATTTTTCCCCGCCCAACGTGAATGCGTCTTATGAGGTCGCTGTTTAAACATAAAAAAAAATGTCCGATGTCCCCACGCTGCTTCTGCAGCAGCCCATCTCCCGCTGACAGACACACAGACAGAAATACACACACACCTTACCAGCATCCGCCACCCATCTCCACGTTCCAGATGCGCTGGTTCCAGGCCGTGAGTGGGTGCGGCCTGTATAGGGCCCCTATTGTTGGCCTGAGTACCAAGCCACGCCCACCCTTGGGCCGGAATCAGAGCACCGGAAGCTTGTGTGTGGGGTGCCTTGCATGCCTCGCACGTCGCCTGCGTAGTGGGGTGTCTCACACGCCGCCTGCAACGTGGGGTCTGTTATAGTGTGACTGGGGGGGGGAGGGGGATCTGCACACTGGCTGTAATGGGCTGATTGGGAGGGGGGATTTTAGCACACCAATTGGTTAAGAATATTTTTTTCCCTTATTTTCCTCTAGACCCTGGGTGCATCTTTTGGGGTGAAAAATACAGTACTATTACTTTTGTCTATTGTCTTTCTATAGGTTTTGGAATATTTGAATATCTATAATCACATTCCCCTCTGGGTTTTTGTGTTTACGTGCTTTAACCTCCCTGGCGGTGTTCCCGAGCATGACTCGGGGTTAATTTTCGCTGCGGTAACTCGGTAACCCCGAGTCACGCTCGGGGTAGATTAGGCAGAGGAGCAGTCTCCTTACCTTTTCCCTGCGATCCAGCGATGTCCCCGCTGTGATCGCAGGTGAGAGCCCCGGCAGATGCGTCCGTCTGACTTCCTGGTTCCGTCTCTGTGAGCCGCAGAGGGGGCGGAACTGGGCGGCAGATTTAAACGTCATCCTAACGCACAAATTTGCACATAGAATCAGAAGGCCAGGGAGGTTAAGGACATTCAGATTTGTCTTGCATGTGTTAAACTATTCTAGAATAAACGGATTCATTTTATTGTATGTACTATGCAGTGCGTGTGGTGGACACTTGGAGTGGTGCTAGCAAGCCCTTGCTGTGTATATTTCTGGCTGTGCAGATGGTTTTGGTAGTGCGAAGAGGAAGGTTGTTAGCATTGTCTTCTATTGAGCCCCTCTATGTCCTGAAATAAGAGGAAGGTCCAAAGATTACGGGTAAAGCGTACATTGAAAAGTATTGAAAGCAGACCTGCTACTCGGGTCCAGAATCTGACCAACCGTGAGCATGTCCACTGGGAATGTAACATCGTTCCCTCCACACCACAGCCTCGAAAACATCTATCCAACTAAGATGGACAAGCTTTTGCTATTTTGGAAAGGACTAAACACCAACCCGTTAGTACCTAGTAAGCAGTCTCCAGAGTGGTGATATTAATAGAAGAGGAGGAAATGGTGAGCCAGATTTATATCTGCTCGTCTTCTTTTAGGTTGCCTTTCATTCGTTTTTTTTCATGGACTTTTTATTTCATAGGGAGTATGTCGTATATATGTATTTTGGGGATAAGGGAAACCTAAGGTGCGGCTAGAAAAGGTCGGGCTAAGTGATCCAGTGTTTGAGCTAACAGCTTTAACATCCTTAAAGCAAACCTTCAGCATCATTTAATGAAAAGCCCAAACCCTTAAAAAAAGAAACTATATCCCAGCATCTAAAATTAAAATATTTAACATTTTTAATTGCTTACTTTTTATTCTTTCCCCCACTGACCTGTAACTGTACTGTGAGGAGCGGGGACTAGCAGAGGGGACACCTACGATCGCGGCCGCCCGTGCCGCTTCGCTTCACCCAGCGAAGCGGCACGGGCGGCCGCGATCGTAGGTGTCCCCTCTGCTAGTCCCCGCTCCTCACTACACGTGATTTACCTGTTGCCAGGCTGAGTATTATTCTCCTCATCCCTGCCATACCTTGTATTTCTTGGTTTGTTTTGATTTGTTGCTCTGCATATTGCGCACATGCATCCTTGACCAATGTTGTTCAGGACACACATGCACTTTTTGCACTTAGGCACTTTATTTCATATGTTTTGTAATTTGTATGAATTGATGTAATGTTTATCTATGCACTGTCACTTTATTGTATATAATTGATTAGGTACTGAAGGGTGGGGTTTTGTGCCGACACAAAAGATTTGATTATATTGGGTACATATAAAAACGTGTGATATTTAGGAGTTATCCCAGGAATGAATTGCTGCAGTGTTGCAGCACTGGATGTAATTCGGGGACATGCAGTGTTTTTAATATGTTGGTGTTGTATATTGTCTGTTATGTTGTTTGTTTTTTGATCAATTTGGACTCTAAATAAATATTAGTATTGAATTAGATTTAATTTCTGGTGCTCCTGTTATTTAGACCTTGGGCTGGGTCCCATGAGCCTAATTTTGGTGTAATACTTCTATGTTCACAGTGTAGCACAATTTCCTTTATTGAGTGCGGTGCACCACTTTATCTTGGTTTCTCATTAAGCAGACATAACATTCTTGGTAATTGTTAAACCTACGAGGACGGAGGAGTGAAAACTGGGAATGTGAGAGATGGCATACAGCCGGGTTATAACATTAATACTACTTTAAATTTTCTCCTTGAGTGGATCTTCACATAGCCCATTATGGATTCTAGCCCCTCCCTCAGCCCCCTGCTATGGGCGCTACATTTCCCAGGCCTAACAGGGGAAGGAAAAAGATGATACTGTCCAATGTTATAGGTGTGTCGCGAAATACGCCCGCAATGCAGAGAGAAACCAAAAAGTGTGAGAAGAGTAGCGGGACAGTAAGGGAATATGTTAGAGGGGCGTCGCTCACACCCACAGTGTTATTTGATAAGGACCCTAAATGAATGGGTCGGGTGGCACGGTTTGGCGTTATACGAAGCTCCTTACATGTATATATGCCCCGGCAGCCTTTAGACAGCACCCTTGGAAATGTAGTACAGGAGGGGGCCCTATAGGTGGCTCCAGAGACATGGGATGGCTGCATTTCCCCAGGAGGTCACACTTACCTTAAAGCAGACAAGATCTGGGTGCACCATCTCTTCCACGCCTGGAGGGACAAACAAGTCTCCCATTACACAACAGAACAGACATTAGACCTGCTGCTCAGCGACATCTCAAATTCCCCATGACAGGGTGGCCTTAATCCCTCCCAGAAACCCATCTACTGCCGCTACCTGTAAGCTGAGAACTTTTCAGCTTTACCTCATAGAGCTCTATATGGAAAGGGACCAGGACACTCAGGAAGAACTCCGATTGGAGGAGGTGCTGCTGCCACACAAATGTGTGTTCTCCACCGTGTTGGATGGAGCTCTGCTAGGAAAGGGTATCGCTCTAATTCAGGGCTCACTGAGGGGTGGCTTGGGTTGGTGTTCCAGAACCCTCAATGGAACAGTGACATATTAGACCTGCATTAAAGGCTAGTCATTCTAATGCTAGCCACATACCTTACAACCTGTGCCATCACTATACAATCCAACCAACTGCCCCCCCAAAGAGCAATCAATCAACTTGGTAGCCCTTCAATATGGAGATTATACAACTAGATTTAGTGTGTGTGACCAGAAGGGTGGAGTATACAGAATGGAAACCCACTGGGGTAACTGTAGGGAAAACCATTATGGTTTCTAGGTGAGCCTAAAGCCCCTCCTACAGACCCCATATTGCTCTATCCTGCGCTGTCAGGTCCTTAAAGCCCAATTGAGGCACGTTAGAGAACATCCTGAACATGCCATCTAAAGGACATGAGGCTTTGTATCGGGGGGCGGGAGTGGGGGGTGCCCTGGAAAGCTCACGAGGCTGAGGGGAGACAAGTAGGGTGGAACATGTAGGGATCATTTTGGGGGGGCACCGCTATTACCCACAGGGTCCTGCAATTCACTTACCTTCTCATTCATGGTCTTGTGGTTCTTCTTGGTCTTCTTCAGGAACTGCTTAAGGCTCCCAGAAGACATGTACTCCGTAATAAAGATGACCTGCCGAGACATGTGCGGTGTGGTCAGTGTGCTATCGCCATACAAAAGTCACAGGTTAAGGTTCCACTAAGAAGCCCCAGCACCACATATACCACCACCCACTGGCCCTCAAATTACTACCACCCAAGCACCACATATTGCGCTACACTGCCCCTCATTACCCTGAGAACCACTACACCAACACACTGCCCCTCATTACCCCTGAGAACCACTACACCACCACACTGCCCCTCATTACTCCTGAGAACCACTACACCACCACACTGCCCCTCATTACCCAAGAACCACTACACCACCAAACTGCCCCTCATTACCCCCGAGAACCACTACACCACCACACTGCCCCTCATTACGTCTGATAACAACTACACCACCACACTGCCCCTCATTACCCTCCGAGAACCACTACACCACCACACTGCCCCTCATTACGTCTGATAACTACACCACCACACTGCCCCTCATTATCCCCGACAACCAACACACTGCCCCTCATTACCCAAGAACCACTACACCACCACACTGCCCCTCATTACCCCCGACAACCAACACACTGCCCCTCATTACCCAAGAACCACTACACCACCACACTGCCCCTCATTACCCCCGAGAACCACTACACTACCACACTGCCTCTCATTACTCCTGAGAACCACTACACCAACACACTGCCCCTCATTACCCCCCCCCCCCCCCGAGAACCACTACACTTCCACACTGCCCCTCATTACCCCAAGAACCACTACACTTCCACACTGCCCCTCATTACCCCGAGAACCACTACACCACCACACTGCCCCTCATTACCCCGAGAACCACTACACCACCACACTGCCCCTCATTACCCCGAGAACCACTACACCACCACACTGCCCCTCATTACCCCCCGAGAACCACTACACCACCACACTGCCCCTCATTACCCCGAGAACCACTACACCACCACACTACCCTTCATTACTCCTGAGAACCACTACACCACCACACTGCCCCTCATTACCCCCCGAGAACCACTACACCACCACACTGCCCCTCATTACCCCCCGAGAACCACTACACCACCACACTGCCCCTCATTACCCCCCGAGAACCACTACACCACCACACTGCCCCTCATTACTCCTGAGAACCACTACACCACCACACTGCCCCTCATTACCCAAGAACCACTACACCACCAAACTGCCCCTCATTACCCCCGAGAACCACTACACCACCACACTGCCCCTCATTACGTCTGATAACAACTACACCACCACACTGCCCCTCATTACCCTCCGAGAACCACTACACCACCACACTGCCCCTCATTACGTCTGATAACTACACCACCACACTGCCCCTCATTATCCCCGACAACCAACACACTGCCCCTCATTACCCAAGAACCACTACACCACCACACTGCCCCTCATTACCCCCGACAACCAACACACTGCCCCTCATTACCCAAGAACCACTACACCACCACACTGCCCCTCATTACCCCCGAGAACCACTACACTACCACACTGCCTCTCATTACTCCTGAGAACCACTACACCAACACACTGCCCCTCATTACCCCCCCCCCCCCCCGAGAACCACTACACTTCCACACTGCCCCTCATTACCCCAAGAACCACTACACTTCCACACTGCCCCTCATTACCCCGAGAACCACTACACCACCACACTGCCCCTCATTACCCCGAGAACCACTACACCACCACACTGCCCCTCATTACCCCGAGAACCACTACACCACCACACTGCCCCTCATTACCCCCCGAGAACCACTACACCACCACACTGCCCCTCATTACCCCGAGAACCACTACACCACCACACTACCCTTCATTACTCCTGAGAACCACTACACCACCACACTGCCCCTCATTACCCCCCGAGAACCACTACACCACCACACTGCCCCTCATTACCCCCCGAGAACCACTACACCACCACACTGCCCCTCATTACCCCCCGAGAACCACTACACCACCACACTGCCCTTCATTACTCCTGAGAACCACTACACCACCACACTGCCCCTCATTACCCCCCGAGAACCACTACACCACCACACTGCCCCTCATTACCCCGAGAACCACTACACTTCCACACTGCCCCTCATTTACCCCCCGAGAACCACTACACCACCACACTGCCCTTCATTACTCCTGAGAACCACTACACCACCAAACTGCCCCTCATTACTCCTGAGAACCACTACACCACCACACTGCCCCTCATTACCCCCCCGAGAACCACTACACCACCACACTGCCCCTCATTACCCCGAGAACCACTACACTTCCACACTGCCCCTCATTACCCCCCCGAGAACCACTACACCACCACACTGCCCTTCATTACTCCTGAGAACCACTACACCACCACACTGCCCCTCATTACCCCCCGAGAACCACTACACCACCACACTGCCCCTCATTACCCCGAGAACCACTACACTTCCACACTGCCCCTCATTACCCCCCGAGAACCACTACACCACCACACTGCCTCTCATTACTCCCGAGAACCACTACACCACCACACTGCCCCTCATTACCCCCCGAGAACCACTACACCACCACACTGCCCCTCATTACCCCGAGAACCACTACACTTCCACACTGCCCCTCATTACCCCCGAGAACCACTACACCACCACACTACCCTTCATTACTCCTGAGAACCACTACACCACCACACTGCCCTTCATTACTCCTGAGAACCACTACACCACCACACTGCCCCTCATTACTCCTGAGAACCACTACACCACCACACTGCCCCTCATTACTCCTGAGAACCACTACACCACCACATTGTCCCTCATTATCCCTGAGAACCACTACACCACCCCTCATTACCACTGAGGACCACTACACCACCACATTATCCCCCATTATCCCTGAGAACCACTACACCACCTCTCATTACTCCTGAGAACCACTACACTACCACAGTGCCCCTCATTACTCCTGAGAACCACTACACCACCACACTGCCCCTCATTACCCCGAGAACCACTACACCACCACACTGCCCCTCATTACCCCGAGAACCACTACACTACCACATTGTCCCTCATAATCCCTGAGAACCACTACACAACCACACTGCCCCTCATTACTCCTGAGAACCACTACACCACCACACTGCCTCTCATTACCCCCGAAAACCACCACACTGCCCCTCATTACCCCAGAGAACCACTACCCCACTACGCTAACTCTACCCTTCGGCACTCCTTATACCAATAGCGTTCCTAAGCAGCCCTTACCCTGTGCACAATTACTGGTGGAAGAGCACTGGGAGTTTTGGCTCCTTCAGATGATTAGAGGCCTCAGCTGGACTGATTTCTTCTATAAAGGACACGGCCACCAATCCCAACCCTGAGCAAGACACCCTCAAGGTCAAGCTTCTGAGAAACTAATCCTAGGTCAGCCAGCAGAGGGCGACCCCAACTCACCCTTGCGCGGTTCTCCTTCACATCCGCCCAGTACTTGTGGAACTTCACAATGTTCAGATGCTCCAGCTGGATGAGATTGTCGAACACGGCCTTCACCTTGTCCTGTAGAGGAGAAAGAGATTACCCAGAATTCCTGCCCATCATTCATGTCCCCCCTTAAATGCCAAGATTTGACAATGGCCTTAGCATTCTTATTAGCACCAGTGCACAGAGCGCATATTGGGGTATTTAAAGTGGACCTACACCTTATCTTGGAAGTCTTATACAAGTGCGACTACACCCTGGGACTATATACCATCCCCAGTTTGTTCCTTTCCCTTGGGAAATACCCAGCTGTGTGAAAACGCCGCTAAATAACCAAACAACTCACCTCTTCCACTCTCCAATGGCACATGTGCAGGTGCTCAGCCAATGAGAGCAGCTTGCCTCGTTTACCTCTTTTGTCAAATGGCTCGCACAACGCTGGGCTTGCAAGGGATGCGGCAACACGTGCTCCCCATTCAATTCACCTGCCGAATTATGTAGTCTTAGCAGGCGGCTCTCATTGGACAAGAGCCCGTGCATGTGCCCTTGGACCAAGAAAAGGTAAAAGGTAAAGATTGCCAGCGACCTGAGAGGTTTCACACAGCACATCCCCTATTAGGGATGCCCCAGGTGAAAGGCAATGCCCGGCCCTGGAATCTTTTAGGTTCCAGGCCGGCTGGTGGAGGGTTTTGTTCCACTTTAAAGACTCTAGATCAATGGTGGTCTTACTGAGCATTGATATAGATCACTTACCCAGCATGCACTGGTGGCCTTACCTAGCATTGCTTTAGATCACCTATCCAACATACACTAGCATGGTTACCTAGCATTGCTAAACATTACTTACCCAGCATGCACTTGTTTGTACTACCTCGTTCTGCTATTGAACACTTACCCAGCATGCACTGGTGATACTACCTAGTTCTGCTATTGAACACTTACCCAGCATGCACTGGTGATACTACCTAGTTCTGCTATTGAACACTTACCCAGCATGCACTTGTTTGTACTACCTAGTTCTGCTATTGAACACTTACCCAGCATGCACTGGTGATACTACCTAGTTCTGCTATTGAACACTTACCCAGCATGCACTGGTGGTACTACCTAGTTCTGCTATTGAACACTTACCCAGCATGCACTGGTGATACTACCTAGTTCTGCTATTGAACACTTACCCAGCATGCACTGGTGATACTACCTAGTTCTGCTATTGATCACTTACCCAGCATGCACTGGTGGTACTACCTAGTTCTGCTATTGAACACTTACCCAGCATGCACTGGTGATACTACCTAGTTCTGCTATTGAACACTTACCCAGCATGCACTGGTGATACTACCTAGTTCTGTTATTGATCACTTACCCAGCATGCACTGGTAGTGTTGCCCAGCCCTGCTACCTATAAGGCTCTCACCTCCTGCAGCTTGAAGTTCTTCCTCTCGGAGAACTGCACCTCGTTCCAGACCACCTCCACCCCCTCCTCGGTGTCCATGGCCAGATAGGCGCTGTCGATGCCGGGCACATTGCGCTGGTTCACCTGGCGGGAGACAGACAGAAAGTCATAAAAAGTCAGGGCAAACAAACACTAACGTAGCAGCAGCAGCCTGGTCATTCTCATAGCTTCCTAAAAAGGCCCAACACCTCCACCAATCAGAACACGGCATGGGGGGGTACCTACGCTGCAGAGCCTCCCGTACAGCGAGGACCAAGGGAATAGGAGGGGGTGGCAGGGCGGGCACACGGGGCAGAGGAGTCTCTGCATCAGGAGGAGGAATAAGGACGGCTCGGATGACAGAGCGCCCGACGCCGATGAGTCAGGAGAGACTGGGGCTGGACGCCAACTGCTCGCCGCTTAACCCTATGCTGGCCACACATCCTCCAATCACAGGAGGAGAGAGGTGATGAAGGCCAGACACAGGGATGGGGGACTGGAAAGGAGGCACTATCTTGTATGTTTCCCCCACCCTGTACATACAGATTGCTCACATTAATCCGGACCCTCACCCTGAATAAGAGCCTATCTTGTATGTTTCCCACACCCTGTACATAGATTGCCCACATTAATCCAGACCTTCACCCTGAATAAGAGCCTATCTTATATGTTTCCCACACCCTGTACATACAGATTGCCCACATTAATCCGGACCCTCACCCTGAATAAGAGCCTATCTTATATGTTTCCCCCACCCTGTACATACAGATTGCTCACATTAAAAATCATCCTACCTGCACCTATTCTGAGCCTTTAAACATCCAAGATTGCGCCCATGGAGCCTCAGGCTGCCTACAACAGGAAGTGTCTTCTGACTGTGCCGCTCTGCATTCTGGGGGGGTTTCACACACAGGAGGGCATCCCACATCGTGGAGCAAACCAAAACTTAAAGCAAAAGTCCAGTCACCCGGTAACCCCCATGCCATCTTCCCCTAGGGCAGAGGCATGATGGGGCTCGTCCAGAATCCAGCAATGTACCCAACGCTCCTGCAGCATCGCACGGTGAACGGCGCAGATCCCGCACAAGTAAGTTATTTTTTTTTTATTGTACCTGCCCAGGGGGGTGTAGCAGGGCAAGGGGTTTCCTGGGCAACTTTAAAGAGGAACTTCAGAGGTCCTGGAGTCCAAATGACTCCAGGGTCATCCGAGTTACACTCCTTGGGGAACCCTGAATTGGGATGCCCTCTATGTGTGAAACACTCTGGACCCCCCCGCGCCACTCACTACGCCACTTTTGCCTTTCTGAATGGCCAACCCGGCTAAGCCACAGCTAGAAGTTACAGGGGGGGGGGGGGGGTCAGCAACAGTGCCACTACAAGGGGGGGACAGCAGGAGGGAGCAAAAGTTACATTTGAAAATAAAATTGCCTTGTATTTGAGCTTTAAAGCTGCACAAACCAGGTTTAACACAAACCGGGATGCCCCAGGGAGAAGAGAAAATCCTGGTGATAGGTCCACTTTCATTGTCTTCCCTGTCTTCCTGCATCTGCTAGATGCTATGGGGGGGGGGGGGGGTGGATATGTTATGTGATCATGTGACCATCAGTGGGCGGAGCCTAAGCAACAGGACAGTGTAAGGGGATCCCTGGAGGGCATGGAGAAACCGGTAGCCCTGGTTGAGTGAAGCCGGCTGCAGCTCAGTGCTGGAGGGTTGGGGGGGGGCTGGCAGATTTTTTAATCAGTCACCTGTCTCCCGATCACCCCGCAGGATCTGTAGCAGGGCACACACGTTCTAGTGTCATTGTGCGATGTAAAATAATCATTCAAATGTACACCGACATTACAGACTCTACATTAATAGGACAATGGCATTTTCTAACACTTTAAAGTGTACCAAAACCCAAGGCGATCGGCCTGGGAATCTACAAGACTCCTGGGCTGATCAATTCCCATCCCCCCCCTGGGCATCCAAAATCGGGATGCCCCGCTGTGTGAACACCCTTCCCCCCCAGGGTCGCCCCTACACTTACCTTCTTTCCCGGTCCAACGGCGCATGCGCGAGCCGCGGCCACATCCCCACTATTCCTCTAGCAGGGTGCGTGCCTGGGCCAGACATTTGTGAATGACCAGCATGGGCGCGCTCCGTGTTAGAGGGAAGCAGGGGGTGCGGCCGCCAGCACACTACGAGCCTTAGACGACATGACGTCAGAAGATCCAATGTGCTGACTGTATGAGCAGCCGCGCATGCACCGTAGGACCGGGAAGAGGAGAGTTGGTTTCGGCAAGCTGGGGGGCTTTCACACAGCGGGGAAAAGACCAAAACCCAGGGTAGTCAAAATCCTGGGTTTTGGTCCAATTTAAAACACATTACTGTTAAATAAATCAAAGGATCAAACTTTCCCGACTGCAAATTGATCGAAGGATCACATTTTCTATCATTGCAGACTGTAAAATAGATCAAAGGATCACACACTCTAATATTACCAACTGTTAAAGAGGAACATCTGACCTAAACTTGAATGTGGCCGATCCCCCCCCCAAATCGAGCCCTGCTTACCTTATGGATGTCGCCGCACCTGATGCAGTGACACCCGGTTGCTCCAGGGCCCCATCCTCACCCCCGCCGCCCGCTTAGCCGTCTCTAAATGACAGCCGTGCTCTTCAAAGTCTTGTGGCTTTTCGCCTCCCATTCCATCCCACTGCGTGCAAGATGGCAACGCCCGTTGAGAGGTTGCCCCGAATCCAAGAGACCCAGTGTGTGTAGCATGATTGACGAGCTTCCCCGTGTTTCCGAGGCAGATCTCTATAGCTGCTGGCACAGCCCCCCCCCCCCCCCCCCATGCTCATGTGTAAACAGGACTGTCAGCAAGATGGCGGCTCCCCTGCAGTTCAGGAGCACAGATTCTTCAAGCCCTCTCAAACGGCTTATGCCACTGATCAGCAGAGGAGAGGGTTTAGAGGAGCAATTTACTAAACTTTCTTATATTGACTGGATGTCTTCTTTAAAGCATCCTGGATCATTGCAGAATGTAAAATATTCTAATGAGCGGCATTTCTGAAATTCCCCTATAGGAACCTGAGCGATCAGCCCGGATTTCTCACATTCCCCCATAGGAAACTGAGCGATCAGCCCGGATTTCTCACATTCCCCCATAGGAACCTGAGCGATCAGCCCGGATTTCTCACATTCCCCCCCCCCATAGGAACCTAAGGGATCACCCCAGATTTCTCACATTCCCCCCCACCATAGAAACCTGAGCGATCAGCCTCGATTTCTCACATTCCCCCCATAGGAACCTGAGGGATCAGCCCGGATTTCTCACATTCCCCCCATAGGAACCTGAGGGATCAGCCCGGATTTCTCACATTCCCCCCATAGGAACCTGAGCGATCAGCCCGGATTTCTTACATTCCCCCCATAGGAACCTAAGGGATCAGCCCGGATTTCTTACATTCCCCCCATAGGAACCTAAGGGATCAGCCCGGATTTCTTACATTCCCCCCATAGGAACCTAAGGGATCAGCCCGGATTTCTCACATTCCCCCCATAGGAACCTAAGGGATCAGCCCGGATTTCTCTTATTCCCCATAGGAACCTGAGCGATCAGCCCAGATTTCTTACATTCCCCCCATAGGAACCTAAGGGATCAGCCCGGATTTCTCTTATTCCCCCATAGGAACCTGAGCGATCACCCCAGATTTCTCACATTCCCCCCCCATAGAAACCTGAGCGATCATCCCCGATTTCTCACATTCCCCCCCCCCCCCCCCCATAGGAACCTGAGCGATCAGCCCGGGTTTCTCACATTTCCCCATAGGAACCTGAGCGATCAGCCCGGGTTTCTCACATCCCCCCCCATAGAAACCTGAGCGATCAGCCTCGATTTCTCACATTCCCCCCATAGGAAACCGAGGGATCAGCCCGGATTTCTCACATTCCTCCCCCCCCCCCCCATAGGAACCTGAGCGATCAGCCCGGGTTTCTCACATTCCCCCAAAGGAACCTGAGCGATCAGCCCGGATTTCTCACATTCCCCCCCCCCCCCATAGGAACCTGAGCGATCAGCCCGGATTTCTCACATTCCCCCATAGGAACCTGAGCGATCAGCCTGGATTTCTCACATTCCCCCATAGGAACCTGAGCGATCAGCCCGGCTTTCTCACATTCCCCCATAAGAACCTGAGCGATCAGCCCGGCTTTCTCACATTCCCCATAAGAACCTGAGCGATCAGCCCGGCTTTCTCACATTCCCCCATAAGAACCTGAGCGATCAGCCCGGCTTTCTCACATTCCCCCATAAGAACCTGAGCGATCAGCCCGGCTTTCTCACATTCCCCCATAAGAACCTGAGCGATCAGCCCGGCTTTCTCACATTCCCCCCATAGAACCTGAGCGATCAGCCCGGATTTCTCACATTCCCCCCCATAGGAACCTGAGGGATCAGCCCAGATTTCTCACATTCCCCCATAGGAACCTGAGCGATCAGCCCGGGTTTCTCACATTCCCCCTTAGGAACCTGAGGGATCAGCCTGGATATCTCACATTCCCCCATAGGAACCTGAGGGATCAGCCCGGGTTTCTCACATTCCCCCATAGGAACCTGAGCGATCAGCCCGGGTTTCTCACATTCCCCCTTAGGAACCTGAGGGATCAGCCTGGATATCTCACATTCCCCCATAGGAACCTGAGGGATCAGCCCAGATTTCTCACATTCCCCCAAAGGAACCTGAGCGATCAGCCCGGATTTCTCACATTCCCCCCATAGGAACCTGAGCGATCAGCCCGGGTTTCTCACATTCCCCCTTAGGAACCTGAGGGATCAGCCTGGATATCTCACATTCCCCCAAAGGAACCTGAGCGATCATTCCAGATTTTTCACATTCCCCCATAGGAACCTGAGTGATCAGCCCGGGTTTCTCACATTCCACCATAGGAACCTGAGAGATCATTCCAGATTTTTCACATTCCCCCATAGGAACCTGAGAGATCAGCCTCGATTTCTCACATTCCTCTATAGGAACCTGAGCGATCAGACTAAATTTCTCACTCCCCCCCCAGGAACCCAAGCGATCAGCCCGTTTTTTTCACATTCCCATATAAGAACCTGAGCGATCAGCCCGGATTTCTCACATTCCCCCATAGGAACCTGGAGGGATCAGCCCAGATTTCTCACATTCCCCCATAGGAACCTGAGGGATCAGCCCGGATTTCTCACATTACCCCCCCGCCCCCATAGGAACCTGAGCGATCAGCCCGGATTTCTTACATTCCCCCCCATAGGAACCTGAGCGATCAGCCCGGATTTCTTACATTCCCCCCCCATAGGAACCTGAGCGATCAGCCCGGATTTCTCACATTCCCCCCATAGGAACCTAAGGGATCACCCCAGATTTCTCACATTCCCCCCCATAGAAACCTGAGCGATCATCCCCGATTTCTCACATTCCCCCCCCCCCCCCCCATAGGAACCTGAGCGATCAGCCCGGGTTTCTCACATTTCCCCATAGGAACCTGAGCGATCAGCCCCGGGTTTCTCACATCCCCCCCATAGAAACCTGAGCGATCAGCCTCGATTTCTCACATTCCCCCCATAGGAACCTGAGGGATCAGCCCGGATTTCTCACATTCCCCCATAGGAACCTGAGCGATCAGCCTCGATTTCTCACATTCCCCCCATAGGAAACCGAGGGGATCAGCCCGGATTTCTCACATTCCTCCCCCCCCCCCATAGAAACCTGAGCGATCAGCCCAGATTTCTCACATCCCCCCCCCCATAGGAACCTGAGCGATCAGCCCGGCTTTCTCACATTCCCCCAAAGGAACCTGAGGGATCAGCCCAGATTTCTCACATTCCCCCATAGGAAACCTGAGCGATCAGCCCGGGTTTCTCACATTCCCCCCAAAGGAACCTGAGCGATCATTCCAGATTTTTCACATTCCCCCATAGGAACCTGAGTGATCAGCCGGGTTTCTCACATTCCACCATAGAACCTGAGCGATCAGCCCGGATTTCTTACATTCCCCCCATAGGAACCTAAGGGATCAGCCCGGATTTCTCACATTCCCCCCCATAGGAACCTGAGCGATCAGCCCGGATTTCTTACATTCCCCCCCATAGGAACCTAAGGGATCAGCCCGGATTTCTCACATTCCCCCCCATAGGAACCTGAGCGATCAGCCCGGATTTCTCACATTCCCCCCATAGGAACCTAAGGGATCACCCCAGATTTCTCACATTCCCCCCCATAGAAACCTGAGCGATCATCCCCGATTTCTCACATTCCCCCCCCCCCCCCCATAGGAACCTGAGCGATCAGCCCGGGTTTCTCACATTTCCCCATAGGAACCTGAGCGATCAGCCCGGGTTTCTCACATCCCCCCCATAGAAACCTGAGCGATCAGCCTCGATTTCTCACATTCCCCCCATAGGAAACCGAGGGATCAGCCCGGATTTCTCGCATTCCTCCCCCCCCCCATAGAAACCTGAGCGATCAGCCCAGATTTCTCACATCCCCCCATAGGAACCTGAGCGATCAGCCCGGATTTCTCACATTCCCCCCATAGGAACCTGAGGGATCAGCCCAGATTTCTCACATTCCCCCATAGGAACCTGAGCGATCAGCCCGGATTTCTCACATTACCCCCATAGGAACCTGAGCGATCAGCCCGGAATTCTCACATTACCCCCCGCCCCCATAGGAACATGAGCGATCAGCCCGGGTTTCTCACATTCCCCCCATAGGAACCTGAGGGATCAGCCCGGATTTCTCACATTCCCCCCATAGGAACCTGAGGGATCAGCCCAGATTTCTCACATTCCCCCATAGGAACCTGAGCGATCAGCCCGGATTTCTCACATTCCCCCCATAGGAACCTGAGGGATCAGCCCAGATTTCTCACATTCCCCCATAGGAACCTGAGCGATCAGCCCGGGTTTCTCACATTACCCCATAGAAACCTGAGCGATCATCCCGGATTTCTCACATTCCCCCATAGGAACCTGAGCGATCAGCCCGGGTTTCTCACATTCCCCCCATAGGAACCTGAGGGATCAGCCCAGATTTCTCACATTCCCCCATAGGAACCTGAGCGATCAGCCCGGATTTCTCACATTCACCCCCATAGGAACCTGAGGGATCAGCCCAGATTTCTCACATTCCCCCATAGGAACCTGAGCGATCAGCCCGGGTTTCTCACATTACCCCATAGGAACCTGAGCGATCAGCCGGAATTCTCACATTACCCCCCGCCCCCATAGGAACATAGAGCGATCAGCCCGGATTTCTTACATTCCCCCCCATAGAAACCTGAGCGATCAGCCTCGATTTCTCACATTCCCCCATAGGAACCTGAGCGATCAGCCCCGGATTTCTCACATTACCCCCCATAGAAACCTGAGCGATCAGCCCAGACTTCTCACATTACCCCCCCCCCCCCCCCCCATAGGAACCTGAGCGAATCAGCCCGGATTTCTCACATTACCCCCCCCCCCATAGGAACCTGAGCGATCAGCCCGGATTTCTTACATTCCCCCCATAGGAACCTAAGGGATCAGCCCGGATTTCTCACATTCCCCCCATAGGAACCTAAGGGATCAGCCCAGATTTCTTACATTCCCCCCATAGGAACCTGAGCGATCACCCCAGATTTCTCACATTCCCCCCCCATAGAAACCTGAGCGATCATCCCCGATTTCTCACATTCCCCCCCCCCCCCCCATAGGAAACCTGAGCGATCAGCCCGGGTTTCTCACATTTCCCCATAGGAACCTGAGCGATCAGCCCGGGTTTCTCACATCCCCCCCCATAGGAAACCGAGGGATCAGCCCGGATTTCTCACATTCCTCCCCCCCCCCCCATAGGAACCTGAGCGATCAGCCGGGTTTCTCACATTCCCCCATAGGAACCTGAGCGATCAGCCCGGATTTCTCACATTCCCCCATAAGAACCCTGAGCGATCAGCCCGGCTTTCTCACATTCCCCCATAAGAACCTGAGCGATCAGCCCGGATTCTCACATTCCCCCATAGGAACATGAGCGATCAGCCCGGATTTCTCACATTCCCCCCATAGAAACCTGAGCGATCAGCCTGGATATCTCACATTCCCCCCAAAGGAACCTGAGGGATCAGCCCAGATTTCTCACATTCCCCCAAAGGAACCTGAGCGATCATTCAGATTTTTCACATTCCCCCATAGGAACCTGAGTGATCAGCCCGGGTTTCTCACATTCCACCATAGGAACCTGAGAGATCAGCCTCGATTTCTCACATTCCTCTATAGGAACCTGAGCGATCAGACTAAATTTCTCACTCCCCCCCCAGGAACCCAAGCGATCAGCCCGTTTTTTTCACATTCCCATATAAGAACCTGAGCGATCAGCCCGGATTTCTCACATTCCCCCATAGGAACCTGAGGGATCAGCCCAGATTTCTCACATTCCCCCATAGGAACCTGAGCGATCAGCCCGGATTTCTTACATTCCCCCCATAGGAACCTGAGCGATCAGCCCGGATTTCTCACATTCCCCCATAGGAACCTGAGCGATCAGCCCGGATTTCTCACATTCCCCCCCAT
Organism: Gastrophryne carolinensis; assembly: GCA_027917425.1. Classification (NCBI taxonomy): domain Eukaryota; kingdom Metazoa; phylum Chordata; class Amphibia; order Anura; family Microhylidae; genus Gastrophryne; species Gastrophryne carolinensis. The sequence continues at coordinate 35,132,749 of CM051237.1, read as the reverse complement.
AGAAACCTGAGCGATCAGCCCGGATTTCTCACATTCCCCCCCATAGGAACCTGAGCGATCAGCCCGGATTTTCTCACATTCCCCCCCATAGGAACCTAAGGGATCACCCCAGATTTCTCACATTCCCCCCCATAGAAACCTGAGCGATCATCCCCGATTTCTCACATTCCCCCCCCCCCCCCATAGGAACCTGAGCGATCAGCCCGGGTTTCTCACATTTCCCCATAGGAACCTGAGCGATCAGGCCCGGATTTCTTACATTCCCCCCCATAGAAACCTGAGCGATCAGCCTCGATTTCTCACATTCCCCCCATAGGAAACCGAGGGATCAGCCCGGATTTCTCACATTCCTCCCCCCCCCATAGAAACCTGAGCCGATCAGCCCAGATTTCTCACATCCCCCCCCCCCCCCATAGGAACCTGAGCGATCAGCCTCGATTTCTCACATTCCCCCCCATAGGAAACCGAGGGATCAGCCCGGATTTCTCACATTCCTCCCCCCCCCCATAGGAACCTGAGCGATCAGCCCGGCTTTCTCACATTCCCCCCATAGAAACCTGAGCGATCAGCCTGGATATCTCACATTCCCCCAAAGGAAACCTGAGGGATCAGCCCGGGTTTCTCACATTCCCCCTTAGGAACCTGAGCGATCAGCCTGGATATCTCACATTCCCCCAAAGGAACCTGAGCGATCATTCCAGATTTTTCACATTCCCCCATAGGAACCTCTATAGGAACCTGAGCGATCAGACTCAATTTCTCACTCCCCCCCCAGGAACCCAAGCGATCAGCCCGTTTTTTTCACATTCCCATATAAGAACCTGAGCGATCAGCCCGGATTTCTCACATTCCCCCCATAGGAACCTGAGGGATCAGCCCAGATTTCTCACATTCCCCCATAGGAACCTGAGGGATCAGCCCGGATTTCTCACATTCCCCCATAGGACCCTGAGCGATCAGCCCGGATTTCTCACATTCCCCCATAGGAACCTGAGCGATCAGCCCGGATTTCTTACATTCCCCCCCATAGAAACCTGAGCGATCAGCCCGGATTTCTCTTATTCCCCCATAGGAACCTGAGCGATCAGCCCGGATTTCTCACATTCCCCCCCATAGGAACCTAAGGGATCACCCCAGATTTCTCACATTCCCCCCCATAGAAACCTGAGCGATCATCCCCGATTTCTCACATTCCCCCCCCCCCCCCCCCATAGGAACCTGAGCGATCAGGCCCGGGTTTCTCACATTTCCCCATAGGAACCTGAGCGATCAGCCCGGGTTTCTCACATCCCCCCCATAGAAACCTGAGCGATCAGCCTCGATTTCTCACATTCCCCCCATAGGAAACCGAGGGATCAGCCCGGATTTCTCACATTCCTCCCCCCCCCCATAGAAACCTGAGCGATCAGCCCAGATTTCTCACATCCCCCCCCCCCCATAGAAACCTGAGCGATCATCCCGGATTTCTCACATTCCCCCCCCATAGGAACCTGAGCGATCAGCCCGGGTTTCTCACATTCCCCCCATAGGAACCTGAGCGATCAGCCCGGATTTCTTACATTCCCCCCATAGGAACCTGAGCGATCAGCCCGGATTTCTTACATTCCCCCCATAGGAACCTGAGCGATCAGCCCGGATTTCTCACATTCCCCCCCCATAGGAACCTGAGCGATCAGCCCGGATTTCTCACATTCCCCCCATAGGAACCTAAGGGATCACCCCAGATTTCTCACATTCCCCCCCCATAGAAACCTGAGCGATCATCCCCGATTTCTCACATTCCCCCCCCCCCCCCATAGGAACCTGAGCGATCAGCCCGGGTTTCTCACATCCCCCCCCATAGAAACCTGAGCGATCAGCCTCGATTTCTCACATTCCCCCCCCATAGGAAACCGAGGGATCAGCCCGGATTTCTCACATTCCTCCCCCCCCCCCCATAGGAACCTGAGCGATCAGCCCAGATTTCTCACATCCCCCCCCCCCATAGAAACCTGAGCGATCATCCTGGATTTCTCACATTCCCCCATAGGAACCTGAGCGATCAGCCTGGATTTCTCACATTCCCCCATAGGAACCTGAGCGATCAGCCCAGGTTTCTCACATCCCCCCCCATAGGAACCTGAGCGATCATTCCAGATTTTTCACATTCCCCCATAGGAACCTGAGAGATCAGCCTCGATTTCTCACATTCCTCTATAGGAACCTGAGCGATCAGACTAAATTTCTCACAACCCCCCCCAGGAACCCAAGCGATCAGCCCGTTTTTTTCACATTCCCATATAAGAACCTGAGCGATCAGCCCGGATTTCTCACATTCCCCCATAGGAACCCTGAGGGATCAGCCTGGATTTCTCACATTCCCCCATAGGAACCTGAGCGATCAGCCCAGATTTCTCACATTCCCCCATAGGAACCTGAGGGATCAGCCCAGATTTCTCACATTCCCCCATAGGAACCTGAGGGATCAGCCCAGATTTCTCACATTCCCCATAGGAACCTGAGGGATCAGCCCGGTTTCTCACATTCCCCCATAGGAACCTGAGCGATCAGCCCAGGTTTCTCACATTCCCCCATAGGAAACTGAGCGATCAGCCCAGATTTCTCACATTCCCCCATAGGAACCTGAGGGATCAGCCCGGATTTCTCACATTCCCCCAATAGAAACCTGAGGGATCAGCCCAGATTTCTCACATTCCCCCATAGGAACCTGAGCGATCAGCCCGGATTTCTCACATTCCCCCATAGGAACCTGAGGGATCAGCCCAGATTTCTCACATTCCCCCACAGGAACCTGAGCGATCAGCCCGGATTTCTCACATTTGCCCATAGGAACCTGAGCGATCAGCCCGGATTTCTCACATTTGCCCCATAGGAACCTGAGCGATCAGCCCGGATTTCTCACATTTGCCCCCATAGGAAACTGAGCGATCAGCCCAGATTTCTCACATTCCCCCATAGGAACCTGAGCGATCAGCCCAGATTTCTCACATTCCCCCATAGGAAACTGAGCGATCAGCCCAGATTTCTCACATTCCCCCATAGGAACTGAGGGATCAGCCCGGATTTCTCACATTCCCCCATAGAAACCTGAGGGATCAGCCCAGATTTCTCACATTCCCCCATAGGAACCTGAGCGATCAGCCCGGATTTCTCACATTCCCCCATAGGAACCTGAGCGATCAGCCCGGATTTCTCACATTCCCCCATAGGAACCTGAGGGATCAGCCCGGATTTCTCACATTCCCCCATAGGAAACTGAGCGATCAGCCCAGATTTCTCACATTCCCCCATAGGAACCTGAGGGATCAGCCGGATTTCTCACATTCCTCCATAGGAACCTGAGGGATCAGCCCGGATTTCTCACATTCCTCCATAGGAACCTGAGGGATCAGCCCAGATTTCTCACATTCCCCCACAGGAACCTGAGCGATCAGCCCGGATTTCTCACATTTGCCCCATAGGAACCTGAGCGATCAGCCCGGATTTCTCACATTTGCCCCATAGGAACCTGAGCGATCAGCCCGGATTTCTCACATTTGCCCCATAGGAACCTGAGCGATCAGCCCGGATTTCTCACATTCCCCCACAGGAACCTGAGCGATCATTCCAGATTTCTCACATTTGCCCCATAGGAACCTTAGGGATTCGGCCAGGATTTCTCTTATTCCCCATAGGAACCTGAGGGATCAGCCCTGGGTTTCTCACATTCCCCCTTAGGAACCTGAGCGATCATTCTGTCAGGTGGGGGGGGGGGGGCATTAGGCAACAAGGGGGTCAAGCTAACAGGCAGATATGGGAATAAATAGGGCAATAAACAGTGGCAAGATGGGGTAATGGGGCATTTGACTATTGATGGTAACAGACAGATGGGGCATTAGACTGACACTAGTAACAGCCAGATGGGGCAATAGGGCATTAGACTGTTACCAGTAACAGCCAAAAAGGGCACAAGGGCTTTAGACTGACACCACTAACAGTCAGATGGAGAAATAGGGCATTAGGCTGACAGCGGTAATAGTCAGATGGGGCAATAGGGCATCAGACTGACACTGATAATAGACGGATGGGGCAATAGGGCATCAGACTGACACTGATAATAGACGGATGGGGCAATAGGGCATCAGACTGACACTGATAATAGACGGATGGGGCAATAGGGCATTAGACTGACAATGGTAACAGAAAGGTGGGGCAAAAGGGCATTAAACTGACAGCGGTAACACCCAGATGGGGAAATAGGGCATTAGACTGACACTGATAATAGACAGATGGGCTAGCGCATTAGACTGACACTGGTAACAGCCAGATGGGGCAATAGGGCATCAGACTGACACTGGTAATAGACGGATGGGGCGATAGGGCATTAGACTGACACTGGTAACAGCCAGATGGGGCAATAGGGCATCAGACTGACACTGGTAATAGCCAGATGGGGCAATAAGGCATCAGACTGACACTAGTAACAGCCAGATGGGGCAATGGGACATTAGACTGACACTGGTAATAGTCAGATGGGGCAATAGGGCATCAGACTGACACTAGTAACAGCCAGATGGGGGCAATAGCGCATTGGACTGATAGCAGTAACAGCCAGATGGGGCAATGGCGCATTAGAATGACACTAGTAACACCCACAGGGGGCAATGGGGCATTAGACTGATAATGGTAACAGCCAGATAAGGCAAAAGGGCATTAGACTCACGCTGGTAATAGCCAGATGGGGCAATAGGACATTAGACTGACACTGGTAACAGCCAGATGGGGCAATAGGACATTAGACTGACACTGGTAACAGCCAGATGGGGCAATAGGACATTAGACTGACACTGGTAACAGCCAGATGGGGCAATAGGGCATTAGACTGACACCAGTAACAGCCAGATAGGGCAATAGGGCATTAGACTGACACTGGTAAGAGACAGATGGGGCAATAAGGCATCAGACTGACACTGGTAAGAGACAGATGGGGCAATAGGGCATTAGGCTGATACTGCTAACAACCAGATGGGGCAATAGGGCATTAGAATGACACTAGTAACACCCACGAGGGGGCAATGGGGCATCAGACTGACACTGATAATATGAATATATACATTTATGAACTATGTATTCATTATTTAATTTTTTTATGTGGGGATTATTCACATAATTATTGGCACATATTTTTGATCACAGATTTATATACATTATCTTGGGATTTTTTTTACCAGCGCAGGAATAGACAAATTACTTACTATTTAGTTTGCATAATTAGAGTAGAGCCTAACGGGGCAGGTATAGCCGGTTTGATGGGCTTACCAAGTGATTAGGGTTTATATTCATTCATGGTTATTAACGGAGTATATATATATGAAATCATAGCAATCTTTTTTCCCCCTCTCTCCTTCCCTTAGAGTGTCGTGTTATATGTTTTTAGTGATTTTTTAACAAATGTCCAGTGTATAGATGTAGATGTTGACGGTGTTCAATACAATAAAGATTATTTTTGTACATTTCCAGTGGTGCTTTGTTGGCTCTGGGGTGGTGTGTTGTTTCTGGGGTTGTGGGACCTCGGTTTCTTCTATGTGACACTGATAATAGACGGATGGGGAAATAGGGCATTAGACTGACACTGGTAATACACGGATGGGGCAATAGGGCATTAAACTGACACTGATAATAGACGGATGGGGACATAGGGCATTAGACTGACACTGGTAACAGCCAGATGGGGGAATGGGGCATTAGACTGACACTGGTAATACACGGATGGGGAAATAGGGCATTAAACTGACACTGATAATAGACGGATGGGGACATAGGGCATTAGACTGACACTGGTAACAGCCAGATGGGGGAATGGGGGCATTAGACTGACACTGGTAATACACGGATGGGGGCAATAGAGGCATTAGACTGACACTGGTAACAGCCAGATGGGGGAATGGGGCATTAGACTGACACTGGTAATACACGGATGGGGCAATAGGGCATTAGACTGACACTGGTAATACACGGATGGGCAATAGGGCATTAGACTGACACTGGTAATACACGGATGGGGCAATAGGGCATTAGACTGACACTGGTAACAGCCAGATGGGGCAATAGTGCATAAGACTGACACTAGTAACACCCAGAGGGGGGAATGGGGCATTAGACTGACACTGGTAACAGCCAGATGGGGCAATAGTGCATCAGACTGACACTGATAATAGACGGATGGGGCAATAGTGCATAAGACTGACACTAGTAACACCCAGAGGGGGGAATGGGGCATTAGACTGACACTGGTAACAGCCAGATGGGGCAATAGGGCATCAGACTGACACGGATAATAGATGGATGGGGACATAGGGCATTAGACTGACACTGGTAAAAGCCGGATGGGGCAATAGGGCATTAGACTGACACTGGTAACAGCCAGATGGGGCAATAGTGCATAAGACTGACACTAGTAACACCCAGAGGGGGGAATGGGGCATTAGACTGATAACGGTAACAGCCAGATGAGGCAGCAGGGCATTAGACCCACACTGGCAATAGCCAGATGGGGCAATAGCTGCACTCACCTCCTCCCGCCTCTTCTGCCAGCGGCCGCAGGGCGACTCCTCCAGGATCTCTGATTCATCCTCGCTCTCCTCTTCCTCATCCTCCGGGGCGGCCATGGCGGGGGCGCTCACTGGGGGCGACATGGAGGCAACGCTGTCGGGTTTGGAGTCGGAGCTGGCTTTGGTCTCCCCCTCAGACATCGTCACTGGGAAGCTGCAAAACACAACAGCCACCATGTACTGCAGCCTGCAAGGTAAGTGCACAAGAGGGCGCCCAGCATCCACTCACAGATCTACAAGGTGACCAGCACACACTGAGGTAAGTGCATAGGGTGCTCCCCACAATGCGGGCCGCAGGGTAAGCGGTGCATGTGGTCAGGGTACAGGGTGGTAAGTGTATAGTGTGACATACATACAGCGATGTCATGTACAGAGGGGTAAGTGTACATACAGGAGGTGGGGCGGGAGGTAAGTGTACATACAGGAGGTGGGGCGGGGAGGTAAGTGTACATACAGAAGGTGGGGCGGGAGGTAAGTGTACATACAGAAGGTGGGGCGGGAGGTAAGTGTACATACAGGAGGTGGGGCGGGAGGTAAGTGTACATACAGGAGGTGGGGGGGGAGGTAAGTGTACATACAGGAGGTGGGGCGGGAGGTAAGTGTACATACAGGAGGTGGGGCGGGGGGTAAGTGTACATACAGGAGGTGGGGGGAGGTAAGTGTACATACAGGAGGTGGGGCGGGAGGTAAGTGTACATACAGGAGGTGGGGGGGAGGTAAGTGTACATACAGGAGGAGGGGCGGGAGGTAAGTGTACATACAGGAGGTGGGGCGGGAGGTAAGTGTACATACAGGAGGTGGGGCGGGAGGTAAGTGTACATACAGGAGGTGGGGCGGGAGGTAAGTGTACATACAGGAGGTGGGGCGGGAGGTAAGTGTACATACAGGAGGTGGGGCGGGAGGTAAGTGTACATACAGGAGGTGGGGGGGAGGTAAGTGTACATACAGGAGATGGGGGGGGGGGGGTAAGTGTACATACAGGAGGTGGGGCGGGAGGTAAGTGTACATACAGGAGGTGGGGCGGGAGGTAAGTGTACATACAGGAGGTGGGGCGGGAGGTAAGTGTACATACAGGAGGTGGGGGGGAGGTAAGTGTACATACAGGAGATGGGGGGGGGGGGGGTAAGTGTACATACAGGAGGTGGGGGGGAGGTAAGTGTACATACAGGAGGTGGGGCGGGAGGTAAGTGTACATACAGGAGGTGGGGCGGGAGGTAAGTGTACATACAGGAGGTGGGGCGGGAGGTAAGTGTACATACAGGAGGTGGGGCGGGAGGTAAGTGTACATACAGGAGGTGGGCGGGAGGTAAGTGTACATACAGGAGGTGGGGCGGGAGGTAAGTGTACATACAGAAGGTGGGGCGGGAGGTAAGTGTACATACAGGAGGTGGGGCGGGAGGTAAGTGTACATACAGGAGGTGGGGCGGGAGGTAAGTGTACATACAGGAGGTGGGGCGGGAGGTAAGTGTACATACAGGAGGTGGGGCGGGAGGTAAGTGTACATACAGGAGGTGGGGCGGGAGGTAAGTGTACATACAGGAGGTGGGGCGGGAGGTAAGTGTACATACAGGAGGTGGGGCGGGAGGTAAGTGTACATACAGGAGGTGGGGCGGGAGGTAAGTGTACATACAGGAGGTGGTGGGGCGGGAGGTAAGTGTACATACAGGAGGTGGTGGGGCGGGAGGTAAGTGTACATACAGGAGGTGGTGGGGCGGGAGGTAAGTGTACATACAGGAGGTGGTGGGGGGGAGGTAAGTGTACATACAGGAGGTGGGGGGGAGGTAAGTGTACATACAGGAGGTGGGGGGGAGGTAAGTGTACATACAGGAGGTGGGGCGGGAGGTAAGTGTACATACAGGAGGTGGGGCGGGAGGTAAGTGTACATACAGGAGGTGGGGCGGGAGGTAAGTGTACATACAGGAGGTGGGGCGGGAGGTAAGTGTACATACAGGAGGTGGGGCGGGAGGTAAGTGTACATACAGGAGGTGGGGCGGGAGGTAAGTGTACATACAGGAGGTGGGGCGGGAGGTAAGTGTACATACAGGAGGTGGGGCGGGAGGTAAGTGTACATACAGGAGGTGGGGCGGGAGGTAAGTGTACATACAGGAGGTGGGGCGGGAGGTAAGTGTACATACAGGAGGTGGGGCGGGAGGTAAGTGTACATACAGGAGGTGGGGCGGGAGGTAAGTGTACATACAGGAGGTGGGGCGGGAGGTAAGTGTACATACAGGAGGTGGGGCGGGAGGTAAGTGTACATACAGGAGGTGGGGCGGGAGGTAAGTGTACATACAGGAGGTGGGGCGGGAGGTAAGTGTACATACAGGAGGTGGTGGGGCGGGAGGTAAGTGTACATACAGGAGGTGGGGCGGGAGGTAAGTGTACATACAGAAGGTGGGGCGGGAGGTAAGTGTACACCGCTCCCCCTCTTGACAAAGGCTAATCCAACCGAAACGTTGAGGGATTACATCCACCTGCGCTGCCTGTAAGCTATTTTGTCCTTTTATGTCTTTTTCACTGTGTTTGCTTAATGAGTGCTGGGTAACTTGTGGACTTTTGCTGGAGCCCGACCTGGACTCCCTCCCTTACCATGTAGCTGTCTTTACTGTATATGTAGTATATTATGGGTTCCTATTACCCGACTACAAGTTACTGGATCTATTCAGCACTGCTTCATTTTTTGGTTTAAGAACATTTTTTGCTGATACCTCGCAGAAGCGCCATCTAGCGGTCAAACTGTAGTGTTACAATTCATTACTTCATATTGTTATCATGAATTTTCTATATGCACATGCCTTGATAATATGTACAGCACTTGTGTTCTTTTTTCACAATTAAATCCCACCATCATTTTTGCAAACGATACATTTGGTTGTTCGCCTTCTTTCATAATATTTGCCATTTGATTCGTCCCTGTGAGGTAGTACACAGGATAAGGGGACAGAACACCTTCAGAATATTTTTGCTTTCTCTCTACATTTCTACAGGTGTGCTTCAACCTATATATTTTTTTAATATTTTTTTAAAGGTAAGTGTACATACAGGAGGTGGGGCGGGAGGTAAGTGTACATACAGGAGGTGGTGGGAGGGAGGTAAGTGTACATACAGGAGGTGGGGCGGGAGGTAAGTGTACATACAGGAGGTGGGGCGGGAGGTAAGTGTACATACAGGAGGTGGGGGGGGAGGTAAGTGTACATACAGGAGGTGGGGCGGGAGGTAAGTGTACATACAGGAGGTGGGGCGGGAGGTAAGTGTACATACAGGAGGTGGTGGGAGGGAGGTAAGTGTACATACAGGAGGTGGGGCGGGAGGTAAGTGTACATACAGGAGGTGGGGCGGGAGGTAAGTGTACATACAGGAGGTGGGGGGGGAGGTAAGTGTACATACAGGAGGTGGGGCGGGAGGTAAGTGTACATACAGGAGGTGGGGCGGGAGGTAAGTGTACATACAGGAGGTGGGGGGAGGTAAGTGTACATACAGGAGGTGGGGCGGGAGGTAAGTGTACATACAGGAGGTGGTGGGAGGGAGGTAAGTGTACATACAGGAGGTGGGGCGGGAGGTAAGTGTACATACAGGAGGTGGTGGGAGGGGAGGTAAGTGTACATACAGGAGGTGGGGCGGGAGGTAAGTGTACATACAGAAGGTGGGGGGCGGGAGGTAAGTGTACATACAGGAGGTGGGGCGGGAGGGTAAGTGTACATACAGGAGGTGGGGCGGGAGGTAAGTGTACATACAGGAGGTGGGGGGGAGGCGTAAGTGTACATACAGGAGGTGGGGCGGGAGTTAAGTGTACATACAGGAGGTGGTGGGAGGGAGGTAAGTGTACATACAGGAGGTGGGGGGGGAGGTAAGTGTACATACAGGAGGTGGGGGGGAGGTAAGTGTACATACAGGAGGTGGGGGGGAGGTAAGTGTACATACAGGAGGTGGTGGGAGGGAGGTAAGTGTACATACAGGAGGTGGGGCGGGAGGTAAGTGTACATACAGGAGGTGGGGCGGGAGGTAAGTGTACATACAGGAGGTGGGGCGGGAGGTAAGTGTACATACAGGAGGTGGGGCGGGAGGTAAGTGTACATACAGGAGGTGGGGCGGGAGGTAAGTGTACATACAGGAGGTGGTGGGCGAGGAGGTAAGTGTACATACAGGAGGTGGGGCGGGAGGTAAGTGTACATACAGGAGGTGGCGGGGGGGAGGTAAGTGTACATACAGGAGGTGGGGCGGGAGGTAAGTGTACATACAGGAGGTGGGGCGGGAGGTAAGTGTACATACAGGAGGTGGGGCGGGAGGTAAGTGTACATACAGGAGGTGGGGGGGAGGTAAGTGTACATACAGGAGGTGGGGGGGGAGGTAAGTGTACATACAGGAGGTGGGGGGGAGGTAAGTGTACATACAGGAGGTGGGGCGGGAGGTAAGTGTACATACAGGAGGTGGGGCGGGAGGTAAGTGTACATACAGGAGGTGGGGCGGGAGGTAAGTGTACATACAGGAGGTGGGGCGGGAGGTAAGTGTACATACAGGAGGTGGGGCGGGAGGTAAGTGTACATACAGGAGGTGGGGCGGGAGGTAAGTGTACATACAGGAGGTGGGGCGGGAGGTAAGTGTACATACAGGAGGTGGGTGGGGTTAAGGGTACATACAGGAGGGTGGGTGGGGTTAAGGGTACATACAGGAGGTGGGTGGGGTTAAGGGTACATAAAGGAGGTGGGTGGGGTTAAGGGTACATACAGGAGGGTGGGGGGGTTAGGGTACATACAGGAGTGGGTGGGTTAAGGGTACATACAGGAGGGTGGGTGGGGTTAAGGGTACATACAGGAGGTGGGTGGGGTTAAGGGTACATACAGGAGGTGGGTGGGGTTAAGGGTACATGCAGGAGGTGGGGTGGGGGTTAAGGGTACATACAGGAGGTGGGTGGGGTTAAGGGTACATACAGGAGGTGGGTGGGGTTAAGGGTACATACAGGAGGTGGGGTGGGGTTAAGGGTACTTACAGGAGGTGGGTGGGTTAAGGGTACATACAGGAGGTGGGTGGGGTTAAGGGGTACATACAGGAGGGTGGGTGGGTGGGGTTAAGGGGTACATACAGGAGGTGGGTGGGGTTAAGGGTACATACAGGAGGTGGGTGGGGGTTAAGGGTACATACAGGAGGTGGGTGGGTGGGGTTAAGGGTACATACAGGAGTTGGGTGGGTGGGGTTAAGGGTACATACAGGAGTTGGGTGGGTGGGGTTAAGGGTACATACAGGAGTTGGGTGGGTGGGGTTAAGGGTACATACAGGAGTTGGGTGGGTGGGGTTAAGGTACATACAGGAGGTGGGTGGGGTTAAGGGTACATACAGGAGGTGGGTGGGGTTAAGTGTACATACAGGAGGTGGGTGGGGTTTGAAGTGTACATACAGGAGGTGGGTGGGGTTTGAAGTGTACATACAGGAGGTGGGTGGGGTTTGAAGTGTACATACAGGAGGTGGGTTGGGGTTTGAAGTGTACATACAGGAGGTGGGTGGGGTTTGAAGTGTACATACAGGAGGTGGGTGGGGTTAAGTGTACATACAGGAGGTGGGTGGGGTTAAGTGTACACAGAGGTAGGTGGTGGTAAGTGTACATACAGGAGGTGGAGCCTGAAAGTAACTGTACAGCAGGTCAGACCACAGGCCACACACGCCATACAATGTGGTCGCGCGATATCCCGGGTCAGCTGACCAGCAGGCCAGGCCGGGCACTCACATGGCGAAGACAGGAGTGAAGTGACCCGGCGGCGGTTTCCCCCCGGGAGCACATTCCAGGGGGCGCTCTACCTGCATCCTGGGCCTCACCTATCGGTGCGGGTCCGGCCTCCCGGGACAGGCTCGGTATTCGGGTGTCTCTCGCCTCTCTCCGGCCTCTTCGTCAGAGGGTGAGAGCGCCGTCTAGTGACGTCACACGCAGATGACGGAAGGGGCGTGTCACCATGCTAGTGACACACAGCTGGGCGGGAACAGACTGTGGCCTTCCTGGCTTGCTGCTGTGGAACTACAATTCCCGGCATGCTCTGCGAGCCAGACAGACGGCTGAGGCTGGCGGGGCGTTCTGGGGGTTGTAGTTTTGCGGGCATTTAGCAAGAACTACAACGTAATAGCTTTCAGTACACTTTTGTCTGAAAAAAAAATACTTCAAAGTGTGAACCTAATCCCTAATTAGTGTCAGCCAAGACAAAGTGGGACACTTTGGGTTTTTTAGGGTGGGAAAGAGGGACAATTTTTAAATGAAGCCACGCCCCTCATTGAGGGATGGATAGAAGATAGGGTGTAACAGTTGCAATAATAGAAACATGTAGGCAAATGAGTCATTTATTGCTGCAGATCTGCATGTTACACCTCAAAGAGGGACAAATGAGAACAACGAGGGACAGGGAGACATGGGCTCAAAAGAGGGACAGTCCCTCCAAATCAGGGACGCTTGGGAGGTATGGCTGATAACCCAGACCTCTGGCCCTATGATTAACCAGCACCTATGCCCTTCGGCAGGCCAGGTATAGCAGGTGTAGCACCAGGAGGTCCCTCGTTGTTCTCATTTGTCCCTCTTTTATGTGTAACATGCAGATCTGCAGCAATAAATGATTAATTTGCCTATTCAAAGTGTTTCTATTGTTGTAACTGTTACATCCTATCTCCTATCCATCAATCAATGAGGGGGCGTGGCTTCATTTAACAAATGTCCCTCTTTCCCACCCTGAAAAGTTGGTAGCTATGAGTAAGGGGCAGATTGTCCATTGGGGGGGCTCTCTTTCTTTCTTTCTGTCCTTCTTTTCTTTGCTTCTTTCCTTATATTTTGTCTTTGTTTCCTTCGTCTGTCCTTTCGGACATTTCTTTTTCTTCTTTCCTTCTACTATTTCTGTCAGTCCTTCTAATCCTTGTTTCTTCTATTCTTTTCTTTTTTTCCATCTATTCTTTGTTTCTTTTTTTTTTCATCTGTTCATTCTGCCAATCATTTTCCTTCTTCTTTCCTTCTATTATTTTTCCTATCATTCCTTCTATTCTTTCTATCATTCATTTCTCTATCATTCCTTCTAATCTTTCTATCAATACTTCTCTCTTATTTTCTGTCAATCCTTTTATTTTTTCTTTCTTTCCTTCCATCTCTTTTTTTTATCCCGATCTTCTATCTCGTTCCTGCTTTTTTCTGCCATTCATTTTATTCTTTCTTCTTTTCTGTCATTCATGCGTTCTCTCACTTTGTTTCAATCATTCCTTCACTTTCTTTGTGTCTGTCATTCATTCTCTTTATTTGTATCTCTCATTCATTCCTTTGTTTCTGTCATTCATGCATTCTCTAACTTTGGGGTTTATTCATCAAGGTCTTGCGCCAGGTAGCGCCTCGTAGCGGCAGGCAGCGTCTGGTGAACGCCGCTCTGTTACAGTGCCCGATATCCAATCATAGCGTCTACTAGCGGTCGCTCTTAGCGCCTCCGTACAGACGCTCATCTGCTGATACCTGGCAGCCTGTTTGTATCTGTCATTCATTCACCCTTGTATATTTCTTTTCATCTATACATTCTTTTTTATTCTTTTTACCTTTCTTTCTTTTCTTCTGTCATTCCTTCTAATCTTTTGTTCTTTATTTCTCTTTCTGTGATTCACCTCTGAATTCCTCTTCCTTCCATTTACCCTTTTCATACCTAGAGATGTTGCCACCCTCAGTTGTCAGACTATTTTCCCCATTTTGCACTATACATGCTTAACTATGATTTTTGCAGGAATTACAAGGAATTTCCAGGAAAATCATACATTTTTTCGGCAGAGTTTAGGCTTTTAAGTGGATCAAACCTGGGATTTTGACTATCCCGGGATGCCCAGCTGTGTGAAACCCCCCAAATTGCTGAGTCTAGCGGAGTGCAGTGATGGACACATCCCCACTACCCCCCAACAGGGTGCGTGCCCACACTAGTCACCTACAAATGCCTGGCACGGGGCACGCGCCCTGCTAAAAGTACAGCAGGTGGAAGACGCTGCTCGCGCATGTGCAATCAGGGGAGAAGGTGAGTTTAGTGTGCGACCTGGGGGTTTCACGCAGTGGGGCATCCCTAATCTGGATGCACTGGGGAGAGGGAATCAGACAGCCCTGGAATCTTATAGATTTCAGGCCGGCAACCATGGGTTTTGGTCCTCCTTTCATTTTTTTGGGTAAAAAATTTATTGAAGAGGAAGATCGGACCTAAAATAAAAAGGCCCCTATTCCCCCCCCCCCCTCCCCATTGGCCCCTACTTACCGTTTGGATGTTGCTGCAGCCTGCTGTGGTGACATCTGGCTGCTTTAGGGCCCGGTCCTCAGCGCGCCGCCGGCTTAGCCGTTGTTAAAGCGGACCTTCACTCTGAATAAGAGTCTATCTTATATGTTTCCCACACCCTGTACATACAGATTGTCCACATTAAAAATCATCCTACCTGCATCTACTGCATGTTATGAGCCTTTAAACATCCAAGATGGCGGCTTATGGAAGCCGCCATCTTATCAGGCAGCCTGCAAACAGGAAGTGCCTCCTGACTGTGCTGCTCTGCATTCTGGGATTGCTGACCTTTACCTGACCCCAGCTCTGCTCTGTCTGAGCAAAGCACAGCTATAACCCGCCCCCCTGTACCTTATCCCACTCTCCTCTCCTCAGTAAGTGTGATGCTTCTGAGTCAAGATGGCGGCGCCCGTATCCTAAATTCCTAAACAGAGTTGCAGCCCAGTGGGGGAAATAATAATAAGTTAGTGACTAAAAACGTAAAATATATTAATTTTAGATGCTGGGGAACCGTTTTTTAAGAGTTTGGGCTTTTCATTAAATCACACTGAAGGTCCGGTTTAACTGACAAACACGGCCTTAGTCGTGCTCTTCAATGTCCCACAGCGATTTCACAGCTCTGCAAAGTCTCCCGGAATTTCGTGCGGCCCCATTGCATCCCATCCATGGGCACTGCGAAGGCGCAAGACCGCACGCAGTGCCTGATGGGATGTAAGATGGCGCCGCCCGTCGGGAATCCAGGGGACCCAAAAGACGTGACAGCGACGTGAGTAAATATTGCCCAATTGTGAAACCGGAGGGGGGGGGGGCAGATCCGTGAGGTTTGGGGGAGGTTTTAAAGTCAAAATGCTGGGTTTTGGTCCTTTCCCCGGGGCACCCCAATCGGGGGGGCCCTACTGTCTGAAACCCCCCACTTCAACAAAGCAAACTCACCTGTTCCCAGTCCTACGGCGCTTGGGCGGCCGCTCGTCCAATCAGCACGCACAGAGATGCTCCAAACACACTGACGGCCGCTTCCCCTGCTTCCCTGTAACAGGGGCCGTGCCATTCACAAATGCCTGATGACCTGCTAGAGGGATAGTGGGGATGTGGCCGCAGCTCGCACCATTTGTGAATGGCCGGCACGAGCGCACTCCCTGTTGATGCTATCAGCGTGCTCGGAGCCGCGGAGGTAAGACGTTGCATTGATGCGCATACCTCCGTGGCTCCGAGTCCGCTGAGTGGACGAGCGGCCGTGCATGCGCCGTAGGAGCGGGGTGAGGTGAGTTGTATCTAGCGATCTGGGGGGTTTCACATAGCGGGGCATCCCTGATCGGGGTGCCCCGGGGAAGTGGACCAAAACACAGGATAGTCAAAATCCTGGGTGTTGGTCCACTTTAAAGTGGACCAACACCCAGGATTTTGACTATCCTGGGTTTTGGTCCACTTCGGTGGGGGTGCCCCGCTGTCTGAAACCCCTCCGAAAGCCCAGAAACACTCACCTCACCACGCTCCCACGTGACCGCTCCAGCCAATCACAGCGCCGTTTGTTAATGACCTGCGCAGGCGCGATCCCTGTTAGAGGGAAGCGCGAGACGCGGCCTCCAGCGCTCAGAGCCGCTGAGCTGCTATGCGCGTCCAAACGGCCTTGGACGCGCATAGCAGCTCAGCGGCTCTGAGCGCTGGAGGCCGCGTCTCGCGCTTCCCTCTAACAGGGATCGCGCCTGCGCAGGTCATTAACAAACGGCCGGCGTAGGGTGCGCGCCCTGCTAGAGGGAAGCGCGAGACGCGGCCGCGGCTCACACATGCGCCGATGGAACGGGGCTGAGGTAAGGTTTGTGTGGGCCTCCTGGGGGGTTCCTCCCCGCGGGACATCCCGATTTCGGATGCCCCGCGGGGAGGGATCTGATTGGTCCGGGAATCTTATAGATTCCCGGGCCGATCCCCCCTGGGTGTTGGTCCACTTTAATGTGTATATTTTAGATGTAGTTACTTAGGTTGGCCAGTAGAGGCCCCCATAGGTTAAGAAATAGAATAAGTAGTGTAGTGCCATTACTTAGGCTTTGACATAAGAGGGCAGTAGGGGGATATATTATAAAAGAGGGGGAACCGAATTGAGATTCTAGGGCAGGGGTACTCAACCACTTATTGTAAAGGTCCATTTAAAGGCATCGGGTGAGAGGTGAAGGACCGGGCGGAGGGCTGTCGCACGGGGGGGGTCTATAGATAAATCAGCACACCGATGAGAGGGGCAGCTCCGAGCAAGGCAAAACAGAGGCAACTGAGTGCACAGCTGTCAGGGCAGGGGTCCGGAAATCTGGCGCCAAAGTCAGTATTCGGACCCTGGTCCACCAGTTGAGTATCGCTGTTCTAGAGAGTTCCATAGGGCATGGGAACAGAGCCCTGCAGAGAGGCCACCATGTAAAGTTCCTGATCCATGGTGGGCCGGGATCCGGCTGGACCTGAGAGAGAGAAGCCTGAGGACCTGAGAGAGAGCACAAGGAGGCTGTAGAGAGCGCCCCTGGAGTGTAGCTGGTGGAGATCCTGTGGAGTGGATGCTCGGTCATAGTGTCCGGGACCCCTGTAGAGTTACAGGAGAGGAAAACAAACCGGCTTGAGACCTTGGAGAGGGTCAGAAGGGGACGGCCCTGGAGTGCTGCTCGGTGAGATCTCAGGAAGCGGGATGGAGGAGGACTCGGGCCCTAGTGTCTGGTGCCCCGTTGAGTCTTCACAGGAAAGACGAGGAAGCCATCTTGGGACCTGGAAGTTAGGGGTCACGGGAAGGTGCCCCTGGAGTGAGGCATGTTGAGATCCCAGGAGGGGACCCCGGAAAGGAGAGAGAACGGGGGGGGGGGGGAACCCTATTGAGATGTGCTGGGGAAGAAACCATGTTTTCTGTCGAACTATGTTGAATAAGAAAAACTCAGCACGTGGGGAGAGCCTCTGCTCCCCACAGCCACACAAATGGGAGAACCGCACCACTGCTTAATCTTCCTTATTACATTCTTTATTCATGTTTCACATAGAGCTTACAAACACAATTTAAAAAAACAATTAAAAAAACATACAATCTAGACAAAACACCATGAAAAATGTGTTGGGCACTGTGCAATACTCTATTAATACCTGGATATTAAAGAATCAATGAACAATATTTGTTGTCATGTCCCCTTAAGTTATCTCTCTTCTTAATCCCTCACAACAATGATCCCTCTTACTAAAACCTCCTATAAAGTGCAATGTGGTAACTCTCACGAATTATTAACTGTGCAAACAATATTGTGCAAACCAGGATAATATGATCACTTATACATATCTAGATCACCAGCTCCCCCAAAAAAACAGGGGGACCCCCAAGGTGCAATGTGCTAACCTAATCTACCATAAAAAATACATGTGCATTGTGCAAAAACTTTATCCTGAGGGAATAACCATGACCAGAAAATGGAATAAGTATATTATAGATTATTAATTACCAGGATATGAACAGTGCCCGCCTCCCATGCGTTCCGTGACAACGGTGAACAAGCGTCACTTCCTCAGGGCAAGGTGTTGCAAAGATCCATCCCTATGTTGAATAAGAATACACTGGAGAGTCAAGTGTTTAATAAAGAAGGGGCATCCCACAAAGAGAACTGTGTGCTTTACTGTCTCTGCTGTGCTCAGGATGGTCGTGGTGACCATCATTCCATGGACTGACTGAGTGGCCAACACCCTGGGCCCAATTTGTAGAACTTTAACCCTTTTTAGCCGGGCATCCCCAAGAGCATGCACCAACCCCCCCCCCCCCCCCCCCCCCGCCCACATGTTGTCTACATGTGTGAGTCTGAAGATACAGAACTGTCCTTGAAATCCTAAATTCGGGCAGCAAGCAGAAAGCAGGCTCATTTAAAGTGTACCCAAACCCTTGCTGGCAGATTGATTCCTTCCACCCCCCCCCCCCCCCCCCCCGAGACATCGGGATGCCTCCAGGTCCCACCTATCCCTCTAGCAGAGAGCGTGCCCGCACCAGGCATTTGTGAATGCGCTCGGATTTGCTCAACTTAGACGAAAGCTTAGACGAGCTGACGTGAGTGGATCTGAGCGTGCTGATTGGACGAGAGGCTGCGCATGTGCTGTAGGACCGAGGAAGGGTGAGTGCAGTTGGGCGACCTGGGGGGTTTCACACAGCGGGGGCAAGAACCAAGACCCGGGATTGTCAAAATCCCTGGTTTTGGTCCATTTTAATGTTCACACCAGGGCCCTATCACATTTAGTTACGCCACTGGTGGCATCATTTAATAGTATGGTGCAGGGTGCCGCCATCAGTGGGCACTGGCCATAGGGAGACCCGGGACAATGCCCGGTGGGCCACACTGCTTTGGGGCCAGTTGGTCTGCTGCTTTTAACATCCACATTCTATCCTTGCCTCTTAATTTCCCTCTCTGCCCCCTGTACCCTTCCCCACTGTACCCACTTGCCAAGGAACCCCAACTCCCCAATGCTATAACCCCGGCATCATGGTTGGGGGGACCTAAGGAGAGATGTCTCGGGCTGGCCAGGTGCTGGTAAAACCCAGGACTGATTTTTGCCCCGTCCGCCACTGGAGATGGGGGTGCAGCATGAAGCAGGGTGGAGACGAGGGGGCAGTAGGGAGCAAGGCAGAGATGTGGGTGCAGTAGGGAGCAAGGCAGAGATGTGGGTGCAGTAGGGAGAAGGTTGGAGATGGGGTGCAGTAGGAAGAAGGATGGAGATGGGGGTGCAGTAGGGAGAAGGATGGAGATGGGGTGCAGTAGGGAGAAGGATGGAGATGGGGTGCAGTAGGGAGAAGGATGGAGATGGGGGTGCAGTAGGAAGAAGTATGGAGATGGGGTGCGGTAGGAAGAAGTATGGAGATGGGGTGCAGTAGGGAGAAGGATGGAGATGGGGGTGCAGTAGGGAGAAGGATGGAGTTGGGGTGAAGTAAGGAGATAGGGTGCAGTATGGAGATGATGGGGTGCAGTAGGGAGATGGATGGAGATGGGGTGCAGTAGGGAGATGGGGTGCAGTCAGGAGAAGGATGGAGATGGGGTACAGTAGGGAGAAGGATGGAGATGGGGTGCAGTAGGGAGAAGGATGGAGATGGGGTGCAGTAGGGAGAAGGTTGGAAATGGGGTGAAGTAGGGAGATGGGGTGCAGTAGGGAGAAGGATGGAGATGGGGTGCAGTAGGGAGAAGGATGGAGATGGGGTGCAGTAGGGAGAAGGATGGAGATAGGTTGAAGTAGGGAGATGGGGTGCAGTAGGGAGAAGGATGGAGATAGGGTGAAGTAGGGAGATGGGGGTGCAGTAGGGAGAAGGATGGAGATGGGGGTGCAGTAGGGAGAAGGATGGAGATGGGGTGCAGTAGGGAGAAGGATGGAGATGGGGGTGCAGTAGGGAGAAGGATGGAGATGGGGTGCAGTAGGGAGAAGGATAGAGATGGGGTGCAGTAGGGAGAAGGATGGAGATGGGGGTGCAGTAGGGAGAAGGATGGAGTTGGGGTGCAGTAGGGAGAAGGATAGAGATGGGGTGCAGTAGGGAGAAGTATGGAGATGGGATGCAGTAGGGAGAAGGTTGGAGATGGGGTGCAGTAGGGAGAAGGATGGAAATGGGGTGCAGTAAGGAGATGGATGGAGATGGGGGTGCAGTAGGGAGAAGGATGGAGTTGGGGTGCAGTAGGGAGAAGGATGGAGTTGGGGTGCAGTAGGGAGAAGGATAGAGATGGGGTGCAGTAGGGAGAAGGATGGAGATGGGGGTGCAGTAGGGAGAAGGATGGAGTTGGGGTGCAGTAGGGAGAAGGATAGAGATGGGGTGCAGTAGGGAGAAGGATGGAGATGGGGGTGCAGTAGGGAGAAGGATGGAGATGGGGTGCAGTAGGGAGAAGGATGGAGATGGGGTGCAGTAGGTAAAAGGATGAGGATGGGCTGCAGTAGGGAGAAGGATGGAGATGGGGTGCAGTAGGGAGAAGGATGGAGATGGGGTGCAGTAGGGAGAAGGATGGAAATGGGGTGCAGTAGGTAAAAGGATGGAGATGGGGTGCAGTCGGGAGAAGGATGGAGATGTGGTGCAGTAGGGAGAAGGATGGAGATGGGGTGCAGTAGGGAGAAGGATGGAGATGGGGTGCAGTAGGGAGAAGGATGGAGATGGGGTGCAGTAGGGAGAAGGATGGAGATGGGGTGCAGTAGGGAGAAAGATGGAGATGGGGGTGCAGTAGGGAGAAGGATGGAGATGGGGTGCAGTAGGGAGAAAGATGGAGATGGGGGTGCAGTAGGGAGAAGGATGGAGATGGGGGTGCAGTAGGGAGAAGGATGGAGATGGGGTGCAGTAGGGAGAAGGATGGAGATGGGGTGCAGTAGGGAGAAGGATGGAGATGGGGTGCAGTAGGGAGAAAGATGGAGATGGGGGTGCAGTAGGGAGAAGGATGGAGATGGGGGTGCAGTAGGGAGAAGGATGGAGATGGGGTGCAGTAGGGAGAAAGATGGAGATGGGGGTGCAGTAGGGAGAAGGATGGAGATGGGGTGCAGTAGGGAGAAGGATGGAGATGGGGGTGCAGTAGGGAGAAGGATGGAGATGGGGTGCAGTAGGGAGAAGGATGGAGATGGGGTGCAGTAGGGAGAAGGATGGAGATGGGGGTGCAGTAGGGAGAAGGATGGAGATGGGGTGCAGTAGGGAGAAGGATGGAGATGGGGGTGCAGTAGGGAGAAGGATGGAGATGGGGTGCAGTAGGGAGAAGGTTGGAGATGGGGTGCAGTAGGGAGAAGGATGGAGATGGGGTGCAGTAGGGAGAAGGATGGAGATGGGGGTGCAGTAGGGAGAAGGATGGAGATGGGGTGCAGTAGGGAGAAGGATGGAGATGGGGGTGCAGTAGGGAGAAGGATGGAGATGGGGTGCAGTAGGGAGAAGGATGGAGATGGGGTGCAGTAGGGAGAAGGATGGAGATGGGGTGCAGTAGGGAGAAGGATGGAGATGGGGTGCAGTAGGGAGAAGGATGGAGATGGGGTGCAGTAGGGAGAAGGATGGAGATGGGGTGCAGTAAGGAGATGGATGGAGATGGGGTGCAGTAGGGAGAAGGATGGAGATGGGGTGCAGTAGGGAGAAGGATGGAGATGGGGTGCAGTAGGGAGAAGGATAGAGATGGGGTGCAGTAGGGAGATGGATGGAGATGGGGTGCAGTAGGGAGAAGGATGGAGATGGGGTGCAGTAGGGAGAAGGATGGAGATGGGGTGCAGTAGGGAGAAGGATGGAGATGGGGTGCAGTAGGGAGAAAGATGGAGATGGGGGTGCAGTAGGGAGAAGGATGGAGATGGGGTGCAGTAGGGAGAAGGATGGAGATGGGGTGCAGTAGGGAGATGGATGGAGATGGGGTGCAGTAGGGAGAAGGATGGAGATGGGGTGCAGTAGGGAGAAGGATGGAGATGGGGTGCAGTAGGGAGAAGGATGGAAATGGGGTGCAGTAGGGAGAAGGATGGAGATGGGGGTGCAGTAGGGAGAAGGATGGAAATGGGGTGCAGTAGGGAGAAGGATGGAGATGGGGTGCAGTAAGGAGAAGGATGGAGATGGGGTGCAGTAGGGAGAAGGATGGAGATGGGGTGCAGTAAGGAGATGGATGGAGATGGGGTGCAGTAGGGAGAAGGATGGAGATGAGTGTGGAGTAAGGAGAAGTATGGAGATGGGGGAGCAGCATGGAGCAGGGTGGAGATGGGGTGCAGTAGGAAGCAGGGCCAAGATGGGGTGCAGTAGGGAGATGGATGGAGATGGGGTGCAGTAGGGAGAAGGATGGAGATGGGGTGCAGTAGGGAGAAAGATGGAGATGTGGGTGCAGTAGGGAGAAGGATGGAGATGGGGTGCAGTAGGGAGAAGGATGGAGATGGGGTGCAGTAGGGAGAAGGATGGAGATGGGGTGCAGTAGGGAGAAGTATGGAAATGGGGTGCAGTAGGGAGAAGGATGGAGATGGGGTGAAGTAGGGAGAAGGATGGAGATGGGGTGCAGTAGGGAGAAGTATGGAAATGGGGTGCAGTAGGGAGAAGGATGGAGATGGGGGTGCAGTAGGGAGAAGGATGGAGATGGGGTGAAGTAGGGAGAAGGATGGAGATGGGGTGCAGTAAGGAGATGGATGGAGATGGGGTGCAGTAGGGAGAAGGATAGAGATGGGGTGCAGTAGGGAGAAGGATGGAGATGGGGTGCAGTAGGGAGAAGGATGGAGATGGGGTGCAGTAGGGAGAAGGATGGAAATGGGGTGCAGTAGGGAGAAGGATGGAAATGGGGTGCAGTAGGGAGAAGGATGGAGATTGGGTGCAGTAGGGAGAAGGATGGAAATGGGGTGCAGTAGGGAGAAGGATGGAAATGGGGTGCAGTAGGGAGAAGGATGGAGATTGGGTGCAGTAGGGAGAAGGATGGAAATGGGGTGCAGTAGGGAGAAGGATGGAGATTGGGTGCAGTAGGGAGAAGGATGGAGATGGGGGTGCAGTAGGGAGAAGGATGGAGATGGGGTGAAGTAGGGAGAAGGATGGAGATGGGGTGCAGTAAGGAGATGGATGGAGATGGGGTGCAGTAGGGAGAAGGATAGAGATGGGGTGCAGTAGGGAGAAGGATGGAGATGGGGTGCAGTAGGGAGAAGGATGGAGATGGGGTGCAGTAGGGAGAAGGATGGAGATGGGGTGCAGTAGGGAGAAGTATGGAAATGGGGTGCAGTAGGGAGAAGGATGGAGATGGGGTGAAGTAGGGAGAAGGATGGAGATGGGGTGCAGTAGGGAGAAGTATGGAAATGGGGTGCAGTAGGGAGAAGGATGGAGATGGGGGTGCAGTAGGGAGAAGGATGGAGATGGGGTGCAGTAGGGAGAAGGATGGAAATGGGGTGCAGTAGGGAGAAGGATGGAGATGGGGGTGCAGTAGGGAGAAGGATGGAGATGGGGTGAAGTAGGGAGAAGGATGGAAATGGGGTGCAGTAGGGAGAAGGATGGAGATGGGGGTGCAGTAGGGAGAAGGATGGAGATGGGGTGCAGTAGGGAGAAGTATGGAAATGGGGTGCAGTAGGGAGAAGGATGGAGATGGGGGTGCAGTAGGGAGAAGGATGGAGATGGGGTGCAGTAGGGAGAAGTATGGAAATGGGGTGCAGTAGGGAGAAGGATGGAGATGGGGGTGCAGTAGGGAGAAGGATGGAGATGGGGTGCAGTAGGGAGAAGGATGGAGATGGGGGTGCAGTAGGGAGAAGGATGGAGATGGGGTGCAGTAGGGAGAAGGATGGAGATGGGGTGCAGTAGGGAGAAGGATGGAAATGGGATGCAGTAGGGAGAAGGATAGAGATGGGGTGAAGTAGGGAGAAGGATGGAGATGGGGTGCAGTAAGGAGATGGATGGAGATGGGGTGCAGTAGGGAGAAGGATAGAGATGGGGTGCAGTAGGGAGAAGGATGGAGATGGGGTGCAGTAGGGAGAAGGATGGAGATGGGGTGCAGTAGGGAGAAGGATGGAAATGGGGTGCAGTAGGGAGAAGGATGGAAATGGGGTGCAGTAGGGAGAAGGATGGAGATGGGGTGCAGTAGGGAGAAAGATGGAGATGTGGGTGCAGTAGGGAGAAGGATGGAGATGGGGTGCAGTAGGGAGAAGGATGGAGATGGGGTGCAGTAGGGAGAAGGATGGAGATGGGGTGCAGTAGGGAGAAGTATGGAAATGGGGTGCAGTAGGGAGAAGGATGGAGATGGGGTGAAGTAGGGAGAAGGATGGAGATGGGGTGCAGTAGGGAGAAGTATGGAAATGGGGTGCAGTAGGGAGAAGGATGGAGATGGGGGTGCAGTAGGGAGAAGGATGGAGATGGGGTGAAGTAGGGAGAAGGATGGAGATGGGGTGCAGTAAGGAGATGGATGGAGATGGGGTGCAGTAGGGAGAAGGATAGAGATGGGGTGCAGTAGGGAGAAGGATAGAGATGGGGTGCAGTAGGGAGAAGGATGGAGATGGGGTGCAGTAGGGAGAAGGATGGAGATGGGGTGCAGTAGGGAGAAGGATGGAAATGGGGTGCAGTAGGGAGAAGGATGGAAATGGGGTGCAGTAGGGAGAAGGATGGAGATTGGGTGCAGTAGGGAGAAGGATGGAAATGGGGTGCAGTAGGGAGAAGGCTGGATATGGGGTGCAGTAGGGAGAAGGATGGAGATGGGGTGCAGTAGGGAGAAGGATGGAAATGGGGTGCAGTAGGGAGAAGGATGGAGATGGGGGTGCAGTAGGGAGAAGGATGGAGATTGGGTGAAGTAGGGAGAAGGATGGAGATGGGGTGCAGTAGGGAGAAGGATGGAGATGGGGTGCAGTAGGGAGAAGGATGGAGATGGGGGTGCAGTAGGGAGAAGGATGGAGATGGGGGTGCAGTAGGGAGAAGGATGGAGATGGGGGTGCAGTAGGGAGAAGAATGGAGATGGGGTGCAGTAGGGAGAAGGATGGAGATGGGGTGCAGTAGGGAGAAGGATGGAAATGGGGTGCAGTAGGGAGAAGGATGGAGATGGGGGTGCAGTAGGGAGAAGGATGGAGATTGGGTGAAGTAGGGAGAAGGATGGAGATGGGGTGCAGTAGGGAGAAGGATGGAAATGGGGTGCAGTAGGGAGAAGGATGGAGATGGGGGTGCAGTAGGGAGAAGGATGGAGATTGGGTGAAGTAGGGAGAAGGATGGAGATGGGGTGCAGTAGGGAGAAGGATGGAGATGGGGTGCAGTAGGGAGAAGGATGGAGATGGGGGTGCAGTAGGGAGAAGGATGGAGATGGGGGTGCAGTAGGGAGAAGGATGGAGATGGGGGTGCAGTAGGGAGAAGGATGGAGATGGGGGTGCAGTAGGGAGAAGGATGGAGATGGGGTGCAGTAGGGAGAAGGATAGAGATGGGGTGCAGTAGGGAGAAGGATGGAGATGGGGTGCAGTAGGGAGAAGGATGGAGATGGGGTGCAGTAGGGAGAAGGATGGAGATGGGGTGCAGTAGGGAGAAGGATGGAGATGGGGTGCAGTAGGGAGATGAATGGAGATGAGTGTGGAGTAAGGAGAAGTATGGAGATGGGGGAGCAGCATGGAGCAGGGTGGAGATGGGGTGCAGTAGGAAGCAGGGCCAAGATGGGGTGCAGTAGGGAGATGGATGGAGATGGGGTGCAGTAGGGAGAAGGATGGAGATGGGGTGCAGTAGGGAGAAAGATGGAGATGTGGGTGCAGTAGGGAGAAGGATGGAGATGGGGTGCAGTAGGGAGAAGGATGGAGATGGGGTGAAGTAGGGAGAAGGATAGAGATGGGGTGCAGTAGGGAGAAGGATGAAGATGGGGTGCAGTAGGGAGAAGGATGGAAATGGGGTGCAGTAGGGAGAAGGATGGAGATGGGGTGCAGTAGGGAGAAGGATGGAGATGGGGTGAAGTAGGGAGAAGGATGGAGATGGGGGTGTAGTAGGGAGAAGGATGGAGATGGGGTGCAGTAGGGAGAAGGATGGAGATGGGGTGCAGTAGGGAGAAGGATGGAGATGGGGTGCAGTAGGGAGAAGGATGGAGATGGGGTGCAGTAGGGAGATGGATGGAGATGGGGTGCAGTAGGGAGAAGGATGGAGATGGGGTGCAGTAGGGAGAAGGATGGAGATGGGGTGCAGTAGGGAGAAAGATGGAGATGGGGTGCAGTAGGGAGAAGGATGGAAATGGGATGCAGTAGGGAGAAGGATGGAAATGGGGTGCAGTAGGGAGAAGGATGGAGATGGGGTGCAGTAGGGAGAAGGATGGAGATGGGGTGCAGTAGGGAGAAGGATGGAGATGGGGTGCAGTAGGGAGATGGATGGAGATGGGGTGCAGTAGGGAGAAGGATGGAGATGGGGGTGCAGTAAGGAGCAGGGCCAAGATGGGGTGCAGTAGTGAGAAGGATTGAGATGGGGGTGCAGTAGGGAGAAGGATAAAGATGGGGTGCAGTAGGAAGAAGTATGGAGATGGGGTGCAGTAGGGAGAAGGATGGAAATGGGGTGCAGTAAGGAGATGGATGGAGATGGGGTGCAGTAGGGAGAAGGATGGAGATGGGGTGCAGTAGGGAGAAGGATGGAGATGGGGTGCAGTAGGGAGAAGGATGGAGATGGGGGTGCAGTAGGGAGAAGGATAAAGATGGGGTGCAGTAGGAAGAAGTATGGAGATGGGGTGCAGTAGGGAGAAGGTTGGAGATGGGGTGCAGTAGGGAGAAGTATGGAAATGGGGTGCAGTAGGGAGAAGGATGGAGATGGGGTGCAGTAGGGAGAAGGATAGAGATGGGGTGCAGTAGGGAGAAGGATAGAGATGGGGTGCAGTAGGGAGAAGGATGGAGATGGGGTGCAGTAGGGAGATGGATGGAGATGGGGTGCAGTAGGGAGATGGATGGAGATGGGGTGCAGTAGGGAGATGGATGGAGATGTGGGTGCAGTAGTGAGAAGGATAGAGATGGGGTGCAGTAGGGAGAAGGATGGAGATGGGGTGCAGTAGGGAGATGGATGGAGATGGGGTGCAGTAGGGAGAAGGATAGAGATGGGGTGCAGTAGGGAGAAGGATAGAGATGGGGTGCAGTAGGGAGAAGGATGGAGATGGGGTGCAGTAGGGAGATGGATGGAGATGGGGTGCAGTAGGGAGATGGATGGAGATGGGGTGCAGTAGGGAGATGGATGGAGATGTGGGTGCAGTAGTGAGAAGGATAGAGATGGGGTGCAGTAGGGAGAAGGATGGAGATGTGGGTGCAGTAGTGAGAAGGATAGAGATGGGGTGCAGTAGGGAGAAGGATGGAGATGGGGTGCAGTAGGGAGAAGGATGGAGATGGGGTGCAGTAGGGAGAAGGATGGAGATGGGGTGCAGTAGGGAGAAGGATGGAGATGGGGTGCAGTAGGGAGAAGGATGGAGATGGGGTGCAGTAGGGAGAAGAATGGAGATGTGGGTGCAGTAGGGAGAAGGATGGAGATGGGGTGCAGTAGGGAGAAGGATGGAGATGGGGTGCAGTAGGGAGAAGGATGGAGATGGGGGTGCAGTAGGGAGAAGGATAAAGATGGGGTGCAGTAGGAAGAAGTATGGAGATGGGGTGCAGTAGGGAGAAGGTTGGAGATGGGGTGCAGTAGGGAGAAGTATGGAAATGGGGTGCAGTAGGGAGAAGGATGGAGATGGGGTGCAGTAGGGAGATGGATGGAGATGGGGTGCAGTAGGGAGAAGGATAGAGATGGGGTGCAGTAGGGAGAAGGATAGAGATGGGGTGCAGTAGGGAGAAGGATGGAGATGGGGTGCAGTAGGGAGATGGATGGAGATGGGGTGCAGTAGGGAGATGGATGGAGATGGGGTGCAGTAGGGAGATGGATGGAGATGTGGGTGCAGTAGTGAGAAGGATAGAGATGGGGTGCAGTAGGGAGAAGGATGGAGATGTGGGTGCAGTAGTGAGAAGGATAGAGATGGGGTGCAGTAGGGAGAAGGATGGAGATGGGGTGCAGTAGGGAGAAGGATGGAGATGGGGTGCAGTAGGGAGAAGGATGGAGATGGGGTGCAGTAGGGAGAAGGATGGAGATGGGGTGCAGTAGGGAGAAGGATGGAGATGGGGTGCAGTAGGGAGAAGGATGGAAATGGGGTGCAGTAGGGAGAAGGATGGAAATGGGGTGCAGTAGGGAGAAGGATGGAGATTGGGTGCAGTAGGGAGAAGGATGGAAATGGGGTGCAGTAGGGAGAAGGATAGAGATGGGGTGCAGTAGGGAGAAGGATAGAGATGGGGTGCAGTAGGGAGAAAGATGGAGATGGGGTGCAGTAGGGAGAAGGATGGAAATGGGATGCAGTAGGGAGAAGGATGGAAATGGGGTGCAGTAGGGAGAAGGATGGAGATGGGGTGCAGTAGGGAGAAGGATGGAGATGGGGTGCAGTAGGGAGAAGGATGGAGATGGGGGTGCAGTAGGGAGAAGGATGGAGATGGGGTGCAGTAGGGAGAAGGATGGAGATGGGGTGCAGTAGGGAGAAAGATGGAGATGGGGTGCAGTAGGGAGAAGGATGGAAATGGGGTGCAGTAGGGAGAAGGATGGAAATGGGGTGCAGTAGGGAGAAGGATAGAGATGGGGTGCAGTAGGGAGAAAGATGGAGATGGGGTGCAGTAGGGAGAAGGATGGAAATGGGATGCAGTAGGGAGAAGGATGGAAATGGGGTGCAGTAGGGAGAAGGATGGAGATGGGGTGCAGTAGGGAGAAGGATGGAGATGGGGTGCAGTAGGGAGAAGGATGGAGATGGGGTGCAGTAGGGAGAAGGATGGAGATGGGGTGCAGTAGGGAGAAAGATGGAGATGGGGTGCAGTAGGGAGAAGGATGGAAATGGGGTGCAGTAAGGAGATGGATGGAGATGGGGTGAAATGGGGAGGGGGGGTGCAGTAGGGAGAAGGTTGGAGATGGGGTGCAGTAGGGAGAAGGATGGAGATTGGGTGCAGTAGGGAGAAAGATGGAGATGGGGGTGCAGTAGGGAGAAGGATGGAGATGGGGTGCAGTAGGGAGAAAGATGGAGATGGGGTGCAGTAGGGAGAAGGATAGAGATGGGGTGCAGTAGGGAGAAAGATGGAGATGGGGTGCAGTAGGGAGAAGGATGGAAATGGGGTGCAGTAAGGAGATGGATGGAGATGGGGTGAAATGGGGAGGGGGGGTGCAGTAGGGAGAAGGTTGGAGATGGGGTGCAGTAGGGAGAAGGATGGAGATTGGGTGCAGTAGGGAGAAAGATGGAGATGGGGGTGCAGTAGGGAGAAGGATGGAGATGGGGTGCAGTAGGGAGAAGGATGGAGATGGGGTGCAGTAGGGAGAAGGATAGAGATGGGGTGCAGTAGGGAGAAAGATGGAGATGGGGTGCAGTAGGGAGAAGGATGGAAATGGGGTGCAGTAAGGAGATGGATGGAGATGGGGTGAAGTGGGGAGGGGGGTGCAGTAGGGAGAAGGTTGGAGATGGGGTGTAGTAGGGAGAAGGATGAAGATGGGGTGCAGTAAGGAGAAGGATGGAAATGGGGTGCAGTAGGGAGAAGGATGGAGATTGGGTGCAGTAGGGAGAAAGATGGAGATGGGGTGCAGTAGGGAGAAGGATGGAGATGTGGGTGCAGTAGGGAGAAAGATGGAGATGGGGTGCAGTAGGGAGAAGTATGGAGATGGGGTGCAGTAGGGAGATGGATGGAGATGGGGTGCAGTAGGGAGAAGGATGGAGATGGGGTGCAGTAGGGAGAAGGATGGAGATGGGGTGCAGTAGGGAGAAGGATGGAGATGGGGTGCAGTAGGGAGAAGTATGGAGATGGGGTGCAGTAGGGAGAAGTATGGAGATGGGGTGCAGTAGGGAGATGGATGGAGATGGGGTGCAGTAGGGAGAAAGATGGAGATGGGGTGCAGTAGGGAGAAGGATGGAGATGGGGTGCAGTAAGGAGCAGGGCCAAGATGGGGTGCAGTAGTGAGAAGGATTGAGATGGGGTGCAGTAGGGAGAAGGATGGAGATGGGGTGCAGTAGGGAGCAGGGCCAAGATAGGGTGCAGTAGGGAGAAGGATAGAGATGGGGTGCAGTAGGGAGAAGGATGGAAATGGGGTGCAGTAAGGAGATGGATGGAGATGGGGTGCAGTAGGGAGAAGGATGGAGATGGGGTGCAGTAGGGAGAAGGATGGAGATGGGGTGCAGTAGGGAGAAGGATGGAGATGGGGTGCAGTAGGGAGAAGGATGGAGATGGGGTGCAGTAGGGAGAAGGATGGAGATGGGGTGCAGTAGGGAGAAAGATGGAGATGTGGGTGCAGTAGGGAGAAGGATGGAAATGGGGTGCAGTAGGGAGAAGGATGGAGATGGGGTGCAGTAGGGAGAAGGATGGAGATGGGGTGCAGTAGGGAGAAGGATGGAAATGGGGTGCAGTAGGGAGAAGGATAGAGATGGGGTGCAGTAGGGAGAAAGATGGAGATGGGGTGCAGTAGGGAGAAGGATGGAAATGGGGTGCAGTAGGGAGAAGGATGGAAATGGGGTGCAGTAGGGAGAAGGATAGAGATGGGGTGCAGTAGGGAGAAAGATGGAGATGGGGTGCAGTAGGGAGAAGGATGGAAATGGGGTGCAGTAAGGAGATGGATGGAGATGGGGTGAAGTGGGGAGGGGGGGTGCAGTAGGGAGAAGGTTGGAGATGGGGTGCAGTAGGGAGAAAAATGGAGATGGGGGTGCAGTAGGGAGAAGGATGGAGATGTGGGTGCAGTAGGGAGAAAGATGGAGATGGGGTGCAGTAGGGAGAAGGATGGAGATTGGGTGCAGTAGGGAGAAAGATGGAGATGGGGGTGCAGTAGGGAGAAGGATGGAGATGGGGTGCAGTAGGGAGAAGTATGGAGATGGGGTGCAGTAGGGAGAAGGATGGAGATTGGGTGCAGTAGGGAGAAAGATGGAGATGGGGGTGCAGTAGGGAGAAGGATGGAGATGTGGGTGCAGTAGGGAGAAAGATGGAGATGGGGTGCAGTAGGGAGAAGGATGGAGATGGGGTGCAGTAGGGAGAAGGATGGAGATGTGGGTGCAGTAGGGAGAAAGATGGAGATGGGGTGCAGTAGGGAGAAGTATGGAGATGGGGTGCAGTAGGGAGAAGTATGGAGATGGGGTGCAGTAGGGAGAAGTATGGAGATGGGGTGCAGTAGGGAGAAGTATGGAGATGGGGTGCAGTAGGGAGAAGTATGGAGATGGGGTGCAGTAGGGAGATGGATGGAGATGGGGTGCAGTAGGGAGAAGGATGGAGATGGGGTGCAGTAGGGAGAAGGATGGAGATGGGGTGCAGTAGGGAGAAGGATGGAGATGTGGGTGCAGTAGGGAGAAAGATGGAGATGGGGTGCAGTAGGGAGAAGTATGGAGATGGGGTGCAGTAGGGAGAAGTATGGAGATGGGGTGCAGTAGGGAGAAGTATGGAGATGGGGTGCAGTAGGGAGATGGATGGAGATGGGGTGCAGTGGGGAGAAGGATGGAGATGGGGTGCAGTAAGGAGAAGGATGGAGATGGGGTGCAGTAAGGAGATGGATGGCGATGGGGTGCAGTAGGGAGAAGGA
Source organism: Gastrophryne carolinensis (assembly GCA_027917425.1). Taxonomy (NCBI): domain Eukaryota; kingdom Metazoa; phylum Chordata; class Amphibia; order Anura; family Microhylidae; genus Gastrophryne; species Gastrophryne carolinensis. The sequence continues at coordinate 35,100,932 of CM051237.1, read as the reverse complement.
TGGAAATGGGGTGCAGTAGGGAGAAGGATGGAGATGGGGTGCAGTAGGGAGAAGGATGGAGATGGGGTGCAGTAGGGAGAAGGATGGAGATGGGGGTGCAGTAGGGAGAAGGATAAAGATGGGGTGCAGTAGGAAGAAGTATGGAGATGGGGTGCAGTAGGGAGATGGATGGAGATGGGGTGCAGTAGGGAGAAGGATGGAGATGGGGTGCAGTAAGGAGATGGATGGAGATGGGGTGCAGTAGGGAGATGGATGGAGATGGGGTGCAGTAGGGAGATGGATGGAGATGGGGTGCAGTAGGGAGAAGGATGGAGATGGGGTGCAGTAAGGAGATGGATGGAGATGGGGTGCAGTAAGGAGAAGAATGGAGATGTGGGTGCAGTAGGGAGAAGGATGGAGATGGGGTGCAGTAAGGAGATGGATGGAGATGGGGTGCAGTAAGGAGATGGATGGAGATGGGGTGCAGTAAGGAGATGGATGGAGATGGGGTGCAGTAGGGAGAAGGATGGAGATGGGGTGCAGTAGTGAGAAGGATTGAGATGGGGTGCAGTAGGGAGAAGGTTGGAGATGGGGTGCAGTAGGGAGAAGGATGGAGATGGGGGTGCAGTAGGGAGAAGGATAAAGATGGGGTGCAGTAGGAAGAAGTATGGAGATGGGGTGCAGTAGGGAGAAGGTTGGAGACGGGGTGCAGTAGGAAGAAGTATGGAGATGGGGTGCAGTAGGGAGAAGGTTGGAGATGGGGTGCAGTAGGGAGAAGGATGGAGATGGGGTGCAGTAGGGAGAAGGTTGGAGATGGGGTGCAGTAGGGAGAAGGATGGAGATGGGGTGCAGTAGGGAGATGGGGTGCAGTAGGGAGAAGTATGGAGATGGGGTGCAGTAGGGAGAAGTATGGAAATGGGGTGCAGTAGGGAGAAGGATGGAGATGGGGTGAAGTAGGGAGAAGGATGGAGATGGGGTGCAGTAGGGAGAAGGATGGAGATGGGGTGCAGTAGGGAGAAGGATGGAGATGGGGGTGCAGTAGGAAGAAGTATGGAGATGGGGTGCAGTAGGGAGAAGGTTGGAGATGGGGTGCAGTAGGGAGAAGGATGGAGATGGGGTGCAGTAGGGAGATGGGGTGCAGTAGGGAGAAGTATGGAGATGGGGTGCAGTAGGGAGAAGTATGGAAATGGGGTGCAGTAGGGAGAAGGATGGAGATGGGGTGAAGTAGGGAGAAGGATGGAGATGGGGTGCAGTAGGGAGAAGGATGGAGATGGGGTGCAGTAGGGAGAAAGATGGAGATGTGGGTGCAGTAGGGAGAAGGTTGGAGATGGGGTGCAGTAGGGAGAAGGTTGGAGACGGGGTGCAGTAGGGAGAAGGATGGAGATGGGGTGCAGTAGGGAGAAGAATGGAGATGAGTGTGGAGTAGGGAGATGGATGGAGATGGGGGAGCAGCATGGAGCAGGGTGGAGATGGGGTGCAGTAGGAAGCAGGGCCAAGATGGGGTGCAGTAGTGAGAAGGATAGAGATGGGGTGCAGTAGGGAGAAGGATGGAGATGGGGTGCAGTAGGGAAATGGATGGAGATGGGGGTGCAGTAGGGAAACGGATGGAGATGGGGGTGCAGTAGGGAGCAGGACAGAGAGCAGTAAGGTAGCGAGTTGGGCAGGGAGTTAGAGGACCAAAACCTGGGGGTTAAACCTCTCCATTGGGAGCATACCAAATCAAGAAGCCCCATAGTGTAAACCCCCCTGGCTAACTGTTCACTCACCTGGTCTTGGGATCCCTCAGGACTGGGTCCATTGAGAGATAAAGCAAAGAGATTTGTCATGCCATAGAATCCCCACATCCTCTGTTCTTTAAGCCGCCGCCGGAGTGTAAGGTCTGGGCATGCAGGGCAGGCCTACCACTTCGAACACGCACATGGGACCCTGGAAGGAGCTTAGCATACGGTTGGGCTTGGGTGGGGGCACCATTCTATACTTGGCCTCAGCAGTACACCCCTGCTCTCCTGTCAGGGCTGCAGCGTTTGGTGTCATTTATGGGGGACTGACTTTACATCACAATTCAGGACCAATGTGAAGCCCTCAGCCTTCTTTTGGGGCCCATGTCATGTCCCAGGGCCCCTTCAGCTCAAGCACTACACACAGCCAGGGGGGTGAAGCTTGATGTAAAACCTGATCATTTTTTTTTTTACTCAAGTATGATTTTTTTTTATTGAGTTTTCAATGTAAATACAAATACAGTGTACATAAGGTAGCTTTGGTACAATCCTGTAAGTGATCAACAAAAGAAAGAGAAACGATTTGACGTTATGAGAAAACGGTGCATTATCACCTTCTCCCATGAGATGGGTTAGCGTCAATCATTTAAATTACCCATCTTATTGCTGTGTGCGTCTTCATTTGTCCCGGTGAATGTGGTCCCATCAAGGTGAGGGCCGCGACGTCCCAGCAACATCTCTATCAGAGAGATCCACTGGGTGATCTTCCTTTAGTACTCTTGTAAGATACCATGTAGTGTCCCCAAATGTTTGGTATAGCTTGTGTTTGATATTTACCTGTGATGTGTCAATAAAGCTTTCCCATGTTTTAAAGTTGGGTTGTCTTTTTTTCCTTATCCATCAATATGATTCTTAGATTATTAGAACTTTTTTTTCTTCATTTGTTATACTTTTGTATATTATTCTAGTCCCAGATTATACATTTGCAGTTTCAATGCCCTTTTTCTTTAGAGCTAGTTCCCATAACTTTTTCTCACTGATATTTTATATTTACGGTCAGAGTTTTTTAGCTAACATTGCAGAAGTACTTATAAAGAGGAACAACACCCAAGAAATGTACTTTCTTGGGTTCTGTTCCTCCCTGGCGTGGGATGCCCAAACTGCTGTGCACGTAAATTCCCCATTTCCTGGTTCTCACGGTGCAGGAGCGGGACGCTCAGCCAATCAGCAGTGATCATTCCATTCAGAGTTCCTTTGCTACACTGAACTCTGAATGGAATGAGCATTGCTGATTAGCTGAGAAGCCTGTGCATGCACCGTGAGAACCGGGAAATAGTTCCACTGGCTGAATCTCCACCTTCGCCTCTGCCAGTCCGAGGCCTGGCATGGGTGCCTAGCTAGAGGTATGCTGGTTATGTGGCTGTGGTGTGGAGGTGCAGTGTAGGCTCATGGAAGAGGTGAGTGGATAGGGCGATCTGGATGGTTTCACATAGCATGACATCCCAAATCAGGATCCCCATAAGGAGGTAGACCAGTTTTATCTACTCGAGGGGAATGTTGAAACTCTTTAAAGTGGACCAAAACCCAGCGATATTGTTCCGGGAATCTATAGGATCGATTCCCTCCTCCGGGACATCCGAAATCAGGATGTCCCACTGTATGAAACCCCCAAGGTTAATGGGCAGAATGGACACGCTCCCTGTTAGAGGGAAGCGGGGGATGCAGCTGCGAGGGCGCTTGGATTTTCTGGCATTAGACGAGCTCTTGGATGAAGGGACTGGAGCAGATCCAAGCGCACTGATTTGACGAGAGGGCTGCGCATGTGCTGTAGGACTGGGGAAGTGTAAGTGATTGTTAGGGCGAGCGCTGCACGCCCATCTAGCAGCACTTCACCTACCTCCATGGCTGCATCCAGCCGTCATCCATTTTGCAGCACTTCCCTGATGGCTGTTCCTAGCTGTCTCCCTTCCCCCAATGCTTCCTTCTCCCATGCTCAGGTGCACGCACGTCTCCATCCACTAGAGGGCGAGCGCACTAGATTCCTGAGATTTAAAGGGCCTGTACAGCACTGATTGGTGCCTGGTCATCCAATCCTGCATCTACTTCTCCTATTTAAAGAGGCACTTCCTTCAGTGCCGGATCTTGGTCTCTCCATGCTTGTTGAAAGTCAGACATTCTTGGATTGCTCACCTGTGTAACGACCTCTGCCTGTCCCCGACTCTGAACCTTTGCTGCCTGCCCCGACCTCTGCCTGTACTTACTACGCCTTTTGCCTGCCACTTGTGTACCTCGCTGAACCTCGGCTGACTGTGGGACTGGGCCGCTGTCGCTGCTGGGGGGTAGCGACCTGGGGGTCACTCGCCGCACAAGACCAACCTGCCTTGCGGTGGGCTCTGGTGAATACCGGTGGCCCCTTAGACTCCGCTCCCCTGACACGGTACCCGCCATCGGTCCCACGGTTAAAGCGGATCCACACCTGAGTCTGCTCCACCCGGTCCGTGACAGTGATATTGGGGGACCTGAGGGGTTTCACATAGCTGGGCACCTCGATAGGGGTTCCTGGGGGTCAAAGACCAAACCCAGGATAGTCAAAGTCCTGGGTTTTGGTCCACTTTAAGGGTTTAACCGTTTGCTCTGAAGTTTTTTATATTTGCACTTCCAATTTTTATTGAATCTGTGTTGAATAAAGTTTGAGTCAAACTTGACATGGTGGCAGGCTTAAAATCTTTTAACAAAATGATTCATTTTTTGTTGTATTTAACAAGACCTAAAACATTTCTTGTATTCGTAAATTTGTGTAAGATGAATCGGGAAGGGGGGGGGCCTAAATCCTGAGCAGCAGCCCTGGTATGTTGGCCCCAGAATGTTATAAAGGACCCCTTGGCATTATAGGTGGTCCCAGGTTGATAAAAGGGGTCCCTGGGAGATATGTAGGACCCTTTAAAGGTAATGGGTGATCAGGCAGAGTAATGGACTTATGGGTGGCCCTAGGGTAGTAAACAGGTCCCCTGCATGATAGATGGCATCCTTTATGCTGTGGGTGGAGTCATGGTGGCCCAGGTATGCTACAGAGGACCCCTTGGCACTATGGGTGGCCCTAGGGTGGTAAAAGGGGTCCTTGTATGATATATAGAATCATTTAACGGTATGGTGTGAGTGGAGGGAGTCCTGGTGGTCCCAGAATGTTTTAGATGACTCCTTGCAATATAGGTGGACCCAGGTTGATAAAAGGGGTCCTTGTATGATATATGGCATCTTTTAATGGTATGGTGTGAGTGGAGGGAGTCCCAGAATGTTATAGCGGACCCTTTTGGCACGATGGGTGGCCCTAGGGTGGTAAAAGGGGTCCTTGTATGATATATGGCATCCTTTAATGGTATGGTGTGAGTGGAGGGAGTTCTGGTGGTCCCAGAATGTTATAGAGGACTCCTTGGCAATATAGGTGGCCCCAGGTTGATAAAAGGGGTCCTTTTATGATATATGGCACTCTTTAATGGTATGGCATGAGCAGAGGAAGTCCTGATGGCCCCAGAATTTTATAGAGGACCCCTTAGCACTATGGATGGCCCCAGGGTGATAAAAGGGGTCCTTGAAATTATAAGTACAGTAGCACCCTTTAAATTGAGCATTAGGCAGAGTAAGGTAGGGTAGTAAACTGGGCCCTTCCATGATGGGTGGCACCTGGTAATGGTATAGTATAGTAGCCTTATGTCAGAGAGGACTGCTTGGCACTATGGGTGATCCCTTGGCAGCAGGGGTGACCCCAGGGTGATAAGGGGTTCTCGGGATATATTTAATGGTATGGTGTGAGTGGAGGGAGTCATGGTAGCCCCAGAATGTTACACAGAACCGTATGGCAATACAGGTGACCCCAGGGTGATAAAGGGGCCTTGGGTGATATGTGACACCATTTAAAGCTATGGTGTTAGTGAAAGTCCTAGTGGTGCCAGAATATTACAGAGAGCCCATTGGCACTATGGGTGGCTCCAGGGTGATAATGGGGGCTTGGGTGATATGTGACACCCTTTAAAGCTATGGTGTGAGCGCAGGAAGTCATGGTGGCCCCAGAATATTATAGAGCACTGTTTCTCAACCTGCGGTACATGTACCCTAGGGAGTACTCAGATGTTTAGGAGTGAACCTGACAGGTGTGGTATATTATTTTAATACTGAAGTGATATAACAACAGTGAAACTATTGATACATAGGCCCGCGCTGACAGTTTTCAAAATAGTTATTTAAATTAATAAATGTGATAAATAATGCTCAACGTGAAATGTCCTTATCCCCTAAAAGAACACAAATAAAATAATAATACAAACACAGAGCAAACAAAATTAATATGCAAAAGCAAACAGTCCCAATTCAATCATTTATGAATGCCACAGTGCATAATGCAACTATGTCCCACGGTGCATGCACTTCACACAGAATTGTGCAACAGAATCCTCCACCGATAGTGCAAACTCTTACCAGCTTTTAGTCAGCAAAACGCTTTGAAATGATTTTACACAGCGTTGCTGCTAATTCTGATGTGATCCACTTCCAAATAAACGCTCATAAAGCAAAGCCTCCACTCCTCAACTTTCCAATATATATAGATGTATACATCCACCGCTCGCCACCGCCGACGCGTTTCGTCGCCACAAGGCAACTTTAACTAGGCCTAGTTAGAGTTGCCTTGTGGCGACGAAACGCGTCGGCGGTGGCGAGCGGTGGATGTTTTTTAAAAGTTTTTTAAAAGTTTTCAACCTTTTGGATATTTTAACCTATCTTAAACGGGATCGTCCTTCCATTGGACTGTGTGTGGTGACCGTCTGATTCCAGGATCGGTGAGACCGCGATTGTATCTCAGAGCTGATTATTATACTTGTTTTGTGAGTGTATTTGGATCTTTTTTATTAAAGTCACAAGTTTTGCAATATTACACTATCTCGGTCTTTTCGTTTCTCTGTCCATGCTACCTTCTGAGCTTTGCCCAATAAGGAGATAAGCTGCAGTGGATGGCCCTATGGAAATAGTGCCTTAGAGAACATCTATATATATTGGAAAGTTGAGGAGTGGAAGCTTTGCTTTATGAGCGTTTATTTGGAAGTGGATCACATCAGAATTAGCAGCAACGCTGTGTAAAATCATTTCAAAGCGTTTTGCTGACTTACCTCTGGTATCCATGTGAAGCTTGGTGTCCCCTCTTCCTGGGGGGGGCATCCGATCCCTCCCCCGTCATCCTCCGTCTTCAGGAGGGGGCCCGAAACCAGCCTCCCCCCCCCCGTTTCCAGCGCTGACAGTTCGCCTGTAAAAAAACTGTCATTTACTCACCTCCACGCCCAATCCTTCTTTCCGGGTCTCCTCTTCACCGGGGGGGGGCTTCAGGTGAGAACCCTCTTCCGGGTCCTCACCTCTTGTAATGGCGGCGATGGCTGCCGCCCCTAGCCCCGCCCATTGTGAGAGCAGCGGGATGATGTCATCCCGCTCCTCCTATACTACCTCCGAGCACTGGCATCTGTCAGATGCCGGTGGTGATCGGAGCAGGGCGGGTGTGAGGCGAGGAGGCTCCGATCGCCTCTCACCCGCCCGGCGGCAATCACTACCGGCATCTGTCAGTGTCAGTGACAGCGGCGCGGGACAGCGACGAGGGACGCAGGATCGGAGGTGAGTACAGTAAAAAAAAAAAAATAATATTTATTTTTCTTATGTGTCAGTGTCTTTTTTTTACATTTAACCCCTTGTGAACTGGTAAGGGGTCCATGACCCCTATACCAGTTCACAAGGCTGGGGGGATGGCAAGTCACCTGCGACTAGCGGGTGACTTGCCATTAACCCCCAGCACCCCCATTACCTGCCTCCCCAAAGCCCAAGGGGGGGCAGAACAGCACGGCTATGCAGGCTTGTAGCCTGCAGGGCCAGGGGCCACAAAAGCTGGCCCCTGCGCCCTGTACCTACAAGCCCTGCATAGCTGGTCCCCGGGTGGTTACTTTGCGTAAGGGGGACCCCATGTCAATTGTTTTTTGATTTTTAAGGGTTTTTAACCCTTAAAAATCCCCCCCAAAAAAGCCCCCCCCCCCCCGGAGGGGGGACCCTATGTCCTTTTTTTTTTTTAATTAACCCTTTGTGTTCTGTCATACAGCAGCTATAAAAGGCTTCCAGCAGGTGAGCAGAAGCCAGTGACTGCCGAGGGACACAGTGCTCCAGGATGGGTGGGAGGTAAGCATAAAAAAAAAAATAAATAAAATATTTTTTTCTCTATACCAGTTCACAAGGCTGCGGGGATGGCAAGTCACCTGCGACTAGCAGGTGACTTGCCATTAACCCCCGGCACCCCCATTACCTGCCTCCTCAAAGCCCAGGGGGGGGGCAGAAGAGCCCGTGGCCACAGGCTATGCGGGCTTGTAGCCTGCAGGGCCAGGGACCACAAAAGCTGGCCCCTGTGCCCTGTTTCTACAAGCCCTGGATAGCTGGCCCCGGGCTGGTTACTTTGGGTAAGGGGGACCCCATGTAATTTTTTGGGGGGGATTTTTAAGGGTTTTTAAGCCTTAAAAATCCCCCCATAAATCTCTATGTCATTTTTTTTCTCGATTTAACCCTTTGTAGTGTTGATGGTAGTTGTATTTTATTTGTAAATGTTATAAAGTACTTGTTTCAGTTAGGGGGGTCTCCTGGGCAGGAACGGGGGGCTACCGATAAGTATGTGGTACCGTTCTAATCGGTACAAATGGGGTTTTCACATGCAATATGGTTTTCCTTAATAAAATACATTTTTTATTTAATATTAAATAAATAATATTGTAAAAAACAAAATAAAATTTCAAACAAGACATTTCATGTTAAAGCCTAAACTTTGCTGCAAAAAAAAAATATATATAATTTTCCTGAAAATTCCAGCAAAAATGGCGCAAATGGAGAAAAATGACCTGTCAACAGAGGGTGACAAAATCTCAAGTAGGCTGGCAATTAAAAGGGTTAATAGTACCTCTGCATGTTGGGTATTGTTCTGTTCGGGGGACCTTGCGCTTTCAGACTTAGCTTGTTTTTTCTTGTTTGCATATTTATATTTTAAGAAAAGGTGTTTTTTATTCAGCTTTTTTATACATTTTTTAGGGAAACCCTGCGCAACCAAAGAATTCTTTGAGGCATTAATTCCAGAAAGATGAGCCCACTACAACAAGCTGGGTACGCTTAGAAAGCTTAACATGTGTACTTTCAGGGAATATATGGTTTATGGGGGATATTCCAAATGTAAAGGGTTGTTTTGGTTGAAAAATCGCAAGGTGCGCACTTTGTCTGCAGAGCTGAAATTTTCAAGTAAAATTGCCGTTACGCACATGCTTTACTTTGGGGTGTTTGGCAACTCTTCCTTTGACAGTAGCAATGCATGTTGGGTATCGTTCTGTTCGGGGGATGTTGCTTTTTCAGATTAAACTTGTTTTTTTCTGGTTAGCATATTTATATTTTAAGAAAAGGTGTTTTTTATTCAGCTTTTTTATACATTTTTTAGGGAAACCCTGCGCAACCAAAGAATTCTTTGAGGCATTAATTCCAAGATGAGCCCACTACAACAAGCCTGGTACACCTAGAAAGCTTGAGGTGTGTACTTCCAAAGAATATATAGTCTGTTGTGGGTATTTCAAATGTAAAGGGTTGTTTTGCTTGAAAAATCGCAAGGTGCGCACTTTGTCTGCAGAGCTGAAATTTTCAGGTAAAATTACCGTTACGCACATGCTTTACTTTGGGGTGTTTGGCAACTCTTTCCTTGATAGTAGCAATGCATGTTGGGTATCGTTCTGTTCGGAGGATGTTGCTTTTTCAGATTAAACTTGTTTTTTCTTGTTTGTATATAGTTTGTTTTAGGAAAATGTGGCTTTGATTCTGCTTTTTTATCCTTTTTCAGGGAAACTCTTTGCAACCAAAGAATACATTGAGGGATTACTTCCAGAAAACTATGGCCACATCAACAAGCCTGGTACACCTAGAAAGCCTGAGATGTATACTTCTAGGGAACTGAACTGGAAAAACTGCAAGGTGCACATAGCATAGTTGTATTTTATCTGAAAATCCCCTAAAGCGCTGTTTCAGTTTGGGGGAGTCTCCTGGGCAGGAAAGGGTGTCTACCAATACATATGTGGTATCGCTGTGACCGGGAGAAATTGGGATTTCACACGCAATAAGATTTTATTGACAAACTTACATTTTTTATTACAAAAAAACACTACAAATTGTAAAATATTGTTTTTTCAGCAGAGTCTGGGCTTTAACATGAAATGTCTTGTTTGTCATTTTTTAGGTGTATTCTCAATATTTTTGGGTGAAATGTGCAAAAAAAATAAAAAAAATCTATTTATCATTTTCCTGGGAAATCCCTTCAAAAATCACATTTGAATATGGGGAGCGCAAAATAGTGCAAAATGGTCTGGCAACAAGGGTGACAAAATCTCCAGGTAGGCTGGCAGCGAAAGCGTTAATTTATACATCTTACTGTGTGTGTGGTGGATAATTTCTCACACAATAGATTATAGTTGCAAAGTATTCATAACCTATTTCTTCCTGGGGACATTTCACTGGAGCCTCAGCGACCATTGGTTTGAGTCGGATTAGTGGCCGCTGGGCTGATATGATTGGTAGTATTTGCGATTTTTATCATATTAATCTCTAGTAGAAATATTGGAGATTAAAGTGAAGCAAATATTAATAGAAATCATATTTTCCCCTATTTCACCTAGGGTCTACTTATTTTAGTAATAAGTATCATTGTTCCCCCACTTGGGGGTGTTTGATTGTAACTTCCCTTTTCTGACTCACCAGATGACAGTAATGTGAATCCTGTAGACAGCTCCACGTTCCTTGTGTGTGTCTGTGATGGACGTTTTCTTTACTCCATAAGGCTTGGCAGATAGCTTACTCGGCTGCTCGTGGATCACGTAGAATACGCTTCAAAAGCTTTATTTCAGTACTTGCAGCAAAACTTCTTACAGCAGAAATCTTCAGATATACATTCAATGCAGCAGGAAACTTGTGATGTAATCGATACATCAGCAGTAGGTAGAAAGACTGTAGCTGCAGAAGGAAGCAGCAGGTGTGCACTGCTTGGATGCCAAACTAGAAATGGCTGAGGGAGAGGGGAAGAAGGGAGGAGCTACTTACATCACAGCCAGACTAAGGGAGCTAGGAAGGGACAAAGGGGATTAAATGCACATTGCTCAGCCTATGTAAATAAACATTATATTAAACAGTTACCCCAGGTAATATAAAACTCACATCGTGGGACATGACATTCCTCTCACTAGGGGCTACTTGGTGTTAAAGGGTTGAGAACCACTGTTCTGTACTGTTAGAGGACCACAGGGTGATGAGGGGTTTGTAGGTGATATGTGGCACCCTAAAGCTATCAAAAGAGCAGAGGGAGTCATGGTGGCCACAGTGCAATTCACATTGCTGCACATAAACATTAATTTACATTTACCCTTTCTAACTCCTGTTGTGGTCAATTTTAGAAACAAATTGGCGGCTCATGTACCTGCAGGCCGCCTGCAAACAGGAAGTGTTGCTGGGTTTCCAGTTACTGTGCATTGTCAGTTATGTCAGTTGAATCCAAGCAGGTATGGTTTGGGCGGATGGAGTCCTGGTGGCCCCAGAATGGTATGGAGCACCCCCTTGGCACTATGGGTGACCCCAGGGTGATAAAGGGTTGCTTGGATGATATGTGGCACCCTTTAAAGCTATGGTGTGAGGGTAGGGAGCCATGGTGGCCCCAGAATATTATAGAGGACCCCTTGGCAATAAAGGTGACCCCAGCGTGATAATGGGACTTTTGGGTGATATGTGGCATCCTTCAAACCTATGTGGTGGCCCAGAATGTTATAGGGGACCCCTTGGCACTCTGGATTAACCCCAGGATGATGAGGGGGCTTGGGTGATATTTAACACCCTTTAATAGTATGGTATGAGCAGAGAGAGTCATGGTGGTCCCAGAATGTTCTAGAGTACCTCTTGACACTCTGGGTGACCCCAGAGTGATTATAGGGTTCTTGGATAATATGTGGCACGCTTTAATGGTATGGTATGTGTAGCGATAACCTTTATCGCCGGAGGGCTTCACCGCCCGAGACGTCCTTTTCCCAATCGTAAGAGGTGCTGCAGGAATCCCAGAGTCGTCCGTGAGGAAACAGGAACAGCCCTTACAAGGGCTAGTGAACTGTAATATAGCGTTTCCCCCAATAAGAGACAGAACTCAGTATTGAGGGTGAAGATTAACTGAACTTTATTAGTGCCACACTGGGCCTTATATACACAAGTCTCCATTGCATGACACACACACCGACCAATAGCAGCAGGGCACACAATCCCTCAACTCTGCCGGTGACGCAATCAGCAATACAATAGACGTCTGTAATACACTCAATCCGAACAATGCCATTGTCTGTGACGTAATCAATCAATACAATGGCAGTCAGAACAATGAATAACGTAATCAATCAATACAATGGCAGTCAGAACAATGAATAACGTAATCAATCAATACACTGGCAGTCTGTAACATGCTTAAGAAAAGGAAAGTAATGAACCTGTGTAAAGTCCAAAGGGGCAGAGAGTCTGTCACAGTAATGGTGAAGGGGTCCTGGTGGCCCCAGAATGTTATGGAGGACCCCTTGACACTTTGGGTGACCTGAGGATGATAAGGGGGCCTTGCGTGATATATGCATCCTTTAATGGCATGGTGTGAGCGTAGGGAGTCATGGTGGCCTTAGAATGTTATAGAGGACCCCTTGCCACTTTGGGTGACCCCAGAATTCTGAGGGGGCCTTGGGTGATATGTTGCATCCTTTAATGGAATGGTGTGAGTGTAGGGAGTCATGGTGGCCTTAGAATGTTATAGAGGACCCCTTGCCACTTTGGGTGACCCCAGAGTGATTATAGGGTCCTTGGATAATATGTGGCACCCTTTAATGGTATGGTATGAGTGAAGGGAGTCCTGGTGGCCTTAGAATGTTATAGAGGACCCCTTGCCACTTTGGGTGACCCCAGAATTTTGAGGGGGCCTAGGGTGATATGTGGGATCCTTTAATGTGGCGCCCTTTAATAGTATAGTGTGAGCGTAGGGAGTCAAGGTGGTCTTAGAATGTTATAGATGACCCCTTGGCATTCTGGGAGACCCCAGGATGTTGAGGGGGCCTAGGGTGATATGTGGGATCCTTTAATGATATGGTATGAGTGGAGGGAGTCATGGTGGCCCCAGAATGTTATAGGGGACCCCTTGGCACTCTGGATGACCCCAGGGTGATGATGGGGTCCTTGGGTGATATGTGGTATCCTTTAAAGCTATGGTGCGAGCGTAGGGAGTTATGGTGGCCCCAGAATATTATAGAGGACGCCTTGACAATAAAGTGGGTGATAATAGGGCCTTGGGTGATATGTGGCACCCTTTAAAGGTTGGGTGCCACAGCCCCAGCACGTTACAAGATGTATGGGTGGGCCATGTGGTGCATTCATATGTGGCTTCCTTAAAGTGGACCAACACCCAGGGTGGATCGGCCCGGGAGTCTATAAGAGTCCCGGGCCGATCAGATCCCTCCCCGCGGGGCATCCGAAATCGGGATGTCCCGCGGGGTGAAACCCCCAGGAAGCCCAGAAACCTTACCTTAACCCCGTTCCAACGACGCATGCGCGGGCCATTTGTGAATGACCGGCACGGGCTGCATCTCGTGCTTCCCTCTAGCAGGGCGCGCACCCACGCCGGCCGTTTGTGAATGACCGGCGTGCTCCCTGTTAGAGGGAAGCGCGTGACGTGGCCTCCAGCGCTCAGAGCCGCTGTGGTTGGACGCCGCTTGTACGTGCATACCACAGCGGCTCTGAGCGCTCTGATTGGACGAGCGCCCGCGTAGGAGCGTGGTGAGGTGAGTGTTTCCGGGCGTTCTTGGGGGTTTCACACAGCAGGGCACCCCCGATCGGGGTGCCCCACCGGAGTGGACCAAAACCCGGGATAGTCAAAATCCTGAGTGTTGGTCCACTTTAAAGCAGAACTTTAGTCAACTATAACCCCCCCACCCTGGTGTTGAGGCAAGACGAGGGGTTAAAAAAAAAAAACCCTTACCTTTTCTAGAGGCCCGCACCTTCCTCTCGGTCTCCCACGGTCACCGCAGAACAAGACACAAAGCCACATCCCCCGGCTCTGTGTGCGATCCCGACCACCTATTCAAGTGAATGGGTCCCAGGGGATGCGGCTTTGGGCCTTTTGCTGGGGGGGGGGGACGCGGGAAACCGAGAGGATGATTTTTAATGTGGGCAATCTGTATGTACAGGGTGTGGGAAACATGTAAGATAGGCTCTTATCCAGGGTGAAGGTCCGGATTAATGTGAGCAATCTATATGTACAGGGTGTGGTAAACATATAAGATAGGCTCTTATCCAGGGTGAAGGTCCGAATTAATGTGAGCAATCTGTATGTACAGGGTGGGGGAAACATATAAGATAGGCTCTTATCCAGGGTGAAGGTCCGAATTAATGTGAGCAATCTGTATGTACAGGGTGGGGGAAACATATAAGATAGGCTCTAATTCAGGGTGAAGGTCCGGATTAATGTGGGCAATCTGTATGTACAGGGTGTGGGAAACATGTAAGATAGGCTCTTATTCAGGGTGAGGGTCCAGATTAATGTGGGCAATCTGTATGTACAGGGTGGGGGAACATATATGATAGGCTCTTATTCGGGGTGAAGGTCCGGATTAATGTGGGCAATCTGTATGTACAGGGGGGGAAACATATAAGATAGGCTCTTATTCAGGGTGAAAGTCCGGATTAATGTGGGCAATCTGTATGTACAGGGTATGGGAAACATATAAGATAGGCTCTTATTCAGGGTGAAGGTCCGGATTAATGTGGGCAATCTGTATGTACAGGGGGGGGGAAACATATAAGATAGGCTCTTATTCAGGGTGAGGGTCCGGATTAATGTGCGCAATCTGTATGTACAGGGTGGGGGAACATATATGATAGGCTCTTATTCAGGGTAAAGGTCCGGATTAATGTGAGCAATCTGTATGTACAGGGTGGGGGAAACATATAAGATAGGCTCTTATTCAGGTTGAGGGTCCGGATTAATGTGGGCAATCTGTATGTACAGGGGGGGAAACATATAGGATAGGCTCTTATTCAGGGTGAGGGTCCGGATTAATGTGGGCAATCTGTATGTACAGGGGGGGGGGACATATAAGATAGGCTCTTATTCAGGGTGAAGGTCCGGATTAATGTGGGCAATCTGTATGTACAGGGTGTGGGAAACATATAAGATAGGCTCTTATTCAGGGTGAAGGTCCGGATTAAGTTAAATAGGTGGAATAATTAAACTTATGTTTTAGTATGAGGGCTGGGAAGGGAAGTTAATGGGGGCTCAGAACCTCTTGATGCCTAAGGGGAGAACTATGAGGGCAGAAAGATGGGCCAATAATGGGGGGACAGTAATTTGGAATAATGAAGGTGGTCTACAATAATAATATAATAATGGTGGTCTATAATAATAATATAATAATGGTGGTTTATACCATAAGACCAATGAGAGGAGGTGTTACAAAATAATCAGCACCCTATTGGAGGTCACATATACGCAGCCCTGAGCTGGGTGGGCGTGACACAATGAAACACGTGCCGAGAGAACTGTATGCGCCCCCTTGTGATTGGACGGAGGCAGAGAGGCGGGCCTCTGGTCCATCGCCATAGAAACTCAGATATTAGGTGTGAGTTTGCGCCGCCGCCATTTTTATATGTGGCATCGCTGGGTCGTAGCAGTCTCTTTGGTGCCCACACAAGACATGGCGGCCGCGACGCCCCGCCCTCCACGGTCACGTGCCGCTCCGGCTTTTCTTTCTCCGTGTCGCCACTTCCGCCTCCGGTCCGCTGAGATTCCGCCGGGGGCCGCTCACACAGTCACACAGAGAAGAGACCCGCACGTGTGGCCGCACAGACACCCGACCGACATGGGCGCCTACTTGTCTCAGCCCAACACCGCCAAGAGCTCCGGGGAGGGCAACGGCGGCCGCCTCACCTACGGCTACTCCGCCATGCAAGGCTGGAGGGTCTCCATGGAGGTACCGACCCCCCCTCCCCCAACATCCAGTGCACCCCAAACATCAAGGGCCCTCCTAGCAGACCCCAAACATCAAGGGCCCCCCTAGCAGACCCCAAACATCAAGGGCCCCCCTAGCAGACCCCAAACATCAAGGGCCCCCCTAGCAGACCCCAAACATCAAGGGCCCCCCTAGCAGACCCCAAACATCAAGGGCCCCCCTAGCAGACCCCAAACCTCAAGGGCCCCCCTAGCAGACCCCAAACCTCAAGGGCCCCCCTAGCAGACCCCAAACCTCAAGGGCCCCCCTAGCAGACCCCAAACCTCAAGGGCCCCCCTAGCAGACCCCAAACCTCAAGGGCCCCCCTAGCAGACCCCAAACATCAAGGGCCCCCCTAGCAGACCCCAAACATCAAGGGCCCCCCTAGCAGACCCCAAACATCAAGGGCCCCCCTAGCAGACCCCAAACATCAAGGGCCCCCCTAGCAGACCCCAAACATCAAGGGCCCCCCTAGCAGACCCCAAACATCAAGGGCCCCCCTAGCAGACCCCAAACATCAAGGGCCCCCCTAGCAGACCCCAAACATCAAGGGCCCCCCTAGCAGACCCCAAACATCAAGGGCCCCCCTAGCAGACCCCAAACATCAAGGGCCCCCCTAGCAGACCCCAAACATCAAGGGCCCCCCTAGCAGACCCCAAACATCAAGGGCCCCCCTAGCAGACCCCAAACATCAAGGGCCCCCCTAGCAGACCCCAAACATCAAGGGCCCCCCTAGCAGACCCCAAACATCAAGGGCCCCCCTAGCAGACCCCAAACATCAAGGGCCCCCCTAGCAGACCCCAAACATCAAGGGCCCCCCTAGCAGACCCCAAACATCAAGGGCCCCCCTAGCAGACCCCAAACATCAAGGGCCCCCGCCTCCATGCACCCCAACATAAATCTGTCCTATATCCACCAACACGGAGTGCTTTGGCTGTTTTTTTTTTTTATTACCTGGCACTGGGTGGGCAAATGCCTCTTGAGCTTGTACTACCCCTTTTTAACTGTGATGGTCTCCTGTGCCCATATACCCCCCTTTGACCACAGTGGTCCACTGTGCCCATAACCCCTCCCGTTGATAGTCTATTATGCGGGTGCCATATACCATCCATGTTCTGTTGTGTTTATAACCCCCTGCCACATACCTTACATTATGCTGTCGCTTAGTGCCCTCCTCCCACTTTAAACCCTTCAGTACAAAGCTACCCCTGCCCTCTTTTCTGTATACCTCCTTTAGTATATAGTCAGGAGATTATCCATTGATTTACCCCGTTATACATTTTGTGCTTCTACTAACCAACCCTGGGTGCCCCCTACCCCATTCTTTTGTCTTTTTACCCAAATCTATGGTGCCTAGTGCTCCTGACTATTTTCTTGGTGCCTAATGCCCCCTGCCCCATTCCATCCACAAAAAGGATTCCCCTTCCCTATTCCCACAAAGCTGACCATGATATCCTGTGCCCCCTGCGTCATTCTCTTGTCTGTAACCCTGGTGCCCCCCATGCCCTATACCAGCGATAGAAAACCTTGTGTACAGAGTGCCTACTGCAACCCAGAATTTTAAGTGCCAACCTGATCTCTCTGGTGCCAGGGGGAGATGAAGAGAACCCAAAATGCGTGTACTGGAAAGATGGCGGTGCCCACAGAGATGGCTCTGAGTGTCGCCCCTGGCATGTGTGCCATCGGTTCACCACCACTGCCTGTACTTTTGTATGGTCAGGGTGCCCCATAAATCCCACACTCAGTCTCGCTATACATCTGTTGTCTGATGCTGCCACCTCATTGTCTGTGTTTTTCTATCCTTGAAAGTGTCCAGTACCCCCTGCCTCATTCTCTTGTGTGTACCCTTGCCATGATGGTACCCCTTTTTGTTAGATGTGCACCATGTTGAGGGTCCCCCTTCCTCATTCTTTTGTGTATTTATATACCCTCAGCTATAAAGGTGCCCCCTGCCTCTATTCTCTATTGCGCCATCATAAAATGTTTCTTCTTTAAACATAAGTATATCCATTGCCCACCCATCTACCCCCCCCCCCCAGCCATGCCTCCATAGCTTCTCTGTACAGGGGTACAGCTGTGGAAGTGGTCCCTGACTTCGACTGTCATGTCTCCTCTGTCAATAGGATGCCCACAACTGCATCCCGGAGCTGGATGAAGAGACGGCCATGTTCTCTGTCTATGACGGTCACGGTGGTAAGTGCTCTGTGGGTGCTATGATAGTGGGGGAAAGTTAGAATGTTGTCTGTCTCTTGCTAGAATTGTAATATTCTCCCTTATTCGGCATCAAAGTGCTTCACACAGGTGAAAAAGCCGAGTGACTATCATCTTATGTGTGGACTCCGGGGCAGTGTTGATGGTGCATGGGATGAGTATGTGACTAAGGTTGGTGCTCTGATCCCCTGACATGAGCTCTTGTTTGGTCCACTTTGTTTGTTGGGAATGCTTTTAATCTAATGGAGTACAGGTTGTTGAAGTTTCTGGGTTTGGAAGCTGGATTGTCTTTATCTTCATGGGATGGGGAGTGTTAAGCATGATCTGATGGCGGCCTATAATTCTTCTCTTTGTTGTAGGGGAAGAGGTGGCCCTTTACTGCTCCAAGTACCTGCCCGACATCATCAAGGAACAGAAGGCCTACAAGGAAGGGAAGCTGCAGAAGGTAGGTCTCGCTCGGTCCCTGAAGAAATATTGCCCATGTGATTTTGTGTGTGTGGGGGTATATATGCCTTTATCACTGTGGCAGTAAAGAAATTGAGGGGATTTGGTGGGTGCTCCTTGTAGACATATTCTGAGGCCATGTTACCTTGTTACCAGGCTTTGGAGGACGCCTTCCTGGCGATCGATGAGAAGCTGACGCAGGAGAATGTCATCAAGGAATTGGCTCAGATGGCCGGGCGACCGATTCCTGATCATGACCAGAGGAACAAGGTGGCGGATGAAGATGACGGTGAGTTACAGAAAGAAACATGGTGCCCGCCAAAGGGGATCATAGGTTTTTAGCTGCTAGGAACATGGCTGTGCTTGACCCTGACCTCCCCAGGAATTCATGATTTTGCACACGTTTAGTGTATCCCACTCCCAACATGGTTCTCTCTCCCTGCCCTTTGTCCTAGTACCACAAGGTTGGTCCTTGGACCCCTCCTTTTTTGTATACTCTTATTCTCTTGGACATATTTATGGCCCCAAAAGGTTTTCTATCTTCTTCTGTAGCACTTCACATATAGTAACTACGGACAGGGTAAAACATATGGAACTTAGACAATTCCAGACTCAATGCAACAAAGTTCAAAGCCAATGTTATGAGTAGGATACGATATGTGAAAGTTCTGCCTTTTCAGGCTAAAGGAGGGAATAGGTCACCAGTAGTAGGTATAAAGTTTGGCAGAATGTGCACAGTGGAACTGCTTAAAGCAGAACAAAACCCAAGCAGGAGGCAATCGGGAGGTCCTGTAGATTCTAGGGCCGTCCAAAATGGGGTTTGGTCCACTTTAAGGCGGGTTATATTCTTGTCTAAAAAGGCTGATTTTTAAGAGCACCGTTAAAAGCATAGTGTGTCGAATTGAGTAGAGAAGGGTTCTCCAGAGAAGTGAAGAGGCACAGAAGATGCCTTCATGGCGGCAATAAAAGCAGGTGCCCAAGGATGTGGACAGACGAATGTCCGAGGCAGAGTGGAGGCTACATCAAGGTTGGCAGTTTTAGAGAGGAAATGTAGGGGCGGGCCTGGCTGGATAGAGCTTTGTAGGTTGGAGTTAGTGTAAAACTGAAAGACAGGCAGCCCAGGTGAGTAGCACCCCTCAATGAGTCAAGTAGTGGAGTTCAGCATAGATTGGTGGTGCCAGTCTGTTGGTAAACCACTAAGAAGGGTTTTGCAGTAGTCGAGTTGATATGAGACCAGTGCGTGTACGGAGGTCCTGTATCAATATGTGATTCTGTCACATATCGGTGTATTTGAGGTATATGGGTTACCCTGCAATTCCTACTTTGTTCTGCACCACTGTTGCTGTAATAGTAGATGGTGGGGGGGGGGGGGGGCGCATGGCGTATCAAAGGCCACGGGGATGGCTCTTGTTGCTGGCTGCTCAGTAGTGGAGGGATTATGGGGCCCAGCCTTGTGCAGGCTGCTTCTAGGACACAAACATGGGTGGTGTCCATGCATCTGTATAGGTTATGGGATGGCTTTTCACAGGCAGCTGCATGCCCTCTATCTGGTCCCTCCAGT
Source organism: Gastrophryne carolinensis (assembly GCA_027917425.1). Classification (NCBI taxonomy): domain Eukaryota; kingdom Metazoa; phylum Chordata; class Amphibia; order Anura; family Microhylidae; genus Gastrophryne; species Gastrophryne carolinensis. The sequence goes on along the minus strand of CM051237.1, from coordinate 35,080,926 downwards.
ATAATTTGGATCTATAATGGTGCCGGCTTTAGGAGGTTAATATCAAGTCTTTTTTTTCCAGTTGACAACGAGGAGGCTGTTTTATTACACGAGGAAGCCACTATGACCATAGAGGAGCTGCTCACACGCTATGGGCAGAACTGTGGAAAGGGTGCCCGTTGTAAGGCTCAGAGCAGCGACAAGCCAGATCCAGAGAAGCCCAAAGAGGACAGCATGAATGGGGAGGTGGGCTCTGACGAGCATTGTAAGAATGGCAAGAAGGAAGAGTCTGGCTCATCCTCCTCTTCAGGAACCTCTTCATCGGAAGGCGCACCAGGTGGCGACAGCGCAACCACCGAAAGCTCCTCGAAGGCTGAGGGGGCAGTGTCCTCTTCTACTGGGGACGCTGCTCCGTCCTGTTCCTCTTCGCCTCCCAAACCACAGAACACAGAAAAGTCCAAGTTTTTTGAGGACAGCGAGGAGTCTGAAGCAGAAGAAGACGGGGAGGAGGACAGTGAGGTAAGATCTGCAGGGCTTTCTGAACAACCGGCTTGGGCTCAATCTAGTTCATGGTAGTTTGTCCGGTGGAGGGATGTTCCGCTTTTCATCCTTGACTTAAAGGTCAACTTTACCATCAGACCCCAAGCTAGATCCTACAGTTACTTGTGGCATTTATCATGCTCCCGAGTTCTGCACTTCCAGCAGCCCTCCATGTAGATTACAAGTGAAGGACGGCTATCCATCAGGCGGACCCCCTCCTTCGTGCCCGTTTTAACAGGGTACTGGGTGTCGTTCAGTCTTTCAAATCAGCCTAGGAGATAAGAAATATGCGAGACAGAAGGACGGTCATTGGAATGCGTTTCTCCATCTCACGGAGATGCATCTGGCGCTCCTCCCCTTGACATTTTTATTTATAGTAAAATAGAAAACTTACGTCAGCTACAGGGGGCATATTATCATATTAGAAAAAGACGGAATATCTAGCTCGGTAATTGGTCTGTTCTACCTAACGAGCACAATCTTTGGAATGTTAGCTACGCCAAAAGGGAGGCCACTCAAAGGCGTTGTCCAGCTTCCTGACGCCATCTTTATCACAGTAATACATTAGTATCAGCATATTCTATTATCGTCCTAATCCTAAGCATTGAGTGAAGAGAAATAGCGCAGAGAGAAGTGGCTGCCTGAGGGTTTTTCACCTTTATTAGCCACTAAGTGTACAATGCAGAGAGAATAAGATGGAGTGGAACAAATGAAGGGAGGGAGTGTTCACCATAATGTTTAGTTTATCATTTGACCTCCATCCATCACACAAGCCTAGACTGAGGCAGCTATTCATCCTCTACTCTTGTACACATCCAGCAAGATTAAAGGCAGAAGTGTGGAATACGCTGTGCAGACACCAGACTCCCCTAGGCACCCCTAGACTCGGGGTCTACTGGGAAAGTCACCACGACACAAGTGCATTTTCCTTTTTTTGTGACCAGTCATTGGCCTATAATCGCCATCGACCGTCACTACATAAGGGGATGAAGGCATCTACTGTGGCCGAGGAAGCATGATTTAATGCACACTTATTTTCTTCAGGAGTGCAGCGAGGAGGACTACAGCAGCGAAGAGGCAGAGAACGAAGAGGAAGAAGACAGCGAAGATGTGGAGGATGAAGAAGATGAAGAGGACGGGGAAGAGATGCTCCCAGGGATGGATGGAAAGGAAGAGGTGAGTGGTATTGATAGACTGGTGTCTCCTGCTGAGACCTGGATCAAATGGTCATTTTCTCCAGAGTATTAAAGCTCCGCCCCTTTCCCCTCAGTGTGTGTTTCCTCCCAGGAAACTTTCTCCAGATGTATTAAAGACAGAGTATTAAAGCTCCGCCCCTTTCCCCTCAGTGTGCGTTTCCTCCCAGGAAACGTGATGGAGTATGTTTGTAGATTGAGGGTTGATGACAGGTCTGAATCCCTCTGGTGCCAATGTGTCCCCCCCCCCCCTTTTTTTTTTTTTTTTTTTTTTTTTTATTGCAGAGCCTCAGCTAAGTTGGGTACGCGCTGTAGGATTTTTCTGTGCCCCCCTATGGGAGGGGGGAGACATTGTGGGCACTTAAACTGGACCTTCAGTATGATTTGGTGAAAAGCCCAAACCCTTAAAAAAAAAAAAATTCCCCAGAATCTAAAATTTAAGTTTTTAGTAACTTATTATTCTTTCCCTCACTGGGCTGCAACTCTGTTCAGGATATGGGTGCTGCCATCTTGCCTCAGAAGCATCACATACTGAGGAGAGGGGTCAAAGGTGCGGAGTTATAGCTGTGCTTTGCTCAGACAGAGCAGAGCTGGGGGTCAGGAAAAGGACAGCAATCCCAGAATGCAGAGCGGCAGTCACACTTCCTGTTTGCAGGTTGCCTGATGTTCCATGAGCCGCCATCTTGGATGTTTAAAGGCTCCTAACATGCAGTAGATGCAGGTAGGATGATTTTTAATGTGAGCAATATGTATGAACATAGTGTGGGAAACATATAAGATAGGCTCTTATTCAGGGTGAAGGTCCACTTTAACTTTTCCTGAGCCTCCCTACGCAAGAGCTCCAAGGTATGGTGTTCCCTGGCAGGTGGCAGGGTGGGGGGCGGGTCAGGTACCTGGTTGGCAGCAGTTTCAGGGTAAGTATGGCGTTTTGGATCAGGCTCTGGGGTCGCTTCTGGTCACCAGAAGGGCGGTGGGCTGGAGGTGCTACCTCTCTTCAGTCTGTGACTGACAGCGATGGAGGCGGAACGCTTGGTTGCACAGGTGTTACTACTTCCCTGTTTTTTTTCCCCTTCGGGTCTTGGATTATTCCTGTAAGATTGCCTAAAAATACCGAGGGGAAGGGACAGGGCCTTAGTACTTGTCAGTTTGTGTTTCCTGTTTAGGGTGAGAAAGTGAGTGGTTAGATGTCCTGGAGGACTATTCGAAATAGCTTTCCATGTAAGACTAACTGGGGTTTTTACAATGTCGTTACTGGGTAGTCTGTTGCCTGATGCCTCATTATCTGGTTTAGGGAATGGAGGTGTCCTCTTGGTTATATCGCATTGGAATCTGCTTTGACATATTTTGATGGTCTATAAGATTCCCGGGCCGATCACCCCCCACCCCGCGGGACATCCGAGATCGGGATATCCCGCGGGGTGAAACCCCCCCCCCCCCAAACACCCCAAACTCCTTACCTTATCTTAGCCTCCCTCGCGCTCCTGTAGGCGTGCGCCCGCGCCGGCCGTCTGCGAATGGCCGGCGCGCGTCAAAAGTGACGCGAGGGAGGCGGCGGCAGCCGCTTAGACGTTCCTGATCCTCGCTTGTACGTCGGCGCTGGGAGCGGGGAGAGGTGAGTTTTTCGGGGGGTTAGGGGGGGTTTCACACAGCGGGGCACCCCGATCGGGGGTGCCCCACCGAAGTGGACCAAGACCCAGGATAGTCAAAATCCTGGGTGTTGGTCCACTTTAAACCGGACCTTCACCATGATTTAATGAAAAGCCCAAACTCTTAAAAAACGGTTCCCCAGCATCTAACATTAATATATTTTAAGTTTTTAGTCACTTAACTTATTCTATCCCCCACTGGGCTGCAACTCTGTTCTGGAATTTAGGATACGGGCGCCGCCATCTTGACTCAGAAGCATCACACTTACTGAGGAGAGGAGAGTGGGATAAGGTACAGAGGGGCGGGTTATAGCTGTGCTTTGCTCAGACAGAGCAGAGCTGGGGTCAGGTAAAGATCAGCAGTCCCAGAATGCAGAGCAGCACGGTCAGGAGGCACTTCCTGTTTGCAGGCTGCCTGATAAGCTGGCGGCTTCCATAAGCCGCCATCTTGGATGTTTAAAGGCTCATAACATGCAGTAGATGCAGGTAGGATGATTTTTAATGTGGACAATCTGTATGTGCAGGGTGTGGGAAACATATAAGATAGGCTCTTATTCAGGGTGAAGGTCCGGATTAATGTGAGCAATCTGTATGTACAGGGTGTGGGAAACATATAAGATAGGCTCTTATTCAGGGTGAAGGTCCGGATTAATGTGAGCAATCTGTATGTACAGGGTGTGGGAAACATATAAGATAGGCTCTTATTCAGGGTGAAGGTCCGGATTAATGTGAGCAATCTGTATGTACAGGGTGTGGGAAACATATAAGATAGGCTCTTATTCAGGGTGAAGGTCCGGATTAATGTGAGCAATCTGTATGTACAGGGTGTGGGAAACATATAAGATAGGCTCTTATTCAGGGTGAAGGTCCGGATTAATGTGAGCAATCTGTATGTACAGGGTGGTGGGAAACATATAAGATAGGCTCTTATTCAGGGTGAAGGTCCGGATTAATGTGAGCAATCTGTATGTACAGGGTGTGGGAAACATATAAGATAGGCTCTTATTCAGGGTGAAGGTCCGGATTAATGTGAGCAATCTGTATGTACAGGGTGTGGGAAACATATAAGATAGGCTCTTATTCAGGGTGAAGGTCCGGATTAATGTGAGCAATCTGTATGTACAGGGTGTGGGAAACATATAAGATAGGCTCTTATTCAGGGTGAAGGTCCGGATTAATGTGAGCAATCTGTATGTACAGGGTGTGGGAAACATATAAGATAGGCTCTTATTCAGGGTGAAGATCCGGATTAATGTGAGCAATCTGTACAGGGTGTGGGAAACATATAAGATAGGCTCTTATTCAGGGTGAAGGTCCGGATTAATGTGAGCAATCTGTATGTACAGGGTGTGGGAAACATATAAGGTAGGCTCTTACTCAGGATGAGGGTCCGGATTAATGTGAGCAATCTGTATGTACAGGGTGTGGGAAACATATAAGATAGGCTCTTATTCAGGGTGAAGGTCCGGATTAATGTGAGCAATCTGTATGTACAGGGTGTGGGAAACATATAAGATAGGCTCCTATTCAGAGTGAAGGTCCGGATTAATGTGAGCAATCTGTATGTACAGGGTGTGGGAAACATATAAGATAGGCTCCTATTCAGAGTGAAGGTCCGGATTAATGTGAGCAATCTGTATGTACAGGGTGTGGGAAACATATAAGATAGGCTCCTATTCAGAGTGAAGGTCCGGATTAATGTGAGCAATCTGTATGTACAGGGTGTGGGAAACATATAAGATAGGCTCCTATTCAGAGTGAAGGTCCGGATTAATGTGAGCAATCTGTATGTACAGGGTGTGGGAAACATATAAGATAGGCTCCTATTCAGAGTGAAGGTCCGGATTAATGTGAGCAATCTGTATGTACAGGGTGTGGGAAACATATAAGATAGGCTCCTATTCAGAGTGAAGGTCCGGATTAATGTGAGCAATCTGTATGTACAGGGTGTGGGAAACATATAAGATAGGCTCCTATTCAGAGTGAAGGTCCGGATTAATGTGAGCAATCTGTATGTACAGGGTGTGGGAAACATATAAGATAGGCTCCTATTCAGAGTGAAGGTCTGCTTTAACATGTATCAATGTATGTTTACTGATGGCTTCTGGTCTAGTTGTCAAAAGTAACAATTTGAGTCATAGTGTAAACAAACTGATACAATGTAACAGTAATTGTGACTCTTTCAGCCAGAAGGGGTAACTTAGCTGTTGCAGAGAGAAGATGATACAATGCTGTGGCTGTGATCTATGTGGGATCATATGACATTGCGCAGACAGGCTGTAAGATCACCGGATGATGAAGATTGTGCCCACTTACCTTACAATCAGATTGGAGGCAGGGCATTTTATTTTACTATCTAATGTTGCCTAGATTCCAATTTGATTGTAAGGTAAGTGGGTGCAATCATCACTACACTGTACAATCAGATTGTGTCACATCACCTTACACTGTGTCTGTACTACCATCCACATTACAATCTGCTGTTAAAGAACATCCAATATACTTATCCCTGGGGCGTCCCAATCTGTGATGCCCTGCTCTGTAAACTCCCCAGAGATCATCCACAGATAGTGTAGTGGAGGCCCCTGGGCACACAATCTGGTGAAGGGCCCAAACACAGTATTTTTTTCCTTTAAAATAATAGTCCAGACTGGTGGTTGTCTGGCACCCGCCTACTTGAACATCAGATGGAATCCCTTGTGCGGGTGCTGCTGCTCGGGAACTCCTGCTTTGCCATTCTTGGGGGGGGGTGGTGTAGTCGCCCGGCTGGTTTCCTGCATTGAGCTGCCAGCGGCTGTGCTTGGTGGCTTATGTGCAGTGACAGCTCTGCACCCATCGCTGTAGTTGCTGGCGGCGGCTTTGCTGCTCTAGACTCTCCATCCTGCCCTGTGGTGGCTTTGGCTTCCCAGGCATGTCGCCAATAGCTTTGTTGCTGGCCCCGCTGCCCATCAGACCAAAGACTGAAAAGCCTCCTGGACCAGACCATAACCCGAAGGTTGGTGGAGGCCCCCAGGCGCGAGCCCCTTATGCCCCCTCCTAATCCAGGCCTGACTATACTTGCGTAGCTGCAGATCCTATAGTGCATGTGCGGTTGCATTTCCAAATAAGAGTCCTGTATCCGCGGCATTTCTGTCTGGGGTACACGGGTGTGGGACCAGCAGTGCCTATGCTCTATTTAGTAATCCTAATTATAATGGTTATGGAAAGTATGAATGGAGCATGAACACAGATTGGTTGGCAGGCCGTGCATGTGTCCTGGGATTTCCCCCCCCCCCCCCCCAGAGAATCCTTGGTAATATACACAGGCCGGCATCCCAAGTCCGGATACCCTGCAGGAGAGAAACGCACTGGGAAGTGGTTTTTCTCTTTAAACTGAATGTTGCCCGTGATGTTCAAGAGAAACAAAACCTGGTATTTTGGGAGTTTTGTTCCTCCTCCCTTGGGCATCCTGATTCCCCACTGTGTGAAATCCTCCTGGTCACTTAGTTGCCTCACCAGCATCTCTGTGGCACATGTGCAGTGTACCAGCAACTCGGGATTTCGAGGCGCTCCTTCATACGCACGATTAGGGGTCCCCAATGGTAACCTAGCCGCTCCCCTTCAGCTATTCAGAAAAGACTCTCGCGAGTGTGCGCGTCAGCTGGAGGAAAGCCAAGGATGCCGCTGTGACCCACGAATGCACAGTGAGTAAACAAGTTACCGTGTAGAATGCCACACAGGGGTATCCCAAATTGGGACGCCCCGGGTGCATGAAATTGATTGGACCTGAAGTCGTTCAGTACCCCTTTAAAAATGGTGATTTCCTGAATTACCTGTGTATGCATGGAAGCATTGCTCAACAGTATAGTCAGTATTACATACATAGCCCAGTATTACATACATAGCCCAGTGTTGCATAGATAGCCCAGTGTTGCATAGATAGCCCAGTGTTGCATAGATAGCCCAGTGTTGCATACATAGCCCAGTGTTGCATAGATAGCCCAGTGTTGCATAGATAGCCCAGTGTTGCATACATAGCCCAGTGTTGCATACATAGCCCAGTGTTGCATACATAGCCCAGTGTTGCATACATAGCCCAGTGTTGCATACATAGCCCAGTGTTGCATACATAGCCCAGTGTTGCATACATAGCCCAGTGTTGCATAGATAGCCCAGTGTTGCATACATAGCCCAGTGTTGCATAGATAGCCCAGTGTTGCATACATAGCCCAGTGTTGCATAGATAGCCCAGTGTTGCATAGATAGCCCAGTGTTGCATACATAGCCCAGTGTTGCATACATAGCCCAGTGTTGCATACATAGCCCAGTGTTGCATAGATAGCCCAGTGTTGCATAGATAGCCCAGTGTTGCATAGATAGCCCAGTGTTGCATAGATAGCCCAGTGTTGCATACATAGCCCAGTGTTGCATAGATAGCCCAGTGTTGCATACATAGCCCAGTGTTGCATACATAGCCCAGTGTTGCATAGATAGCCCAGTGTTGCATACATAGCCCAGTGTTGCATAGATAGCCCAGTGTTGCATAGATAGCCCAGTGTTGCATACATAGCCCAGTGTTGCATAGATAGCCCAGTGTTGCATAGATAGCCCAGTGTTGCATAGATAGCCCAGTGTTGCATAGATAGCCCAGTGTTGCATAGATAGCCCAGTGTTGCATAGATAGCCCAGTGTTGCATAGATAGCCCAGTGTTGCATAGATAGCCCAGTGTTGCATAGATAGCCCAGTGTTGCATAGATAGCCCAGTGTTGCATAGATAGCCCAGTGTTGCATAGATAGCCCAGTGTTGCATAGATAGCCCAGTGTTGCATACATAGCCCAGTGTTGCATAGATAGCCCAGTGTTGCATACATAGCCCAGTGTTGCATACATAGCCCAGTGTTGCATACATAGCCCAGTGTTGCATACATAGCCCAGTGTTGCATACATAGCCCAGTGTTGCATACATAGCCCAGTGTTGCATAGATAGCCCAGTGTTGCATAGATAGCCCAGTGTTGCATAGATAGCCCAGTGTTGCATAGATAGCCCAGTGTTGCATAGATAGCCCAGTGTTGCATAGATAGCCCAGTGTTGCATAGATAGCCCAGTGTTGCATAGATAGCCCAGTGTTGCATAGATAGCCCAGTGTTGCATAGATAGCCCAGTGTTGCATAGATAGCCCAGTGTTGCATAGATAGCCCAGTGTTGCATAGATAGCCCAGTGTTGCATAGATAGCCCAGTGTTGCATAGATAGCCCAGTGTTGCATAGATAGCCCAGTGTTGCATAGATAGCCCAGTGTTGCATAGATAGCCCAGTGTTGCATAGATAGCCCAGTGTTGCATAGATAGCCCAGTGTTGCATAGATAGCCCAGTGTTGCATAGATAGCCCAGTGTTGCATAGATAGCCCAGTGTTGCATAGATAGCCCAGTGTTGCATAGATAGCCCAGTGTTGCATAGATAGCCCAGTGTTGCATAGATAGCCCAGTGTTGCATAGATAGCCCAGTGTTGCATAGATAGCCCAGTGTTGCATAGATAGCCCAGTGTTGCATAGATAGCCCAGTGTTGCATAGATAGCCCAGTGTTGCATAGATAGCCCAGTGTTGCATAGATAGCCCAGTGTTGCATAGATAGCCCAGTGTTGCATAGATAGCCCAGTGTTGCATAGATAGCCCAGTGTTGCATAGATAGCCCAGTGTTGCATAGATAGCCCAGTGTTGCATAGATAGCCCAGTGTTGCATAGATAGCCCAGTGTTGCATAGATAGCCCAGTGTTGCATAGATAGCCCAGTGTTGCATAGATAGCCCAGTGTTGCATAGATAGCCCAGTGTTGCATAGATAGCCCAGTGTTGCATAGATAGCCCAGTGTTGCATAGATAGCCCAGTGTTGCATAGATAGCCCAGTGTTGCATAGATAGCCCAGTGTTGCATAGATAGCCCAGTGTTGCATAGATAGCCCAGTGTTGCATAGATAGCCCAGTGTTGCATACATAGCCCAGTGTTGCATACATAGCCCAGTGTTGCATACATAGCACAGTATTTAACCCCACGTACACCTCTAGATTGTTCATTTTAGCTACTGTAAATCTCGTACTCCTTTGTAGCTAATAATACTTCAGGAGGCGGGGGGAGGATTTTTATGCTTATCTTCTAGGATAAGGTGTGCAACTTCTGGGTTTTTTTTTTTTATTTATATTCTTCTGATTACTTTGTAAAGGGCCAGCGTAACCCAACCTGCTCGGTGCAGCAGCTGCCCGCTGGCTGTAAGTAGCACTTGTTCAATGTATTTCCTTTTATTGGGAGCAGCCAGTGTGTAATATATGAACCATGTTGGCCCTCATGAACTTTATACTGGACTCTGCACATATTAACATAATCTTTATTACAGGTTGAACCGGAGTACCGTAACTAACATATTTTGAATCGCAAGCATAAAGCAGTACAAATCTGAGGAGTAAATACTTGCTTTGAGTCATACACAGGGAGGATCAGGGAGGGTTCCAGATCTGATTTTCTGGGGCAGGCACTGACACCTAGCGGTGATATTTGGTGGTGCAGGCTTCGGGAGACTGGGGTGGACGTTTCCTGCCACCTAGTGGTCAAATAACAGAATATTGATTGATTAATAGCAGAAGCAAAGTTTTCCCCCGCTGCTGCCACCCAGTGGCCATACATTATAACACAGGAGAATTGACTCGCCCTTAAAGTGGACCAACAGCCTGAGGTGATCGGCCCGGGAATCTATAAGATTCCCGGGCCGATCACCTCACACACCGCGGGACATCAGAGATCGGGATGTCCCTCGGGGTGTAAACACCCCAAAACCCCAGAAAAACCTTACCTCTCCAGCCGCTGCTGCCGCCACCGGCTTACTCGCGCTCCTCTAGACGTGCCCGCGCCGGCCGTCTCTGAATGGCCGGCGCGGGCGCGCACACGTCAAGAGTGACGCGCGGGAGGCGCCGACGGGCAAGCTGCTTGTCCGTCGCTGTCAATCAGCTTGTCCGTGGCGGGGAGAGGTAAGTTTTCGGGGCTTTCTGGGGGGTTTCACACAGGGAAGTGGACCAATACCCAGGATAGTCAAAATCCTGGGTGTTGGTCCACTTTAACTACAGTCAGAAATATACCAGCCCAGAGAGCTACTGACAGGCTCTCTAAAGCTCAAATACGCTGGATTACACATATTAACATAAATTTTATTACAGGTTGAACCGAAGTAATGTAACTAACATACCTCACATTGCAGACATGAAGCAGCACAAATCGGAGGTGTAAATATTTGCTTTAATCATACACAAAAAAATTGGGGGAAGTTCCAGATTTGGGTTTCTGGGGCAGGCACGGACACCTAGTGGTGATATTTGGTGGTGCAAGCTTTGGAAAACTAGAGTGGACGTCTCCTATCACCTGGTGGTCAAACAAGAGAATATTAATAGCAAAAGCAAATTGTGCTGCTGCTGTCACCAGGTGGCCATACGTTATAACACAGGGGAATTATCCAACTCCAATATTCAGTGCCTATCATGACCAATACTACTTCTGAAGGCACTAATAAACCTCCAGGTCCGAAACCCAAAGCTTGACTCAATTGTAAGTTACGGCATAAAAACTCGCTGCTACAAGGATATATACAGGGGGATCAAACCCATAAACACAGTGTTTAAACCGGAGTAAGGGCAATATGAGTCAGGTAACAACCAGGGGTATGGATAGATATATAAAGTTACCCTCAACCCCAAATAAACATAAATCCAGACCAAAACAGAGCGCACAAACGGATTCTAGACAAAACACAACCCCACCCTCCTCACACCTATTCCTGACTTAACCTCCCTGGCGTTATGATTATATGTGCAATTTTGTACAAAAAGCGTTACCATTACGTTTAAATCTGCCGCCCAGTTCCGCCCCCATGAGCCTCTGCGGCTCACAGAGACGGAACCAGGAAGTCAGACGGACGCATCTGCCGGGGCTCTCACGGTCGATCACAGCGGGGACATCGCTGGATCGCAGGGAAAAGGTAAGGAGGCTGCTCCTCTGCCTAATCTACCCCGAGCGTGACTCAGGGTTACCGCTACTTGCAGCGAAAATTAACCCCGAGTCACGCTCGGGAACACCGCCAGGGAGGTTAAACAGGACTTGACTCACCTAAGGGTAGGGATGATAAATCTATAGCACAAGAAGTCATGGCCACCTTGGTGCCATACTTTGATAAAAAATTTGAGGCCCTACATCACACGCTCGCGGGGGCCATGGAACAAATTAACTCCCACTTTAAACAAATAGCTGAACTCCAACAAAGGGTTAGTGACCTGGAGGATTGTAACGCGACATACAGTACTAAAATTAACTCACAAGAAAATTTCTGGGCATCTTGGAAACCTATAAAGGCCAAGGGCTAAAATCTTAACAGGAGACCTCATGATGGCGCTACAGCTGCTGGCGTGTGATCCCAGAAAGATTGAAAGAGCTCACAGACTGGGCCCAGAAAGGCAGACTGAGGGCAACAGGCCGAGAGCAACAATAGCCAAATACTTGCACTTTGAAGATAAAGAAGCAATTTTAACTGCATACCGTAAACAGAAGGAGGTGGTGGCAGGTAATAGAATCTAATTTTCCAAGATTTCTCGGTGGCAGTGTCTCAAACGCAAATAATTCACCCCTATATGCAAACACCTGATGCAGCAGGGAATTGGGTTCGCCTTGCTGTACCCAGCAAAACTGAGAGTCTCCATCTCTGGAGAAACAAAACTATATGATGACGCCAAAAAAGCTAAATTTGACTTACTGCCACCAAATACTTGACACAGTGGACTTGCCCAAAAGGGCAAAGGGTCATGGTATCACTTAGTCACCCCTGATCCCAAGGCAAAATATGCATAGATTGAGGGATAATAGGGGCTACCTTTACCAAGGTAAACAGTTTGAAACAGTTTGGAATGTTAAAAGTATTTTAAGAGTAAGACAAGCATTCATGAAGAAAAATACTCGTATTATGTTAAGGTTAATGTTTGTGGATCTCTATGGTGCTCCGGGGGCACGCCTTGGGGCTCAGCGTGGGAAGCTGGGGATAGCAATCCCCCCCCCCCCTGGCAGAGATTTACAGATCCAAAATCGCAATTGGGTCTAATCGTTTTTTGTTTCTACTCAACAAAGTTGCATAGGCAATTTTACAGCTCGAACCACTGTGGGACGTCTGGAATACAATGATGAAAAGTGTATTAGCTTTGGCTGTATGCATCACTCGGGGTGGGGGCTGCGACAACTAAACACCCGGCACGGGGGAGAACGAAAAACCAAATCCATACCATGAAACTACCAGGTATGTTCAGCTAAACAACATTCTTATTAGACATATGACCACAACCTGTAAAACAATAGCAAAAAATACACTCAAAATTGTCTCATGGAATGGAGGGGGCTTAAATCACCCCATCAAACGTAGAAAAACGTTGATATCCATCCGATTCAACCCCGACATAATAGGTTTACAGGAAACACATTGGAAGGAGGGGGAAAAAGGCAACCTCAGAGCTAGCTGGATAGGGGAGGAGATTGCTACTACATACTCACAAAAGAAGAGGAGTGGCCATACTGATTAACAAAAATCTCCAATATAGCATAACTGAAAAATACATTGATCCTGAAAGCAGGTACATAATCTTAAAACTCAATATAGCAGGACAAAATATCTCCTTAGTCAATATTTACGCACCTAATGGACCCACAGAACAATGCAGGTTCCTAATTTAATTGTGATGGGAGACTTCAATGCAGTCATTGACCCCAAAATGGATAGGCAAGAGTCAAGAAACACTCAAACAGGGGGGAGCCCTCTCAACTTATTACTGCAAAACACAAAATTGATAGATCCATGGAGACTGCTATACCCAACAGCTAGAGAATACACATGCTACTCAGTAGCCCACAAAACACTGTCAAGAATCGATTACATCCTAATAGACGACCATCTGATGAGTGGGGTTCTGGACATGTCCATTAAGCCAATTACTCTATCAGACCATGCGCCAATCTCATTGACATTCAAGCTGGACTACACACAATCATACTCAAAAATATATATACCTCCCCAAACTTCAAAGAGTTTATAACGAAAAGATGGGCAGACTTCATGGATGATAACATACAACACATGGACAATCCAACATTATGGGAAACGGCGAAGGCTGATCTGAGGGGGCAAATCATAGCCTACACAGCCAGAAAAAAGAAGGAAGCGGGGGGAAAAACACGCAATGTTATACAATACACTTACGAAGGCATACAAAACATACTTAGAAAACGAAGCGATGGCTGGAGGCGTCCTTGATATTAGACACACACCTAGCAGCAGAGGCCAAGAGCAAACTAAATTTTCAAAGAGCAAAATATTTTAGATTCTGGAACAAAGCGGGTGCATTGTTAGCCAACATGGCAAAACCAAGGGGACATAAAAGAACTATAAATATCATAAAGGACACAGACACGGGTCAAAGGACACACAATTCCAAAGTTATAAACAATGCTTTTGAAAGCTACTTTAAAGAATTATACACCGCCACTGCATCAAACTACACCACAACACAAGAATTACTAAGTAAAGTAAGACTTCCAAAACTTACAGCAGAGCAAAGGGCCACATTAGAGGCAGACATCACAGAGCAGGAAATAGCGAACACTATCAAAAATCTTAAGAACCAAAATACACCAGGTCCAGATGGATACACAACTGAATTCTATAAAATATTAAGCCCTATGATCGTTCCCATCATACAACAATACACCATGGAACCCAGATGCCTCGATTTACTGAATCCTATACAATTATTGCCAAAACCAGACCGAGACCCAGAGCTGGTTAAGTCTTACAGACCAACATCGCTATTGAACACAGATTATAAAATACTATCCAAGATAATGGCGGATCGACTCCAGTGTTTTCTCCCGAAGCTACTTACCAGCTGGGCTTTGTTAGGGGCAAACATATTTCAATAGGCATAAGAACTGCATTAACAGTGATTACTACTAAAAGAAACTCGAAAGAACTACTTCTCAGTTTAGATGCTGAGAAAGCTTTCGATATCATGGCCATGGCTAAATGCTCTACTGATGGAGAGAGCCTTTGGTAAGTCGTTCACCTCATTGATACAATATATATACAGGGCACCAACATGCCGACTAATGGTTAATGGGCAACTCACGGACAACATCTCACTGGGTAGGGTAGTCAGACAGGGATGCCCCCTTTCACCATTATTGTTTAACTTGGCCATTGATCCGCTCTTTCGACTATTGGAAGGCGAAGCTACATTTCAGGGCATAAAGGTAGGAGGAGAGGAGATAAAGATAACAGCATTTGCAGACGATGTCCTCTTGTATATTGCAAATCCCAAAAACACACTACCATGGATACTGGAAATTATAGCCCAATTTGGCTCGGTTACAGGTTACTCGATAAACTTAGAAAAATCAGCTGCCCTGTGCCTGAGCAGATGCACAAAGCCCAGCTGGGGGAACAATTTTCCATTTAAGTGGAATAAACAGCCTATAAAATACCTGGCTAAAAACCAGCAAAAACTCTGACATCAACATTAAACCCGTAATAAGAGAAATTCAACGGGATTTGCAAACCTGGTCCAGTTTGACACGCTCATATTTGGGTTGTGTTTCCCTAATAAAAATGATTGCATTTCCAAAGCTGCTGTTCTATATACAAACGCTCCCTATACTCTTAAGAGATAAGGAGATTACGGAACTAAACAAAAAATTCTGAGATTTCATCTGGGCTAAGAAAAGGGCAACAATAAGCAGAAGGGTGTTGCAGCAGCCTAGGGAGAATGCTGGAGTCAACCTACCAGACCTTTTATAATTATAATGCAGCAGCGTTACTTGGTGTATTAAGGGATTGGATTAAAAATACTCAAACATACACAAACCAGCAGTTAGACGAAAACCAAATATCAAACTAACCTACCTAATACACATGCACAAAGCGATGCTACCTGAACACGTTACCTTGAACCCACTATTAATGTCTGGGAACTTTAGATTTCTTAAATGGGGACGCGACACGCCCATATACAGATTGGGAAAGGGCAGGAATCGCTCAAACTAGACAACTATTAGTACCAAGTAGAGAGAGAATGCTCACCTACCAAGAACTCAAAGAAAAATTACAATCTATGGCCTCACATACTTTTGCATGGTTCCAAATATCATCGTATGTCAAAAAACAATTAAAAAATTCTCCGCTAGAGACTGGACACTCTTAAAACACGACCCCACCGAATCGTAGAGCTATAGCGCTACACTATAATTTCTTAAGACAGCCATAACAATATGAGGAACTCAATACAGGGATGATCAAATGGTGCACTCACTTCCCGGAGCTAGAAATTGATGATCTGCTAAGAATGTACAAATATTCTTGGGCAACCTTACAGGCCTCTACATATAGGGAAATGCTCCTCAGACTATATCATTACAACTATGTGTCGCCCGCCCGATCGGTACAGATGGGACTATCGGATTCAGACAAATGTAAAAAGTGTGGGGAGGAGGGGGCAAATCTATACCACTGTGGGAATGCCCAGTCATCAACCAATTTTGGAGAACAATACATATATACATGACCACGCAATTGATAAATTATTTACCTTTAACACCAAAATGGGCAATATTTGGCTCAATAGATTCAGTCACCCTGATAGTGGATAGCGGTACTAAAAGGTTAATACTGATAGTATCAGCAGTTGCAAAAAAAAGTCATTCTCCAGAATTGGATTGGTGCCAACCTCCCCTCCTTCCGACACTTCATGGAAAAGTTACAACAGGTTTTTAAATTTGATTGGACAGACGCAACATTGGACAAGGAGAAAAAGACACCCAATTTTTTCAAAACGTGGGAAAGCTTTGACACCTTACATATAGAAGTTAAGCAGAAATTATATCAAACATTTAGAGACGCCACATGATATCTGACTAAAACAATGGTAGGAGATAACCCGGTGGATCTTGCTGGGAGAAATGTCGCTGGGGTGTCGCAGCCCTCACCTTGAAAAAGTGAATCCATGGGGTAGACAAGAGTGCACGCAACAATCACATGGGTAACTTATGATAAATGCTAATCCACTGTTTGATATAGAAAAGGAAAACAGCCATGGTTTCATATGTCATCGTAAAAGCTTTACTTTTCTGATATGCCAAAATAACTATAACAATTTTGTATTATGTACATTGTAGCTATGTTGAAAAACCCAATAAAAACAGTTAAAAAAAAAAAAAAAAAAAAATGGTAGGGATGCCGGGGGGGCGGACATAATAAGGTGTTGTCCAGCTCCCCAGCACAATCTTGATCACAGTAATATGTTAATAGCAACGTGCTTCCCTCTTTAAAGGAGCCGGCCAGACTACACCACAGTGATTGCACAATGATCTGGAGAGCTGATCCTGAGGTGTGTGCCCTGAGGTTTGGTCGGAAGCTCCATTGGCAAGTGGTCTGGTGCGACGGCTGTGGCATGTTGGTGTTTTTGAATGATCTGCTGTTAAAGTGGGCCAAAACCCAGGATTTTGACTATTCTGGGTTTTGGTCCTTTCCACTGGGGCACCCTGATCGGGGGTGCCCGCTGCATGAAACCCCTCAGATCACCAAAGCCAACTCGCCTCTTCCCGGTCCTATGGCGCATGCGCGTCTGCTTGTCCAATGAGCGCACTCGGAGCCGCATTGTGTAAGGCGAGCGGCTCAGAGTACGCTGACGGCCGCATCCCCTGCTACCATCTAACAGGGAGTGTGCCCGCGCTGGCCGTTCACAAATGCCTGGCGAGGCATAACTTGCTTTAGTGAGATCAGAGGTTGCATCAACGCCTAATGTAGCACATTGTGTACATTTTTTCCAACACGCATCCTGATACCCCACTGCGTGCAAATCCTCCAATCTCTCCTGACTGTGCACAGCTGGCATTTGTTACAGTGTATAAGATGCGCTGATGAGCTAATGTAAATAAACTCGTACATTGTATCTTTTGGGTAATATCTCCTGGGGAAGGAGCAGAGAGGAGTCATGTCTTTTGTAAACTTTGCCTGCAGACATGGAGTCTGCATCTTTGTAGAACATTTACACTTGGGTATATATTAGTCTGACTATATCAATATTCAGTATAAGGCTCTATATAGTCAGAAATCCTGTTCTTGGAGCTTTCCAGCTCTTCTGCTAATACAAACTGTGACTGCAGAGATACAGAACCTTATTATTTTAGGGTGTATAAGTCATATTCATAAGATACAAATCTTTCTGGTGACACCCCTACTCTACCCATACGAACTGTCAGCCTTTATTTGGTAAATAACTTTAGCTTACAAAAAGTTGACTGCTTCTGTGGAAGAAGGGTGTCACTGGAAAGCTTTGTGGGTTATACCTGGTATGTATGTAATGTAGTAATTTTCTTCTATAACATAAAGACTCTACATAAACATAAACCCTCTCAGGACGTCAATAAACCTCACCTTAACCTTGCTCCCTGTGGGAAATCCTGTGCCTCAAATTGGCTGTCTGGCCCTCACGTAGCGTCCAGAATGTCACTACCCATGTGAGCGCCCAACAGCCAATCGAGGCACTGGATTCCTGTTGGGGGGGTGGTCAAGGTAAGGTTTATTGATGCTTTGGGGGGGGGGGGGTGTCCATATCTCTGAAGTCTGATGTAGCTCCGCCAGCGTGTGGTGCACAATGCTGATGTTTCCGGTCTTCTCCCTTCAGCCCGGCTCGGACAGCGGCACCACTGCGGTTGTCGCTCTTATCAGAGGGAAGCAGCTGATTGTGGCCAATGCTGGGGACTCGCGATGCGTGGTATCCGAGGCTGGGAAAGCAGTGGACATGTCGTATGACCACAAACCAGAAGATGAAGTGGAGCTGGCCAGAATTAAGAACGCTGGAGGAAAAGTGACCATGGATGGCCGGGTGAACGGAGGACTCAACCTTTCCAGGGCTGTTGGTAAGAACAAGTGCTGCCCCTTATTTGTTGTAGTATCTATGGCTAACCATTTGGTGTCATCTTTGTATTTCTGTGACTGCTCGTTTACCACTTCATCGCTCCAGTGGGGACTGGGCTTCGATTATTTGACCTGCTTTTGCATGGCTCTTGTCAAGACAAACCTCTGTCGGCTTTATCTTTTTTTTAAGCAGGCTTGGCACTACTTTTTGAGAGAAGGTAGGTGATCTGCACACCATAAACAGTTTAATCTGACTTTATAAAAGTAATGATTTTAAAAGTCCCCATAGAAATAAGGCAAACATTAAAATCCAAAGTGACAATAGTCCTGGTACAAATGAGCTAATAGTGAAGCCACTAAAGCGTTTCGGGTCCAGTCCTTAGTCATAGATATTAGGCTTTCAGTGTTAACCACTTATATACACAATAAAAGTAATAAAGTAATACAAAGGTAACTTGCCCTGTAACCGCGCTGTTCCAATCGCGGGAGCCCACCGCACACACCTCAACGTCGGATAGGACACGTGTCCACCTCAGCCAATCGGACGCTGGGAACCGCATGACTGGCTGCGGCCCGTCTGCCTGGTAACCAAGAATGCCCTGCACCGAGAAGAGGTGCGAGAGACACAGCTCCGGACACATGACCACCTCAGCCAGCAGGCGTAGCACTACTTTTTAAAGGGACTGTAAACCCAGATAGACACCTGTGTGACAGAAGCGGGTGGTGGGCAGAAGTCGTGGAAAGAAAACTGCTTCCTGCTAGAAAATGCACATTTCCAGATTGCATGACCCTGGAAGTGCCTAGCAGTCGGCTGTGTGCTGTGGGGACATCCAGACCTGCATTGGGAAGGTGAGGAAGTCCTCTGGGCTTTTTTTTTTTTTTTTTGTTAACTTGACATTTAGTCTGATTTAAAGGAAAATATTCAAGTGATAGTGCTCTGGTGAGAAGTTCATAATTGGGCAGGCATACATGGTGAAGGAGAAAATTTAAAGTAGAATTTTATAAGCCACCTGTACGCCATCTCTCACATTCCCAGTGTGTGGAGGGTTTTTCACCCCTCCCTCCTCATAGGTTTAACAATTACCAAGAATGTTATGTCTGCTTAATGAGAAACAGATGTTCTTCATGTCTGAACTATACCTTCCATATGTGAATCTGTATATATTTGAAATATCCAGTGGACGTCTGACATGTGTCCAGGCATCCAATCAGAATGGTCATTTAAGCTCCTTTGTCTAAAACTGTATTTAAGCAAGCAAAAGAGCCAGTAATTTGGGCAGTGGCAGTAATTTGACAGAATAAACATTGCATTTCCTGAAGACCTTTGTTTTTGAGCCATTTCCACTTCAAAATGTAAGCGTTGCCTTCTGTTTCTGTGGTTCACGAGCGCTGTGTGAGCGGAGTGCTGCCAAATACTAAAGCTGTCCTCTCGTCTTACCAGTACCTTGGCAGATCCCTTTTTTATACTCAATCTGGTGTGTTCTCCAGGTGATCACTTCTACAAGAGGAACAAGAACCTCCCTCCCGAGGAGCAGATGATCTCCGCCCTGCCGGACATCAAAGTCCTGACCCTGAACGAGGAGCACGATTTCATGGTCATCGCCTGTGACGGAATCTGGTGAGATTACCCCCCCCCCCCCCCTTCTGCTCTGTGGCCACGGCCCTTCTCCGGCAGTGTTTTAACTTGCCTGTCTGTTCCAGGAACGTGATGAGCAGCCAGGAAGTGGTAGATTTTGTTCAGGACAAGATCAGCCAACAGGAACAAGCGGGGGAGACTGTGTGCCTGTCATCCATAGTGGAGGATGTAAGTGATCTACTCTTGCGTTACGAATTCCAGCAATGTTTGTGGTCCAGGTCCTTGAGGACCTTTTTTGAGATTGGTGATGAGCTTTTGACAAGACGCGGGGTTCACTTGGATAGTTGGACAGCTCTGTGCACGCCCCTTCTGCTGGCTCCATTGTGTCTTTCAGAGCTCCGCCGTTCGACCCACAAAGTTTTGGAACTTGCTGAATACCTCAGTCCTACATGGTGGCCTCCATCAAAACGCCCAGTTCCGCCCCTGCTTTCGGCAGTACAAGGCCACTCTTGCCACAACTGAATACATGTGCGTGGCCGCGCACAGCCAAAGAATGCGAGTGATGCCATGTGCCGCTGATGTGGGCTGTGATTCCATTCAGCTTCTCCTGCCGCACATTAAAGGAGGACTATCGCGAAAAATAGACCAATGATAAAAATCCATATCGGGGGGCGGGGCGGGACAACACACTCGAGAGCTGCTGCCGGAAGTGACACGGCTTTCTAAACTTGTGATTAGATTAATCTTAACGTGTATTTAAACCAGACCTTCACCATGATTTATTGAAAAGCCCAAACCCTTAAACGATTCCCCAGCATATAAAATTAATATATTTAAAATTTTTATTCACTATTTATTCTTTCCCCCACTGGGCTGCAATTCTGTTCCGGACTTTAGGATACGGGCGCCGCCATCTTAACTCAGAAGCATCACACTTACTGAGGAGAGTGGGATAAAGTACAGGGGGGGCAGGTTATAGCTGTTCTTTGCTCATACAGAGCAGAGCTGGGGGTCAAGAAAAGTTCAGCAATCCCAGAATGCAGAGCAACACAGTCAGAAGGCGCTTCCTGTTTGCAGGCTGCCTGATGTCCCATGAGCCGCCATCTTGAATGTTTAAAGGCTCATAACATGCAGTAAGTGCAGGTAGGATGATTTTTTAATGTGAGCAATCTGTATGTACAGGGTGGGGGAGACATATAAGATGGGCTCTTATTCAGAGTGAAGGACCGCTTTAAGAGCGAGGCATCCCCGCATCTGACAAGGTAGGACTAAGGGGTGAAGTAACCGCCGAAACACGTTTGCTGGGGGCATCATGGACTCACACATTGCACAGATAAATGTATGATTTTAATATGATTGATTAAAAGTTACGTTTTAAAGGGGAGCCTGGTGAGCTGGTTATACAGTATCCAAGTGATACAAAGACGGTCCATCTGTGCTCCCAGGATTTCCCTAAAGGGGTTTTGAGCTGTCTATTTGTTTAAAGGCTTGGTGAAGTTATTGTCTGCACTGTGCTTACTGCCTTCCCCTTGATGTCTTTCCCCAGCTCTTGGACCAGTGCCTGGCTCCTGACACCTCTGGGGACGGCACAGGCTGCGACAACATGACCTGCATCATCGTCCGCTTCCAGCCCCCCTCCCAAAGCAAACGGAAGCTGGAAGACGGCGACTCCTGCAGCGCGGACTGCGGCGACAGTAATAAGAAGGCGAAGAAGGATTAGCAGGAGAGAAGCACTTTGCTCTTATCATGGGACTCTGATTGCTCTACAGACTTTTACGAGTATTGTCAATTTTTTTTTTTATTTAGAATTTGGATCTGAAGGCCGCTGTACAAATGTGTTTCGTCGTTGGGTCTGAGCTGGCTGGTGCTAGTGCCAGGCGTTGGCGGGGGGAGGGGTGGGTGGGACGGGATGTGGGGTCCTATGAATTTGTGTATAATTTTGTAATCATTCCATGAAGCCATCCCGCTGGCCCCGGAACCTGTGGATGAAAATTTTAACATGCCTTTTTATAAATCGGTGTGTGTGGCCTGCTTCAATCTGGCGTCGAGCAGTTAGATTGGCTTATCGGCTATGTACATTGATGGCCTTAGTGGCCCCAGATGAGTGGTGGATCTAATGTGGGCTCTGATATTAAATGATTAATGAGGCTCCTGTGTGGTTCCAAGTGCTGTGGAAGTACCTATCCTATGCGTCAGTGGACCCTCACATGCGTTTGTTGCTATAGCATGTAGACGTTCATGTTGGTATTTAGAGGGGGCTACACAGCATCTGCATGTTGCTATACAGTCCCTATAAACCAGTATCTCTTAGTGGACCAAAACCCACAGTGATCGGCCCAGGACAATCGTTTTTCTTTCAACCCCCCGGGGCATCCAAAATCTGGATGCCCTGCTGTGTGAAACCCCCAGGTTGGTCATACACTTGCCTTCCTTTCCGGTCCAGCAGCACATGTGTGAACCACGGCCTTATCCCTGCAAACCCTCTAGCGGGGCGCGTGCCCGCACCAGGCATTTGTGAATGGCCAGCGCGGGCACTCTCCCTGTTAAGAGGGTAGAAGGGGATGCAGCCATCGGCGCATGTCGAGCCATTCGGCTTAGACGAAGGGATGTTGGCGGATCTGAGCAAGCTGATTGCACAAGCAGCCACGCATGCGCCATAGGACCGGGAAGAGTCGGCGTCCTGGGGGGAAAGGACCAAAACCCAAGAAATTCAAGATCCTGGCTTTTGGTCCACTTTAAAGCGTAACAAAAGTTTTGTTTACTTCCCTGGGCGGTTTCATTCTGCTTCACTGGGGCATCCCGAATTGGTGAAACCTCCTAAATCACCAGATCTTACTTGCCTCTGTCCTGGTCCAACTGTGCATGTGCAGGCTCTCGTCCAATCAGAGCCGCTTGCTGTGACGATGTAATTCGGCAAGGGAATCGGTTATTAGGATTAAAGCAGACCAAAACCCACATTATTCTAAGTATGTCACACACCCCACTTCAAACATTAATTATTACACTTGGGTTATACCCACCGCAAGGTGGCATTGTTGCAGAGAAGTCCAGAAAAACAAGCCCCTCCCGGTCCATACATACCCGGCACCTCCTAACCACCCCCCAGTGTTCTTCTCTGCAAGGTGGCGACAAGACAGAAGAAAGCCGGGGTAACACCCGGTACCCCCCCCCCCCCCCCCCCCCCATGGTCTATTTCTGCCCGGCCTTTTTTGTTTAGTCCCTTTATTGTATATGGTAGCCTCCCAGCCTAGGCTGTAGGCTGGGCAAGGGTAGATGGCACTCAAAGTGCCTAGGAGATGGCTCCTCCGCTAGACCGTATATTATGGGGCAATTGCGGTGATCCGGACTTGGGATGCCCCGGCCCTGTGTCCCTACTAGGTCTTCCCAGCTTGGTCCCTTCTCCCTGCCCCTTTTTTGGGTGGGGGGGGGTCTGTGTGATGCCAGGTGTCTGTGCTCCTTGGGTGGCTGGGCCGGGCGGCCTGGGTGTTGGGTGCTGCCGGCCCGCCTGTTTTGCGTGTGCGTGTTTGGGGGGGCTCTGCGGGGGCCCCCCGGACTGTGTTTTCTGTGCAGGGGTCGGGCGGCGTGTGGTCGCCGGCCCGCCGCTCTGTGTGTGTATTTTACTGTGGGCGCCATGTCCGTGGCGCCCGCTACTGTGATCCGGTCGGGGTGGGCGGGGCCGGGCGGCGCGGAGCCGCCGGCCCGCCTGTCTTCGGAGCGGGTGCCTTTGGCAGCCGTGGTATCCCCGGCGCTGGGTATGGATGGTGCCGGTGGTGCGGGCGGGCGGCGTCTGTGCCGCCGGCCCGCCTGGCTATCGGTGCGGGCGCCATTGTCTGGGCGCCCGCCTTCGCCTTGTTCTTTGGAGGCGGTGGGGGGCGGGCACGGCGTGGCCCGCACTTCACTCGGATTGGTGGCGGGGCCTCTGCACTTCCCGCGCGTGCTGGGCCCGCCCTCCCTTTCCCTCTGCTGTTTCCTTGCTGCGGCCGCCATTACTGCTCCGGCCTTAGAAGGATTCCTGCTCGGCATTAAGGTAGGCTGGGGCGGTTGTCTATTGTTAAGGTGGTCTTGCGATTACCATAATTTCACCATATGGAGGCTACCAAAGATTCTGGAAACGGTCCTTCGGGGCAGTCCAGGCTGTGCGGGGGGTGTGGGACTCCGCTCCCAGGGGATGATGTTATTATTTGCATTCCATGTGCGCAGCGGAACATTGAGCGCCAGTCCGGCACCCCGGTGCCCGATCCTTCGTCGGCTGTACCATCTCCTTCCCCTCCTCGCCTGTTCCGGACCCCGTGTGACGTTGTCATGGGTGGGGATTCGCAATCCGAGGTATGCGCCAGGTTGGCTAGCCTTGAAGATGTTTTCCGCTGTGGTGGCTCAGAAGGCTCCGGCTAAGCCGGAAGCACTTGTCTCCGCCTCCGCCGGACTCAAACGATGAGGTTGTTGAGGCTCTGGATTGGTCAGTTCGTCCCCTTGAAGAGGGTGAGCTTATTGAGGAATTAGATGATCCTGAGGTTCAGCAGTTGCTGGGTGCTGAAGGTGACCAGGCCGCCGGGTCGGTCCCCGACACGCCTTCCATTCTGGCCCAAATGTTTGAGGTTTTGGATTTGGACCCTCCTGCAGCTGCTCCTCGGCCAAAGGGTCAGCTTTTTGGGGTGACCAAGCCGCGCTTGGAGTTTCCCAGTCAACAGCATTTTGAGGATGTTGTCCTTAAGGAATGGGACCAACCTACGCGTCTCGTTGGGGTGCCGCCTAGCTGGGATAGGAAGTATCCCTTTCCGGCGGACATGGTGAAGCGTTGGTCTGTCCCTCCCGAGGTTGATGCCCCGGTTTTGGGACTATCTAATAAGGCGGTTGTACATTCTCCTGACACGACTTCTCTTAAGGATGGCGAGGATCGCCGGATTGATCAGCTGGCTCGCCATGGTTTTGTCTGTGCGGGTTCGGTCTTGAGGCCTGTTTGTGCTTCGGCACTTTTATTGTTGGCGGTTAGGTCTATTGTCAGGGATTTATGTGTGGATCTTGATCCTACTTGTGATGAGTTTCTTGCCCTTAAGCGTTGTGAATCCTTCGTTTCATTCATTCGCTCAGGATGATGCCATGTTAATGTGTGGCAGGGCTACGGCTCTGTTGGTAGCTATCCGCCGCTCAGTGTGGTTGAGGCAGTGGACTGCTGATTTTAATTCCAAGAGATCGCTCACGGCTCTTCCCTTTCTGGGTTTGAGACTTTTCGGTGAGAAACTCGATTCTGTTGCAAGGGAGGCAAGTTAACTCAGCGCAAGAAATTTCGTCGTTCCTTTCGGGCAGCAAGAGCTGGCAGGGGTGCGGGCTTCTCGGCTTCCAGGGGTGCCAGCTGGAACAGGGGTAAAGGCCGTGGCCGTCCCGTTCACGTCTGGGGCGCCAAGCCCAAGCCAGCTGCCAAGCCCGCTCAGCAATGAGGGGGCGCCCTCACCCTTACGGGTGGGGGGACGGCTGCGACTCTTCTCCCGGGTATGGGACCAGGAGGTCTCGGACAGATGGATCCGGGAGGTGGTGTCGGCCGGTTACAAGCTGGAGTTCGAGTCCCGCCCTCCTCCAAGGTTTTTCAGGTCTCGTGTCCCTTCAGATCCTTTGGCCGCGCAGGGGCTCCTGGCGGCGGTAAGGAATCTTCTGGAAATGGCAGTCATCTGCCCGGTACCTCCTTCGGAGGTGGGGCGCGGGTATTATTCCAATCTCTTCACAGTGCCCAAAAAGGATGGGTCGTTCCGCTCCATCCTGGATTTGAAGTTTCTCAACCTGTTTGTTCGTCCCAGGAAGTTTCGCATGGAAACTCTGCGGTCTGCGATCAATTCACTTCGGCAGGGGGACTTTATGACGTCCATAGACATCAAGGATGCTTACCTTCACATTCCGATTTTTCCAGCTCACCAGGTTTCTTCGCTTTGTGGTTGCGGATCATCATTTTCAGTTTATGGTTCTTCCATTCGGCCTCACCTCGGCTCCGAGAGTGTTCACCAAGGTGTTGGCGGGCGTGATGGCCCTGCTCAGAGCTCAGGGGATTCGCATTGTGCCTTATCTGGACGATCTTCTCATCATGGCTCCTTCCTTCAGTCAAGCGGAGGGGGACACCAGCACGGTGGTGTCCACTCTGGAGAGGTTCGGCTGGGTGATCAACTACCCCAAGTCCTCTCTGGTTCCGGCCAGGGTGGTGACCTTTCTGGGGATGTCCTTGGACTCTTGCCAGCACAGAGTCTTTCTCCCTCAGGCCAAGGTTCTTTTGATTCAGGAATTGGCTCAGCTTCTTCTTTCCAATCCTCGCCCGTCCATCCGTCTAGGGATGAGACTGGTGGGGCTGATGGTAGCTTCTTTCGAGGCAGTTCCCTTCGCTCAGTTTCACACACGGACGCTTCAGCTTCATCTGTTGGCGTCTTGGGACCAGCGACCGCGGTCGTTGGATCGGGCCTTCTGGATGTCTCCCCGGGTTCTGCAGTCTCTACTGTGGTGGATGGTCTCGGACAATCGCTTGAAGGGCAGGTCATTTCTGACCCCGCTTTGGGAAACTGTCACCACGGACGCCAGTTTGTCAGGATGGGGAGGTTTCTGGAAGGATCTTCGGTTCCGGGGGCGGTGGGGTCCTCAGGAGGCCCACTTGCCCATCAATGTTCTGGAGTTGAGAGCCATCAGGTTGGTTCTGTCTCACTTGACGCAGCATTTACAGGGCTTGCTGGTTCAGGTTCGATCGGACAATCGGGCGGCGGTTGCTTACATCAATCACCAAGGAGGGACTGGCAGTCTGGGTGCCCTCAGAGAGGTGTCTCTGATTCTAGTCTGGGCGGAGACTCATGTCCCTTGCATCTCGGCAGTGTATATTCCAGGAGTGGAAAACACGGAGGCAGACTTCCTGAGCAGGTGCTCTTCCTGCTGGGGGGAATGGTCTCTCCACCCCCAGGTGTTTCGGTCGCTTTGTCTCCGGTGGGGGACGCCGGAGGTGGATCTGTTTGCCTCTCGTCACAATCACAAGCTCCCGACATTTGTGTCGCTTTTTCAGGATCCTCTGGCGGCGGATGCCATGGCTCTGAGCTGGGGGGACCTGGGGTTTCTTTATCTGTTTCCTCCGATTCCCATGCTAGGCAGGGTGTTGCGAAAGTTGGCCCTGGAAGGGGTTCCCGCCATTCTCGTGGCCCCAAGGTGGCCAAGGCGGGTGTGGTTCGCAGACATCGTGCGTCTGGCTGTGGATCAGTTCGATCTGCCTCTTCTGCCAGATCTTCTCACGCAGGGTCGCCTGCTTTTACCCCAATTTACCAACGCTGGCTTTGACGGCTTGGCTGCTGAAACCTCCATCTTGAAGGAGGAAGGTCTGTCTGATTCGGTTATTTGGACTCTTATTTGTGCTAGGAAGAGGTCCTCTTCCATCTACTATAGAGTTTGGAGATCTTATATTGATTGGTGTGAGTCTAGATCCTTGCCCTACACGGTCTTCTCTGTTTCTAGGATTTTGGAATTTCTTCAATCTGGGCTGGACTCTGGTCTTCAGCTGAGTACCTTGAAGGGGCAGGTTTCTGCCTTGTCTATCTTTTTTCAAAAGTCATTTGCGCTTCATCCTTTGATCAAGACTTTTTTCCTGGGGGTTTCACATCTGCGACCTCCTAGGAAGCCTTTGCTCCCTGTTTGGGATTTGAATCTGGTTCTCTCTGCTCTTCAGGCTCCTCCTTTTGAGCCTTTGCAGGATATTGCTCTTTCTACTCTGACTCAGAAGGTTGCCTTTTTGGTGGCCATTACTTCGGTTCGGCGTGTTTCAGAGTTGGCAGCCTTGTCGATTCAGGCTCCCTATTTTGAGAAGCATGAGGACAAAGTGGTTTTTCGCTTCAAACCGGACTTTCTTCCTAAGGTAGTTTCTGCCTTTCATCTTAAAGTGGACCAACACCCTGAGGTGATCGGCCCGGGAATCTATAAGATTCCCGGGCCGATCACCTCACACACCGCGGGACATCCGAGATCGGGATGTACGTTTTGGGGGCTTTCTGGGGGTTTCACACAGCCGGGCCCCAAATCCCCAATCGAGGTGCCCCGGGGAAGTGGACCAATACCCAGGATAGTCAAATTCCTGGGTGTTGGTCCACTTTAATCAGGACATTGTTCTTCCTTCCTTGTGTCCTAATCCTAGGAATGACAAGGAGAGAGCCTTGCATTGTTTGGATGTGGTACGTTGTGTTAAGTGCTATTTGCGTACTACATCGCTTTTTCGTGGTGCCCTGCGGGGCTAGGAAGGGCCTGGCTCCGGCTAAGTCTTCTATTAGCAAGTGGATTCGTCAGGCGGTTGTTGGGGCTTACTCTGCCAAGGGGAAGGCTCCTCCTTTTCGTATCACTGCCCATTCTACTCGTGCTGTTGGAGCGTCTTGGGCTTTTCAGCACCAGGCTTCTGTTGAGCAAGTTTGTAAGGCTGCTACGTGGTCTTCTGTTCACACCTTTTCCAAGTTTTACAAGGTTGATGTGCGGGCTTCAGCAGATGCTGTGTTTGGCCGCAAGGTTCTGCAGGCTGCAGTGGTTTGAGTTATGCATTATTGCCTTGTTGGATACCGGCCCTTTCTGGACACTGCTTTTGGATGTCCCAAGTGTAATAATTAATGTTTGAAGTGGGGTGTGTGACATACTTAGAATAATACCATTTTGTAAATACTCACCTGTAAAATGGGTATTATAAGTATGTCACACACCCCACTTCACCCGCCCTTTTTGGTATCCTGGTTCTTTATATGGTGAAGTTTTTTATTTACAGTTGAGGGTTACCATTGTTGTTTTCCTGGTACCTTGTCTTTACTGCTGTTTGAATACTGGGGGGGGCCGGGTATGTATGGACCGGGAGGGGCTTATTTTTCTGGACTTCTCTGCAACAATGCCACCTGGCGGTGGGTATAACCCAAGTGTAATAATTAATGTTTGAAGTGGGGTGTGTGACATACTTATAATACCCGTTTTACAGGTGAGTATTCACAAAATGGTATTTTTAACTTGAATCCCTTGAATTGCTCCCCCCATGAAGAGCACCTTTTGCTAATTTTCACTGCTCCCGCTTCTCTCTAATCCTAGATAATGGTGCCCGTTTTAGCTGTAAAGCTCTGCCTCCTATTTTCCTGGTATACAGCACGGGTTGCTTCATCTCAATTCTTCACATTTGGGTAATCCGCCACCTGGTGGCGCAGTTGACTGCATGAAGACTTGTGGCTCCTCCCGGCCCATAAAAGGCAGGAAAATACCCATAATACCCAATTTTTCATTGCAGTCCTGACTGTGAAGACGGAAGATGACTCTCTGGATTTTCACAGGCGAGCGGGGCATTCCGAGCCTGTCGGCCCTGCAGGCCTATTCCCACCTGTTCCGGGACCCATCCTGCCTCCCAGCCATGGCTGCAGGTTCAGGTGACGGTAGGGGAACACCTGGGGATGGGTGTTCATGGAGCTATGCTCCGGGCTGCAGACCCTATACCTAAAGGGTAGCTGGTCTTAGGCTAATAACGAGCCTATTGGGGGGGGACCACTGGGACTTTTTTATTCTAAGTATGTCACACACCCCGCTTCAAGACATTCATTACACTCGGGTATACTGACCTGTAGATGGCGATCTTGCAGAGATAACAAAAAAAGGTCAGACCCTCCCGGCCCATAAATACCTGGGACCTCCCACTCATTACCCAGTTTTCCATCTCTGCAGAGGCGAGCAAGTCAGAAGATGTCTCCTCCTTGCAGGTAGCCGGGATGACTCCCGGCCACTTTTATTCTTCTATTTCTGCCCGGATCCCCTTGTTTAATATTCCGTGCCTCCCAGCCTAGGCTGCTGGTCCGGGCAAGGGTAGTTGGCACCCCTGGTGCTTAGGAGCCATGAGACCCCATAACAAGGGGTAGGCGGCTATCCGGGTTGGTGATCCTGGTTTGGGATGCTCCGTCCCTTGGCCCTTCCCTGGCATGGATTCCCCCTCTCCCAGGTACCCTTAGAAGGGGGGGGGGGGGGGGGCGCGTCCCTTATGGATTCCTTTATTCTTGTGTGTGTTCGTTTACTTGTGTGTGCTTTTACGTTATTTGCACACATGCCTCCAGCGCGCTAATAGTGCTGGCCGCAATGGCGGCGGCGAGCCCATGAGGGCTTCTTCTCCTCCGAGGGGGGGGCGCTCGCGTGCACCTACGGCCCGCCCCCGTGCTGAGAGTGCGGCTTTCACGTCCCGGCTTCTGGCCCGGGCGCGACATGCGTACCACAGCGGCACGCCCTCCCTCCTCCTACTGCACGCGTTTACTGCGGTTCCGGTGGTCGGGTGAGGTGCCTGATGGCCGTCACTATCAATTGTTACTGGCTTCCTACATTTGCATGGTGCTGAATGTGTGCTTGTGTTCTTGTTCCAGGTGGACCATTGAGCATATTAAAGGGGGGTTCTCCCGGTCCAGGTCCCTAGTTAAAATTTAGCTGGCCTAAATTCCTCCCACTCGGTACTTAAAGGGGCATCCCGGGTGGCATAATTGCGTAATTCCCAAACAATATAAAGTGCATTGTACACATTTATTGTATATACCATATATAGTACTAAAAAATCACCATATGGAGGCTTCCCCGGATACTGGGCTTGTGCCCCCCTCGGGGCTATCCAGGCTGTGTTTGGGGTGTGGGGTATCCCTTTTGGGGGATGATGTATTTTTGTGTACCCTGTGTGCGGCAGACCGGATCTCAGGCCTCTGGTTCTGCTCAGCCGGTCTCCTCCCAGTCTCCCCCCTCGCCTGACACGTGCGTGTGATGTGGTCATTAGTGGGGAGTCGCAATCTGAGGTGTGGGCCAGATTGGCCAATCTTGAAAATTTTTTTCTAGTGCAGTCGCCAAAAAGGCCACGGCAAAGAGAAAACATTTGCATTCGGCTGCGCAGGCCTTTGATAGGGAGGACTTTGACTCCCTGGATTAGTCTGATTGCTCCCCGCGTGAGGAAGGGGAGCTGTATGAGGGGTCTGAGGACTCCGATCAGCAGTTTGTGGGCGCTGATGCCGAGCAGGGCCAGGGGGATTCCTCGGATACTTCCAGGGTCCTGGCTCAGGTGTTCGAGGTCCTGGCTATTTCTCCCCCCGAGGCGGCTCCTCCGCTGAAGGGGGAGTTCTTTGAAGAGACGAAGCCCCGCTTGGAATTTCCTTATCAAAAGCATTTTGATGGTATCATTCGCAAGGAATGGGAGAGACCGATGAGGCTTCCGGGTATCCGGGCTTCCGGGTTGGGACAAGAAATATCCCTTTCCGGCGGACGCAGTGAAGCACTGGTCATCTCCCCCCGAGGTGGATGCTCCTGTTTTGGGGTTGTCCAGCTCCTCAGTCCTCCATTCTCTGGAGTGCACTACTCTCAAGGATGGTGGGGATAAACGCATTGACCAGATGGCTTGTCAAGGTTTTGCCAGTGTTGGATCGGCCTTGCAGCCGGTTTGTGCTGCTGCGCTTGTAATGGTTGCTGCCAGGTCGGTTGTTAGAGGATTGTTGACCTCGTCCGGGCTTGACCCGGCTAGTGAGGAGTTTGCCGACCTTAAGTGCTGTGAGTTATTCTTATCCTTTGTACTGTCCGCCCTGGATAACACCATGGTGATGTGTAGCAGAGCTACAGCTCTGCTTGTGGCTATCCGCAGGTCGGTTTGGTTACGCCAGTGGGCGGCTGATTTTGTGTCCAAAAAGTCGCTCACGGCCCTTCCCTTTGTGAGGTTGCGGCTCTTTGGAGAAAAATTGGATTAGGTGGCAAAGGGAGGTAAGTTACCTCAGCGTAAGAGGCAGCGTCGCCCCTCTCGGGGGCGGCTTCCTTCTCTGTCCTTTCATGGGGCTAAAGTCGGCAGGGGTTTGGCTTTCCCCTCGTCCAGAAGTGATTCCTGGGGCAGGGGTCGGGCCCGTCCAGGACACAGTTGGGGCTCCAAGCCTAGAGCCGCTGCCAAGCCGGCTCAGCAATGAGGGGGCGCCCTCACCCTTGCGGATGGGGGGACGGCTGCTACTCTTCTCCCAGGTTTGGGTTCAAGAGGTCTCGAACAGGTGGATTCAGGAAGTGGTGTCTTCCGGCCACAAAGTGGAGTTCGAGTTCCGGCCCCCTCCCAGATTCTTCAGTTCTTGGGTGCCGTCAGATCATCTGGCCGCCCAGGGGCTTCGGGTGGCAGTAGCAAGTCTCTTGGACATGGCTGTCATCTGCCCGGTGCCCCACTCAGACCGGGGCCTGGGCTTCTATTCCAATTTGTTCACGGTGCCCAAGAAGGACAGATCCGTTTGTCCCATTCTGGATCTGAAGTTGCTCAACAGGTTTGTTCGTCCCCAGAAGTTCCGTATGTAAACTCTGCGCTCAGCCATCCACTCACTGCGTCAGGGGGACTTCATGACGTCCATAGACATCAATGATGCTTACCTGCATATTCCAATATTTCCGGAACACCAGACTCCTCAGGTTTGTCGTGGACAATCGACATTTTCAGTTTGTGGCTCTTCCGTTTGGCCTTACCTCGGCTCCAAGGGTTTTTACCAAGGTGTTGGCAGGAGTGATGGCCATCCTCAGAGCCAGGGGTATCCGCATCGTGCCCTATCTGGACGATCTTCTCATCATGGTGTCTTTCCTCAGTCAGGCGCAGCTGGATACCAGGAATGTGGTGTCCACTCTGGAGAGTTTCGGTTGGGTGATCAACTATCCCAAGTCCTGCCTCACTCCCTCCAGGGTGGTGGAGTTCCTGGGAATGTCGCTGGATACTTCTCAGGCCAGGGTGTTTCTCCCCCGGGCCAAGGTTCTTCTGATTCAGCGTCGACTCAGCGTCTTCTATCCATTCCCCGTCCGTCCATCCGGCTAGGGATGCGACTCGTGGGATTGATGGTGGCTTCGTTCGAGTCGGTTCCCTTTGCCCAGTTTCACACAATGATGCTCCAGCTCCTTCTCTTGGCGGCCTGGGACGGGTCCCCGCTGTCATTGGATCAGTTCTTTCTGATGTCCCCCCGGGTGCAGCGTTCCCTTCGGTGGTGGCTGAAACCAAGCAATCTGACGAGGGGCAGGTCCTTTCTGACCCCTCGTTGGGAGACGGTCACCACGAATGCCAGCCTGTCAGGTTGGGGGGGATTTTGGAAGGATCTTCAGTTTCAGGGACTGTGGAGGCCTCTGGAGGCTCACTATCCCATCAATGTTCTTGAGCTGAGAGCCATCAGGCTGGTTCTGGCTCACTTGACTCATCAGTTGCGGGGCCTACCGGTCCAAGTTCGGTCGGACAATCTGTCGCCTACATCAATCACCAGGGAGGGACTCGCAGCAGGCGTGCCCTCAGGGAAGTGTCCTTTATCCTTGCCTGGGCAGAGAGCAATGTCCCATGCATCTCGGCGGTGTACATTCTGGGAGTGGAGAACATGGAGGCAGACTCCCTGAGCAGGGGGTCTCCGGAGGTGGTCCTCTTTGCCTTTCGTCACAATCGCAAGCTTCTGGCATTTGTGTCTCTTTCGTGGGATCCACTGGCTCTTGCAGTGGATGCCATGTCTCTGAACTGGAGGGATCTGGGGTTTCTGTACCTGTTCCCTCCGTTTCCCATGGTGGGCAGAGTGGTGCGCAAGCTGGCCCTAGAGGGCGCGTCAGCAATCCTGGTGGCTCCAAGGTGGCCAAGACAGGTGTGGTTCGCAGACGTGGTAAGGTTGGTGGAGGATCAGTTAGACCTGCCCCTTCTGCCGGATCTGCTCACTCAGGGGCCACTGCTCTACCCCAATTTACCAACACTGGCTTTGACGGCGTGGTTGCTGAAACCTCCATCTTGAGGGAGGAAGGTCTTTCTGATGCTGTCATTCAGACTCTGGTTAGGGCTAGGAAGCAGTCTTCCTCTGCCATCTATTATAGGACTTGGAGGTCTTATATTAATTGGTGTGAGGTCAGGGCCTTGCCTTGCAGGGCGTTCTCTATCCCTAGGGTTTTGGAATTTCTGCAACATGGTCTTGACCAAGGTTTGCAGCTTAGTATGCTGAAGGGGCAGGTTTCTGCCCTGGCGGTTTTCTTTCAAAAGTCCTTTGTCCTTCATCCTCTGGTTAAGACCTTTTTCCAGGGGGTTACGCATGTGCGGCCTCCTAGGAAGCCTTTGCTCCCAGTTTGGGATTTGAATTTGGTTTTGTCTGCTTTGCAGGGTCCTCCTTTTGAACCTTTGCAGGATATTGCACTTACTCAGAAGGTTGTTTTTCTGGTTGCCATCACCTCCGTTCGACGTGTTTCGGAGTTGGCAGCCTTGACTATTAAGGCTCCTTACTTTGAGAGGCATCAGGACAAGGTTGTTTTCCGCTTCAAACCAGATTTCCTTCCTAAGGTGGTCTCTGCTTTTCATTTGAATCAGGATATTGTTCTTCCCTCCTTGTGTCCTAAGCCCAGCAATGACAAGGAGAGGGTTTTGCATTCTTTGGATGTGGTTCGCTGTGTGTAGTACTATTTGGTGGCTACTTCTCCTTTTTTGTAGGACTGACGCCCTTTTTGTGGTGCCCTCTGGGCCTAGGAAGGGTTTGGCTCCTGCCAAGTCTTCCATTAGTAAATGGATTCGCCAGGCCATTGTTGGGGCCTATTCTGCCAAGGGGAAGGTTCCCCCTTTTCGTGTTACTGCTCATTCTACTCGTGCTGTTGGGGCGTCCTGGGCCTTCCAGCACCAGGCTTCTGTTGAGCAGGTTTGTAAGGCTGCTACTTGGTCTTCGGTTCACACGTTTTCCAAGTTTTACAAGGTTGATGTTGGGGCCTCAGCGGATGCTGTTTTTGGCCGCAAAGTTCTGCAAGCTGCAGTGGTTTAAGTTTGTGCCTTGTTTTTTGGATCCCTGCTCTTTATGGACACTGCTATTGGATGTCCCAAGTGTAATGAATGTCTTGGAGCGGGGTGTGTGACATACTTAGAATAATACCATTTTGTGATTACTCACCTGTAAAATGGGTTTTATAAGTATGTCACACACCCCGCTTCACCCTGCCCTTTTGTATTCTGGATCCTTTATATGGTGAACCTTTGTTAGTTTTAATTGGCTTTCCTGGTCCCTTGATCTTACTGCTATCTTTATACTGGGTAATGAGTGGGAGGTCCCAGGTATTTATGGGCCGGGAGGGTCTGACCTTTTTTTGTTATCTCTGCAAGATCGCCATCTACAGGTCAGTATACCCGAGTGTAATGAATGTCTTGAAGCGGGGTGTGTGACATACTTATAATACCCATTTTACAGGTGAGTATTCACAAAATGGTATATTCTAAGTAGGTCACACACCCCACTTCAGATATTAAATCATTAGACTTGGGTTATACTCACCGCTAGGTGGCACTGTTGCAGAGAAGTCCAGAAAACAACAAGCCCCTCCCGGTCTATACATACCTGGTACCTCCCAACAATTCCCCAGTGTTCTTCTCTGCAAGGTGGGGACAAGACAGAAGAAAAGTCTCCTGCTTGCAGGTAGCCGGGGTATCACCCTGCCCCCCCCCCCTCATGGTCTATTTCTGCCCGGCTACTTTTGTTATTATTCCCCGGTTTTAATTGGTAGCCTCCCAGCTTAGGCTGTCGGCCGGGCAAGGGTAGATGGCACTTAAGAGTGCCTAGGAGATTAGCTCCTCCGCTCGACCCCATATTATGGGGCAATGCGGTTATCCGGTTTTGGTGATCCGGATGTGGGATGCCCCAGCCCTTAGGTCACTTTCAGGTTCCCCCTCGTTGGGCCTTCTCCCTGCGTTATTGGCTTGTATGTGTGCTGTGTGTGTGGAATGTGCTTGGTGCGTGTGGCAGGGACGGGTGGCTTGAGCCCGGCCCGTCCGTCTGCCTGGTCACTTTTCGGCTTGGGGGGCTCCCTGAGCCCCCGGGACTAGCTTTACTTGGTGCAGGGGGCGGGTCGGGCGGCGCGTGTGTCGCCGGCCCGCCGCTCGTTCTCTTCCGAGGGCAGGCGCCATGTTCTGGCGCCCGCCTCTCGGCTGGATCTCCAGGGTTGGCGGTGGGCGGG
Organism: Gastrophryne carolinensis; assembly: GCA_027917425.1. Classification (NCBI taxonomy): domain Eukaryota; kingdom Metazoa; phylum Chordata; class Amphibia; order Anura; family Microhylidae; genus Gastrophryne; species Gastrophryne carolinensis. The sequence continues at coordinate 35,045,093 of CM051237.1, read as the reverse complement.
TACGGGGTGGCGGCAGGGTCCCTTTAGCCTGGATCTAGACCAGTTGGCTGGGAGTCTTACTGGCTTCCCTGGCTCACACATCTGTTGTAGTGTGTATATATATATCTATATATCCTTAATATATGTATTTAATCTTTGCTATGCTGCCCCATTGGGGGTTCTTGCCTGACCCGCTTTGTGTCTCAGTACTTATATGTGTGTTATCCAGGTTTTATGGTTGTGCTCGGAGTGACTGTTGTCTCTTGTTTTTCAGATCCTGGGATCCCATGCTACAGGGCGCTCCCGGTCTTAGATACCTGGCTAGTTGGGGTTGGCCGTTACCTTCATTTTTGGGTTTTTTGCTAAATTCCCCATTTCTGGGCTCTATATATAGTCATAAGAATACTAGAGGGGCATCCCGGGTCGCTTACTGCGTAAATCCCTGGGTTACTGCAAATACCATAATTTCACCATATGGAGGCTATCAAAGACACCGGAAACGGTCCTGCGGGGCAGTCCAGGCTCTGTGGGGGGTGTGGGACTCCAGGGGATGATGTCATTATATGTATTCCATGTGCACAGCGGAACATTGAGCGCCAGTCCGGCACCCGGTCCTTCCTCGGCCGCGCCATCTCCCTCCCCTACTCGCCTGTTCCGGACCCCTTGTGTCGTTGTCATTGGGGGTGATTCGCAATCTGAGGTATGCGCCCGATTGGCCAGCCTCGAGAAAATGTTTTCCGCTGTGGTCGCTCAGGAGGCTCCGGCTAAGCGGAAACACTTGTCTCCGCCTCCGCCGGACTCAGACAATGAGGTTGTTGAGGCTCTGGATTGGTCAGATCGTCCCCTTGAAGAGGGTAAGCTTATTGAGGAATTAGATGATCCTGAGGTTCAGCAGCTGCTGGGTGCTGAGGGTGACCAGGCCACGGGGTCTGTCCCCGACACGCCTTCCATTCTGGCCCAAATGTTTGAGGTTTTGGATTTGGACCCTCCTGAAGCTGCTCCTCGGCCTAAGGGTCAGCTTTTTGGGGTGACCAAGCCGCGCTTGAAGTTTCCCAGTCAACAGCATTTCGAGGATGTTGTCCTTAAGGAATGGGAGCAACCTACGCATCTCGTTGGGGTGCCGCCTAGCTGGGATAGGAAGTATCCCTTTCCGGCGGACTTGGTGAAGCGTTGGTCGGTCCCTCCCGAGGTGGATGCTCCGGTTTTGGGACTATCTAATACGGCGGTTTTGCATTCTCCTGACACGACTTCTCTTAAGGACGGCGAGGATCGCCGGATTGATCAGCTGGCACGACACGGTTTTGTCTGTGCGGGTTCGGTGTTGAGGCCTGTTTGCGCTTCGGCACTTTTATTGTTGGCGGTTAGGTCTATTGTCAGGGATTTATGTGTGGATCTTGATCCTACTTGTGATGAGTTTCTTGCCCTTAAGCGTTGTGAATCCTTCGTGTCATTTATTCTTGCCGCTCAGGACGATGCCATGTTAATGTGTGGCAGGGCTACGGCTCTGTTGGTAGCTATCCGCCGCTCAGTGTGGTTGAGGCAGTGGACTGCTGATTTTAATTCCAAGAGATCGCTCACGGCTCTTCCCTTTCTGGGTTTGAGACTTTTCGGTGAGAAGCTGGATTCTGTTGCCAAGGGAGGTAAGTTACCTCAGCGCAAGAAATTTCGTCGCTCCTTTCGGGGGGCGGCCCCCTTCAATCCTTCCTTTCGGGGAGCCAGAGCCGGCAGGGGTGCGGGCTTCTCGGCTTCCACGGGTGCCAGCTGGAACAGGGGTAAAGGCCGTTGCCGTCCCGTTCACGTCTGGGGCGCCAAGCCCAAACCAGCTGCCAAGCCCACTCAGCAATGAGGGGGCGCCCTCACCCTTATGGGTGGGGGGACGGTTGCGACTCTTCTCCCGGGTATGGGACCAGGAGGTCTCGGACAGGTGGATCCGGGAGGTGGTGTCGGCCGGTTACAAGCTGGAGTTCGAGTCCAAGGTTTTTCAGGTCTCGTGTTCCCTCAGATCCTTTGGCCGCGCAGGGGCTCCTGGCGGCGGTAAGGAATCTTCTGGAAATGGCAGTCATCTGCCTGGTCCCTCCTTCGGAGGTGGGGCGCGGGTATTATTCCAATCTCTTCACAGTGCCCAAAAATGATGGGTCGTTCCGTCCCATCCTGGATTTGAAGTTTCTCAACCTGTTTATTCGTCCCCGGAAGTTTCGCATGGAAACTCTGCGATCAATTCGCTTCGGCAGGGGGACTTTATGACGTCCATAGACATCAAGGATGCATACCTTCACATTCCGATCTTTCCGGCTCACCAGAGGTTCCTTCGCTTTGTGGTGGAGGATCGGCATTTTCAGTTTGTGGCCCTTCCATTCGGCCTCACCTCGGCTCCGAGAGTGTTCACCAAGGTGTTGGCGGGCGTGATGGCCCTGCTCAGAGCTCAGGGGATTCGCATTGTGCCTTATCTGGACGATCTTCTCATCATGGCTCCTTCCTTCAGTCAAGCGGAAGGGGACACCAGCACGGTGGTGTCCACTCTGGAGAGGTTCGGCTGGGTGATCAACTACCCCAAGTCCTCTCTGGTTCCGGCCAGGGTGGTGACCTTTCTGGGGATGTCCTTGGACTCTTGCCAGCACAGAGTTTTTCTCCCTCAGGCCAAGGTTCTTTTGATTCAGGAATTGGCTCAGCTTCTTCTTTCCAATCATCGCCCGTCCATCCGTCTAGGGATGAGACTGGTGGGGCTGATGGTAGCTTCTTTCGAGGCAGTTCCCTTCGCGCAGTTTCACACGCGGACGCTTCAGCTTCATCTTTTGGCGTTTTGGGACCGGCGACCGCAGTCGTTGGATCGTCCTTCCGGATGTCCCCCCGGGTTCGGCAGTCTCTACTGTGGTGGATGGTCTCGGACAATCTCTTGAAGGGCAGGTCATTTCTGACCCCGCTTTGGGAAACTGTCACCACGGACGCCAGTTTGTCAGGATGGGGAGGTTTCTGGAAGGATCTTCGGTTCCGGGGGCGGTGGGGTCCTCAGGAAGCCCACTTGCCCATCAATGTTCTGGATTTGAGAGCCATCAGGTTGGTTCTGTCTCACTTGACGCAGCATTTACAGGGCTTGCCGGTTCAGGTTCGATCGGACAATCGGACGGCGGTTGCTTACATCAGTCACCAAGGAGGGACTCGCAGTCTGGGTGCCCTCAGAGAGGTGTCTCTGATCCTAGTTTGGGCAGAGACTAATGTCCCTTGCATCTCGGCAGTGTACATTCCAGGAATGGAAAACACGGAGGCGGACTTTCTGAGCCGGTGTTCGTCCCGCCGGGGGGAATGGTCTCTCCACCCCCAGGTTTTTCAGTCTCTTTGTCTCCGGTGGGGGACGCCGGAGGTGGATCTGTTTGCCTCTCGTCACAATCACAAGCTTCCGATATTCGTGTCGCTTTCTCAGGATCCTCTGGCTCTGGTGGCGGATGCCATGGCTCTGAGCTGGGGGGACCTGGGGTTTCTTTATCTGTTTCCTCCGATCCCCATGCTAGGCAGGGTGCTGCGAAAGTTGGTTCTGGAAGGGGTTCCCGCCATTCTCGTGGCTCCAAGGTGGCCAAGGCGAGTGTGGTTCGCAGACATCGTTCGTCTGGCAGTGGATCAGTTCGATCTGCCTCTTCTGCCGGATCTTCTCACTCAGGGTCAACTGTGTTACCCCAGTTTACCAACGCTGGCTTTGACGGCTTGGCTGCTGAAACCTCCATCTTAAAGGAGGAGAGTCTTTCGGATTCGGTCATTCGGACTCTTATTAGTACCAGGAAGAGATCCTCTTCTTCCATCTGTTATAGGGCTTGGAGATCTTATATTGATTGGTGTGAGGCTAGATCTTTGCCCTGCTGGGTCTTTTCTATTTCTAGGATTTTGGAATTTCTTCAATCAGGGCTGGACTCTGGTCTTCAGCTGAGTACTTTGAAGGGGCAGGTTTCTGCTTTGTCTATCTTTTTTCAGAGGTCATTTGCACTCCATCCTTTGGTCAAGACTTTTTTCCAGGGGGTTTCGCATCTGCGGCCTCCTAGGAAGCCTTTGCTCCCTGTTTGGGATTTGAATTTGGTTCTCTCTGCTCTTCAGGCTCCTCCTTTTGAGCCTTTGCAGGATATTGCTCTGTCTACTCTGACTCAGAAGGTTGCTTTTCTGGTGGCCATCACTTCGGTCCGGCGTGTTTTGGAGTTGGCAGCCTTGTCGATTCAGGCTCCTTATTTTGAGAAGCATCAGGACAAAGTGGTTTTTCGTTTCAAACCAGACTTTCTTCCTAAAGTGGTCTCGGCTTTTCATCTTAACCAGGACATTGTTCTTCCTTCCTTGTGTCCTAAGCCTAGGAATGACAAGGAGCGCGCTTTACATTGTTTGGATGTGGTGCGTTGTGTTAAGTGCTATTTGCGTACCACTTCTCCTTTTCGTAAGACTGATGCTTTTTTCGTGGTGCCCTGTGGGCTTAGGAAGGGCTTGGCTCCGGCTAAGTCTTCCATTAGCAAGTGGATTCGTCAGGCGGTTGTTGGGGCCTACTCTGCCAAAGGGAAGGATCCCCCTTTTCGTGTTGCTGCTCATTCTACTCGTGCGGTTGGAGCGTCCTGGGCTTTTCAGCACCAGGCTTCTGTTGATCAAGTTTGTAAGGCTGCTACTTGGTCTTTGGTTCACACTTTTTCTAAGTTTTATAAGGTTGATGTGCGGGCCTGAGCAGATGCTGTTTTTGGCCGCAAGGTTCTGCAGGCTGCAGTGGTTTGAGTTTCTGCATTATTGCCTGGTTGGATACCTGCCCTTTTTGGACACTGCTGTTGGATGTCCCAAGTCTAATGATTTAATATCTGAAGCGGGGTGTGTGACATACTTAGAATAATACCATTTTGTGAATACTCACCTGTAAAATGGGTATTATAAGTATGTCACACACCCCGCTTCACCCGCCCTTTTTGGTATCCTGGTTCTTTATATGGTGAAGTTTTTTATTTACAGTTGAGGGTTACCATTGTTTTTTTCCTGGTACCTTGTCTTTACTGCTGTTTGAAGTAAGTAAAGACCTCAGAGTTTGGTTCGCGGACATCATCCAGATGGCGGTGGATCACTTCGTCATGCCCGTTGATCCAGGGCTCCTCACTCCGGGGCTGTTACGCCACCCCAATTTACAAAGGCTGGCTTTGACGGCTTGGCTGCTGAAACCTCCATCCTGATGGAGAAGGTGCTTCTGGCCTCGGTAGTCAGTACCATGGTTCAGGCTCGGAAGAAATCCTCTTCTATGATTTATTACAGGGTCTGGCATGCTTACATTGCCTGGTGTGAGGCTAAGTCACTTCCTTGTCGCACCTTTTCCATTTCCAGGATCCTGGAATTCCTTCAACATGGTTTGAAGTCGTGGTTACAACTGAGTACCCTCAAGGGCCAGGTCTCGGCCTTGGCAATTTTTTTTCCAAAAATCCTTCGCCAATCATAGGCTTATCAAAACTTCTTTTTTCCAAGGGATTACTCATGTACGTCCGCCGCGTAAGCCCTTGCTACCGGTGTGGGATTTGAACTTGGTGCTTTCTGCTCTCCAGGGCAATCCCTTTGAGCCCTTGTGTGATGCGGCTTTGTCCATTCTGACTCTGAAGGTGGTCTTTTTGGTAGCTATCGCCTCGGTGTGCTGCTTTCTATGAAACCTCCTTACTTTGAGCCACATCAGGATAAGGTGGTGTTCCATCTCAAACCGGATTTATTGCCTAAGGTTGTCTCTTCCTTTCATCTCAATGAGGACATTGTCTTGCCTTCATTGTGTTCTGCCCCTTCTAACTCCTAAGGAATGGACTCTTCATTCTCTGGATGTGGTCAGGGCACTTAAGTACTATTTGGTTGCCACAGAGTCCTTTTAGAAGTCCGACTCTCTGTTTGTTCTCCCTGCAGTGCCTAGGAAGGGCTTGCCTCCGGCCAAATCCACTATCAGCAAGTAGATCAGACAGGCGGTGGTGCAAGCGTACTCTGCCAAGGGGAAGGAACCCCCTTTTCGTGTTACTGCTCACTCCACTACAGCTATTGGTGCCTCTTGGGCTTTTCAGCACCAGGCTTTAGTTGAACAGGTTTGTAAGGCCGCTACTTGGTCTTCAGTTCATTCCTTTTCTAAGTTTTACAAGGTTGATGTTAGGGCCTCAGCTGATGCTGTTTTTGGGCGCAAAGTGCTTCAGGTGGTAGTGACTTGAACTACCTGCTGTTGCTCGCTGGGGATCCCACCCTTCTTATTGGACACTGATTTTGGATGTCCCAAATGTGAAGAATTGAGATGAAGCAACCCGTGCTGTATACCAGGAAAAATACAATTCTGTGATTACTCACCTGTAGAATTGTTTTTATGGGTATACAGCACGGGTTGCTTCATCCCACCCTTGTTTCTTGTTATCCTCTTTTACCTTGTTATGGTGATTTTCTTCTAGAGATTTCTTTTGAGAGTTTTAGTGGGGCTGTGTTTTCATTAACATAGTCTTTGCCTCCTGGCTTCTTGCATTACTGCTTTTCAACACTGGGTATTTTCCTGCCTTTATGGGCCAGGAGGAGCCACAAGTCTTCATGCAGTCGACTGCGCCACCTTGTGGCGGATTACCCAAATGTGAAGAATTGAGATGAAGCAAGCCGTGCTGTTGACCCATAAAAACAATTTACAGGTGAGTAATCACAGAATTGTATTATTCATTGCCACTGCTGTGTGGTAATGTCATGCAATGACTGCTCCTCTGCCATCTTAGAGGGGGACAGTAAGAAAATCAGTATTCCAGGATGATTCCAAAAGCGGGCATATCCATTTCTAGCTCTAAACCCTAAGAAGAGTCTCGACGGGGGCTTTGGCCAAATTTATTCCCCAAGTTCAGTGGGTTTTGGTCTGCTTTAATTTGTGAGCAAGCCTATATGAATGGCTGTGGCGGGGGAGCATTACCTCCCCATTGTCAACAATCTGGGTTGTTTGCCAAATCACGTCATTTGAGCAAACACGTCTGATTGGACAGGAGCCCTCACATGTGCCGTTGGACCGGGGAAAGGTGAGTGTTTATCGGCGACCTGGTGGGTTTCACACAGCTGGGCATCCTGTTTTGGGATGTGCCCAAGGAAAGCCAGCGGACAATCCTGGAATCTTTTAGATTCAAGGCTGGGTGATGCTGGGTTTTGTTCCGCTTTAATGCCAAGCTAATACAAGTAGTGGAAAGCGCTGGACCTTCAGCTCCTTTAACTAGACTTTCAGAATCACTTAAAGCGGACCAACACCCATTTTGTTTTTTTTTTCTGCTAATGAGTGTTGGTCTTGGGTGCCAGTGCCTAAAAAAACAAGCTTGGAGGGGCATCTGGAATACTGGAGCCCTCCCTGCGTACCACCCCCCAGAATGCCCGTTATTCTTACCTTATCCTCGAGCCTCTGCTGGAAAAGAAGCCCTGCGATTGCCCGCTGGGCAGTCACGTGGTTCGGGGGGGTCATGTCCTCTGCGTCACTGCTGCAAATTACTTACCCATATGAGTGCCATTGGCCAGTTGCAGGGCTCCATTTCCAACAGAGCTCATGCATTTCCCTCCCCCAGCGTGTTTTATTGCGCTGGCACCCAGACCCAACACCCGTTAGCAGAAAAAGCAGGGCTGGTGGTCTGCTTTAATGAAAAGCCCAAACAGTTCAAAAACTATTTCCCAGCACCTAAAATTGTTTAATCACTTATCCCCCCCCCACTGGGCGGCAACTGTGCAGAACTCCAGGATATGGGTGCCGCCATCTTGCCTCAAAAGCCACTTGATCCTTCCCAGCATCACGTGCTGGGAAGAGGGGGGCGGCAGGTTATAGCTGTGCTCTGCTGAGACCCAGAGTGCAAAGCGGCACAGTCAGAAGACACTTCCTGTCTTTTGCTGCCATCTTGGATGCTTCAAGGCTCAGAAAATGCAGTAGATGCAGTTAGGATGATTTTTAATGTGAGCAATCTGTATGTACAGGGAGGGGGGGGGAGGGGACATATAAGATAGGCTCTTATTCAGGGGTGAAGGTTTGGATTAATGTGAGCAATCTGTATGTACAGGTGGGAAACATATAAGATAGACTTATTCAGGGTGAAGGTCCGGATTAAAGTTAATCTAAAGATATGAGGCTTGTTTAGAGCTCAAACAGGCCTTGGCGCCATCTTTGTCTCCCCCAACAGAACTGCAAAGGCCCTGATATAAAAACTTATTTCAAGAAGAATTTGCTAAAATTTCGAACTGCTGATCCATATAGCATGGCTGTCACAATAAGGGGAACGTTTAGATTAATAGAAGGGTGAGGGATCACTTCAAAGTGCTACAGCAGGAAAAGGTAATTAGTACACCAGGGGAACTCAACTGGCAGACTCTGGTCATAATCCAGAGCCTTAATGCCAGTTGTTTGGACCCCTGCCCAGAGCTGACAGCCACTGACCTGCACCTTCACCTAAACCCCCATTCCCAGCCACTGACCACCCTCACATAACCCTTTTCCTACCCACCAACCTGCACTCTCACATAACCACACCCCCCGACTCCCTGGCCTGAATCCCTCACTTGACCCCCAAAAGTGGGATAATTGCGGGGTGAAATGTTTTTACTTACTGTTAGTATTCAGCTCGAACCTTAATCCCATGGCAGCCCTCAGTAATTGGACCTCCGTTGGAAGTAGTTGAGTACCCCTGTGTTACAACATTGTGTTGGGCTACGTTTTGCGCTGTCCTAAACGGTTTTCTGTTTTTAAAGTGAAGAAGCAACGGCCAAGATATTGAGGCCTACATTTTTTCCTCATGATTTCTTCTGAATAATAATCAGCAATGTGATGAATCTGGAGGTGGAGTGGAGGGAGGGGCAAGAGAAGGCAGAGGGAGGGACCAGCAATCCTGTCCCGCTCTGCTGAGCCGTTTGGGGGACGGGATGAAAGAGAATGCCATTGGCTGAACCTGTAAACCTCTATCTCGGCCATTTCGGCTTCAATTTAAAAACGGAAAACAATTTAGGACAGTGCCAAACTCACCGCCTGACACAATGGAATAACAATTACCTTTGCCTGCAGTATCACTTTAAGGTTAAGGCTGGACTACTATTTTAAAGTCTCACCCTGTCCCCCTCCCTCTTGGGATTCATATGGGGGGGGGGTTAAACTTAAAGGACCTTCAGAATGATTTAATGAAAAGTCCAAACCTTTAAACTATTTCCCAGCATCTAAAATTAATATATTTTAGGTTTTTAGTCACTTATTTTTTTTTCCCCCCCACTGGGCTTCAACTCTGTTCAGGACTCAAGGATACGGGCACTGCCATCTTGACTCAGAAGCATCACATACTGGAGAGAGGAGGAGGGGGATAATGTACAGGGGGTGGGTTATAACTGTGCTTTGCACAGACAGAGCAGAGCTGGGGTCAGGAAAAGGGCAGCAATCCCAGAATGTAGAGCGACAGTCAGAAGACTCTACCTGTTTGCAGGCTGCCTGATGCTCCATGAGCTGCCATCTTGGATGTTTAAAGGCTCAGAAAATACAATTCTGTGATTACTCACCTGTAGAATTGGTATTATGAGTATACAGTACGTCCTGCTCCAAATCTAATACTTACAGTTGGGATATACTCCGCCAGATGGCGCTGGACTGCAGAGATATCGAAAATAGGCTCCTCCCAGCCCCTCAAATACCCAGGGACCTCCCACAAATCCCCAGCATTGAAGAGCAGTTAATGAGAAGCCGGGAGAATTAAACAATCCAAACTATCAACTATAACAATGATAACAATCACCATACAGGGGATCCAAGATAATGCAAAACAAGGGTGGATTGGAGCAGGACGTACTGTATACTCATAATACCAATTCTACAGGTGAGTAATCACAGAATTGCATTATTCTTAGTATACAGTACGTCCTGCTCCAAATCTAATACTTACACTTGGGACATCCAATAGCAGTGTCCATAAAGTAGGGTGGGATACCCAAGAAAGACAGTTTAAACCACTGCCGCCTGCAGAACCTTGCGGCCAAAAACAGCATCAGCTGAGGCCCTAACATCAAACTTGTAAAACTTTGAAAAGGTATGAACAGAAGACCAAGTAGAGGCCTTGCAAACTTGTTCAACAGAAGCCTGGTGCTGAAAAGCCAAAGAGGCACCAATAGCACGAGTGGAATGAGCAGTAAGGCGGAAGGGAGGAATCTTCCCCTTAGCAGAGTAGGCCTGAATCACAGCCTGACGAATCCACTTGCTGATAGTAGACTTGGCAGGAGCCAAACCCTTCCTAGGCCCAGAGAGCATCAGTCTTCCTGAAAGGTGCAGTAGCCACCAGATAATACTTCAGACACCTAACCACATCCAAAGAGTGCAAAACCCTCTCCCTGCATTGCCAGGATTAGGGCACAAAGAAGGAAGAACAATATCCTGATTCAAATGAAAGGCAGACACTACCTTAGGCAGAAAGTCAGGTTTGAAACGAAACACCACCTTGTCCTGGTGCCTCTCATAGTAGGGGGGCTAAATGGACAGCGCTGCCAACTCAGACACACGCCTGATCGAAGTGATAGCCACCAGAAATACAACCTTGAGCGTAAGAATGGCCAAGGCAGCATCCTGCACAGGTTCAAAGGGAGCACCCTGCAAGGCTGACAGAACCAAGTTCAGATCCCAAACAGGCACCATAGGCTTACGTGGGGGACGCACATGAGTGACCCCCTGGAAAAAAGTCCTGATCAGAGGGTGCTGAGCAAAGGACTTCTGGAAGAAAATAGCCAGGGCAGAAACCTGACCCTTCAGAGTACTGAGAGTCCCATCTCCAACCCATGCTGCAGGAACTCCAGAATCCTGGGAATAGAGAACACACGACAGGGAAGAGACTTAGAATCACACCAGTCAATGTAGGCACACCAAACCCTGTAATAAATGGAAGAGGAAGACTTCTTCCTAGCTTTAATCAAAGTATCCACAACTGAGGAAGACAGCCCCTTCTCCATCAAGATGGAGGTTTCAGCAGCCAAGCCGTCAAAGCCAGAGTTTGTAAATTGGGATGGCGTAGTGAGCCCTGAGTGAGCAGATCTGGCACCCTGGGCAGAGCGTACTGATCTACTGCCAGCTGTACCACGTCTGCGAACCACACTCTTCTTGGCCACCTGGGGGCCACCAGAATTGCTGGCACCCCTTCCAGAGCAATCTTGCGCAGAACCCTGCCCAGCAGGGGAATTGGGGGGAAGACATACAGGAACTGAAAGTCCTTCCATGACATTGCTAGCGCATCCCAGGTCAAGGCCAGAGGATCCTGGGACAGAGAGACAAAAGCTGGGAGCTTGTGATTGTGGCGGTGGCGGGACACAAACAGATCCACATCTGGTTGGCCCCAACGGTGACACAGAGATTGGAACACCCTGCTGCATAGGGACCATTCTCCCTGGCGAGAGGTCCCCCTGCTCATAGAGTCCGCCAGGCGATTTTCCACCCCCGGGATGTACACAGCTGAAATGCAGGGGACATTGGCCTCCGCCCAAGTCAGGATCAGAGACGCTTCCTGGAGGGCCCTCTTGCTCCGGGTCCCTCCCTGATGATTGATGTAGGCAACTGCCGTCTGGTTGTCCGAGCGCACCTGAACAGGCAGGCCCTGAAGATGAGTAGTCAAGCGAGCCAGAACTAACCTGATCGCCCGCAGTTCCAAGACATTGATAGGTGTGTGGGCCTTCTGAGGGCCCCACCTCCCCTGAAACCGCAGGGACTTCCAGAAACCCCCCCAACCTGACAGACTGGCATCTGTGGTCACCGTCTCCCAGGAAGGGGCAAGAAAGGATCTGCCCCCCAACAGGTTCCTTGAGTCCATCCACCACGAGAGGGACCTCCTGACCAGGGGGGAGAGCACAAAGACCCTGTCCAGGGACGCTGGGTCCTTGTCCCATACTGACAATAGGTGAAGTTGCAGAGCCCTCAAGTGGAACTGAGCATAAGGGACCGCTTCGAAGCACGCCACCATCAGGCCCACCAGCTGCATCCCCTGCCTGATGGAGAGATAGGGACAAGCTAGGACAAGCGAGGAAGGAAGATCCTTGCCTGAACTGTATCCAGATTCATTCCTAGGAATGGAGTTACCAAGGAAGGGGACAGTGAGGACTTGGGGTGGTTGATCACCCATCGAAATGACTCCAGAGTGGACACCACCAGCTGAGTATCCAACTCTGCCTGATGTAGAGACTGGGAAGTGATGAGAATGTCGTCCAGATAGGGAAGCACGCGGACGCCCTGACACCTGAGCAGAGACATCACGCCGGCCAGCACCTTGGTGAACACCCTGGGAGCTGAAGTGAGGCCAAAGGGCAAGGCCACAAACTGGTAGTGTTGATCCATCAGAGCGAACCTGAGGAACCTTTGATGACCTGGGAACACAGGAATATGAAGATAGACATCTTTGATGTCCACAGAAGTCATGAAATCCCCTTGGCGCAGGGAACTGATGGCAGAGCGCAGAGTTTCAATGCGAAAGCGCCTGCCCCTGACAAACTTATTGAGGATCTTCAAGTCCAGGATGGGCCTGACTGAACCATGTTTTTTGGGTACTGTGAATAGGTTGGAATAAAAGCCCTAGACTTTTTCTCTTAAGGGGACCTGGCAGATGACCCCCAGCTCCAGGAGGCCTTGCACTAGCTCCTGAGCTGACACAGGGTCCTGAGGAATCCGGTAACCGGAGGACACTACCTCCTGAATCCATCGGTCTGAGACATGAAGCCTCCAGATGTGAGCGAAGTGCTGCAGCCGTCCCCCCACCCGGATGGGTGAGGGCGCCCCATCATGCCTGAGGGGGCTTGGGGGAAGATTTTGCTTTGGGACCCCAGGAGGGGCCAGGACGCCCACATCCTCTGCCCCGGGTCCCAGGAAAGGAAACCCCCCTCCCTTGTCTAGCACCACGGTAAGGGGAGGAGAAGGAACCCTGACCCCGAAAGGGCCTAGCTTGACGCCTTCGCTGGGTTAGCCTGCCTCCCTTAGCAAAAAGGTCCAGGCGGTCCTCAAACAGGCGCAGTTCTTTAAAGGGGAACCCAGTGAGGGCCTTCTTGGCAGCGTTGTCAGCAGCCCACTGGCGCAGCCAAACAGAGCGGCGTATAGCCACCACGAGGGCAGAAGTTCTGGCACACATTCTGATGGTGTCATCCAATGCTGAGAGGACAAACTTTACAAAAACATCACAACTGGAGAGTGCATTAAACACCTCACAAGGCAAATCATCAGGGGCACTATCAAGTATATTTCTGATAAGGGTTCTAGTAGCCACAGCAGTAATAGCAGAGGAACAGACCGGGCGCAGCGCCGTCCCCGCACATGCAAAGGCGTGGGACGCCAGCTGGTCAATGCGCCGGTCCTCAGCATCCCGCAGGGTAGTAGAGTCAGGGGAATGCATGACAGAGGTGTTAGGTAGCCCTAGGATCGGGGCATCCACTTGGGGGGGTACCAACATTTAACCACCTCAGCAGGAAAGGGATACTTCCTATCCCAACTTTTTGGAACCCTGGGAAGTTTACTCGGGCGCTCCCATTCCTTGAGCACAAGGTTATGGAAATGTGCCTGCTCGGGAAATTCCAAACGTGATTTTGCAGTATGGAAAAGCTCCTCTCGTACTTACATACTTACCTGTCACATTCCACAACACCGGTTCACGGTGGGATTGGTTGGACGGGGGTATGAATGGGTGCGGTGCGCACGGTCGCGCCGCCGCCCGGGCTCCCCCATTAGGGGGGGTCATGGGTGGCGGCGGCGTGGCCGCGCGCCCGCACCACCTTTCCAGGCTGTGCGCGCTTCTGCCGGCGGATGTGACGTGTCCCGGCTCATACCTTGCCCCGGCAGCGGAAATGTCAGCTGAGCGGGACACGGCAGGCGGGGCTTTGCCGGTGAGGCGTGGCGCGGGGCTGTGCGTGGGAGCGACGCATTGTCGGGTTAGTTTAAAAGGGGCAGAAGGTGCCAACAGCAACCTACACACCCTGGCGAAGTGGCATCGGGCCACGCAACGCGTCGGTGGCAGGTTGCGGTTCTGGAGATCCTGGGCTCAAATGATGTGGTGATGTAAATCTCTAAATGTTTTATCTTATGGACCTGACTGTATGATGGCGGCTCTTTCATAGTTTTTGCACTGCTATATTTGCACTTTGCTTTTTGCACAGCTATTTGGAGACTTTTTAGCTCTTTCTCTCACTTATTTATTGCACTTAAGCACTTTATAGTGGTGAGTCCACTACACCAACACTTTATAGGAGGTTTATCAGTAAATTCTCATTCTTGAGCACAATTAGTAAGTCTTTTTCAAATACGCCACCATACAGGTACAACAGTCCTATTATATATCAAAGAATTACTTTAGCATATATGCAAAAGGTTTTCTCCAGTGTGTCTTATATGTATATATGTTTTTTTAATTGAGTCTTTTATGTTGTCTGTTTAATATGATCTGAAATGATTCAATAAATTCAATATTTTATTCATTGATATTGCCCTTGTGTGCGGCAGTCTTCATGTAAGGGTCTTTGGGCTGAATCTAGGGCTCTTGTTCTTAGTAATTTATCTCATTGCCTGGGAGGCGCAACAGGGAGAGAGATGGACAGAACCTCAAAAATCTGGGTCAATAATCTGTCAGTGTCATCCGGGGCCCAGGGGTCAGAGCCAGAATCGTCATGACCCCTTGGTCTCTCAGATGAGCTTGAATCAGAAAAGAGCTCCCCTTCATCAGACGGGGTATAGCCACACAGATTCATAAACTCCTCAGTTCCCATAGGGAAAACAGTGACATTAGGCGTCAAGTGCCGCTTCTTAGCAGGGGCCTTACGCGCTAAGGACTTAGCAATCAACTGCTCAACAGTAGCCAGTCTAGAATACACATCAGGCTGAGAATCCCCTCTAGTATGCAACTCAGTAGGAGTGATGTAGGGGAGTAGGCGAAGTGAAACGAGGTGCAGCCACTGGCAGGCCAGATTGCAATGCAAGCACCTGCTCAGCACAGGGTACACAGACCCGCGCCTTGTCAGCGTCAGCATGAGGCTGCCCACACGCTACACACAGCCGGTCTTGTCCCGAAGGGACCCCGGTCACATAATCCTGGGATGCCTCCATATGGTGATTATAGCGGCGCTATACGCCGATAGGGAATAACGCTATATAGCAACCCCGGATTCCCCCAAAAACCCGCTAGGGAAGTGGGAGTATTATTTTTACAAGGCCTACAAGTTATATACTAATACAGGGCCGGGAGAAGCCAAAATGGTTCGCTCCGCCTGAAAGACATAAGCAGACAAGACCTGTAAGCACACAGTAACAAAAGGGAAGTAGTCCCCTGTGTCTGACCCCCTTTGTTCATTACTTTCCTGGAACTGAATGCACACAGTGAATGCACTGTGGGTTCACCAGCTTGAGTTAACGGCCAAACAGGGGCATCCCAAATTGAGATGCCCTGTAAAGCGGACCGAAACTTGGGTGGAAGTGCTTGCATAGTGGGTGCCAGCGATCCCAGGGGGTTTCACACAGAAGGGTATCACAGATTGGGATGCTCCAGGAATAAGAAATCAGCTGGGGTGGGCAACTTAAAAGCAGAACAAAACCCAGCACTTCCTCCCCTGGAATCTAAATCGAGATGCCCCTTGGGTGGAACCCATTCGAGGAGATGTGGGCACCAGCTGTGGCAATGCCCTCCGCAAGTGAGTGTGTGGGCCCTCGGCAGCTGCCCCACCTTGCCGGGTGCTGATGCCGGCCCTGACCAGCAAGATGAATATACACAGTGATCCAGCGGATTGCACACTTCTGGTCATCCCTGTTTGCGTGGGGCATTAAAGAGGACCAACTATGTATTTCGCTGTCTGATTAAAGTGGACCATATGTCGCACTGGAGTCTATAAGACATGCTAGTGGGACTACTTCGCCCACACTGGGGTGAGTGCTTGCAGGGTCCTGTGGGATGAGGGTTCCTATGGCTAAAGAATAACCAGTATTTCCTTGCAAAATAAAGAAACCTTTACCGTGTTTTTGGGGCGCAGGGTCTCCATCTAACCTGAAGATGCAAGTTAAAGTGGACTAAAACCCACAGAGATTGGCCTGGGAATCTGTACTATTCCATGGCTTGATTACCCCCCCCCCCCCCCCCCCCGGGCATCCAGCTGCAGTCCTAAATGGCCGGTGATCTGCCCGTCACCGATCTAACCCCCGCTGGCCAGGAGTCTGCATCACGCCAGCTGCACCCACACACGCCAAGAAGAATAGTGACCTGGGGCAGCGGGTGGCGGTGGTTAGTCTAGTGAGCGCTCCTCATGCTGCAGGTGGTGGCGGCTAGCGCTGTTCTCGGCTGTCCCTGCTTTCTGCATCCTCTGCGCATGTCATGGTCACGGACAGTCAAGAGCAACACTGGCGCCACCATCTGCAGCACGCTGCACAATCACTAGACTGACCACCGCCACCAACTGCCCCACACCGCGCATGTCACTATTCGTTTAGCATACCTCCCAAGTGTCCCTGATTTGGAGGGACTGTCCCTCTTTTGAGCCAATGTCCCTCGTTGTCCCTCTTTGAGGGGTAGCATGCACATCGGCAGCAATAAATGATCCATTTGTCTATTCAAAGTGTTTCTATTGTAACTGTTACATCCTATCTCCTATCCATCCCTCAATGAGGAGGCGTGGCCTAATTTGACCAATGTCCATCTTTCCCACCCTGAAAAGTTGGTAGATATGTTTTAGGTGTGTGTTGGCGCAGCCAGCGGGGACAAGGTGGGCATGTGTGATGTTGCTGCAGAGGGAGAGAGGCAGCTAGAGTCTCCTCATTCTTCAGAAGACTCTGCCACAGACATCCGCCCGACGTGCCGACCCAGAATTTAGCGGCACTCCAGGTACCGTTGCCCTGGGCATACTATGTTGCTGTGATGGGGACCCCCTGAGGCTATGGGCCCCTGTGCATCTGCCTACCTACTTCCTGACCTACCTACACACCCACGTACCTACCACTTGCTTGTGCGCCTGAGAGTGCATTCTGCGCATCTTGCAGTGCTCTGGGTGCATGCATGTGCATCTCAGAGTGAGCGCCTGCGAGTGCGCGCATGTGCGTTTCAGAGTGTGTGCCTACGCATCTGGGATTACACGTATGCACTGTGGGCGCGCATGTGCCCTTAGGAGCGAGTCATTCACATTTGGGGGTGCACACATGTTATGTGTGGCAGTGCAGGTCGCCTAGCAACGGGGGGGGGGGGGGGGGGGGGGGAGAAGCACAACCAGGGTGTCTGGAGCAAGTTCTGGAAATCAGCCCATTATGCAGATTTTTATGCAGCATCACCTGCTTCGGAAGAGAAATCATGAAGTGAAACTGTAAACCTCGATATCTCGCCCCTTTCTACTTTTTTTCTACAATTTAAAAATGGAAAACAGTTTGGACGTTGCCAAGTGAAGCCCAACACAATCGGCGAACAACTATCTTTGCCTGAAATATGACTTTAAAGCGGACTTCACCCTGAATAAGAGCCTTTCTTATATGTTTCCCCCCATCCTGTACATGCAGATTGCCCACATTAATCCGGACCTTCACCCTGAATAAGAGCCTATCTTATATGTTTCCCCCCATCCTGTACATGCAGATTGCCCACATTAATCCGGACCTTCACCCTGAATAAGAGCCTATCTTATATGTTTCCCCACCCTGTACATACAGATTGCCCACATTAATCCAGACCTTCACCCTGAATAAGAGCCTATCTTATATGTTTCCCCCCATCCTGTACATGCAGATTGCCCACATTAATCCGGACCTTCACCCTGAATAAGAGCCTATCTTATATGTTTCCCACACCCTGTACATACAGATTGCTCACATTAATCCGGGGCTTCACCCTGAATAAGAGCCTATCTTATATGTTTCCCCTCACCCTGTACATACAGATTGCCCACATTAATCCGGACCTTCACCCTGAATAAGAGCCTATCTTATATGTTTCCCCCACCCTGTACATACAGATTGCCCACATTAATCCGGACCTTCACCCTGAATAAGAGCCTATCTTATATGTTTCCCACACCCTGTACATACAGATTGCCCACATTAATCCAGACCTTCACCCTGAATAAGAGTCTATCTTATATGTTTCCCACACCCTGTACATACAGATTGCCCACATTAATCCGAACCTTCACCCTGAATAAGAGCCTATCTTATTTGTTTCCCACACCCTGTACATACAGATTGTCCACATTAATCCGGACCTTCACCCTGAATAAGAGCCTTTCTTATATGTTTCCCCCACCCTGTACATACAGATTGCCCACATTAATCGGGACCTTCACCCTGAATAAGAGCCTATCTTATACGATTCCCACACCCTGTACATACAGATTGCTCACATTAATCCGGACCCTCACCCTGAATAAGAGCCTATCTTATACGATTCCCACACCCTGTACATATAGATTGCCCACATTAAAAATCATCCTACCTGCATCTACTGCATGTTATGAGCCTTTAAACATCCAAGATGGCAGCTCATGGAGCATCAGACAGCCTGCCAACAGGAAGTGCCTTCTGACTGTGCTGCTCTGCATTCTGGGATTGCTGTCCTTTCCCTGACCCCAGCTCTGCTCTGTCTGTGCAAAGCACAGCTATAACCCCACCCCCTGCACTTTATCCCGCTCTCCTCTGCTCAGTATGTGATGCTTCTGAGTCAAGATGGTGGCGCCATCCTAGAGTCCTGAACGGAGTTGCAGCCCGACGGGGGAAAGAATAATAAACGACTTAAAACTTAAAATATATTAATATTAGATGCTGGGGAATCGTTTTTTAAGGGTTTCAAGCTTTTCATTAAATCGTACTAAAGGTCCGGTTTAAATGCAGCAGAAAAATGCCATATATGACCCCCCTACAGCATTGGGGCTACAACACAATTCACCCAGTGCCGAATATTTGGTGTCTATATATTTACAAGCTCAGTAGAAGGTGCAGGTGGAACAATTGGACACGTCTCCCATAGCAACCAGGTTGTCTGCTTCTGTCTGTGTGAAAATAGTGCTTAGGTACCACTTTTTACCTCATGCTTGAATCATGTTGCCATGGGAACCTACATCTCTTAATAAACTTGGGATACCAAAGGAAATAAACGGTCGCCAGGCAAAGGTCACCGCCCCTCCTGGTCCCGTTCCCGCCAGAAGCAAGCTGAGCTGCGATTGGCTGCCCCTCAACAAGCCTTCCCGTTCAGAAGTGAGGCGACGTTATTGGCCACGCCCATCCCGTAGACTCTATTCGTTTCCAGCCATATGATTGGCTGCCTGCGTCACACGCTAACAGAGAGGTCTTGGTGAGGCGTCGGGAGCGCGCAGCAAGGCCAGCGCACGCTCTGACACTACAACTCCCAGCATGCCTGCTGAGGTATGACGGAAGCTACGTCAGAGCCTAACACTGACTGGAGCGGAAACGCTGGGGATACAGCTGAGGATGCCGCGGAGGAAACAGTCTCACCCGCAGCCTGTGAAATGTGAGGGGCCCCGGCATGGCGTGTGCATGTGAGGCGCCCCCCTGCTGGTGACTGGAGGCAGTACAGGGGCATCTTCATCTCCATCCCCAGCCTGTGGCATGTGAGGCGCCCCCTGCTGGTGACTGGAGGCAGTACAGGGGCATCTTCATCTCCATCCCCAGCCTGTGGCATGTGAGGCGCCCCCTGCTGGTGACTGGAGGCAGTACAGGGGCATCTTCCCCTCCATTTACCCCCAGCCTGTGGCATGTGAGGCGTCCCCTGCTGGTGACTGGAGGCAGTACAGGGGCATCTTCTCTTTCATTCACCCCCAGCCTGTGGCATGTGAGGCGCCCCCCTGCTGGTGACTGGAGGCAGTACAGGGGCATCTTCATCTCCATTCTCCCCCAGCCTGTGGCATGTGAGGCGCCCCCTGCTGGTGACTGGAGGCAGTACAGGGGCATCTTCTCTTTCATTCACCCCCAGCCTGTGGCATGTGAGGCGCCCCCTGCTGGTGACTGGAGGCAGTACAGGGGCATCTTCCCCTCCATTCACCCCCAGCCTGTGGCATGTGAGGCGCCCCCCTGCTGGTGACTGGAGGCAGTACAGGGGCATCTTCCCCTCCATTTACCCCCAGCCTGTGGCATGTGAGGCGTCCCCTGCTGGTGACTGGAGGCAGTACAGGGGCATCTTCTCTTTCATTCACCCCCAGCCTGTGGCATGTGAGGCGCCCCCCTGCTGGTGACTGGAGGCAGTACAGGGGCATCTTCATCTCCATTCTCCCCCAGCCTGTGGCATGTGAGGCGCCCCCTGCTGGTGACTGGAGGCAGTACAGGGGCATCTTCTCTTTCATTCACCCCCAGCCTGTGGCATGTGAGGCGCCCCCTGCTGGTGACTGGAGGCAGTACAGGGGCATCTTCATCTCCATTCTCCCCCAGCCTGTGGCATGTGAGGTGCCCCCTGCTGGTGGCTGGAGGCAGTACAGGGGCATCTTCCCCTCCATTCACCCCCAGCCTGTGGCATGTGAGGCGCCCCCTGCTGGTGACTGGAGGCAGTACAGGGGCATCTTCTCTTTCATTCACCCCCAGCCTGTGGCATGTGAGGCGTCCCCTGCTGGTGACTGGAGGCAGTACAGGGGCATCTTCCCCTCCATTCACCCCCAGCCTGTGGCATGTGAGGCGTCCCCTGCTGGTGACTGGAGGCAGTACAGGGGCATCTTCTCTTTCATTCACCCCCAGCCTGTGGCATGTGAGGCGCCCCCCTGCTGGTGACTGGAGGCAGTACAGGGGCATCTTCATCTCCATTCTCCCCCAGCCTGTGGCATGTGAGGTGCCCCCTGCTGGTGGCTGGAGGCAGTACAGGGGCATCTTCCCCTCCATTCATCCCCAGCCTGTGGCATGTGAGGCGCCCCCTGCTGGTGACTGGAGGCAGTACAGGGGCATCTTCCCCTCCATTCATCCCCAGCCTGTGGCATGTGAGGCGCCCCCTGCTGGTGACTGGAGGCAGTACAGGGGCATCTTCTCTTTCATTCACCCCCAGCCTGTGGCATGTGAGGCGCCCCCTGCTGGTGACTGGAGGCAGTACAGGGGCATCTTCATCTCCATTCTCCCCCAGCCTGTGGCATGTGAGGTGCCCCCTGCTGGTGGCTGGAGGCAGTACAGGGGCATCTTCCCCTCCATTCACCCCCAGCCTGTGGCATGTGAGGCGCCCCCTGCTGGTGACTGGAGGCAGTACAGGGGCATCTTCTCTTTCATTCACCCCCAGCCTGTGGCATGTGAGGCGTCCCCTGCTGGTGACTGGAGGCAGTACAGGGGCATCTTCCCCTCCATTCACCCCCAGCCTGTGGCATGTGAGGCGTCCCCTGCTGGTGACTGGAGGCAGTACAGGGGCATCTTCTCTTTCATTCACCCCCAGCCTGTGGCATGTGAGGCGCCCCCCTGCTGGTGACTGGAGGCAGTACAGGGGCATCTTCATCTCCATTCTCCCCCAGCCTGTGGCATGTGAGGTGCCCCCTGCTGGTGGCTGGAGGCAGTACAGGGGCATCTTCCCCTCCATTCATCCCCAGCCTGTGGCATGTGAGGCACCCCCTGCTGGTGACTGGAGGCAGTACAGGGGCATCTTCCCCTCCATTCACCCCCAGCCTGTGGCATGTGAGGCGCCCCCTGCTGGTGACTGGAGGCAGTACAGGGGCATCTTCTCTTTCATTCACCCCCAGCCTGTGGCATGTGAGGCGCCCCCCTGCTGGTGACTGGAGGCAGTACAGGGGCATCTTCATCTCCATTCTCCCCCAGCCTGTGGCATGTGAGGTGCCCCCTGCTGGTGGCTGGAGGCAGTACAGGGGCATCTTCCCCTCCATTCATCCCCAGCCTGTGGCATGTGAGGCACCCCCTGCTGGTGACTGGAGGCAGTACAGGGGCATCTTCCCCTCCATTCACCCCCAGCCTGTGGCATGTGAGGCGCCCCCTGCTGGTGACTGGAGGCAGTACAGGGGCATCTTCTCTTTCATTCACCCCCAGCCTGTGGCATGTGAGGCGCCCCCCTGCTGGTGACTGGAGGCAGTACAGGGGCATCTTCATCTCCATTCTCCCCCAGCCTGTGGCATGTGAGGTGCCCCCTGCTGGTGGCTGGAGGCAGTACAGGGGCATCTTCCCCTCCATTCATCCCCAGCCTGTGGCATGTGAGGCACCCCCTGCTGGTGACTGGAGGCAGTACAGGGGCATCTTCCCCTCCATTCACCCCCAGCCTGTGGCATGTGAGGCGCCCCCTGCTGGTGACTGGAGGCAGTACAGGGGCATCTTCCCCTCCATTCACCCCCAGCCTGTGGCATGTGAGGCGTCCCCTGCTGGTGACTGGAGGCAGTACAGGGGCATCTTCTCTTTCATTCACCCCCAGCCTGTGGCATGTGAGGCGCCCCCTGCTGGTGACTGGAGGCAGTACAGGGGCATCTTCTCTTTCATTCACCCCCAGCCTGTGGCATGTGAGGCGTCCCCTGCTGGTGACTGGAGGCAGTACAGGGGCATCTTCCCCTCCATTCACCCCCAGCCTGTGGCATGTGAGGCGCCCCCTGCTGGTGACTGGGGGTGGTGCAGGGCTTCTTCCATTCACCCCCAGCCTGTGACATTTGAGGCGCCCCCTGCTGGTGACTGGGGGTGGTGCAGGGCTTCTTCCATTCACCCCCAGCCTGTGACATTTGAGGCGCCCCCTGCTGGTGACTGGGGGTGGTGCAGGGCTTCTTCCATTCACCCCCAGCCTGTGACATTTGAGGCGCCCCCTGCTGGTGACTGGGGGTGGTGCAGGGCTTCTTCCATTCACCCCCAGCCTGTGACATTTGAGGCGCCCTCCTGCTGGTGACTGGGGGTGGTGCAGGGCTTCTTCCATTCACCCCCAGCCTGTGACATTTGAGGCGCCCCCTGCTGGTGACTGGGGGTGGTGCAGGGCTTCTTCCATTCACCCCCAGCCTGTGACATTTGAGGCGCCCCCTGCTGGTGACTGGGGGTGGTGCAGGGCTTCTTCCATTCACCCCCAGCCTGTGACATTTGAGGCGCCCTCCTGCTGGTGACTGGAGGCAGTTCAGGGCATCTTCCCCTCCAGTCACCCCCAGCCTGTGGCATGTGAGGCACTCCCTGGAACCCCATGTACCCCTACACCTGCCCCTCCAGTCACCCCCAGCCTGTGGCAAGTGAGACACTCCTGTGAACCCCCTGTACCCCTTAATTTGCCCCTCCAGTCAATCCCAGCCCAAGACATGTTAGAAACCCCCTGTACCCCTCCATTTATCCCCAGCCTGTGGCATGTAAGGTTCCCCCTGCTGGTGACTGGAGGCAGTGCAGGGGCATCTTCCCATCTATTCACCCCTAGCCTGTGGCATGTGAGGTGCCCCCTGCACCCATCCATGTACTCCTCCAATCATCCCCAGCCTATGACATGTCTGACACCCCCAGGAATTCCATGTACCCCTACATCTGCCCCTCTAGTCATCCCCACTCCCAGGAGTCTGCTGCACCCCTCTCTATGTGCTTCTCTAATAACCCTCATACGCCCCTCCAATCACCCCGAGCATATAACAAGTCGGAACATCCCCAGGAACTCCCTGTACCCCTACATCTGACCTCCAGTCACCCCCAGCCTGTGGCAAGTGAGACACTCCTGTGAACCCCCTCTACCCCTCCATTTGCCCCTCCAGTCACCCCCAGCCTAAGACATTTTAGATACCCCCTGTGCCCCTACATCTGCCCCTGCAGTCAACACCAACAGGAACCTTCTGTACCCCCAGCCTAAGACATGTCAGACACCCCCTACACCTGCCTCAAAACTCATTCCCATCCTATGTCATGTGGGGCATTCCCATATACCCCCCATCTTCCCCTCCAGTCACCCCTGACCTGTGAGACAACCGCAGGAAGCCTCTTTACCCCCTTCATATGCCTCTCCAGTCACCCCCATACATGTTAGAAACCCCCTGTACCCCTCCATTCATCCCCAGCATATACGGCACTCCCAGGAAGCCCTGTACCCCTCCATCCCCAGCCTATGGCATGTAAGGTACTCCCAGGAACCCCTGTACCCCTCCATTCATCCCCAGCCTGTGGCATATAAGGCACTCCCAGAAACCCCCTGTACCCCTCCATTCATCCCCAGCCTGTGGTATGTAAGGCACTCCCAGGAACCCCTCCATTCATCCCCAGCCTGTGGCATATAAGGCACTCCCAGGAACCCCCTGTACCCCTCCATTCATCCCCAGCCTGTGGTATGTAAGGCACTCCCAGGAACCCCCTGTACCCCTCCATCTGCCCCTCCAGTCAACCCTGAATTGCAAGGCACCCACAGGAACCCTCTGTACCCCAAGCTTAAGACATGTCAGACACCCCCTACATCAGCCCCAACACTCATTCCCATCCTGTGTCTTGTGGGGCATTCACATATACCCCCTTCATCTGCCTCTCCAGTCACCCCCAGCCTAGGACATGCCAGACACCCCCTGTACCCCTACATCTGCCCCGACACTCATTCCCAGTCTGTGTCATGTGCGGCACTCCCATATACCCCCCATCATCCCCTCCAGTCACCCCCGGCCAGGAACTCCCTTCATATGCCCCTCCAGGCACCCTCTGCTTATGACATGTCAGACACCCACAGAAAGCCCCTTCATCTGCCTCTACTCACCTCCAGCCTATGGCATTTGAGGAACCCCATGCCCTCTTCTCTACTCACCCCCTGTCATTGACATGTGACGTGCCTCCAAAAGCACCTTGCACCCTTTCCACCTGGCCCTCCATTTACCTCCAGCCTGTGGCATGTGAGACACCCACATTAACCCACTGTAACCCTTCCATCTGCCCCTCTACTCACCCCCCGCACCCCATTCACCTAGACCCTCGCTTACCCTCAGTCTTTGATAAGCGAAGCCCCCCCCCCTCCATGTGATCTGCCACCCGTCCCTCCATTACAGTGAATGGAGGCAGCGTGGTAGCTCACTGTGACTGATGGCAGGGGCGTCACAACGGAGGGAGACAGGAAGAGAAGCCGAGAATGTGGCGCTGTGCGAGGTGCCAGTCGGCGAGGGACCTGCATCCAGCCTTTCAGGTGAGCTCTGCAACCCTGGACTAGGAGCGATGGTCTGCGTGGGGGAAAAGGTGAGTATAGCTTATTTTATTTGCCTGAAAATCATCTTTAAACTTATCAGGAAAGAAAACAATCTGGAAGAAGGGAGAGAGAGAGGGGACATGATGGACTCATTTAAATATGTGACCGTATTGAATAAGGTTCAGAAGGGAAGTGTCTTTAAAGTGGACCAAAACACAGGATTTTGGGTTTTGGTCCTTTCCACGGGGGTGCCCCACTGTGTGAAACCCCTCTGATTGCCCTATCTAACTCACCTCTTCCCAGTCCTACGGTGCATGCCCGGCCGCTTCTCCAATCAGTGCGCTCGGAGCTGCTGACGTCACGCAGGCCAGCGGCTCCAAACATGCTGGTGGCCGCATCCCCCGCTTCCCTTTCACAAATGCCTGGAGCGGGCACGTGCCCTGCTAGAAGGATAGCGGGAATGCCGCTCACTCATGTGCCATTGGATCAGGAACAAAGGTAAGTGCATAGGGCGACCTGGGGGGTTTCACACAGCGGGGCATCCCGATTTTGGATGCCCCGGGGGGGGGGAATTGATCGGCCTGGGAATCTTATAGATCAGCGTGCGTTTTGGTCCACTTTAATCTTATCAGGGGAGAAAAAATATGTACTGTCTGGAAGAAAGAAGGGAGAGAGGGGATTTGATGGACTCATTTAAATATGTTAAAGGAATGAATAAGGTTCAGGAGGGAATTGTTTTTTTTTTTACAAGAAACTTCAGGGGGCAAAACGTGAAGCTAGTCGTAGGGAAGATCATGAGCAACATCAGAAAATATTGTTTTACTGAAAGAGTAGTAGATACTTGGAACAAACTTTCAGCAAAGGTGTAGTCTCCTCCTGCCGTCACCCTTCTATGTAACATGTGGACCATGTTTCTTCCCTTCCACTCATTTTGTCCTTCTTCCCTGGCCTATAAGTTGTAGAACTAGGGACTCCTGTTTTCCACCACTGTACATCTACCCCAGCATGTGAAGCACTGGCAACCCCCCTCCCATTATCTGCTGCCCCCTGTCAGGGAACCGCAGGTCACGTGATCCAACTAACAATCAGAGACCTCCGAACACCCTCATCCGGCGTCCGCCTAGCGGGACTCCCAGGCCCAAAGCCTACGGTCAACACAGATTCTTGGCTATGGCAAAAAGATCGATCAAGTTAAATGAGCGCACACTAGGCAGTGATAAACATTTGGCTATAATGGAATATGAATGAATACAAATGCTGTTCTGCGAAGTGGGTTACAGTGAGTTACACACAGAGATACAACAGTCAGAGTTACCTTAAATGTAGAATAGTGATGATGAGCTCCCACAATGGGTAAGAGATTATAGATGATACAGGCACCTCCAGCACGCATGCAGCGCGACCCCTCTCCAGAGAATGACAATCGCTGGCCCAGGGTCATCCCCCTTAATTCCTCGAGACCCTTTCACTCCCTCCCTTCTCTGGGATGGACTGTCCCCTCCCACCATTGTGGAACCCGCTTTAGAACCTAAAACCCTTTAGGGGTTATAACTTTGGGCAGGGGGGTAATTTGGCTCTGAATATGGCACCAAACGACTGGGCTAGATGCCGGGCATCCGATGAGTCCAAAGATGGAGTCCCTAAATGGGTCAGAACCCGAGGTCTCTATTTCTTTAGGTTCCCCTGGTCGCATGGCCCTGAGAATTGTACGTCTACATGCGGTTTTGTGGGCCCGTTCTGGTTCTGTATCTGGCTTTGTACTGGGAAACCCAGTGGCCCAGCTACGGTCCGATTTGTGTTGGTGCCGGTTGTCTGAGGTTCTTGTCTTTTAATGTGAGGAAGCTCGCAGCCAGGGGTCACCTCTGCTTCAGTCTCAGCGAGGCCTTCCCGGCCCAGAGGTGTGAAAGAATCTGCAGGGAGTCTGTGATCACAGATGCTAATTCTCCTTCCTGGAGAGATTAGGTCCTGTGCATATTTATGACTAGAAAGCATAGTAATGCTACAGAGGGAAATAAAGGGGGAACTCGAAACTTGTATCCATGGGTTTTTATACATTTAAACTGGATTCTGGATTTTTCTTTCACCCCCCCCCCTCTGCTGTCTGTGCATGGTGTTCATCTGCCTCCAGTGTGTGTGTTTTTAGTTTTCACTTCCTGCTTATATTTCTGAAAATATTGTGCTTTTCATTTTGCATCTGCCTGTATAACCCTAGCATATCAGGCCCAGGAATACTCCTCCCTTTCTGAATGACACCTTGTCCTTATTGGGAACACCCCTGACCCTAGTGACAGGGTCTCTTCTCTTCTTCTTAGGTGGGGCTGAGGATATAATAGGAACCCGCTCTGATGGTCTCAGAGCCCCGGTTCTGGCAGCCGATGTTCTGTTGGGTGATGGGTTGGAGTTGTGTGATGGCACAGAGCGTCTCCTTTCTCTTTCCAAAGAAGGTGAGTGTCACTGCCCTGGGTTGGCGGAGTAAAATATATTGCTGCTGAAGGGTGTTGGCCTGCTCTGTCTGCTCGCTGCATAGGGTTATATTGTCCTTTTTGATGGTAAATTTCTGAGCACTGCTGTTCCTTTTTGTAGCCGCTTTTATCAGCACAGAGCTCCTTTGCAGCAGATTTTACATTGGAGTTTAAACCAGACCTTCAGCATAATTTAATAAAAAGCCCAAATCCTTAAAAAAACTATTCCCCAGCTGCAACGGGGGGGAAGGTAAAGACCTTCACCTTGAATAAGTGCCCATCTTTTATGTTTCCCACACCCTGTACATACAGATAATCCTATCTGCATCTACTGCATTTTCTTTTTGTAAATTCTTTATTTGAGCTTATGCAAAACAAACAAGTTTGAGTGCACAGTATTACAAGAGTGATGCAGGCATAGAAATATCCACCAGAAGACGAGGTATTACATAACATTGCATCGTGAAACTTCAGTCAGGAACAGTACATAACATAATGAGCAATGCCTCCCTAGAAAGTTCTGGGGGCAAGAAAGAAATTAACACGATGACATCAAACTATCATTAGACATCTAAATAGTAAATCTGCTATTTGAAATTTACAATGCACTTAATATAATCGGTGAAAAACAACAGATGG
Organism: Gastrophryne carolinensis; assembly: GCA_027917425.1. Taxonomy (NCBI): domain Eukaryota; kingdom Metazoa; phylum Chordata; class Amphibia; order Anura; family Microhylidae; genus Gastrophryne; species Gastrophryne carolinensis. Next base: position 35,017,021 of record CM051237.1, on the reverse strand, counting down.
AAAAAAAGAAAAGAAAGGGGGGAAGATCAAGTGGGGGAAGGGGGGGGTTACCAGGAAGGGAAAATTTAAGGGCAAAATAAGCTCCGAAACGGAGGCCTATATTCCTACTATGATGCGCTTGTAATCCTCAGATTCAGTATATTGCATCCACGAGAACCAAGTCGCCATGTATTTCTCATAGCCATCCTCCCCAGGCGTCATGAGGTCTTCAAACCTCATTATTTCATTAATTTTTAAGGCCCACATTGCAAGGGTGGGGGGATCCACCTTTTTCCACAATTGCGGAATACACATCTTGGCTGTGTTTAGGAGATGGCACATCAAAGAGCCACGATACTTCCTGAGTGTGGTCTTTGTCATGTGGAGCAAGTACAGGGCAGGGTCATCCGGGATCTCTTCAATCAGCAGGCTTCCTGCCACCTCTCTGACCCCATCCCAAAAAGCTTTCAGTTTAGGACACGACCATACATCCAAGATGGCGGCACATGGAATCTCAGGAAAGTGTCTTCTGACTGTGATGCTCTGCATTCTCGGATTGCTGCCTGTTTCCTGACCCCGGCTCTGCTCTGTGCAAAAACACAGCTATAACCCGCCCCCTGCACTTTTGACCCCTCTCCTCTCCTTAGTATGTGATGCGTCTGATGTAAGCGGCGCCCATATCCTCGAGTCCTCTGTTGCAGCCCAGTGGAGAAAAGAATAAAAAGTGACAAAAAACATAAAAAATATTAATTTTGGATACTGGGGAATAGTTTTTTAAGCATTTGGGCTTTTCAATAATGACGCTGAAGGTCCGGTTGAAACCGGACCAATACCCGTTTTGCAAAACATAGGTGTTTTTCCACTGGGGGGGGGCACCCAAATTGCCAGGGTGCTGTACAACCCACAAACCTTACCTGACAACTCGCTCCCTTGGGGAAATGCATCCCTGCGATTGGCCGGGCGGCTGTCGCATCTCCCGTGCTCGGGCTCCTGCTCTGCTGTCCGTCAGCCATGTGACAGCCACCAGCCAATTGCGGGGCTGCATTTCCCTGAGGGAGAGAGTTGTCGGATAAGGTTTGTGGGCTTTACAGCACTCAATCAAGGGGGAGGACCCTGGCATTTTGGATGCCCCCCCCCGCAGCGGACCAACACCCAATCCCCCCCTCTAATGCAATGAAGGTAGCAGGTGTGTTGGGGGGGGGGTAAAGCCATATTGATGAACGTCGCTAAGTCTGCCTGATGAAATTGCTCATTCTCTTTCATCGGTAAGTATGAAGATGGCGGTGCTGTGGGGGACAAAAGATATAGACTTTGTTATGTTATTACCTGGACAGGAACTTTAAATTATTTGTTCAGAAATTGCAATCCAATGCTTTATGTTTTAGGTAGTCTGATTACTTATATATTGGTGTGAAAAGCCTGATGTTATCATTCTACTACAGTACATTTGTTATTGCTAATTATTGGCCTTTTATGAAGGAGTCGGAGTTGGAGTCTGATAAAATAGAGGAGCTTTTGCTTACTGGCTCCACAGCCCTGCTGCAAACTATTGACTTTGGAAGGCTGAATACATATACATGCCATACCTTTCAGTTTTTCTTTGTATTTTGTATTGCTCTATTACATAAAATCGGAATGTATGAGGCTGTAACGTTAACAAATGTAAGGATTATGAATACTCTTTCAAGGCACTGTACATAACAAGCAGTCACAATGTTTTTCTGTAGTTTTTAAGTGCTGCCTTACCCATTCCAGTCTTGAGACCGTAATGAGCCACATTAGGCTTGGGTAGGTATTGGCAACTGTGAGTACTTGCCCCTGCTAAAGCGAATCATCGATCTCCAAAAAGGTTAAATGGCAGGCAGTGAGTTGGCTTACCCGAATCTTCAGCAGAACACTCATTGGGAGTCTTAGAAGTGTGCCACTGAAAGCTGCAAATACAAGTTACTTGGCGCTACTTACCCGACGCATTGACCCAACACAGGCTGCAAGCCACATGTGGTTTACGAGCTACATGTTGGAGGCCTGTGTTGTAGAGCAAGTTTTACCCCAAATATGCCCTAGCAACAAAAAATTACAACCAAGTACCCCAAGGAAGGGACCAATTTTAAATGTTACCAAAATAAGAACCCTATGTGCCTTGTAGGAAGTAAATCAAGTTTAAAGACATTGTCCAGGCAAAAAAAAAGCTATATACTTACTTTTTGTCCAACCCAGACCGTCACTCCTAGTCTGGGCCTCCAACTTTTAACTGATCGCTGGATCCATGTCCTGCACTGCCTGGCCCAGGTGCTTGTCTCCTCCATGTTAACTTTCTCCGCCATTAAGTCGCTGTGGAGCTGGCCTGCTCCTTCTGTTCACTGCAATGGAAGGTGGGTGTCAAGACCTGGCATGCCCCTTCGGTTGCAGTGAATCTATGAGGTGTTGGCATACAGTGGCTGGGGTGTAACAGTGCACAGCAGTGCCCCCCTTGACCCCTTCCTACAGACCGTTGAGATTTGCTGCCCTTGTGATCTGTTATGCTGTCCTAAGGTCTGCCAATGTCTAATTTGGCAATAGATGACTCCAGCACACATGTAGAAGCCACCAGGCACTTCCAGGACAGCTGCATTAGGCTCCTGGCATCTTCCTATAGGCTTTGCTTGGGGCAGCCTTGTCATCTAGGAGACATTGCAGCTGGCCTCGGCTTGTTCATATATAGTCCTTGCACGGATAGGGTCCCAGCATCTGGCACCTATTCATTGCAGCTAAATGTACTCCGAATTGATTAGTCAAATGACTGGCAAAACATCCTCAAGAAAATAACACATCAAATCCAGTTGCCTTGAGTTATTCCTACAGATGTACTATGACCTGGATTAATAAGAACATTCATGGTTTGGCACCAACCTCTTCTGTATCATCACTGAAATCAGACAAATTAAGACTGACTGTGCTTATACTATGGGATACTATAGTTGCTTTGTTGTAAGAGGATACACAGAAGACAGTTAGCTGTCTCAAATCAGCAATACTTTTCTTTTCCACTATTTTAAAACCTTGCCCCAAATGCAGCAGCCTCTGACTGACACAAAATCTAGATAAGAAAAAATGGCAGCAAGGTTGCACTGCTGTTTTAGTTGTCCTGCGGATATCAGATTAACAGTAATAAACAGGGAAAGAAAATACAGTGGATATGAAAAATCTACACACCCCTGGTAAAATGGCAGAGCAAGGAGAATCATTTCAGAACTTTTTTCCAGCTTCAATGTGACCCATAATATGTAGAATTCAGTAGAACATCATATAAATAACTTAAACGATATAAATAGCTTATGATGGGGGTGTGTGGGTGTTTTGGGAATCGGCAAATAACATTTAAAATGTTAAGTAGGAATCAGGATCCAACAGTAATGTTCCCTGCACACCATTTGGTCGGTCATTTGGCTCCATGTGTATCAGCTGTAAATATCATCCACAAGAACCACCAAGATATTCTTTCAGGGAGTTGCTTTTCTTCAATGTGAGTATATTCACAATGAAGTTCTAATAAAGAGGATCAATTTTTCGAAGAATATCCTGTAGTACTGATGGATAATATTTGCATTACAGAGCAGTGAACAGTAATGGGAGAGCGAGAGTGATGTGTATGGGATTATTAAGGGATACTGGGGTGAGCTAGTATGGTTCAGCAGTGAGCTTCAGTATTTGGTTTGGAGATGGGGTTGAAGGGAGGATGAGGAAAGAGCTGGGTCAGGGTTGGGTGAAATATCACCTGCAGCAAAAAGGAAAATTCAGATTTTCCAAGCCTTGGTTTGTTGATCCCCCCCTTTCACTACTCTTCCAATTTTAAACTTGGTCCCCCCCTCAAGTGGCGCCTTGGTATGTCGGGGGATGAGGTTCCCAGTTCAGATCATAAATTCAGATTTTCCAAGCCTTGGTTGGATTGTTGACCTTTACTTCTCTTCCACTATTAAATATGGTCCCCCCTCAAGTGGTGCCTTGGAATGTCAGGGGAGGTGGCTCTCAATTCAGATCTAACCCCTTTAAATCTCTGCTCCCATTAGTTACTTTTCTAATTTTTTGGATCGGATCCCCCTTCATCTGGTGCCTTGAAATGCAAATGGTTGCCTGGATAGAAGGCCTATTTTTTCTCACCACCTTCGTCTCTAGTGTCTAAAATCTCTATCAAACTTCCTTTTCTTCTTCTTCTTTGAAGTGGGAACCCTCTATGAGGTGCCCTGAATTTGGAGGGTCCCTACCTTAGCATCTCTGTGATCCTGCATTCTGCCGAAGCTGGTAAGTTAATGGTTAGTCCCGTACGAAGTGTACCAAGCCTCCCTGCCACAACAAGTTGCTAGTATGTATGTATACTTTCAGCGAAATAAAGCTTGAACGTTTCATTGTTGAATGTGTGATGATGGCCATAAATGGGTTAATAACGCTTCTAAAGTAGTCTGGAGTTTCCTTTTTGGTAGGTTTGATACTCCCACCAAGCTTGAACTCATGGGGGTTTTAGATAGGGCACAATTAAATCTTTTTTTGTTCCCACAGATACAGCTGTGTGTAAGATGGAGATCCCCTGTTACCCACTGAGCGAGGATGAATACTCAGCATATCGTCCACTGAGTGCAGACAGTGACCCTGAAGAGGCAGGAATGGGTAACCTGGCTTCTCCCTGCGGACCGTGTGAGCTAACAGAGAGTAGCCGCTGCCTGTACTTGACACAGCGACTGTCCTCCCCATCCATAGACCTGGAATCTCCTACCCCACCCTTAAGTGAGGAGAAGGAAAGGCTGCTGTTCTCCTGCCGCCTGTGCCCTTTCTCCACCCACTACTCCAGCCATCTCAAAAGACATATGAATACACACAATGGGGAGAAGCCGTTCCGCTGCTCGCACTGCCTCTACGCCTCATCTCAGCTGGTCAACCTCAAACGCCATCTTCTTACCCACACAGGGGAGAAGCCCTTTCACTGTCGTCTTTGCAGCTTCTCCTGCAGCAGCCCTGGAAACCTGAAACGCCATCAGAGAGTCCACACTCAGGAAAAACCCTATACCTGCCACCTGTGCCCCTACCGCTGCAACCAGAGACGCAACCTGAAACGCCATATTTTGGTGCACCGAAGGAGGAGGCGACAAGAGAGAAAACTTCAGAGTGCAAACAGGGAAGGCGACGAAGATGATGGAGACAAGGTTGAAAGAGGAGCAGGGAGCGTCCCTCCTGCCGGTCAGTTCATGGATTCATCACATCTCACCTGTTTCATACGTGCCATAATATATCCATATTTCAATAAAAACCCAGAGCCCTCCCGTGGCAGGGTAACAAAAGGGCACTTGGTGGGACATGGAATCGCTTTTACTGCTGACTTACCCAGAAAAGATTTAGAGTAGGGCCTTCTAACAAAGGATGAGTCTACTACTTACAATTCAGGGTGACACCAGTGTTTGGTATGGGCATCCTTAAAAATAAAAGCAAACTGTAGAGTTAAATTTAGGAGTATAATGGGTTACTCCTAAATTTCAATTTGAGACATTGAGTTTGGCCCTACTAGTACAGGAAGACACTAGCGGCAGCAATGTAAAACTGTATTTGTCCTAACTGCTAAGAGAGTCCAAAGTGAGCTTTGGTATGTCCTAGTGCACTGGATGATGGAGTAGGAGGCAGGTGCAGACAGTGGCAGAAAATCAGCCTGGAAACGTATTGACTCTGGCCAGCCAATAAGCAGCCGAACTCCTCTTTCAGTCAGTGAATACGTTCGACAACTGTGGCTATAGCAATGCAGGGGCAGATCATGAGCAGGGTTGGGAACTGCCACTCTTTAAGAGATGGTAATTAACTTTTAGTATTGTAGGGGCAGATCCTGTTTCAGGAGTGGGTATGGCCCTGCAGCGATGATGCTGGGCCTGTAAGTATTGAGGGCAGATACACTTTACACTGCTGTGTGGAACCAAATGTAGCTATGAGACTTGGGTCCTGTGTTGTAGGGTACAAGCGAATGGAGTTATATGGCTCCCCACACTGCAGGGTGACATTGAAGGAAGCTAAAAACCCTTCTATACTGCTACAGGGTGACACCAAACTTAGCTATAAAATGTGTTACCTGCCCTTTTTAAAGTGACACCAAGGTCTTCCTCTCACCACTGCAGGATGCCACCGGAAAGGTGGCACCTCCCTGAGTCATTCCCCATTGCCTCCTGCCATTGCCGTTGTCTTTACAATCATGCATCACTCATAGGCGTGACACCTGGCAGGTAGGCATCTAACATTTCTCCTCCTTTTGCCGTAGATGTCCCTGTGGCTGTCCAGGCTCTCCCCGTGAATGCCAATGACTTAGAAGTGTTTGTGTCTCCTTGTGCCCGCCTAAGCTGCACTCAGTCACCATCCGCCTTCCAACCCCCCAGGGTAGACCGTCTTCCAGGGCTGCTTTTTCCATTCCCCTGTCGGTCTTGCGGCTCTGTCCTGGATGAAAACTGCTCACAGACTGGTGAGGAAGAAGACGGCGATATGACACAAGGCCCCTACTGCTCCCGCTGTAGCCTCTCACCGAGCAGCCCAGACAGAAGCTACACCTGTGACCTTTGCCCATTTGTTACCCACTATCCAAACCACCTGTCTCGACATATGAAAACGCACAGCGGTGAGAAGCCGTACAAGTGCCCCCTGTGCTCCTATGCCTCTGCCCATTACGACAACCTGAAGAGACATCAACGGGTCCACACTGGCGAGAAGCCTTACAAGTGCCAGCTTTGTGACTACGCCTGTGGGAACCTCGCCAACCTGAAGCGCCATGTCCGCATCCACTCTGGCGACAAGCCCTTTTGCTGTAGCCTCTGCAGCTACAGTTGTAACCAAAGCATGAACCTCAAACGTCATATGTTGCGTCACACAGGGGAAAAGCCTTTCTGCTGTGCCCAGTGCCAGTATACCACTGGCCACTGGGACAACTACAAGCGCCACCAGAAGACACACGGGCAGTCTGAAGGACCTTATGACCACCATGATGATGTGACTGACAGAATCCTGAACAGCTACTCTGCCGAGGCAAGAAGCTCAGAAACTGAATCCTAATACCCTGAAGCTAATATTAACTTCTTTGGGAAACACTGATCATACGTTACTGCCCAGTTTCTTATTTTGTGTTATATTATTATTATGAGTGTTGCTTGTCTGGATCATGCAATCAAACTGATAAACACATCCATGTTACATCATTGTCTAGTGAGAAAAAAAAATACCACACAGCTAATTCTGCCTTTTCTTAATGTGGGAAGCACCCACCCTCAGGGCAGGAAATAGGTAACCTTAGGGTATATTCAATCTTATACAGATCTGCCAGGTTTTTTAAAATTCGGTGGCTTAGTAGATTAACCCCCCTGTTTTGTCCATGTTTTTCCCTTTTAATAAACTGCTGACCCTCACCTTGTTTGTCAGGACCCCACACCCTCCACTGCATATCTGGAGCTGCCCCAGCTAATGGAGACACATTTTTGGAAGTTTTTAGTATTTCACGGGGACAGCACCTTACAGTTTTTCAGTCGACAGCACACTCTGTGTTAAAAAGAACTCTTTGTTTTGGAGGTAAAGAGGTTTTGGAGGGGGGAGCTGCTTATTAGTATTAGCTGTGTCTCCCTGCATACACTCACTGTCAGCTGAGAGTTGACAGAAATAAATCAAAGCTTTAGTGTACACACACAACTTGGGACCCGGTCACATGTAACCCTACTTTACAGCCTGCATCATGCCTCTAGTGTCCCAAGAAGCTGATCACACATGGTAGCCATCCTGTTCCTGACAGTAAAGTCAGTATTGGCCAATGAGAACCATTGAGAACAGCTGTTACTGCATGGGGGTTAAAGTGACCCTCCAGTCAAATAAGACTGGAAAGTCGCTGAACAGGGCAGGGGGCATCACATTGAGGGATTCCCAGCTCTTCAGAAATATTCACAAGGCTGTGCAGAAAATGGCGGCCTACACTAATGATAGTAAATCTACATCTCCACATTTACTGCAGGGGTCATCACCACTTTTTAGTGCAATGTTCCAAGTAATTTATGACAGAAAAATTGTCCAAAGCCAAATCTTAACTCATAGGGGTAGTTGGGGAAACTTTACACTTACCTACCCTAGCTTGGCACTATCTAGTTAGTCTTACCCAGGCGCAGGAACCCCATGCCTCACGCCAGTGACAACCTGAATTCCCTGCATCACAGGCACAGGAACCCCATGCCTCAGCCCTGTAATACCCCTGAATTCCCTACATCACAGGAGCAGGAACATCATGTCTCAGGCCTCTGACCCTCCTGAATTTCCTGCATCAAAGATGCAGGAACCCCATGCCTTAGGCCAGTGACACCCCAGAATTCCCTGCATCACATGCGTAGGAACCCCATGACTCAGGCCAGTGACACCCCTGAATTTCCTGCATCACAGACGCAGAGACTCCATGCCTCAGGCCGCTGACCCTTCTGAATTTCCTGCATCACAGACGCAGGAACCCCATACCTTAGGCCGGTGACACCCCAGAATTCTCTACAACGCAGACACAGGAACTCCATGCCTCAGGCCAGTGACACCCCCAAATTCCTTGCAACAAAGGTGCAGGAACCCCATGCCTCAGGCCTGTGACACCCCTGAACTCCCAGCAACACAGGAGCAGGAGCCTCAGGCCACTGGCACCCCTGAATTCCCTAAATCACAGGCCTACGATCCTCAGGCATGTGACACCCCCAAATTCCCTGCATCACAGATGCAGGAACCCCATGCCTCAGGCTGGTGATACCCCTGAATTTCCTGCATCATAGGTGCCGAATCCTCATGGCTCAAGTCGCTGACATCCCCATATTATTCTTAGTATACAGTACGTCCTGCTCCAGATAAGATTCTTTACGTCTGGGTATTACTCTGCCAGATGGCGCTGGACTGCAGAGACAGCAAAATTGGCTCCTCCCGACCCCACAAATACCCGGGACCTCCCACAAATTCCCAGATCTTCTCTGCAGTCTGGACTGCGAAGGACAAGAAGATGGCTCTCTCTTCTCGCAGGTGAGCGGGGCTATTAGCCTGCGGCCCTGTAGGACTATTCTCACCCGCTCCATTGTTAATTTGCCTCCCAGCCTTGGCTACGCTGGTTCGGGTGATGGTAGACAGCACCGCTGTCAGGTGCTTAGGAGCGCTGCTCCACCGCAATCCCCCACCAAAGGGTAGGCGGTATAGGCACATGGTGAGCTTTTATGGGATGCCCCTCCCGCATTATTGCCCCTGTCTATCGGTGGGCCCTACGTTAGGTGGCCGCTGCCCTCCCTCGCTCTCCCTTGTAGTTTTTGGGGGGAGGGGGTGTGTGAGTGTGTGTCTTTGTACATTCTCCTTTGTAGGGTGTGCTTGGTTTGCCTTTTCCTTCACCGTACAGCTTTGGTTGCACTGGTTGCTTTTTGAATATGCCACCATGCACGCTTGTACGGCGTTCCGTGGTCGGCGACGACATTACCTCAGGCGCTGCTGCGCCATCATTGGTTGAATTTGTCACGTGTGCGGCTTCGCGCTCTTGGGGGGGGTGGGCCTTGCGGATGGCGCGTTCCGCATCACTGTCTCCCTCGAGGTATACTCGGCTCCATTTTGCTTCCTCGTGCTGCGTGGCTGGCGCCTACCTACCGCGGTCCGTGAGTGCCCCCGCGGGCTCTTTGTTCATATTTTTATGTTATGTATGCATGTCGGCCGATTGTGCCGCTATAATCACCATATGGAGGTGGTTTAGGATAATGTGCTTGGGGTTCCTTTGGGACAGGTCCAGCTGTGTGTGGCGTGTGGGGGATGTCCCCTACAAGTGTCGACAATGTGCGGGTTTGTGTACCTTGTTCCCAGCAGGTGCTTGCGCTGCAGCCTGGTTTACCAGCAGCTGGGCCTGAGCCACGTATGGCTTCTCCTACTCCCCCACGCTTACATCTGACTCCCAGTGAGGTGCATACCAGTGGGGAGTCTCAGCCTGATGTGTCTACTAGACTGGCTAGTGTTGAAAAGTTGCTTGCTAATACTATGGCGCGTAAGGCCTCTGCTAAGAGGCGGCATTTGGTGCCTGATGTCACTCTTTTCCCTACGGAGGCGGAAGAGTTCTTTGATTTGTCTGGTTATACCCCCCTGGAAGAAGGGGAATTGTTCTCTGACTCAGAATCATCTGATGAACGGCCCAAGGGTTATGCTGATTCTGGCTCTGATCCCTGGGCCCCAGATGATACTGATAGGCCTTTGGCTCAGATCTTTGAAGTGCTTTCTATCTCTCCCCCGGCCGTGGCTCCTAAGCAGCAGGGGGAATTGTTTGATATTGCTAAGCCACGTTTAGAGTTCCCTGAACAAGCTCATTTTAATAATCTCGTGCTCAAAGAATGGGAGCGTCCTAGCAGGCTCCCCGGAGTCCCTAAGAGTTGGGATAAGAGATATCCCTTTCCTGCTGATGTGGTTAAACGTTGCACATCCCCTCCAGAAGTGGATGCCCCAATCCTGGGTTTGTCTAACACCTCTGTCATGCATTCCCCTGACTCTACTACCTTGAAGGATAGTGAGGACCAGCGTATTGATCAGCTGGCTTCCCATGCCTTTGCCTGTGTGGGGACTGCACTGCACCCCGTTTGTGCCTTTGCCATTACAGCTGTGGCTATTAGGACTCTGCTTAAAAGTGTCCTAGATGGAGCTCCTGATGATGTTTCTAGTGAAGAGTATAATGCACTCTCGCATTGTGAGGTATTTGTTGCTTATGTCCTCTCTGCCTTGGATGATACCATTAGGATGTGTGGCAGAGCCTCTGCCTTGGTGGTGGCTATACGCCGCTCGGTTTGGCTGCGCCAGTGGGCAGCTAACAACGCTGCCAAGAAGGCTCTCACTGGTTTTCCCTTCAAAGGACTACGCCTATTTGGGGACCGCCTGGACCTGTTTGCTAAGAGAGGCAGGTTACCCCGGCGCAGAAGACAGTCTCGGCCCTTTCGGGGCCCGGGCTCCTTTCCTTCCCCCTACCGTGGATCCAGAACGGGGAGATGGGTCTCCTTTACTGGGGCCCGAGGAGATTTCTGGGGTAGGGGCAGAGAACGTGGGCGCCCTGGCCCATCCTGGGGCTCCAAACCTAAGCCTTCCCCCAAGCCCCCTCAGGCATGAAGGGGCGCCCTCACCCATCCGGGTGGGGGGATGGCTTCAGCGCTTTGCTCATGTCTGGAGGTATCATGTCTCAGACCGGTGGATTCAGGAGGTAGTGTCCTCCGGTTACAAGATAGAGTTTGCTGCCTGGCCGCCCCCAAGATTCATCAGATCCCGGATGTCTCAGGACCCCATGTCAGCTCCGGCTCTAATTATGGCAGTGCAAAGCCTTCTGGAGCTAGGGGTCATCTGTCAGGTCCCCTTACGAGAAAGAGGCAAGGGTTTTTATTCCAACCTTTTCACCGTGCCCAAAAGAAATGGGTCAGTCAGGCCCATCCTGGACTTGAAGATCCTCAACAAATTTGTCAGATGCAGGCGCTTTTGCATGGAAACTCTGCGCTCTGCTATCAGTTCTCTGCGTCCAGGGAACTTCATGACCTCTGTGGACATCAAGGATGCTTACCTTCATATTCCCATCTTTCCAGGCCATCAAAGATTCCTCAGATTCGCTCTGGAGGATCAGCACTACCAATTTGTGGCATTGCCCTTCGGTCTCACTTCAGCTCCCAGAGTGTTCACCAAGGTGCTGGCAGGAGTGATGGCTCTGCTCAGGTCTCAGGGCATTCGCATTCTGCCCTATTTGGATGACATTCTCATCACTTCTCAGTCCCTCCAGCAGGCAGAGCTGGATAATAAGCGAGCAGTGTCCACACTGGAGTCATTCGGCTGGGTGATCAACTATCCCAAATCTTCCCTGTTTCCCTCCTTGGTGACGCCATTTCTGGGAATGAATCTGGATACAGTTCAGGCAAGGATCTTTCTTCCTCAGCAGAAGGTGGACAGTCTGCTAGCGCAGGTTCTGTTCCTTCTATCTTGCCCTCATCCCTCCATCAGGCAGGGAATGCAGCTGGTGGGCTTGATGGTGGCATGCTTCGAGGCGGTTCCTTATGCCCAGTTTCACATGAGGCCTCTGCAACTCCACCTCTTGTCAGTCTGGGACAAAGATCCTGCGTCCCTGGACCAGGTCTTGTTCTGTCCTCCCTAGCCAGGCGGTCCCTCTTGTGGTGGCTGGACTCCAGGAACCTGTTGGCGGGCAGATCCTTTCTGGCCCCCTGCTGGGAGACGGTCACCACGGATGCCAGTCTGACAGGTTGGGAGGGCTTCTGGAAGTCCCTACAATTCCAAGGGTGGTGGGACCCTCAGGAGGCCCACACCCCTATCAACGTTCTGGAACTGAGGGCGATCTGGTTGGTTCTGGCTCACTTGACCCAACACCTTCGGGGCTGGCCTGTTCAGGTGCGCTCGGACAACCAGACAGCGGTTGCCTATATCAATCATCAGGGAGGGACCCGGAGCAAGGGGGCCCTCAAGGAAGTGTCTCTGATCCTGTCCTGGGTGGGGGACAATGTTCCCTGCATCTCAGCTGTGTACATTCCAGGGGTGGAGAATCTGCAGGCAGACTCTCTGAGCAGGGGGACCTCTCGCCTGGGAGAATGGTCCCTCAGCAACAGGGTGTTTCGCTCTCTGTGTCACCGTTGGGGTCAGCCAGATGTGGATCTGTTTGCGTCCCGTCACAATCAGAAGCTCCCAGCCTTCGTCTCCCTGTCCCAGGATCCTCTGGCCTTGGCTGCAGATGCTCTAGCAATGTCATGGCGGGAATTTCAGCTTCTGTATGTCTTTCCCCCATTCCCCCTGTTGGGCAGGGTTCTGCACAAGATAGCTCAGGAAGGGGTGCCAGCAATCCTGGTGGCTCCCCGTTGGCCAAGAAGAGTGTGGTTCGCAGACATAGTGCAGCTGGCAGTAGATCAGTACGCTCTGCCCAGGGTTCCAGACCTACTCACTCAGGGTCACCTACGCCATCCCAATTTACAAACGCTGGCTTTGACGGCCTGCCTGCTGAAACCTCCATCTTGATGGAAAAGGGGCTGTCTGCCTCTGTTGTTAACACCATGATTAGGGCTAGGAAGAAGTCTTCTTCTTCCATTTACTATAGGGTTTGGCGTGCCTACATTGACTGGTGTGAGTCTAGGTTTCTTCCCTGTCGTGTTTTCTATCCCCAGGATTCTGGAGTTCCTTCAACATGGTTTGGATCTGGGGCTTCAACTCAGTACTCTGAAGGGTCATGTTTCTGGCCTGGCTGTTTTCTTCCAAAGATCTTTTGCTCAGCATTCTCTGGTTAAGACCTTTTTCCAGGGGGGTTACTCATGTACGTCCTCCACGTAAGCCTATGTTGCCTGTCTGGGACTTGAACTTGGTCCTTTCTGCCTTGCAGGGTGCTCCCTTTGAACCTGTGCAGGAGGCTGCCTTGGCCATTCTTACTCTCAAGGTTGTCTTTTTGGTGGCTATTACCTCTGTTAGGCGTGTTTCTGAGTTGGCGGCGCTTTCCATCCAGCCCCCCTACTTTGAGAGACACCAGGACAAGGTGGTGTTTCGCTTTAAGCCAGATTTTCTGCCTAAGATTGTGTCCGTCTTTCAGGACATTGTTCTACCTTCCTTGCGCCCTAATCCTAGTAACACTGAGGAGAGGGTTTTGCATTCCTTGGATGTGGTCAGGAATCTGACCACATCCATCTGGTGGCTACTGCACCTTTCAGGAAAACTGATGCTCTTTTTGTGGTCCCTCCTGACCCTAGGAAGGGTTTGGCTCCTGCTAAATCTACTATCAGCAAATGGATCCGTCAGGCTGTGATTCAGGCCTACTCTGCTAAGGGGAAGAATCTTCCCTTCCACCTTACTGCTCATTCCAATCGTGCTATTGGTGCCTCTTGGGCTTTTCAGCACCAGGCTTCTGAACAAGTTTGCAAGGCCGCTACTTGGTCTTCTGTTCATACCTTTTCCAAGTTTTACAAGGTTGATGTTTGGGCCTCAGCTGCTGCTGTTTTGGCCGCTAGGTTCTGCAGGCGGCAGTGATCTGACCTGTCCATTGTTGCCTTTTGGGGATCCCACCCTACTTTACGGACACTGCTATTGGATGTCCCAGACGTAAAGAATCTGGAGCAGGACGTACTGTATACTAAGAATAATACAATTCTGTGATTACTCACCTGTAGAATTGATATTATGAGTATACAGTACGTCCTGCTCCACCCCACCCTTGGCTTTAATTATTCTTGGATCCCCTGTATGGTGATTGTTATCATTGTTGGTTTAGTTAATGGTTTCAGAACTAGGAACCTCATGCTATATACTAGTGAGATCCTGGATTTTCATCTTGAGAACCATATGCTGGTACCAGCACCCCAAACCACCCCAGCACCGCAAACCTCTCTTTGAGAGTAACCCCAGCACCCCAAACCTCTCTTTGAGAGAAACCCTAGCACCCCAAACCTCTCTTTGAGAGACACCAACAGATTAGTAGTATTATTATTGTCTATTCATAAAACACCATTATCTTTCATAGTGCTGTACAATGTAGATAATCTTTTGTAGATCTTCACACATAGGTCATGTAATGGGAGCTCAGGCAGAGCCATGGAGTCGGCTAGGTGGAAATTCATAATACGACCTGTGGCTGGTCCTCGAGGAGAGGGTTGGGGAACACTTCCCTAGACCAGTGGCACTCAACCATTTCTTGTAAAGGTCCATTTAAAAGCATCGGATGAATGGTAAAGGGCCGGGCAGAGGGCTGCAACTGGAGGGGGGTAGATGGCCAGAGCTGGCAGAAGAATAATGGATTGGCAAAGCTGGGAGGCCGGGTATTGGATGGGCATAACTGGGAGGACAGGAATGGATGGGGCAGAGCTGAGGGGACAGGAATGGATGGGGCAGAGAAACAAGAAACAGAGAAAAGCAGTAGAACCAGCCACCTGGGAGGCTTCCTATATCTCCTGTTGGAGACAAAATACAAGACTCCTCTCTCCCATTATATATAAATCTTTTTTTTTATATTGAAGAACAATTTACATATTTACCACACCACTAAGACTAGGCATCCAAGGCATGAGCATAGTAACCTAGCAGACAGGGAGGGTCTGATGTCTTGGAAGAGAAATCAATTCTACAGGTGAGTACTCACAGAATTATCTTTTCTCTTCCATTTTACTTCAGGCCATCAGAGGAATTCCGTAAAGATAGGGATCTCCAAAAGAATTACCCTGAATTCGGGTGGGATCCCCAAAAACCGTTAGTCCTTTCTATCAGGATTAAGACATTCCAAAACCATCTAGTTTATTACTGTATGTAACTCCTTCCCCTTGCAGTCCAGTTCCAACTGCAAGAATTAAACTGGATTGGAGGAAGTCAGCCGGAAGGAGGAGCCACCCCTTTGTCTTGCAGTCCGTGCCCTTCGGCTGAGAGGTTAACCTTATTGTTACTAAATTCTCCTAATGGCCTGAAGTAAAATGGAAGAGAAAACAAGATTTAAGGGGGCCTCCTTCACAAAGTCGCAGTGTATGTCCTGGCTATTTATGAATAACATGCTTTAAGGCTGGTTTCACACTGGGACGAGACGTAGCACTAGCAATAATCGCTAATGCTATGCCTTGCTCCTGTGTAGCAGCGATTTACAGTTGTTTTACTAGCGATCGCTTTTGCTGTCAGCCTATGTAAGAAACCTTCCTGTGCTAAGGGGGCGGCGCGGAGCAGTGCTCGCTGCCTTCTTGCTGCTGAACGCGTAGGTCAGGGAGTGCATTTACTGCTAGGAGGCGCTGCGCTGCCTGTACTCCACACCTGATAAGAATCTTGCTGCCAAGACTGACCAGCCCCTGGAAAGTACAGCCAATCCGGCTAAGGGTTGTAAAGTGCACCAATCACTACACACACTCCCCCCTCCCGGGTTGCCATTGGTCAGTTCTCCAAAAATATGGAATCATATTTTGTGCTTTGGGCGTTATAGTCTTTTGTGCTTTGGCTGTGATTCTACTAGCGATTTTCAGTTTTCGACCCGGCTTGATTGACCATCCCTGTCTGCTGCCAGAACTGACCTTTGCTTTGTCTGACCTCGAACCTGCCTGCCCTTTTCGGATACCTCATTACCTCTGACCTCCCGGCTTGACCCTTTGGCTACTCCCAACTACGCTCTTGTCTCACCCGTGTACCGACGCATCCTGGGGCTGACCACCTGTGTATGACCTCGGCTTTGGGATACCCCTTGTGGTTCATCTGACTTCAACGTAAGTAAACATACTTTGCACCTATAAAGTCCTGGGGGCAACAGTTTCCGGCCTATCGCGCGTCCGGGCAAACGGGGGCTTGTCTATAGGCGGAATCGGCGGTGAAGATTGGGGGTTGTCTGCTTACAGAAGGCAGGTGTCCCGCTGGGCATCACAGCCTACCTAGAGATTTTGTCACCCTCTGTTGCCAGGCCATTTTGCACTATACATGTTTAACTGGGATTTTTATTATCTATTGATTTTGGCAGAATTCAGGCTTTAACAGGAGGTTAAACCCTTAAATTTTAAACAATGCCCTGAGGGGGCCTGAAGGCTATAGCCCACATAGTTCATATGAGCAGGGGCGTAACTTGAGGGGGTCCCAGAAGGTCAGGGGTGCCCCATCATTGTTGTTCCTCCACCTTATTTATCAAATTTGTGCTCACTTGTAATCAATAAGATAAAGGAAGGAGCATGTGTCTCCTCTGTTTTAGTCCTGTTGTCTAGCTGCATCCAGCTGAGAAAAGTTTACTGTATGAGCCATGAAAGGGCCCCATTTAATGTTCACATAAGGGCCCCGTCACATTTTGTTACACCGCTGCATATGGGCTGTGGCATCTTCTGCTGGGATTTGGGGGATGCAGGTAATGGGACAGGGGGGGGTGTGGGTCGGTGGTTACGGCTAGTCACCCGCTTGCTGCCAGCCCCTCCTGCCCTGCGAACAAGTATAGGAGTCTCAAGGACCCCTTATCAGTTCTCAAAGAGTTTTATTTCTTTCTTTTCTACTTACCTCATCCCAGCTCTGATCTCTGCGACCTGCGCCGCTGTCTGACACCCGGAAGTAATTGGAGGAAGATGGGAGTCACCCCGCTTCCTCCCTTCACTCTAGCTTCTGTGCTCACGCCCGTCGCTGGGGGGCATTTATGCCAGCAGAGTGAGATGACCAGGACCGGCTTTGGGTTTATGGGGGCCCTTGGGTAAGAGAGTCTTAGTGGGCCCCAAAGTAGTGAGTCACATGATGTCCCCTTTCATCTCAGCTGTCACAAGTTATCTTCTGCTGCTGATCCTCCTCCAGTTCTTATTGCCTTCCCTATAGCCACCAATCATCCTCCAGTCCTTATTGCCTTCCCTATAGCCACCAATCACCCTCCAGTCCTTATTGCCTTCCCTATAGCCACCAATCATCCTCCCGTCCTTATTGCCTTCCCTATAGCCACCAATCACCCTCCAGTCCTTACTGCCTTCCCTATAGCCACCAATCAATCATCCTCCAGTCCTTATTGCCTTCCCTATAGCCACCAATCATCCTCCAGTCCTTATTGCCTTCCCTATAGCCACCAATCATCCTCCAGTCCTTATTGCCTTCCCTATAGTCACCAATCATCCTCCAGTCCTTATTGCCTTCTCTATAGCCACCAATCATCCTCCAGTCCTTATTGCCTTCCCTATAGCCACCAATCACCATCCAGTCCTTATTCCCTTCCCTATAGCCACCAATCATCCTCCAGTCCTTATTGCCTTCCCTATAGCCACCAATCATCCTCCAGTCCTTATTGCCTTCCCTATAGCCACCAATCATCCTCCAGTCCTTATTGCCTTCCCTATAGCCACCAATCATCCTCCAGTCCTTATTGCCTTCCTTATAGCCACCAATCACCCTCCCGTCCTTATTGCCTTCCCTATAGCCACCAATCATCCTCCAGTCCTTATTGCCTTCCCTATAGCCACCAATCATCCTCCAGTCCTTATTGCCTTCCCTATAGCCGCCAATCACCCTCCAGTCCTTATTGCCTTCTCTATGGCCACCAATCATCCTCCAGTCCTTGTTGCCTTCCCTATAGCCACCAATCACCCTCCCATACTTATTACCTTCCCTATAGCCACCAATCATCCTCTAGTCCTTATTGCCTTCCCTATAGCCACCAATCACCCTCCAGTCCTTATTGCCTTCCCTATAGCCACCAATCACCCTCCACTCCTTATTGCCTTCCCTATAGCCACCAATCATCCTCCAGTCCTTATTGCCTTCCCTATAGCCACCAATCACCCTCCAGTCCTTATTGCCTTCCCTATAGCCACCAATCACCATCCAGTCCTTATTGCCTTCCCTATAGCCACCAATCATCCTCCAGTCCTTATTGCCTTCCCTATAGCCACCAATCATCCTCCAGTCCTTATTGCCTTCCCTATAGCCACCAATCATCCTCTAGTCCTTATTGCCTTCCCTATAGCCACCAATCATCCTCCAGTCCTTATTGCCTTCCCTATAGTCACCAATCACCCTCCAGTCCTTGTTGCCTTCCCTATAGCCACCAATCAGCCTCCAGTCCTTATTGCCTTCCCTATAGTCACCAATCACCCTCCAGTCCTTGTTGCCTTCCCTATAGCCACCAATCAGCCTCCAGTCCTTATTGCCTTCCCTATAGCTACCAATCACCCTCCAGTCCTTATTGCCTTCCCTATGGCCACCAATCACCCTCCAGTCCGTATTGCCTTCCCTATAGCCACCAATCACCCTCCTGTCCTTATTGCCTTCCCTATAGCCGCCAATCACCCTCCAGTCCTTATTGCCTTCTCTATGGCCACCAATCATCCTCCAGTCCTTGTTGCCTTCCCTAT
Organism: Gastrophryne carolinensis; assembly: GCA_027917425.1. Lineage (NCBI taxonomy): Eukaryota > Metazoa > Chordata > Amphibia > Anura > Microhylidae > Gastrophryne > Gastrophryne carolinensis. Next base: position 34,998,233 of record CM051237.1, on the reverse strand, counting down.
AGCCACCAATCACCCTCCCATACTTATTACCTTCCCTATAGCCACCAATCATCCTCTAGTCCTTATTGCCTTCCCTATAGCTACCAATCACCCTCCAGTCCTTATTGCCTTCCCTATAGCCACCAATCACCATCCAGTCCTTATTGCCTTCCCTATAGCCACCAATCACCCTCCACTCCTTATTGCCTTCCCTATAGCCACCAATCATCCTCCAGTCCTTATTGCCTTCCCTATAGCCACCAATCACCATCCAGTCCTTATTGCCTTCCCTATAGCCACCAATCATCCTCCAGTCCTTATTGCCTTCCCTATAGCCACCAATCATCCTCCAGTCCTTATTGCCTTCCCTATAGCCACCAATCACCATCCAGTCCTTATTGCCTTCCCTATAGCCACCAATCAGCCTCCAGTCCTTATTGCCTTCCCTATAGCCACCAATCATCCTCCAGTCCTTATTGCCTTCCCTATAGCCACCAATCACCCTCTAGTCTTTGTTGCATTCTCTACTGCCACCGATCACCCTACCATCCTTATTGCCTTCCCTATAGCCACCAATCACCCTCTAGTCCTTGTTGCATTCTCTACTGCCACCAAGCACCCTTCAGCCCTTACTGCTTGCTCCGCCACTAAAGACTCCATCATTGCTGTCATTTGTCACTTGGTTCTCGCCACCTTCTCCATTGTTGCTGATTATCCCCTGTTTCTGAGGCCAGGCATTTGGTGGTAAAATAATACCATGGACAAGTGTGAGTGGGCCCCTGAAGGTGCCAGGGGCCCTGGCAATTGCCCAGGTTTGCCCTGTGCTGGCACTGGCCCTGGAGATGATGTCATCCCACTCGCCGTATAAAAGGCCCCTCCCTGCAGCGGCTGGTGAGCCAGAAGCCGATGTGTGGGATGCCAAGCACGTGGAATCTACAGGCTTGGCAGTTAATGGCAGGAGAGGCAACATCTGTACATTTTCAGTTCCTTGTAGAATGCATTCAATGAAGGAGACTAAATCATCTCGAAAGCATCGAACACACCCAGCCCTCTAAAGGTATGAGCTTTTTTTTTTGTTTCTTAAAGCGGACCTTCACCCTGAATAAGAGCCTATCTTATATGTTTCCCACACCCTGTACATACAGATTGCTCACATTAAAAATCATCCTACCTGCATCTACTGCATGTTATGAGCCTTTAAACATCAAAGATGGCGGCTCATTGAGCATCAGGCAGCCTGCAAACAGGAAGGGTCTCCTGACTGTGTCGCTCTGCATTCTGGGATTGCTGTCCTTTTCCTGACCCCAGCTCTGCTCGGTCTGTGCAGAACACAGCTACAACTCATTTTTAAGGGTTTGGGTTTTTCATTAAATGAAGCTGAAGGTCTGGTTTGAAGCAAACACAGTACGACACGTTCCTGCTAGTGTTCTACACACTATTTAATGGATACAATCTCATCGTAGCAAATGTGAAAATGATCCTACAACCGAACCACATGAAATATATTTGTATTGCAGGTACAAGATGGCGATCTATGCGGCCAGTATAATACATGGGAGACATAACCGTTGCTGTACAAAGCGTTCACACGAAAGGATCTCTGGAGACCAGCTTAGCTCTCGTGTATCTAGAAGCATTAACAAATCATTATAGGTTACGGGCAGAGGAGTCACGTGACCAATCTGCTTTGAGAAGCTCAAGGCCATGATAAAAACTTGGCACCATATTGAGAAGCAAGGCTGTGCTGCCAGATAAGAAAAGCAAAATGAGTTCATTTGGTCATTGGCGGCCTCGTCGCGGGGGCGGGAGAGCGTAAAGGGTTACAGGACGAGGAATGTCTCACACCCTCAAAGTCATCATCTTTGAAATGAAATGTGCATCCACCATTCATTGGATGGGCAGCAGATGAAGCTGGCTTGTTAACGTATTGAGGGGGATGGGGGGCAGGGGAGAGGCCAAACGCCTCTGCTGCCCCCCCACCCTGTGCAAATCTCGGAATTACAAGTGCAAGCTGAGCGCTAGGTGAGTAATAGTGTTGGCGGCAGGAGCCGGGCACGGGGAAGCAGTCTTCCCTATTGCTGGTGGTGAGCGCTATTCTGTCTAGTGGGATGAGATGAAGCGGTTCCCGATTTGGAAGGAGCCTCATAAGTCGTCATCTCCGATGCCCTCGAAGGCGTAATTCCCGTGGAAGTCTTCGGCGCTCATGTCGTTGGCAGAGCTGGAGTTGCTGATGCCTCGTAGGCTGACCGAGCTCAGCTTACTCTGTGAAGGAAAGACAAAAAAACACTAAAAGATGATGTCATGTTAAAGCGGACCAAAACCCACGAGCTTGTGAAATACATTGGGCCAAAGCATACGGCGATACTCCCTTCTTAGGGTGTGGAACTAGAAATGGGTATTTTCACTTATGAAATTGTCCTGAATCGCTGTTTTTTCTGTACCTCTCTGTAAGATGGCAGGTGAACAGTCATTGCATACTGTAAGTGCGGCAACAACATCACTGCCACATACAGTAGTGGCAATAAATGGAGGAGGCGGGGCTTTATAGCAAAAACAGGTGCCATTATCTGGGAATAGAGTAATGAAAGAGCAATAAAAATAGGAAAAGGTTACTGTTCGTGGGATGAGCAATTCGGGGATGCTCGTTAAAAATTAGGGTTTTGGCCTGCTTTAAAGTGGACCAAAACCCACAGCGATCGGCTCAGGAATCTATAAGATCGATCGATTCCCTCCCCCCGGGGCATCCAAAAATACAATTCTGTGATTACTCACCTGTAGAATTGTTTTTATTTGTATCCTGCTCGGGTCGCTTCATTCTTCAAAAACTTGTGGCTCCTCCTGGCCCATATAAGGGCAGCTATTTTCCCATAATTCCCAGTTGAAAAGCAGTAAATACAGAGAGAAGCCGGGAGGCCAGAGACCATGTTACTTCACACAGCCCCACTATAAACTCTCCCAACGGTAATCACCATAACCAGACAAAAGAGGATAACAGAACAAGGGTGGGATGAAGCGACCCGAGCAGGATACCAATAAAAACAATTCTACAGGCGAGTAATTACAGAATTGTATTTTTTCTGGTATCCTGCTCGGGTCGCTTCATTCTTCACAATTGGGACATCCAACAGCAGTGTCCAAGAAAGGGTGGGATCCCCAGTGGGCAACAGCACGTAGATCATGACACTACCACCTGAAGCACTTTGCGACCAAAAACAGCATCAGCTGAGGCCCTAACGTCAACCTTGTAAAACTTAAAAAAAAGTTTGAATTGAAGACCAAGTAGCGGCCTTACAAACCTGTTCAACTGAAGCCTGGTGCTGAAAATCCCAAGAGGCACCAATAGGTCTAGTGGAGTGAGCAGTAACACGAAAAGGGGGCTCCTTCCCCTTGGCACCACCGCTTGCATCACCACCTGCCTGATCCACTTGCTGATAGTGGATTTGGCTGGAGGCAAGCCCTTCCTAGGCCCGTCAGGAAGGACAAACAGAGACTCCAACTTCCTAAAGGATTCCGTAGAAACCAGGTAGTACTTAAGTGCTCTGACCACATCCAAGGAATGGAGGGTCCGCTCCTTAGAATTAGAAGGTGCCGGGCATAAGGAAGGCAAGACAATGTCCTCATTGAGATGAAAGGCAGATACAACCTTGGGTAAGAAACCCGGTTTAAGACGAAACACCACCTTATCCTGATGACGCTCAAAGTAAGGAGGCTTCATACAAAGCGCCGCCAGCTCTGAGACGCGACGCACCGAAGTGATAGGCACCAAGAAGACCACCTTCAGAGTCAAAATGGGTAAGGAAGAATCGCACAAGGGCTCAAAGGGGGGACCCTGGAGAGCAGAAAGCACCAAGTTCAAATCCCACACCGGTAGCAAAGGCTTACGCGACGGACGCACATGGGTAACTCCCTGAAAAAAGGTCTTGATAAGTCTATGATTGGCGAAATAGCCAAGGCAGAAACCTGCCCCTTGAGGGTACTTAATTGTAGACCCGAATCCACGCCCGTGTCTGAAGACCCTCCACCTTCTGCTGAGGGAGGAACACATTGACCTGAGAAGTGTCCAACGTCATGCCCAGGAAGGACCTCACCAATGACGGAGTGATCGAAGACTTGGGATAATTGATCACCCAACCGAATGCCCCGAGAGTGGACAAAACCTTCTGAGTGTCGCTCTCGGCCTGCTGAAGAGATTGAGCAGCAATTAACAAGTCGTCCAGGTAAGGACGAATACGAATGCCCTGGCTCCTCAGTAGGGCCATGACACCCGCCAGCACCTTGGTGAACACCCGAGGGGCCGAAGAGATTCCGAAGGGCTGTGCCACAAACTGGTAGTGTTGATCCTCCAAGGCAAACCTCAGGAACTTCCGATGTCCCCGGAAAATAGGAACGTGCAGGTAAGCATCCTTGATGTCCACCATGGTCATGAAGTCACCGGGCCGAAGTGAACTCACCGCTGACCGTAAGGTCTCCATGCGGAAGTGTTTGAACCTAACAAACCTGTTGAGACCCTTCAGGTCCAGGATAGGTCTCAGAGATCCGTCCTTCTTGGGCACCGTGAAAAGATTGGAATAGAACCCCCGACCCCCCGGCACAGGACAAATCACTCCGGACGGCAGAAGTCGTTGGACAGCCAACCTTAGGCCCTGCGCCGTCAAGGGGTTCTGGGAAATCCGGGACCGAAGAAATCTTGGGGGCGGCCAAGCTGCCAGCTCTCTCTTGTAGCCGGAGGACACCACCTCCTGAATCCACCGATTCGAGACGTGCCGTCTCCAGACGTGAGCAAAAAGCAGAAGCCATCCCCCCACCCGGATGGGTGAGGGCGCCTCCTCATGCCTGAGGGGCCTTGGCAGGGGGCTTGGACTTGGACCCCCAGGAGGGACTGGGACGACCGCGGTATCTACCTCGTCCCCAGGAGTCCCTGCGGCCACCAGAGAAGGAAGAACCTCGTCCCCCTCGGAAGGGGCGAAAGGAAGAAGAGCCCCGAAAGGGCCGTACCTGCTTCCGGTGCTGAGGGAGCCGCCCATCCTTCCAGCCAAGAGATCAAGACGCTCCCCAAAAAGACGAAGTTCCAGGAAGGTAATCCCAGTGGGGGATTTATTGGCGGCAGCATTGGCCACCCACTGTTACAGCCAGATAGACCAGCAGGGCCGAAGCCCTGCCACCAAGCCGGACAGCATCATCCATGGCTGAGATCATAAAGGCAATGAAGTCCGCGCAAGCCCCCACAAAAGTGAAAGCGTGGCATGCGAGTTGATCCATGCGCCGGTCAGCATTATCACGCAAGGTAGTCGTGTCAGGAGACGGCATAACCGAGGTATTGGAGAGCCCCAGAAGAGGAGCATCCACCTCCGGGGGACAGGACCATAGATGAATCAACTCCTCCGAAAGGGGGTACCGTCTGTCCAGAGCCTTAGGCACCGACAGCAATTTATTAGGTCTCTCCCACTCCTTAAAAAACTATTTGGAGAAGTGACCTTGCTCAGGAAAAAACAGACGCTGTCTTTCAGGCCGAAAAAGATCCACCTGTTTCTTCTTGGCCGCTTTCGGGGGAACAATGTGCAGGATATCAAGCACCGCGGACAATAGCTTTTCCGTGTCATCGGGGAGCCACATGTCTTCATCTGAGGAGGGCCTGGGGCACCATCAAAGTCACCCGGGTGGTCCCCTGAGGAGTCAGAATCATGAAAGGACTCCTCCATGGAGTCACCTCCACCAAGGGCCCCATAGTCATCATCATCATTGGCAAAGAGGGAATAAACGGGTTCCAAAAGCCGCTTCTTACCCGAGGCCTTGCCGCCGGTCGGACGGGACAACTGCCGCTCAAGGCTGGCCACCAGCAGCTCCAGGTCCGAATAGGACCCCCTGCTAGCTTCCCCCACACTGGGGGCTAAATGCAGGCGCAGGGGTGTCGGCGAGGCCGTAGGCAAAATAGGACTGGGGAGAGTAGCGCTCGGCCCATCCTGTTCTGCAATCACGCTCTGGGCGCAGGGAACACAAACCGTGCTGCGACCGCTCAAAGGGCATGTACCGCACAAGAGACACAGCTTAGCCCGCCCAAGGGGCCCCCAAGCTCGCTATCCCCAGAAGCCTCCATATAGTGATTAGAAAACAGATAATCCACGGGTAACAAGTACTAGAGGCCCAAACCCGGACAATCCCCCAACAATAGCCCCTAAAAAGCCAGGGGGAGGGGGGGAGGGGGGGTGGTGGACCGGGAGGAACCACAGTAGCCAATATGGGACCCGCCTGAAAGACACAAGAGGGGACATACATGAGCATCCCACAGCACATGCACCGCAATAACACACACAAAAAGTAGATACAAAATACAATAAAATAAAGGACCGGACTCACGAACCAGGAGGACAGCCGGGGCGGGCCCAGCGCAGCAGAAGCAGTCCCGGCCAGAGGGGAATAGAATGCGGCCTGCAGGAGTAAGCGAGCTCCCATGCAGCAAGGAGAGAAGATGGTGCCGGGCTTAGACCAGCAGCACCTCGAGGGGCGCGTCACCGCGTGACCCCGCCCCCCTCAGCGCGCGAACCTCCGGGTGCCCGTGCTGAAGAAAATGGCGCCCGGAGAGCAAGAAGACAGGGAGGGACTCCCCCCTCCCGCCACGGAGCGCGATCGGTGCCCGCAACAGGCGGAGGACGTGCCGCAGGACTGCCGCCCTCAATTAAGAGGGCAGCAGTCCGTCGTCCCCCCCCCCCCCCGACGCCAGAACGCCAGGGAGGCAGAAGGGCAGGAGCGAGGAAGGTAAGTATCAAAGCAAGTGAAAAACACAGTGAAAACACAGACACACCAACACAACAAAAATACCATTTTGTGATTACTCACCTGTAAAATGGGTATTATAAGTATGTCACACACCCCACTTCAGACATTAATTCATTAACATGGGTACTCACCGCTAGGTGGCGCTGCTTTGCAGAGAAGTCCAGAAAAAGCAAGCCCCTCCCGGTCTATACATACCTGGTATCTCCTAACAATTCCCCAGTATTCAAACAGCAATAAAGGCAAGATACCAGGAGACCAAACACAAAAGTAACCCTCAACTGTGAATAAACACAACTTCACCATATAAAGAACCAGGATACCAAAAAAGGGCGGGTGAAGTGGGGTGTGTGACATACTTATAATACCCATTTTACAGGTGAGTAATCACAAAATGGTATTATTCTAAGTATGTCACACACCCCACTTCAGACATTAATTCATTAACATGGGACATCCAACAGCAGTGTCCAAAATGGGGAGGGTATCCAACCAGGCAATAATGCAGAAACACTCAAACCACTGCAGCCTGCAGAACCTTGCGGCCAAAAACAGCATCCGCTGAGGCCCGCACATCAACCTTATAAAACTTTGAAAAGGTGTGAACCGAAGACCAGGTAGCAGCCTTACAAACCTGCTCAACCGAAGCCTGGTGCTGAAAAGCCCAGGACGCACCAACAGCACGAGTAGAATGAGCAGTAACATGAAAAGGGAGAGCCTTCCCCTTGGCAGAATAGGCTCCAACAATCGCCTGACGAATCCATTTGCTAATAGAAGACTTGGCCGGAGCCAAACCCTTCCTAAGCCCACAGGGCACCACGAAGAAGCCATCCGTCCTACGAAAAGAAGCCGTAGTACGCAGATAGAACTTGACACAACGTACCACGTCCAAGCAGTGCAACGCACTCTCCTTGTCATTCTTAGGCTTAGGACACAAAGAAGGAAGAACAATGTCCTGATTAAGATGGAAAGCAGAGACCACTTTAGGAAGAAAGTCCGGCTTGAATCTGAAAACCACCTTGTCCTGATGTTTCTCAAAATAAGGGGCCTGAATCGACAGGGCCGCCAACTCTGAAACACGCCGAACAGAAGTGATGGCCACCAGAAAGGCAACCTTCTGAGTCAGAGTAGACAAGGCAATATCCCGCAAAGGCTCAAAGGGAGGAGCCTGAAAGGCAGAAAGAACCAAATTCAAATCCCAAACAGGGAGCAAAGGCTTCCTAGGAGGCCGCAGATGCGAAACCCCCTGGAAAAAAGTCTTGACCAAAGAATGGCTTGCAAAAGACCTCTGAAAAAAGATAGATAAGGCAGAAACCTGCCCCTTCAAAGTACTCAGCTGAAGACCAGAGTCCAGCCCTGACTGAAGAAAATCCAAAATCCTGGAAACGGAAAAGACCCGGCAGGGCAAAGATCTAGATTCACACCAGTCAATATACGATCTCCAAGCCCTATAATAGATGGAAGAAGAGGATCTCTTCCTAGCACTAATAAGAGTCCGAATGACCGAGTCCGAAAGACCTTCCTCCTTCAAGATGGAGGTTTCAGCAGCCAAGCCGTCAAAGCCAGCGTTGGTAAACTGGGGTAACACAACTGACCCTGAGTGAGAAGATCTGGCCGAAGAGGCAGATCGAGCTGATCCACTGCCAGACGAACGATGTCCGCGAACCACACCCGCCTTGGCCACCTTGGAGCCACGAGAATGGCGGGAACTCCTTCCTGAACCAGCTTTCGCAGAACCCTGCCCAGCATGGGAATCGGAGGAAACAGATAAAGAAACCCCAGATCCCTCCAGCTCAGGGCCATGGCATCCGCCGCCAGAGCCAGAGGATCCTGGGACAGTGACACGAATGTCGGAAGCTTGTGATTGTGACGAGAGGCAAACAGATCCACCTCCGGCGTCCCCCACCGAAGACACAGTGACCGAAACACCTGGGGATGGAGAGACCATTCCCCCCGGCGGGACGAACACCGGCTCAGAAAGTCCGCCTCTGTGTTCTCCACTCCTGGAATGTAAACTGCCGAGATGCAAGGGACATGAGTCTCTGCCCAAACAAGAATCAGAGACACCTCTCTGTGGGCACCCAGACTGCGAGTCCCTCCCTGGTGATTGATGTAAGCAACCGCCGTCCGATTGTCCGACCGCACCTGCACCGGCAGGCCCTGCAAATGATGTGTCAATTGAGACAGAACCAACCTGATGGCTCGCAACTCCAGAACATTGATGGGCAAGTGAGCTTCCAGAGGGTCCCACTGCCCCTGAAACTGAAGATCCTTCCAGAAACCCCCCCATCCTGACAAACTGGCATCCGTGGTGACAGTCTCCCAAAGCGGGGTCAGAAACGACCTGCCCTTCAGAAGATTGTCCGAGACCATCCACCACAGAAGAGACTGCCGAACCCGAGGGGACATCCGGAAGGACCGATCCAACGACCGCGGTCGCCGGTCCCAAGACGCCAAGAGATGAAGCTGAAGCGTCCGCGTGTGAAACTGCACGAAGGGAACTGCCTCGAACGAGGCCACCATCAACCCCACCAGTCTCATCCCTAGCCGAATGGACGGGCGAGGATTGGAAAGAAGAAGCTGAGCCAATTCCTGAATCAAAAGGACCTTGGCCTGAGGAAGAAAAACTCTGTGCTGGCAAGAGTCCAACGATATCCCCAGAAAAGTCACCACCCTGGCCGGGACCAGAGAGGACTTGGGGTAATTGATCACCCAGCCGAACCTCTCCAACATAGACACCACCAAACTGGTGTCCCCTTCCGCTTGACTGAAGGAAGGCGCCATGATGAGATCGTCCAGGTAAGGCACAATGCGAATCCCCTGAGCTCTGAGCAGGGCCATCACTCCCGCCAACACCTTGGTGAACACTCTCGGAGCAGATGTGAGGCCGAACGGAAGAGCTACAAACTGAAAATGCCGATCCTCCACCACAAAGCGAAGGAACCTCTGATGAGCCGGAAAGATCGGAATGTGAAGGTAAGCATCCTTGATGTCTATGGACGTCATAAAGTCCCCCTGCCGAAGCGAACCGATCGCAGATCGCAGGGTTTCCATTCGGAACTTCCGGGGACGAATAAACCTGTTGAGAAGCTTCAAATCCAGGATCGGACGGAACGAACCATCCTTTTTGGGTACAGTGAAGAGATTGGAATAATACCCGCGCCCCACCTCCGAAGGAGGGACCGGGCAGATGAGTGCCAATTCCAGAAGATTCCTTACCGCCGCCAGGAGCCCCTGTGCGGCCAAAGGATCCGAGGGCACCCGAGACCTGAAAAACCTTAGAGGAGGGCGGGACTCGAACTCCAGCTTGTAACCGGCCGACACCACCTCCCGGATCCACCTGTCCGAGACCTCCTGGTCCCATACCCGGGAGAAGAGTCGCAACCGTCCCCCCACCCGTACGGGTGAGGGCGCCCCCTCATTGCTGAGTGGGCTTGGCCGCAGGCTTGGGCTTGGCGCCCCAGACGTGAACGGGACGGCCACGGCCTCTACCTCTAGGCCAACTGGCGCCCCTGGAGGCCGAGAAGCCCGCACCCCTGCCGGCTCTGGCTCCCCGAAAGGACGGATTAAAGGAGACCGCCCCCCGAAAGGAACGGCGAAATTTCTTGCGCTGAGGCAACTTGCCTCCCTTGGCCACAGAATCCAGCTTTTCACCGAAAAGCCTCAAACCCAAAAAGGGAAGAGCCGTAAGCGATCTTTTAGAATTAAAATCAGCCGTCCACTGTCTCAGCCAAACTGAACGACGAATAGCCACCAACAGAGCAGTAGCCCTGCCACACATCAACATGGCATCCTCCTGGGCGGCCAGAATAAACGACAAAAAGGATTCACAACGCTTAAGAGCAAGAAACTCGTCACCGGTAGGATCAAGATCCACACATAAGTCCCTGACCATAGACCTAACCACCAATGACAAAAAGGCAGAAGCACAAGCAGGCCTCAAAACCGAACCCGCACAGACAAACCCATGACGGGCCAACTGATCAATCCGGCGATCCTCGCCGTCCTTGAGAGAAGTAGTGTCAGGGAGATGAACAGCCGCCGTATTAGACAGCCCCAAAACAGGAGCATCCACCTCGGGAGAAACAGATCAACGCTTCAACAAATCCGCTGGAAAAGGATACTTCTTGTCCCAACTAGGCGGAACCCCGACAAGACGCGTAGGCTGCTCCCACTGCTTAAGGACAATGTCCTCAAAATGCTGCTGACTGGGAAACTCCAAGCGCTGCTTGGACCCCCCAAAAAGCTGACCCTTAGGCCGAGGAGTAACTTCCGGCGGATCCAAATCCAAAACCTCAAACATATGGGCCAGGATAGTGGGCGTATCAAGGGGGGGCCCCTCATCCAGGTCCCCCTCAGCGCCCGACAACTGCTGAACCTCGGCATCCTCTAACTCCTCAACAAGCTCACCCTCTTCAAGGGGACGAACCGACCAGTCCAGTACCTCAACTTCCTCATCTGAGTCCTGCGGAGGCGGAGACAGATGTTTCCGCTTGGCTGGAGCCTTCTGAGCGACCATTGCGGAAAACATTTTCTCGAGGCTGGCCAAACGGGCGCATACCTCAGATTGCGAATCACCCCCAACGACCACGTCACGCGGGGTCCGGAACAGGCGAGGAGGGGAGGGAGAAGGCGCGGCAGAAGAAGTCCCAGGCACGAAGTGTCGGACTGGCGCTCAATGTTCCGCTGCGCACATGGAATACAAATGATAACATCATCCCCTGGGAGCGGAGTCCCACATCCCCCACACAGCCTGGACTGCCCCGAAGGACTAGTTCCGGTATCTCTGGTAGCCTCCATATGGTGAATTTATGGTATTCGCAGACCCCAGGGATTTACGCAGTAAGCGACCCGGGATGCCCCTCTGGGATTTTAATAAAATATCTATAAATATATATATCTATATAGATATATATATATGAGGAAATGTGTAAATAGGCCTGTCAGGGAAAAAGCAAAAGGGAAATAGCAAAAGGGACCCAAACCCAATAGCCAGGCATATACGACCGGGAGAGCCCAGAGTGAAGGAATCCCGGGATCTGGAAAACAAAGAAAAGACAATAGTAAATACATGCACACAGAAAAAAAAACAATAGGTGGCTCAGACTAAAGAACAAACACAGGCCCGGCTATATATATATATATAATACATGCACAGACAGCCAGCATGCACCAAGGCCCAGCCGACGCACCCCGCCACCACCCCCAAGAGGGGGGGGGGGGGACGGAGGCACAGACCAAGTGGACCCAAGGCCAGTGTAACCCTAAGGAGACAAAACGCTGCCCCCCCTTATCAGCAAACTGGACGCTCACACTAAAAGGAGCGTTCAGACAACATGAAGTGCCGGAAGAACAACAGCAGGCACCTACCTGAGCTCCGCACAGAAGCGCAGCCAGAGCGAGAAAGAGACGGGGATGAAGGGCGGGCCCGCCAGAAGCGCGGGACCTCTGTAGCCCCGCCCCCCACGTACCCCGCCATACACGTCACGGCCCGCGCAGGACGCGGCCCGCGAACTAAGCCGCGAGCGCCACATACAACGGCGCCCGCATAAGCCAGCAGGAGGACCGGCAGCAAAGCATGCCGCCCGGCCCCGCCCCCGCCAGCAGGGCACCCAAACACAAGTTGCCCCAACGGCCGCTGCGCCAATGCCCAAGCCGCGGGCGCCGCGCGATGACGCCCGCAGAAGCCGTCGGGCGGGCCGGCGGAGCATGCCGCCCCGGCCCGCCCGCCCAAAACAGCCAGCGGAATGTATCCCTGGCGGACCGGCGCAGCGCGCCGCCAAGCCACCCAACACCACAAAACACAGGGGCTCCAGGAGCCCCCAAGCACCCTATAAGGGCAGACCGGACGGGCCGGCGCCGCCAGGCCACCCGTCCCTGCCTCACAACACACACACACAAGCACACGATCAATAAAGGAGGGAAAAAGAGAGGAAAAGAGCCTAAGGGGAACATCAGGCCCGGGGCATCCCACATCCGGATCACCAAAAACCGGATCGCCGCTATGCCCCATAATATGGGGTCGAGCGGAGGAGCTAAGCTCCTAAGCACCTAAGGTGCTATCTACCCTTGCCCAGCCTACAGCCTAAGCTGGGAGGCTACCATGAACCAGGGGTTACATCAAAAAGAAAGCCGGGCAGAAATAGACCATGGGGGGGGGGGGGCCGGGGTGATACCCCGGCTACCTGCAAGCAGGAGACTTCTTTCTTCTGTCTTGTCGCCACGTTGCAGAGAAGAACACTGGGGAATTGTTAGGAGATACCTGGTATGTATAGACCGGGAGGGGCTTGCTTTTTCTGGACTTCTCTGCAAAGCAGCGGCACCTAGCGGTGAGTACCCATGTTAATGAATTAATGTCTGAAGTGGGGTGTGTGACATACTTAGAATAAATCATGTTGGGATACAAGTACACAGTCAGACCAGGCAAAAAGGGTCCCTAAGTGGTTCCTCCCACCCCCATATAGGCTCACCATAGCTATGGCCGGCTACCCTTTGGGTCAAGGTCTGCGGCCCAGAGCAAGGCTCTGTGAGCGCCTGACCCTCGGCGTTCCCCTACCTTCACCTGATCCGCAGCCGGGGCTGGAAGGCAGAATGGGTCCTGGAAGCAGGTGGGAATAGGGCTGCAGAGGCAGACAGGCTTGGGATGCCCCGCTCGCCTGCGATATCCATGAGAGAGAAAGCAGAGAGAAATCTGGGAATTATGGGAAAATAGCTGCCCTTATATGGGCTGGGAGGAGCCACAAGTTTGGTCTTGCAGTCAGCTGCGCCACCTTGTGGCGGATAACCCAATTGTGAAGAATGAAGCGACCCGAGCAGGATACCAGGAAAATTGGGATGCCCCGCTGTGTGAAACCCCCCAGGTCGCCCCATTCACTTACCTTGTTTCTCGGTCCAACGGCGCATGCACATGCAGGAAGCAAGCCCGTGCCAGGCATTTGTGAATGGCCGGCATGGGCACGCTCCCTGTTAGAGGGTGGCGGAGGATGCGCTCGTCAGAGCCGCTGCTCTTGGACGCACCGGGAGACCGGGAAGAGGTGAGTTGCTGAGGTGATCTGGGGGGGGGGGGGGGGGCGGGGGGTTACACAGCGGGGTGCCCCTGGGGAAAGGACCAAAACTCAGGATAGTCAAAACTTTTGACTATCCTGGGTTTTGGTCCACTTTAAGGCGAGCGGATCCGAGCGCGCTGGCAGCTGCATCCCCCGCTGCCCTATAAAAGGGAGCGTGTCCGTGCCAGACACTCACAAATGCTCTGCCATTCTAAAGGGATAGCGGTGATGCGGCCTCTGCTTACGCACGCGCCGTTGGCCCGGGAAAGAAGGTAAGTCACGGGCGACCTGGGGGGTTTCACACAGCGGGGAATCCGGTTTCTGAATGCCCCGGGGGGGGCGGGCGCTGGGAATCTAGTGGCTCTGGAATCTTATAGTTTCCAATCTTATAGATTGCAGGGCCATTGGGTTATGGGTTTTGGTCCAGTTCAACAGTGTTCCCCAACCAAACCACCAAAAGGCCATGTTTTGTGGATCTCCACGTAGCCAGCTCCGTAGCTCTGTCTGAGCACCAATCAATTCACCTGTGCATCTGGGTAAAGATCTGCAAACCCTGGCCTGTTAATGGCTCTGGTAAGGGTTGGTGCTTGGTACTGCCATAGCAGATGCCTATATTCCACCAGCTTCGCCATTCTGGGTGACAATGGCTTAAAATTCTAAGGCTTGGCTGAGCTAAGGGCTAGAAGAAAATCTTTGGTCAGCTTTCTCAGATTCAGGAAAGATCTGGGAGGCTATTTCAAATTTTGTTGTACGTAATGGGCTTCCAAAAGACGTTCCAAGGGTTGCAAGGTCAAGCTGATGCCTATATTCCACCAGCTTCACCATTCCGGTTGACAATGGCTTCAATGGGTTGGCTGAGCTAAGGACTAGAAGAAAATCTTTGGTCAGCTTTCTCAGATTCAGGAAAGATATGGGAGGCTATTTCAAATTTTGTTGTACGTAATGGGCTTCCAAAAGACGTTCCAAGGGTTGCAAGGTCAAGCTGATGCCTATATTCCACCAGCTTCACCATTCCGGTTGACAATGGCTTCAATGGGTTGGCTGAGCTAAGGACTAGAAGAAAATCTTTGGTCAGCTTTCTCAGATTCAGGAAAGATCTGGGAGGCTATTTCAAATTTTGGTGTACTTAATGGGCTTCCAAAAGAAGTTCCAAGGGTTGCAAGGTCAAGCTGATGCCTATATTCCACCAGCTTCGCCATTCCGGTTGACAATGGCTTCAATGGGTTGGCTGAGCTAAGGACTAGAAGAAAATCTGGGAGGCTATTTCAAATTTTGTTGTACTTAATGGGCTTCCAAAAGAGGTTGCATAGTCCAAGGGTTTGGCCTGTTGGTGGTTCTGGAGAGGGTTGGTGCTTGGCACTGCCTTAGCAGATGCCTATATTCCACAGCTTCGCTATTCCGGTTGACAATGGCTTGAAAACTAAGAGTTGGCTGAGCTAAAGGCTAGAAGAAAATCTTTGGTCAGCTTGCTCAGATTCAGGAATCATCTGGGAGGCCATTTCAAATTTTGTTGTCCTTAATGTGCTTCCAAAAGAGGTTGCATGGTCTAAGGGTTGCAACGTCAAGCTGGAGTATTGTGGCTCAGATTTCAAGCTAGCCAAATGAGTTGTCGATCCCTCTGATATAAAGAGGCCCTTTTCTCTTTGATGATGGCATGGAAGAATTCTTCATTTAGCAAGAGGTCCTTCTTCCTTTAGAGAAACATGGCCTAGATAACTTTTCTTTTTTAGGAAGTACCACTTTCTATTTTCAATGAGCCCAACAAAGTTTACTGGGAGGCTGTAGGTCCGTTTTAAAGATGATCTATAATGTGTGTAATCCACCATGTCCACCTGCACAACTTGGTGTCTCAGTATATGTTATTATGCATCCCGAGTTGTCGGCATTGTGGGTGGAAGAGACTGCACCAC
The DNA here is from genome assembly GCA_027917425.1 of Gastrophryne carolinensis. Classification (NCBI taxonomy): domain Eukaryota; kingdom Metazoa; phylum Chordata; class Amphibia; order Anura; family Microhylidae; genus Gastrophryne; species Gastrophryne carolinensis. The sequence goes on along the minus strand of CM051237.1, from coordinate 34,982,527 downwards.
CGTGCAAGGTGAAGTAGAGTATTGGCTATTTTTGGTAAACAGGTGAGGAGCGGGGGAAGGGCTGTTTTAAATGGGAAGAAGAGAAGGCTCATGCCACAGAACCAGGCTTCCATTAGCAGTCTCTCACTGATACAGCCAAGTGACATCTCGCTGAAGCCAGAAAATACGGATTCAACTGTCCAGGCCAAAGATGTGGTTGGGGCTCCCTTTAATGTCCTGTGTAAGCCAAGTATAATAAAGTTTCCCATTTTCCTATACACAGAGTGTGCAAGTCCTTCATTATTCCTTGTCCCAAATATAAAATTCTTATTGTACATCATTTTATTAAATTTCTTTACAAAGACTGAGTAGAGAGGAAGGGGTGGGACTTTTAACCTCTGTTCATGTTTGTGTTTCCTCCCAGGGGGTGGGGCATAAGTTCTCCGTCCGTTACTGGTAAGTCTAACAGTGTTTTTTTACCTGATGAGTCCTCTCGGCTTTCTATAAAGGCGGGTGCTTTGCATCTCTTTACACAACGACTGCCACACTTGACTCCCGCTTACATCCCTGTACAGTTTCTAGCTATGCTCAATCAGACCTTGGTCTGTGCTCGCTTTTGTAGAAGGAGAAGGGTAAGTACTGGTAAGTCTCTGGCTTTTCCAAATTCACTTATTCTTAGTATGTCACACACCCCGCTTCAAGAATCCATAACATGTGGGTAATATCGTCCTGAAGAGGGCGTTCCTGCAGAGATGATAGCAAAAGAAAGCCCCTCCCTGATCCATAAATACCTGGGACCTCCCACTCACTACCCAGTTTTCCATCTCTGCAGACGGCGAGCAAGTCAGAAGATGATGGCTCCTCCTTGCACAGGGGGATTTCAGGTAGCCGGGGTAACTCCCGGCCTCTTATTTTGTTTATTTCCGCTCGGACCCCTGTTTGTCCCAAAAATTTACCTCATATTACATGCCTCCACAGTCTTGGCTGCTGGCCCGAGCGAGGGTACATTGGCACCTTTGGTGCTGAAGAGCAGAGCTCCACCGTGAGACCCTAAAAGAGAGGGTAGGCGGTCATACCGGTTAGGTGATCCCGGTTTGGGATGCCCCGTCCCTTGACTTTTCCCCTGGGGGGGGGGGGGGCCCTTCCCTTTACCAACTATGGGTAGGCTGGGGGTTCCTCTCATAGGGGTCAGCTCATACACTTTCACTGTCTCTTTATTAATGTGTGTATCTAGTGTCAATGTGTTAATTTTTTTGTTACTATGTCCCAGCACCGCGGCTGTCATTGCAGCCGGGTGCCGGGGTTTTTCATTCTGTGAGGTGATTTTTCACCTCACGCGCGTTGGGGGGGCGGGGCTGGCACTCGGCGCTCTGCCGCGGCCAGCCCCTGTTCTCTCCTTCCCTCCTCGCCGCAGCGAGCGGAGCGGTTGCTCCGCTAGTGATAGCGGACGCACCCGTTGTCAGGCAGCCGGCGCCGCGGTTGTCGGCGGCGCCGGTCTCTGGGCTGGTGCGTGAGGGACTTCTTCCCTCACGCTTCATTCACACTGGAAGGGGGGGCGGAGCCGGCCCTTCGGCGCGTCGCCGCGGCTCCACCCTCCTCTGTTCTGGCGCCGCTGCGGAGCTGAGCTCCCTGTTGCTAGGCAGCTCCCTGTTACTAGGCAGAAGGGGGCACAAATCAGCTTTGCGCGGGCTGCGCAGACCACGCCCCTGGCACGGCCGGGCTTCTTCTCTTCATTTCACCTCAGAGATTGCCATTGTTCTGAGGCGGATCGTTCACCGCAGCGTCTGTGAGTGGCCCTGTGGGCCTCATTTATTTCTTATTCTGTTAAGTTTTATTGTAGGGACTTATAGGTCTCTCTCTGTCTTTTAGGTAAAAGTTATCCAGGAAGATCTTCTGTAGTATTGGAAGGTCTCTCCTGATCCTGGGTCCCTGGGTCCATTTTAGCATCACAAATCCTCCCACTCGGGACATTAAAGGGGCATCCCGGGTTGCCTAACGGGCGTAATTCCCTGGGTCATAGCGACCACTCAAAAAATCACCTTATGGAGGCATCCCCGGATACTGGGACTGGGACCCCTTCGGGGCATCCCAAAAGGTGTATGTTGTGTGGGATTTCCATTACTGGGGATGATGTGTTACTGTGTATACCATGTGCACAGCAAACTATTACGCGGCAGTCCGAACCCCAACCGTCTGGGTCAGCACAGCCGGCCACCTCAACTCCCCCTCCCGCCTTGACTCGTGCCCCGTGTGACGTGGTCATGGGCAGGGATCTGCAATCCGAGATGTGTGCCAGATTGGCTAGCCTTGAGAAAATGCTCTCTAGCTCGGTCGCCCGTAAGGCTCCGTCTAAGAGAAAGCATTTGTCGCCGGCTCCGCCGGTGGATGATCTTGATGACAGAGACAATCTGGATTGGTCTGATTATCCCCAGCTAGAGGAGGGGGAAGTTGATGAGGGTTCAGAATTTTCGGATGATGAGCAGTCTGCTGGCGCTGATGCCGAGCTTTCTGATTTAGGGAGACCCTTGGACTCTCCTCACGCTCTGTCTCTTATGCTGGAAGTTCTGAATATTTCCCCTCCCGAGGAGGCGTCACAGCAGAAAGGTGAATTGTTTGAGGAATCCAGGCCGCGCCTGGAGTTTCCTACGCAACGCCATTTTGATAGAATCATTGACAAGGAATGGGATAGGCCGGCTCGGCTCCCTGGCATCCCTCAGGGGTGGGATAGGATATATCCCTTTCCTTCTGAGGCGATCAAGCGCTGGGCATCTCCCCCCGAGGTGGATGCACCGGTTTTGGGGTTGTCTAACTCCTCGGTGTTAAACAGACCTGATTGTTCCACTCTCAAAGATGGAGAGGATAAACGTATTGATCAGATGGCTTCTCATGGCTTTACTAGCATTGGGTCGGCCATCCGGCCTGTGTGCGCTTCGGAGCTAATGGTGTTGGCCACCAGGTCTGTGGTCAGGGACCTGTTGACTTCTTCCGGGCTTCGTCCTGGTAGTAACGAGTTCCTTAGCCTGAAACGGTGCGAGTTGTTTCTATCCTTTGTGTTGACCGCCTTGGATGATACTTTGATGATGTGTGGTAGGACTTCGGCTCTGCTTGTGGCTATTCGGCGGTCAGTGTGGCTGCGCCAGTGGGCGGACGATTTCATGTCCAAAAAATCACTGACGGCCTTACCCTTTGTTGGTCTACGGCTCTTTGGAGAGACATTGGACTCTGTCACCAAGGGTGGTAGGTTACCTCAACGTAAGAAACAACGCCGCCCCTTTCGGGGGGCGCCTGCCTTTAACCCCTCCTTTCGGGGGGCCAGATCTGGCAGGGGTTCTGCATTTCCCTCTTCCAGAGGAGATTTCGGAAACAGGAGCAGAGGACGTGCCCGTTCTGGCTACAGTTGGGGCTCTAAGCCCAAACCGGCTGCTAAGCCGGCTCAGCAATGAGGGGGCGCCCTCACCCATGCGGGTGGGGGGACGGCTGCAGCACTTCTCAGATCTGGGATCAAGAGGTCTCGGACAGATGGATCCGGGAAGTGGTGTTTTCCGGCTACAAGCTGGAGTTCGAGCTCCGCCCCCCTTCCAGATTTGTCAGGTCTCGGATGCCGTCGGAGCCTCTAGCGGCGCAGGGGCTCCTGGTGGCAGTGGAGAATCTTCTGGACATGGCTGTCATTTGCCCAGTGCCCCCTTCAGATCGGGGCAGGGGCTTTTATTCCAATCTGTTCACGGTTCCCAAAAAGGACGGGTTGGTCCGACCCATCTTGGATCTGAAGTTTCTCAACCGGTTCATCCGGCCGAGGAAATTCCGCATGGAAACGCTGCGTTCGGCCATTCACTCTCTTCGTCAGGGAGACTTTCTGACGTCCATAGACATCAAGGATGCTTATCTACACGTTCCGGTTTTTCCAGCACACCAGAGGTTTCTCAGGTTCGTGGTGGAGGATCGGCACTTTCAGTTTGTGGCACTTCCTTTCGGTCTCACCTCAGCTCCTCGGGTGTTCACCAAGGTGCTAGCGGGGGTGATGGCTCTGCTCAGAGGTCAGGGTATCCGCATCGTGCCCTATTTGGACGATCTACTGATCATGGCCTCTTCCTTCAACCAAGCGGAGTTGGACACCAGAGCGGTGGTGTCCACTTTGGAGAGGTTCGGTTGGGTGATCAACCACCCCAAGTCTTCTCTTTCTCCGTCCAGAATTCTGACCTTTCTGGGAATGTCTCTGGACACTTCACAGGCCAGGGTGTTTCTACCCCAGGCCAAGATTCTTTTGATTCAGGAGTTAGTTCGGCTTCTTTTGTCAACCCCTCATCCGCCTACCGGTTAGGGATGAGGTGGCCTCATTCGAGGCAGTTCCCTTTGCGCAGTTTCACACAAGGACGCTTCAGCTTCATCTGTTGAAGGTTTGGGACAAGTCTCCTCTATCGTTGGATCAGTCCTTCCTGATGACTCCCAGAGTTCGTCGATCCCTGCAATGGTGGCTGGGGTCGGTCAATCTGTTGAAGGGCAGATCTTTTCTGGCTCCGCGTTGGGAAACAGTCACCACGGATGCCAGTCTGTCAGGTTGGGGGGGTGTTTGGAAGGACCTCCAGTTTCAGGGTCTGTGGGGCCCGCAGGAGGCTCACGAGCCCATCAATGTTCTGGAGTTAAGAGCCATCAGGTTGGTTCTGTTTCGCTTGACTCATCAGTTGAGAGGCCTGCCAGTTCAGGTCCGGTCGGACAACAGAACGGCGGTTGCTTACATCAATCACCAAGGAGGGACTCGCAGCAGGAGTGCCCTCAGGGAAGTGTCTTTGATTCTGGATTGGGCAGAGACCCACGTCCCGTGTATCTCAGCAGTCTACATTCCGGGAGTGGAGAACACGGAGGCGGACTTGCTGAGCAGGGCCTCCTCTCGTCAGGGGGAGTGGTCTCTCAGTCCCAAGGTGTTTCAGTCGATATGTCTCAGGTGGGGGGTCCCAGCGGTGGACCTCTTTGCTTCTCGTCACAATCACAAGCTTCCAGTCTTTGTGTCTCTCTCGCAGGATCCTCTGGCTCTGACAGTGGATGCCATGTCTCTAAACTGGAGGGATCTGGGGTTCCTTTACCTGTTCCCTCCGTTCCCAATGCTAGCCAGAGTGCTGCGCAAACTGGCCTTGGATGGTGCGTCTGCGATTCTGGTGGCCCCAAGGTGGCCAAGGCGAGTTTGGTTCGCAGACCTTGTAAGACTGGCAGAGGATCAGTTCGCTCTGCCTCTGCTGCCGGACCTGCTCACCCAGGGTCGGCTGCGCTATCCCAATTTACCATCGCTGGCTTTGACGGCATGGCTGCTGAAACCGCCATCTTGAAGGAAGAAGGTCTTTCTGACGCGGTGATTCAGACTCTTATCTGTGCCAGGAAGCGCTCTTCCTCTTCTATTTACTACAGGACTTGGAGGGCCTATATTGATTGGTGTGAAAGTAGGTCTTTCTCTTGTCGAGAGTTCTCCATTCCTAGAATTTTAGAGTTTCTCCAGCATGGTCTAGATCTGGGGCTCCAGCTTAGTACATTGAAAGGGCAGGTTTCTGCCCTGGTGGTGTTCTTCCAAAGGTCTTTTGCACTTCATCCCTTAGTCAAGACCTTTTTCCAAGGTGTTACACATGTTCGGCCTCCTAGGAAGCCTTTTGTTTCAGTTTGGGATTTGAACCTGGTTCTCTCTGCTCTCCAGGGCCCTCCGTTTGAGCCCTTGAATGAGATAGCTTTGTCTTCTCTTACGCAAAAGGTGGCCTTTTTGGTAGCTATCACTTCGGTTAGGCGTGTTTCTGAGTTGGCAGCTTTATCCATTACAGCTCCGTACTTCGAGAAACATCAGGACAAGGTTGTCTTTCGTTTCAAGCAGGATTTTCTTCCTAAAGTGGTCTCGGAGTTACATTTGAATCAGGACATTGTTTTGCCCTCTCTATGCCCAAATCCCAGCGACGACAGGGAAAGGGCATTGCATTCCTTGGATGTAGTTCGTGTTGTGGAACATTATCTGGAGGTTACGTCTTCCTTTCGTAAGACTGATGCTTTCTTTGTGGTGCCCTGCGGGCCTAGGAAAGGTTTGGCTCCTGCCAAATCTTCCATTAGTAAATGGCCATCATTGGGGCCTACTCTGCCAAGGGGAGGAGTCCCCCTTTTCGTGTTACTGCTCATTCTACTCGTGCAGTTGGTGCGTCCTGGGCTTTTCAGCACCAGGCTTCTGTTGAGCAAGTTTGTAAGGCCGCTACCTGGTCTTCTGTTCACACCTTTTCCAAGTTTTACAAGGTTGATGTTCGGGCATCAGCGGATGCTGTTTTTGGCCGCAAAGTTTTGCAAGCTGTTGTGGTTTAAGGTTATGCATTGTTGCCTAGTTTTGGATCCCCGCCCTTGTTATGGACACTGCTGTTGGATGTCCCACATGTTATGGATTCTTGAAGCGGGGTGTGTGACATACTAAGAATAATACCATTTTGTGAATACTCACCTTGTAAAATGGGTATTATGAGTATGTCACACACCCCGCTTCAACCCGCCCTTTTGTATTCAGGATCCTCTTTATTGCGAACTTTGCGTGGTTGTTGTTTATATTTGCCTCTTCCTGGTCCCTTACCTTACTGCTTCTGTATACTGGGTAGTGAGTGGGAGGTCCCAGGTATTTATGGATCAGGGAGGGGCTTTCTTTTGCTATCATCTCTGCAGGAACGCCCTCTTCAGGACGATATTACCCACATGTTATGGATTCTTGAAGCGGGGTGTGTGACATACTCATAATACCCATTTTACAAGGTGAGTATTCACAAAATGGTATTTTCAAAACTAAAAATAATGAAAAACAGGGGGAATGGGGAATTGGAAAAGACCGCACCAGCTACAATCAAGAGTGGAGTGTGCACACGGGAGGATAGAGATACAAAAAGTGCACTATGAAGCCCACCAAAACCTGAGGAGTCCCACCACTCCCCAATCTATCCTCTTCAAATCATGGCACCACTCAGATATATATGATATATCTGAGTGGTGCCATGATTTGAAGAGGATAGATTGGGGAGTGGCAAAACTAAAAATAGCTACACTATGTGGAACGTCATGAAGCTTACCCTTATAGTTTATATTTAAAGCTATGTATGGGGCGGGGCTCTTAAATTTGACCATGTTGAACAGCATGTATAGTCATCATAGGCAGTTGAGAGGATCTTACCGATAACTTGGCAATGGGTTCTCTGTTGGAGTCTGGGGAATCCTGGAGAAAAAAAATGAGAAAAGTTAAGTTTCTGATAGGCTGTCCAATGTTTTCCAGTCTACACTAAGCGAGGGAGGGGTTGGGGAAAGAATAGCAGAATCTTGGATCAGAGGGTAGACCAATACCAATAAGGGCTTGATGACCATTTTGTTTCTCAACCATTGGGTGTTCAATGACACAGGCCTAAGTTCTGTCAAAGGGGACCAGTTCAGGGGTACCCTAATTTGTGATGCCTTATTGCACAAAGGTTAACTACAAGCCCCAGATTGGGCAGAGCTTACCTATGACTTACACACGGCCAGTAAGATTTGCTGAAATTTGAATGGTTGACGTCAGTGACAACGGGCGTCGTAAAACCAGCAAAGCAAGGTCTTGAGCTTGCATTAAGTCTTTGCATAGTAATCAGTTGGCCTACAAAAGCTATTTTAAAGTGCACCTATACTCAGAAAGGAAGTATATGTGGTCACCTTCCATCCACAACTCAGTTGGCCCCGAAACAGTCAACACCTATATTCACACCTAGCTGCCAACTACCTCAATAGCTGGGGTGTTTTGAGCTGCAGCTCATTTCTCCTTGAAAGGGAATCCTTGAATTCCTAATTAGGTTGGCCACTCAAATACACATTAGACATGGATATTGGATATTATTTGAGGAAGAGTGCTAACTCCTGAAATATGTCAGTTATGACTATATTAATGATAGAGTCTTATTCAGGATTATAAGACCTTTTATTTGATATCAAACATGGCATGCATATACTGTATTGTCCATAGCCTGATAATCCACATAGTATCATACTCTGTATGATATATATATTTGATGTTTAGGTTCACTTAACTAAGAAATTATTGGGTATCATGAATTTCTTGGTTACAATAATACAATTCTGTGAAACTCACCTGTAGAATTGTTTTTGAGTATATTGAGTCCAGGTCGTCCCAGTGATGACATGTGGGTATTCCGCCCCCAGGGGGTGCTCGACTGCAAGATCAAAAGCTGTCGCTCCTCCCGGCCCCCTATAAAGGCAGGTGTCCCTCTATCATTCCCCAGTGGTTAAAAAGCAGTAAAAGAGGAGATAGGCTGGGAGGCCAAGAAACCATGTTACTTCACATAGCTTCAGCTTGTACCCTCTCAAACAAAAACTTAAGGACAACAAGTCCAAGAATAAAAAATGGTAATCACCATAACAGGCAAACAAGAGATAATGAACAAGGGTAGGGTGGGACGACCTGGACATACTCAAAAACAATTCTACAGGTGAGTTTCACAGAATTGTATTTTTCCCTATATCCAGCCCAGGTAGTCCCAGTGATGACATGTGGGACATCCAAAAGCAGTGTCCATATAGGGCAGGATCCCCAGTGCGGAACAGCATGTAGTTCATTTCACTACCGCCTGAAGCACCTTTCGGCTGAAGACAGCGTCAGCTGAGGCCCTAACATCAACCCTGTAGAACTTTGTAAAAATATGAATATATGTAAAAATGTGGTTCAACCGATGCCTGGTGCTGAAAAGCCCAGGGGCACCAATAGCTCTGGTAGAATGAGCAGTGATCCGAAAAGGGTGTTCCTTCCCCTTGGCAGAATATGCTTGCACCAGCGCCTGTCTGATCCACTTACTGAGAGTGGACTTGGCTGGTGGCAAACCTTTCCTAGAGCCCTCTGTTAGGACAAAGAGCAAATCCGATTTCCGGAAGGACTCAGTGGCAACCAGGTAATACTTAATGGCTCTGACCACATCCAAGGCATGGAGGGTCCTTTCTTTAGAATTAGTCGGGACTGGACACAAGGAAGGTAAGACAACTTCTTCATTAAGGTGAAAGGGAGAAACGACCTTAGGCAAAAAATCAGGTTTAAAGTGAAAAACCACCTTTTCCTTATGCCGCTCAAAATATGGAGGCTTCATACAAAGTGCGTCCAACTCTGATACGCGACACACCGAGGTGATCGCTACCAAAAAAGACCACCTTGAGAGTCACAATAGGCAAAGCAGCATCGCACAATGGTTCGAAGGGAGGACCCTGAAGAGCAGAAAGTACTAAATTCAAGTCCCACACCGGTATTACTGACTTACGTGGTGGCCGGACATGGGTGACTCCCTGGAAAAAAGTCTTGATCAACCTATGGTTGGCAATGGATCTCTGGAAGAAGATGGCTAAGGCCGAGACCTGGCCCTTGAGGGTGCTCAGCTGGAGACCCAAGTCTAAGCAGTGTTGTAAAAGCTCCAGAATCCTAGAAATAGAAAATGTGCGGCAAGGGAGACTCTTGGTCTAGCACCAAGCAATATAAGTGTGCCAAACTCTGTAGTATATCATGGAGGAAGACTTCTTTCATGCCTGAATCATGGTATGCACAACTGTGGCCGACAGCCCCTTCTCCGTCAGGATTGAGGTTTTAATATCCAAGCCGTCAAAGCCAGCGTCCGTAAATTGGGGTGCTGCAGCGACCGCTGTGTGAGAAGCCCTGGGTCGTCGGGCATGACGTAGCGATCTACTGACATCTGAACTATGTCCACAAACCAACTCCTTCTCGGCCAGCGAGGAGCCACCAGGATGGTTGGTACCCCTTCCTGGGAAATCTTGCCCAGCACTCTGCCCAGGAGGGGAAACGGAGGAAAAGCATAAAGGAACTTGAACTCCGTCCAGGGAATCGCCAGAGCGTCTGTGGCAATGGCCAGAGGATCTCTTTTGAGGGAGACGAACCTTGGAAGCTTGTGATTGTGTCTGGACGCAAACAGGTCCACATTCGGCTGACCCCAGCGAAGACACAGAGCGTGTAAGGTCTTGTTGCAGAGAGACCATTCCCCCAGGCGTGAGGTGCTCCTGCTCAGGGAGTCTGCCTCCTGGTTTCCCACCCCAGGGATTGTAGACCGCCGAAATGCAGGGAACATTCTCCTCTGCCCAAGTCAGAATCTGGGTCACCTCCTTGAGGGCTCGCTTGCTCCGAGTCCCGCCCTGGTGATTGATGTAGGCGACAGCCGTCTGATTGTCCGAGCAAACCTGGATCGCACGACCCTGTAAGTGGGGAGTCATATGAAGAAGCACCAACCGGATCGCTCTCAGCTCCAAGAGATTTATGGGTAAGCGGTTCTCCTGCGGACCCCACTGACCCTGGATCTGCTGAGACTGCCAAACGCCTCCCCAGCCGGTCAGACTGGCATCCGTGGTAACTATCTCCCAACGGGGAGTCAGAAAGGACTTGCCCACCAACAGGTTCCTGGAGTCCAACCAACACAAGAGGGACTGCCTGGCCGGGGGGGGGGGGGGAGGGGGGGGGGGGAGTGAAAATTCCTGTTCCAGCGACTCCTGCATCCGGTCCCAGCCGGTCAACAGGTTCAGTTGAAGAGGTCTCATGTGAAATTGGGCGAAGGGCACTGCCTCAAAGCATGAAACCATTAGGCCTACCAATCTCATCCTCAGACGGATCGACGGCCGCTGACAGGACAGCAAGACCTGCACCTGCGTCTGGAGACCCAAAACCTTCTGCTGTGGCAGAAAGACCTTGACCTGAGAGGTGTCTATCGCCATGCCCAGGAAGGACCTCACTGTCGAGGGTGTGATAAAGGACTTTGGGTAATTGACTACCCAGCCGAAGGCCTGGAGAGTGGACAATACCGTCCGGGTATCGCTCTCGGCATGCTGAAGAGACTGGGCCACAATCAGCAAGTCGTCCAGATAGGGCAGCACACGAATGCCCTGATTCCTCAGGATGGCCATGATGCCTGCCAGCACCTTGGTGAAGATGCGGGGCGCTGAGGAAATCCCGAATGGCAGAGCCACAAACTGGTAATGCTGGTCCTCCAGAGCAAACCGCAGGAACTTCTGATGCCCCAGGAAAATCAGGATGTGCAGATAAGCATCCCTGATGTCCACCGTGGTCATGAAGTCGCCGGGCCGAAGCGAGCTCACCGCTGACCGCAAGGTTTCCATGCGAAAATGTCTGACTCTGACAAACCTGTTGAGACCCTTCAGGTCCAGGATAGGTCTTAGTATTCTGTCCTTCTTAGGAACCATGAACAGGTTGGAGTGAATACCTTGACCCTGTTCCTGACGAGGCACAGGACAAACCACACCTAACCGCAGGAGGTGTTGCACGGCCCTTCTCAAACCCCGCGCCTTCAATGGGTTTTGGGATATCAGAGACCGAAGAAATCCACCGATCTGAGAGGTGCCATCTCCAGATATGAGCAAATAGCAGAAGCTGTCCCCCCACCCGAACAGGTGAGGGCGCCTCCTCATGCCTGAGGGGACTTGGCAGGGGGTTTAGACTTACCTCTACCCCAGGTATCTCTGCGGCCACCTGAAAAAGAAGAGCCTCTTCCTCCTCAAAAGGAGCGATAGGCAGATGAATTCCGAAAGGGCCGAGCAGGCCTCCGTCTCTGAGGGAGTCTACCATCCTTGACCAGGAGGTCCAGACGCTCCCCGAACAACCTGTGCCCCATGAAGGGGATAGTAGTAAGCGACTTTTTAGCCACAGCATCAGCCGAACATTGCCGCAACCAGAGCGAGCGGCGAAATTCAACAAGCAGGGCCGAGATCCTGGCCCCAAGCCGGACCCCAAGGCAATGAAATCCACGCAGGCCTTGAGGTCCTTATACTCCACCGCCTGCTTGCGAGACTTGCGCTATCCACAAGGCGTCTCACCCTCTTTCTGATGGCCAGAGAGACAATAGCCGCGGCACACACAGGGTGAAACAAGGCACCAGCAAAGGTGAAGACATGACAGATCAGTTGATCCATGTGATTGTCAGCCGGGTCACGTAAGGAAGCGGTATCGGTCCAGCAGCAGAGTCCAGCAGCGGAGGTTCTGACGAGGCCGCAGGCAGTGAAGGGCTAGGGGCAGGTACGCCCGCCCGGTCATGGTCCAAAAAGATTCTCTTGGCGCAAGTGGTACAAACAGTGCTGAATCCGCCCAAGGGACTTGCACTGCACAAGGGACTTGCACTGCACAAGGGGCAGAGCTTCACCCGCCCAGATGGGGCCCCCAGATCACTATCCCCAGAAGCCTCCATTATGGTGATTAGAAAACAATTAAAGGTTACAAGGCACTAACGGCCCAAACCTAATGATCCCTCTTAATAAAAAAGGGGGGGGACCGGGAGGAACCACAACCCTCAACCACTAAGCCCACGACCTATGCAAGACAAAAGAGAAAAGGACACATCAGACCTTCAAAACAGTGATATGCATGAGAAAACATATAGCATTCAAAACAGGGACTCACGACACCGACAGGTCTTGAGCGATTCAGGCCGCAGCACCAGCAGCAAGGGATCACACAGCACACCTCAGCCAGAGCTTCTAGCTCATTCCTCGAGGGACGGGCGGCTCTGCCCCCCGGCAGCGCGAAAAGCCGCGCCCGCCCATCAGCAAAGCGCGCCATAATCCCCCAGTAGGGGAAGTAAAAAACAGGCCACCATAGCTGCACACCGCAGCCACACTGAAGCCACGCGGAGCACGTCCGCGCCGCCTGCCTGCATGAACTTGCCGCGCGAGCGGCGCCCGCGTTCTCCCCCCCATCACAGCGTGACTGAGTCAAGATGGAGGGAAGGGAGACAAGGGGAGGCCCGAGAAGAACCGCGAGGGAGGTAAGATGAGAAAAAGCTCCAGGGGCAGCAGAGCCAGCAAGGGGCGGTGTAAACGAAACACACACATGTAATAAAGCTTGTGGGCAGGGAGGGTGATAAAGGCATTATAAGCCATAGTAAGTGGTTCCCCCATTAGGCTCACCATAAGCCTATGGCCAGCTACCCGTTAAACAGGGTCTGCAGCCCAGAGTCTAGCTCTGCCGAACGCCTGACCCCGGCGTTCTCCCTACGGTCACGATCCCGACGCAGCCAGCGGCTGGGAGGCAGAATGGGTCTGGCGGGATCAGTGGAAATAGGGCCCGCAGCGGCCGACGGGCTAGAAGGCCCCGCTCAGCTGCCAATAACCAGAGAGAGTATCCAACGATCTTCAGCAGCCAGACTGCAAGATGAACACTGGGGAATGATAGAGGGACACCTGCCTTTATAGGGGGCCGGGAGGAGAGACAGCTTTTGATCTTGCAGTCCAGCGCCCCCTGGGGGCGGAATACCCACATGTCATCACTGGGACGACCTGGACTGAATATAGGGAAAATGATAACATGCACATTGTGGGAGTTAAACCCTTTATAGAATATGTATCTAATATCATAGAGGCAGGTTGAGGGCAGATCCTTGCAGACACACCCAGGAGGCTGGGAATGCTGGCCACTCCCCCTAGTGTTCAATAGATTAGGAAGCTGGTTGCAGGATTAGTAGTCAATGGATGGACCCGCGACCTGGATGCAACCTTAATGGCTAAGTGCTAAGTATTACTCCATTATCTCTTTCTCCATTATAACATTGATTGTACTGTAAACTTACTTTATCTTATCATGTAACAACTGCCTGTAATATCTAAGGTTATCTGGGGAAACTTCATGAACATATTGGGTTAGTGATTTACTGTGCTGGTAATTAAACCCGTTTTCATTTATACATCTTACTGTGTGTAGTGGATCATTTCTCACACAATAGATTCTATGAGCAAAGTATTTGAGGGAAGATATTTATTTATTGGGACATTTCACTGGATGTATGAGAACAGCCTCAGCGGCCTTTGGTTTGTATCAATTAGTGGTCGCTGGGCTGATAAGATTATTAGTATTTGCGATATTTATATTAGTCTCTAGTAGAAATATTGGAGATTAATAAGCAGCAAATATTAATTTATTTCATATTTCCCTCTTTCATGATTCGGAGGCTTGGGGGGGGGGGGGGGGGTGGATCACGGACTGTCCTTGATGTGTAAAATCCAGGGCTGATTTTTGGGCCCAGTCCACCCCTGGAGGCTGGCATATATTTAGCCATGTAGCTTATACTTGGTGGTGCAAAGGGGAGGAATCCAATACACTCCAGGTAAGGAGCTAGGAGTTGAGGAGTTAACTGTTACCAGCAGAGGAGGAGATTTCACAGCCTGCTGACTGTCTGACCGTCGCACCAAGCAGGACTGTCTCTTCCGAGACATCTGCCAACAAAAGAAACAAGAGATTACACACATACTATATGTAATCGAGAACACTCTGTATACACAAATCAGGGCTGTGGAGTCGGAGGAAATTTTGGGTACCTGAAGTCGGAGTCGGCAAACAATGCACCGACTCCTACTAAATTTTGATTTAGCAAGTTTAAATGTCCCAATTCACAAAAAGTTATAATTAATGACTTCTCTATTGTAAGAATAAAGAGCAATGCATGCAGTGCCTCACGTAACCGCAAAACGAACACGTTAAGTGACCGTGAAGAAGCGTGCGTTTCATGTGCTTCACTATATGGCACGCAACGCACAATTAGAAGCGGCAATACTTATACTTTGCATAGTGTTGTGTTCTGCTGTTACAGGGAACCCATGGGTAACCTAGCCTCTCACTGATAAGGGATTAAGTAAATATGTTTTTTGCAGGACTAGAGACACTTGTATAAGTGAAGGGAATGGAGGATCAATAGTTCAAGACTGAAGCTGTACCATTGGAAAAACTGCTGTCATTCAGCAAAAGGCTATAAAAACTTGTAAACTTCGATTGTTAGCTTAAACTTTAAACATGACTATGGGATTCTACTAGGGAAATCATGTTTTATAATAAAGGCCCCTTTCTGGATCCTCCCACTGCCCTATCTTCAGCAGAAGATCAGCACACAGAAAGGAGAAGGAAGCTTCTGCCCAACTACCTCTCTCTGCTAGAAGTAATGACATGTATGTTGCCTTTCTTTCCTTCAAGGAATGTATAAAATACATTCACATATTAATACAGAGGAGTCGGAAGTACAAAAACATTTATCTACCGACTCCACAGCCCTGTACACAATACTCCTCACCCTCCCCATACAACATGGTTCATAACTTTTTATACCTTTTTAATGGTGCCTCCAGACTTCTTCACCATCAGCTCGTCCACCATGGACTGCAGACAGATGCTCATCATAATGGCCTGCCAGGAAAAATAAAGTCCCCCATTACAATCTCAGAACACCCTAGGGCAACAGTAAGGGGGTTACTTTGCTTTGTCATCTGTTTCCAGATCTGCCTCGCTGCCTAGGTGCAATTGACCATCAATGTCATGTTCTCTACACCTACAATACCTTCTGCAGGAAGGGAAGCCTGGTTCTGTGGCACAGGCCAACACTCAGAGCTGAAACCTCCCTCCCACCCCTTCCGACCCTCTGTGCATTATTATTCTGGATGGACCGATGATAAATTGCTTCAAACGAGAGTATCTGGAGTAGGTACCAAGGCCCATATTACTCTCTATGGGTGTCTTCACCTGGTCCTGTACCTGCTATACACATCCAGCAAGAACAAAGCCTGAAGTTTGGGACCTGACATGGAGATCACTGAGAGAGCACCAGAGATGCTGTGGGAAGACAGTGCAGGCAAGTCTGGGTCCCAAATTGGGATGCCCTGCGGACAAAGAACTGGCCAGCCCTGGAGCCAATAGGGTTTTGGTTAAAAAAAATCCACTTTCCCAGACTTTAAACCAGACCTTCATGCTGAATAAGAGCCTATCTTATATGTTTCCACCCTGTACATACGGATTGCCCACATTAATCCAGACCTTCACCCTGAATAAGAGCTTATCTTATATGTTTCCCACACCCTGTTCATACAGATTGCTCACACTAATCAGGACCTTCACCCTGAATAAGAGCCCATCTTATATGTCCCCCCCCCCCCGTACATACAGATTGCCCACATTTAAAATAATCCTACCTGCACCTATTGCCTTTTCTAAGCTTTTAAACATCCAAGATGGCGGCTCATGGAGTCTCAGGCTGCCTGCAGACAGGAAGTACCTTCTGACTCTGCATTCTGGGATTGCTGTCCTTTTCCTGACCACAGCTCTGCTCTGTCTGTGCAAAGCACAGCTATAACCCCGCCCCCTGCTCTTTTGCCCCCTCTCCTCTCCTCTTCTTAGTATGTGATACTTCTGAGTCAAAATGGCGGTGTCCGGATCCTGGACTCCTGAACAGAGTTGCAGCCCAGTGGGGGAAAGAATAAAAAGTGATTAAAAACTTAAAATATATCATTTTTTAGATGTTTTTTTAAAGGTTTGGGCTTTTCATTAACTGATTATGAAGATTCGATTTAAGACTTCAGAACCACATAAGTAAAAGCCACTCCTGCACCGCCTGTCAGTGAATCTAGGAGCTACACTTCTTGGCTCTGGCCAGCGGGTGGGTGTGGCCTGTGTACAGCCCGCTCCTATTAATAACAATGGGCACCTCTGTACACGGCAAACCTCTGCAAATGGTGGCGCCCATTGTTCTCAATAGGAGAAAGCTGTACACAGACCATGCCCATGTGCTGCCTTTACAAACCTGGGGCTAAGGAAGCAGTGGGCAGTAAGGTAGGTGAATCCCCTTGTGCCCTATATGGGACCCATGATCTGAGGTCTTAGGAAAAGTCCATGAAAAAATAGACATTCCTTTTAACCCTTCCACCTCCCTGATCTTGGTTACCTTTACATAAAATCTATTCCCCTTATTACATGCCGAGTCTTACTGCTACAAGGGCACATACTGCATGCAATGCATCTGACTATCCCCAGCATGGCACCATCTGCCCTTGTCTGCTCAACACTTTTTTTCTGCTGGGCCCTGATGCATTTGCTGAAGTGTGAGGAAGAGCAGTTGTCCTTCGTACAGGACACCAGAGTGCAAGGGCACTTACCTGCGGGCTGGAGATGGTGATCCACTGTAGCCGGTCTTTGCTCATCAAGTACTCAAAGGCCAGTTCCAGTCGGGCCTCGGATTTGTTGGGGCTGCCCGTGCCATTGCTGAATGGAACCTGAATGCACGATAAAGAGTGATAGCCGAGAAGACCCCATGAAACACTGAAATTGGGGCATGAGCGGCGCAGGACAGGAAACTTACAGAGGAGGTGACGCGCCAGCAGCGCATGCGGGTGACCTTAAAGCTGCCCTCTTTCATCTGTTCGTTGGGAAGTTTCACCTGGAAGTTGAGCTCATTGTTGCCGGCGCTCACGATGACCTGACATCCCTTCTCCGGGAAGTCGGTGATGCAAGGCTCAAACTTCAGATAGCCGTAATATTTCAGTGTCTGCGCCAGCTGGATGAACTGAGGCGGGGCAGAAGACTCACCAATCAGGAAATAAGTCATTCAAAAGTGATACTACTGTGATGGATGGAGGTCATAAATGATAAATTGAACATATGAAGCTGAACATTCCCTCCCTCCATTTGTTCCACTTTATCTTTCCCTCTGCATTGCATGCTTTGTGGCTAATAAAGGTGAAATAAACCCTCAGGCAGCCATTTCACTCTGCGCTATTTCTCTTTTGCTTGACAATAATGCCTAGGATTATGAAGATAATTGAATGTGTTGCTACTAAATGTATTACTGTGATAAAGATGGCGTCGGGAAGCTGGATAATGCCTTTGAGTGGCCTCCCTTTAGGCGTACATAACATTCCAGTGTGCTCGTTAGGTAGAACAGACCAATTACTGAGCTAGATATTCAGTTTTTTCTAATATGATTTGCCCCCTGTAGATGACGTATGTAAGTTTTCTATTTTGCTATAAATAAAAACGACAAATGGAGGAGCACCAGATGCATCTCCGAGAGATGCAACACATTTCAAACGCATTTCAATTATTGTGTTTCTCTGCCTCGCATATTTCTGATCTCCTAGGCTGATTTTAAAGATTGAACAACACCCAGGACCCCCGTTAAAATGGGCACGAAGGAGGGGGTCCGCCTGATGGTTAGCTGTCTTTGACACTGCATGCATCTGTCACTGAGAAGATTGTGGCCCCCATGGTGGAAGCAGAAACTTACCTCCTTCTTTGAGACTTTTTCCTGAAGAGACTTGAGCTGTCGATGCTGTTCTTTGTTCACTTGTATCCAGCCGCGCTCAATATCATTGACCGTCTGAAAAGAAGTACAGAGGTGCATGAGGAGAGCCACCACCCCGAAATCTGACCCCATTCTCCCAAGCATAAGTGTATAGGCAAGCTTAATATTTTAACAGTTCCCTGTAGGATATTAAATATTCCTGTAGGTAGGATGGTCTTCTGCTAGTCTTCGTATGAGACTCTACAAAGGGCAGAGCAGATGTACCCTATGGTAGACCCTTCGACCTCTCACGTGAACACTACTTAGGTTAGAAGAAAGTTATTGGTGGTATTCTGAAAGCTTGCCAACCTTTTCACAGAAAGCAGTTATCAGAAATGACTTACCTGAGCATACAAGAGATTGAGTCCCACTCTGCTCTCCATGACATCCTCGTCATAGGAGGAATCCCAGTAACTAAACGAGAGAAAGCAATCGTGAGAACCAGATGGTGGAAGAAATGAAAACATGCCAGAAAACCAAAGAAAGTCATTATTTGAACCAGTAACTAAACGAGAGAAAGCAATCTTGAGAACCAGATGGTGGAAGAAATGAATACATGCCGGAAAACCAGAGAAAGTCATTATTTGAACCAGTTGGTAGAGAAAATGAACACACAACGGAAGACCAGAGAAAGCCACATGAGAACCAGTTGGTAGAAGAAATGAGAACATGCCAGAAGACCTGAGAAAGCCACCATGAGAACCAGCTGGTAGAGGAAATAGAAACATGACAGAAGACCAAAGAAAGCCACCATGAGAACAGTTGGTAGAGGAAATGAATACATTCCAGAAGACCAGAGAAAGCCATGATAAAAACCACGTGGTAGAGGAAATGTGAACATGCCAGAAGACCATAGAAAGCCACCATGAAAACCAGTTCGTGGAAGGAAAATACATGACAGAAGACCAGACGACTGAGAGTACCAGTTGGTGGTGGAGATTAACACCCCCTCCCCCAATCACCATATCAAATTACCTCTTTCTGAGAATGATCTTGTATTCCCGGTTGCGAAGACTGGTCACAGACACGTAGGGCAACTCAAACTCCTGAAGCTTCCGCACAACTACAAAAGAAAAGATCGTTCTCCATGAGGACAATGCAAGGATACTTGTAACACAGCCAAGCATACCAGCCTGGCTGGTATCTTCCTGGCTGCTGGAAAAAGAGCCCCACCATGGGTTTAATACCTGCTGGAAGTCCTGGTCCCAAAAACTGCTTTCAATGTAGCAAACATCCAGTCTCCGAAAAAACTAACAATGGTCTTGATTAACCAAAGGAAGGGTTGCAAAGGCCCTAAAACTGGAGAACCACCAACCCTGACCAGTTGATGGGCCTTGAGTACATACTTGGAAAACACTGCTTGATGCTATATCTAACTGCAGAAATCGTCTCTGAAAACGAAAATACAATTCTGTGATTACTCACCTGTAGAACTGATTTTACTGTGTACAGCACGGCCTGTTTCATTTCAATCATTACATCTGGGTATTCCGCCACAAGGTGGCGCAGTTGACTGCAGAAGACTTGTGGCTCCTCCCGGCCCTATAAAAAGCCAGGAATCACCCATAGACCCCCAGTGTTGAAAAGCAGTTATGCAAGAAGCCAGGAGAAAAACCATGAGAAAAAATACACAGCCTCACAAAAAAATAACTTTTGAACAAATCACCATCAAGAGGCAACCAAGGACCACGATAATAAGGGAGGGATGAAACAGGCCATGCTGTACACAGTAAAATCAATTAATCACAGAATTTTATTTTTCCTTGTGTACAGCATGGCCTGTTTCATTTCAATCATTACACCTGGGACATCCAATAGCAGTGTCCATAAAAGTAGGGTGGGATCCCTAAAGAGTAACGGCAGGCAGTTCAAGCAACTACCGCCTGAAGCACCTTGCGGCCAAAAACAGCATCAGCTGAGGCCCTAACATCAACCTTGTAAAACTTAGAAAAAGTATGAACAGAAGACCAAGTAGCAGCCTTACAAACCTGTTCAACAGAAGCCTGGTGCTGAAAAGCCCAAGAGGCACCAATAGCCCTAGTAAAGTGAGCAGTAACACGGAAGGGAGGTTCCTTCCCTTTGGCAGAATAAGCTTCACCACCGCCTGTCTAATCCACTTGTTGATAGTGGATTTGGCTGGAGGCAAGCCCTTCCTAGTTCCAGAAGGAAGAACAAAAAGAGAATCAGACTTCCGAAAGGGCTCAGTGGCGACCAAATAATACTTGAGCGACCTGACCACATGCAGAGAATGAAGGTTCCGTTCCTTGGAATTAGCAGGGGCAAGACAATAGGAAGGCAAGACAATGTCCTCATTGAGATAAAAGGCAGATACAACCTTGGGCAAAAATTCCGGGTTAAGACGGAACACCGCCTTATCCTGATGCTGCTCAAAATAAGGAGGTTTAATGGAAAGCGCCGCCATCTCAGAGACTCGACGCACCGAAGTAATAGCGACCAGAAAGGCTACCTTAAGAGTCAGAATGGGCAGAGCGGCCTTGCACAGAGGCTTGAAGGGAGGACCCTGTAGAGCAGAAAGCACCAAGGTTAAATCCCAAACCGGTAACAGGTGGACGCACATAAGTAACTCCCTGGAAAAAAGTCTTGACAAGCCTATGATTGGCAGAAGATCTTTGAAAAAAGATTGCCAGAGCCAAAACCTGTCCCTTGAGGGTACCAAGTTGAAGACCCGAATCCAGACCATGCTGTAAAAACTCCAGAGTCCTGGGAATGGAGAATTCACGACAAGATAGAGACTTGGACTCACACCAAGCAATATAAGCATGCCAGACCCTATAGTAAATCATAGACGAAGATGTCTTCTGAGCCTGAATCAAAGTATCGACAACCGAAGCTGGCAACCCCTTGCCCATCAAGATGGAGGTTTCAACAGCCAAGCCGTTAAAGCCAGCATTTGTAAATTGGGATAAAGCAGCTGTCCTTGAGTAAGAAGCCCTGGATCGTCGGGCAAGACGCACCGATCCACTGCCATCTGGACGACGTCCGCGAACCATACCCTCCTCGGCCAGCGGGGGGGCCACTAGAATGGACGGGACCCCCTCCTGGGCTATCTTGAGCAGCACACAACCCCGCAGAGGAAATGGAGGGAATACATAGAGGAGCTGAAACTCCGTCCAGGGAATTGCGAGCACGTCCATGGCGAAGGCCAGAGGATCCTTTGACAGGGAGACGAATCTTGGAAGCTTGTGACGGGACACAAACAGGTCCACATCCGGCAGACCCCAGAGGCAACACAGGGCGAGAAATACCTTGTTGCTGAGAGACCATTCCCCCAGACGAGACGTCCCCCTGCTCAGGGAGTCCGCCTCCTGGTTCTCCACCCCCAAAATGTAAACCGCCGAGATGCAGGGAACAGTCTCCTCCATCCAAGATAAAATCAGCGACACTTCCTTGAGGGCTCGCTTGCTCCGAGTCCCTCCCTGATGATTGATGTAGGCAACCGCCATCTGATTGTCCAAGCGGACCTGCACAGCACGACCCCAAAGGTGGGAAGTCAACTAGAAGAGAACCAACCTGATCGCCCTCAACTCTAGAATGTTGATGGGCGCATGGGCCTCCTGAGGAGCCCACTGACCCTGGAACTTCAGAGACTGCCAAACTCCCCCCCAACCGGTCAGACTGGCATCCGTGGTGACAATCTCCCAGCGCGGAGGCAGAAAGGACTACCCACTAGGAGATTCCTCGAATCCAGCCACCATGACAGGGACTGCCTGGATAGAGGAGACAGAGCAAATTCCTGATCCAGGGACTCCTGATTCCGATCCCAAACCGACAAGAGATGTAACTGAAGAGGTCTCATGTGGAACTGAGCAAAGGGAACCGCCTTGAAACAAGCCACCATGAGGCCTACCAACAGCATCCCCAGACGAATGGAGGGATAAGGACACAGCAGCAGCGCCCGCGCCTGCATCTGAATGCTCTCCACCTTCTGCTGGGGGAGAAATACCTTGACCTGAGAAGTATCCAGCGTCATGCCCAGGAAGGACCTCGCCAAAGACGGAGATAGTGAAGACTTGGGATAGTTGATCACCCAGCCGAAGGATTCGAGAGTGGACGTCACCACCTGAGTATCCTTCTTGGCCTAATGAAGAGATTGAGCAGCAATCAATAGGTCGTCCAGGTAAGGGAGAATGCGATTGCCCTGGCTTCTCAGTAGAGCCATGACACCCGCCAGCAGCTCGGTGAAGACCGGAGGGGCCGATGTGAAACCGAATGGCAAGGCCACAAACTGGTAGTGTTGGTCCCCCAGAGCAAACCTCAAGAACCTCTGGTGACCTGGAAAGATCAGAACGTGAAGGTATACATCCCTGATGTCCACCGTGGTCGTGAAGTCGCCCAGCGTAAGGTCGGCAGTGAGAACTCACTGCCGAGCGTAAGGTCTCCATGCGGTAATGCTTGAATCTGACAAACTTGTTGAGACCCTTTAAATCCAGGATGGGCCTCAGAGAGACGTCCTTTTGGGGGACCGTGAACAGGTTGGAGTAGTACCCCCGACCCTGTTCCTGACGAGGTACTGGGCAAATCACTCCGGAATCTAGAAGAGGCTGTACGGCCAACCGCAGGCCCTGAGCCGCCACAGAATTTAGAAAGATCCGGGACCAGAGGAATCTTGGGGGCGGTCAGGCTGCAAACTCTATCTTGTAACCGGAGGAAACCACCTCCTGAATCCACTGGTCTGGGACGCGCAGTCTCCAGATGTGAGCAAAAAGCCAAAGCCGTCCCCCCACCCACTCATGCCTGAGGGGCCTTGGGGGAGGGTATGGAGACGAAGTCCAGTGAAGGGAAGCCCAGTGAAAGACTTCTTAGCGGCAGTGTCAGCCGCCCACTGACGCAACCAGACGGACCTACGCATAGCAACCAACAGGGCCGAGGCCCTACCGCCAAGCCTGACGGCGTCATCCACGTCAGATAGCACAAAGGCAATAAAGTCAAAGCAAAAAGGTCCTTCTAATCCTCCGTCTTCTTGCGAGACCGGGCGGCCTCAGCCAGGCGCCTGACCTTTTTAATAG
Organism: Gastrophryne carolinensis; assembly: GCA_027917425.1. Lineage (NCBI taxonomy): Eukaryota > Metazoa > Chordata > Amphibia > Anura > Microhylidae > Gastrophryne > Gastrophryne carolinensis. The sequence continues at coordinate 34,959,396 of CM051237.1, read as the reverse complement.
CGATGGCCACAATAGCCGCGGCGCAGACCGGACGCAAACCGGCCCCAACAAAGGTAAAGGCATGACAAGCCAGCTGATCCATACGCCGGTCAGCGTTATCACGCAAGGTTGTGATGTCAGGAGACGGCATGACCGAAGTGTTGGACAGCCCCAGGACAGGAGCGTCCACCTCAGGGGGACACGACCAGCGGCGAACCAAATCAGCCGAGAAGGGATACCTTCTATCCAACCCCTTAGGCACCGAGGGTAACCTGTTGGGGCGTTCCCACTCCTTGAGAACCATATTGGAAAAATGGCCCTGCTCCGGGAACTCCAAGCGTTGCTTGTCAAGGCGGTAGAGCTCACCCTGCTTCTTCTTTGCCAGCTTAGGGGGAGCAATGTGAAGAGTATCAAAAACAGCCGACAAGAGCCTGTTGGTATCATCCAGGAGCCAAGTATCCTCGTCTGAGGAAGAACCTAGATCACTATCATACTTGCCATGACGATCCCCCGAGGAATCCGAGTCTCGGAACAACTCCCCCTCCTCCGGGGAATCACAGCCACCATAGAAGTCAAGGCCCTCGCCCTCATCGGCAAAGAGGGACAATTCCGCGTCTAGGTGCCTCTTTCTGCTAGAGGCCTTGCCCACCGCCAGCCGGGCCAGTTGTCGCTCAATGCTGGCCACGCGCAGCGCCAGATCCGATTGCGATCCCTTGCTGGCTTCCCCCTCGCTGGGAGCTAAATGCAGGCGCGGGGGAGTAGGAGATGCTGTCGGGAGGACAGGACTGGAAAGAGAGGCGCTCAGCCCAGCCCGGTCCGTGATAATACTTTGGGCGCACGGGACACAAACCGCGCCGCCCCCACTCAAAGGGGATGCCTTGCACATGACACACAGCCGAGCCTGCCCCGAGGGGCCCCCAAGCTCGCTATCTCCAGAAGCCTCCATATGGTGATTATCAAAAAAGGCACAGTCAGCCAACACGGTGTAAAGGCTAAATAAGAGCCTGCCTGGGATGCCCCCAAGGGATGCCCCACAGAGAAGGGGCAGGAGGAGGTGGGTATTGGACCGGGAGAAACCACAATACTGCTATCCCGTCTGTAAAACATAAGCATGAAAACATGAGCATCCCACAGCACATGCACCAGAAAAAATAAGCCCCGCAGGAAGACTCACGGACCAGCTGCAATGGCGGCCGCAGAGCACGCAGAGGACACAGGCGAAGTCACCAGACCGAAGCAGACAGCATCCCCAGGGAAACCGCAGCCAGCCAGCAAGATGGCGCCGCAAGAAGCACCTCGAGGGGCGGGCCGCGGGGAGATGACGCGATACGGGTCATCCCACAGTGCCGCCCCCCAGCGAAAAGGTACGAGGACACCGGCACCAGGCCTGTAAATGGCGCCCGGCGGCAGAGGAAGGGAGACGGGCCCCTGCAGCGCCTCCCGCCGCGGAGTGCGGTGCGCTCGCGGCGGTGGGCAAAGGAGGTCACCCGACCCCCCCACGATGAGAGGGAGAAGGGAAAGAAAGGGGGGGGCGGCGACAGCGGACCAGAGGTACGGGGGGGGGGGGGTAGAAGAGGGAAAGAAGTGAAGGGCAGAAAAAAAAGGGCCCAGCGACAACAGTGGCATTGCAATAAAGAAACAACCCCCACAATCAACAACCACCCCAGTAAATGCCCCCCTATAGGCTCACCATATGCCTATGGCCGGCTACCCTTCAGGTACAGGGTCTGCGGCCTGGAGCAAAGCTCACCGAACACCCAAACCCAGGTGTTCCCCTACTGTCACCCGATCCGTTCAGCCTAGGCTGGGAGGCAGGAGGGTCCAGAAACGGGTGGAAATAGGCTTACAGGGCCGCAGGCTTGGTTGCCCCGCTCGCCTGCAAATAACCGTAGACCATCTACTGGTCTTCGCAGTCATGACTGCAGAGAAACACTGGAGGTCTATGGGTGATTCCTGGCTTTTTATAGGGCCGGGAGGAGCCAAAAGTCTTCTGCAGTCAACTGCGCCACCTTGTGGCGGAATACCCAGATGTAATGATTGAAATGAACGAGGCCGTGTTTACACAAGGAAAATAGAAGGATGATCTTGCTTTTACTGAAGAATAATATGCCTAAAAGTGGAGCGTATGTTGGGTAACCTGTGGCAGATACGCCTTGTAGGTCGGGTCTACAGCACAAAGCTTTATAGTAGGACCTACTTAGAATTTACAACGTTTTAGTTACTAACTGCAGGGTTAAAAAATACAAGGATGGAGTGAGTGAGTATTGGCCTCTTAGGGAAGCAGAGCATTACAAATCAGTTGGGGAAGGCTATTAAAGGGGACCCCCAGCCTCAGCAGCAGCAGCTGTGATTAGCTGGCTTATGAAGCCCTAGCTCCTCTTCTAACATGGAACACATGGCTCCTGTGGTGTCTGGAGGAACATTGCAGTGACTAGTTATAGCTTTTGCCCCTATATTGAGCTATGTTCTGGTGAAGGGACGTGTAGGAGCGCAGGGTTTATGACAGTACTGTGGCTTGAAGAAACACCCAGATAAACCCATGCCAGTCGCCTGAGCCAACCAGTGCATCTACACACATCAGTAGAATGTAAAGTGGACCAAAACCCACGGTCTGCGGCTCTGCAATCTATAAGAATCCTAGGGCCGCCTGATTCCCTCCACTCGGGGCATCCCGAAACAGGATGCTGTGTAAAGCCCTCCCCTCGAGTCCCAAGAAAAATCTTTAACCCAATCTAGTGGTGCATGCGCGAGCTGCGCCCATCATAAGCTATACCTTTAGCAGGGCGCACGCCCACAACAGGCATTAGCGCAGACACGCTCCCTGTTAGAAGGTAGCGGGGATGCGGCCGCCAGCACGTCGGCTGCTTTCGGCTAGACTTGGCCCTTAGCCGAGCAAGGCGATTGGCCGAGAGCCCACACATACATCATAGGACCTGGGAAAGGGGAGCTATACTGGGCGACCTGGGGGGTTTCCCACAGCAGAGCATCCCGAACAGGGGTGCCCCCGGGGTAAGGACTGGGATAGTCAGAATCTTGAGTTTTGGTCCACTTTAAAACGATTGGATACTCCAATGTTAATCACGTTCTCATTTTAAGTGTGGCTGGCAATCATGTGACTGCCTTAATGGTTTCCGTCGGTCACCTGATTAACTGCTATTTGGTGCCACATACCATGGATCAGGAAGTGGTGACTTGAGTATATTGCCACTTTAAAGGGAAACTCCCCTTTGTCAGGTTTTTTGCGTTCTGCTGCATCATTTTCCTCTTCTGGGATGTAAAACAAACTTGTGTGTTGGGATTGTGCCCCCAGACCTGTGATTTACTCCGTGTTTCTTATATTACCGTGGCTCTGCCTTGGTAAAGTAGGAGTGGCTTTCTTGCCCTTTAGTAAAGCTTTTAGTATACTTTCTGACTACAAATCTCAGAATCCTTCCACTGTAACAGGTGAACTCAACAGCAGATTTGACTAAACAAAGCAGCAGTAATGACCTTCCCAGCTGAGAACGCTGACAGTAACCCTTTAGCTAATGGAACAAAAGACTGTGGTCTCCTCTATCTGATGAAGTTGAACTAATGCAGATGGGGTTATACTGGTTGTCTTTGCCTCAGCCAATCAGATGATTAGCAAGCCAACTTGGCAATCCTGATTGGTCACAGGCAGCCACGTGATTGGCAGCCGTACAAGGAATTAGGAAGTAAACATATGGGGTATAGGGCTGCTCTAAACAGAAATATTCTAGCACACGCAGATTGTTACACTTAAACCAGACCAACAGCCTGTCACAGTTGGAAAAGAAAGGTAGCAGCCATTCCGGATCTTTCACTCCCAACTGACAATGCACAGTAACAGGAAGCCCAGCAGTACTTCCTGTTTGCAGGTGGCCTGCTAGCCCATGGAGCGGCCATCTTGTTTTTAAAATGTATCCATGTAGACGTTAGAAAAAGGTAAATTATTTTTTATGTGCAGCAATCTAAATTGCCCTGGAGAGGATGTACAGCACTGTTTGTTGTATTAGTCTGATTTAATTCATTTTTGACTGTTGGTCCCTTTTAAAGAAGACCAAAACCCTCTTCAGGGCATCCCTATTCAGGAAGTCTTTCTGGTTTGCCTGCATACTTACCTTGAGCTTCGATCCCATGGCGTGATTGGCCCCTGGTGGCAACTCACAGACGGAGGTAGCAGGGGTTGCCGCTGGGTGTGCAGCAAAGCTTAACTAGAGTAAAGATGCTGCCAGGGGCCCACATAAGCACTATAGGCCTTAAACTTCAGGTAAGTATACAGGGGGTTCACATTAAGGATGCCCCAATGGGTCAGGAGGGTTTGGTCTTATTTAAGTGTATCAATCCGCCTGTGGGCATCCTGGTATTGTATATGATCTGGCCTATGGACTAAAGGGGTTCTTGGTCTTCTTTAAAGACCTGACAACTTTTCTTCTTTCCAGTAAAACTAGCGAATGATGGCCGCTCGGATGATGTCACACAGAAGTAATACAAGATAACCAAAACTAACAGGAGAATGAGCCGTCAGCGCCGTCCTTGATGAGGTATAGACTGAAGTATCCAATCAGCTCCTCTGGGAGGTCCAGCTTGGTGGTGACGGCCTGTGATTGGAGGACAGAATGATCAGTCATGTTGGCAATGGAGTGACATTAGAATGTTTTGTATCTGATGTTTGGTCACACCCACAATCGCATCAGCAAGACGTAGCCCCACCCCCTGCTTACCTCTAACACATCCTCGGTCTGGTCGGAGGTCAGAATAGACACTTTCACCTTCTGGCCGTTGGACAGGAAAACTTCCAGCTGCACCTCCTCTGTGGGGATCTGCTGTGTTTCCTGTGGAGGGGAGTCATCAGCATCATCAGAGAGCGAGAGATCAGACTTAATCCGGACCTTCCCCCTGAATAAGAGCCTATCTTATATGTTTCCCCACCCTGTACATACAGATTGCTCACATTAATCCAGACCTTCACCCTGAATAAGAGTCTATCTTATATGTCCCCCCCCTACATACAGATTGCCCACATTAATCCAGACCTTCACCCTGATAAGAGTCTATCTTATATGTTTCCCCCCCTGTACATACAGATTGCTCACATTAATCCGGACCTTCACCCTGAATAAGAGTCTATCTTATATGTCCCCCCCCCCTACATACAGATTGCCCACATTAATCCAGACCTTCACCCTGATAAGAGTCTATCTTATATGTTTCCCCCCCCCGTACATACAGATTGCCCACATTAATCCGGACCTTCACCCTGAATAAGAGCCTATCTTATATGTTTCCCACACCCTGTACATACAGATTGTCCACATTAATCCGACCTTCACCCTGAATAAGAGCCTATCTTATATGTTTCCCACACCCTGTACATACAGATTGCCCACATTAATCCAGACCTTCACCCTGAATAAGAGTCTATCTTATATGTTCCCCCCCACCCTGTACATACAGATTGCCTACATTAATCTGACCTTCACCCTGAATAAGAGCCTATCTTATATGTTTCCCACACCCTGTACATACAGATTGCTCACATTAATCCGACCTTCACCCTGAATAAGAGCCTATCTTATATGTTTCCCACACACTGTACATACAGATTGCCCACATTAATCCAGACCTTCACCCTGAATAAGAGTCTATCTTATATGTTTCCCACACCCTGTACATACAGATTGCCCACATTAATCCAGACCTTCACCCTGAATAAGAGTCTATCTTATATGTCCCCCCCCTACATACAGATTGCCCACATTAATCCGGACCTTCACCCTGAATAAGAGCCTATCTTATATGTTTCCCACACCCTGTACATACAGATTGCCCACATTAATCCGGACCTTCCCCCTGAATAAGAGTCTATCTTATATGTTTCCCCCCCGTACATACAGATTGCCCACATTAAAAATCATCCTACCTGCATCTACTGCATTTCTGAGCCTATAACATCCAAGATGGAAGCTCATAGGGTCTCAGGCTGCCTGCAGACAGGAAGTGTCTTCTGAATAAGCCGCTCTGCATTCTGGGATTGCTGATCTTTTCCTGACCCCAGCTCTGCTCTGTTTGTGCAAAGCACAGCTATATCCCCACCCCCTGCACTTTTCCACGCTCTCCTCTCCTCAGAATTTGATGCATCTGAGTCAAGATGGCGGCGCTTCTAGAGTCCTGAACAGAGTTGCAGCCCAGTGGGGGAAAGAATAATAAGTAAGTGACTAAAAACTTAAAATATATTAACATGCCTCCCAACTGTCCCGATTTTCCCGGGATTGTCCCGATTTTTGCAGAAAATCCCGCGGTCCCGGACCGTTAAGAAATGTCCCGGGACGGCCTGCGCCGTGGCGGTGTGTCCAGGGCCGCAATGACGCCGGCTCCTTCTGAATTAACACCGGCCGGCGCGCGGGTGTGCGCGCAGGGGGGCGGTCGCAGGGGGCTGGGTTGGGGATTAAAAAAACTTACGCAGGCTGGCATGCAGGGGTGAAGGCAGCCGACATTGCTGGAGGGCGTGACAGGAGGTGTGGCCAGGGCGTGGTGGGGCGTGGTGGGGGTGTGGTCGGGGCGGGGCTTGTCCCGCTTTCACATTTTCAAAGGTTGGGAGGTATGATATTAATGTTAGATGCTGGGGAATAGTTTAAAAGTTTGGGCTTTTCATTAAATGATGCTGAAGGTCTGGTTTAAAGGGGACCGAAATCCTGTCCACCTGACCCTATGGTCTAAAATACTCCAGGGCCAGCTGAACGTCTTTCCCAGAGGCCCGATGTGGAGTGTTCCGCTGTGCGACATTTGGGATTGGCGTAAATCTCGGCTTGTTCCTAGCGGTGCGTGCACGGGCCTCTGCCGGCTTGCTCCACCTCCAGGCTTATCTGAATGTCTAGTGGAGGGGGCGCACAGCAAGCCATGCATTTAACATGTGCGGAAATGAATGCCGACTGAAAGAATGCACTGTGGGAGTGGATCAAGATGAGGAATTGGGCGAAGTAGGGGGTCTCAAACACAGGGGGATCCCAAATCGGAAAGGCCCAATAAAGTTACCCAAAAGCCTGGATGGTGAAAATCATGGGATCTGGTCTGCTTTAAAGGAATAGTCCAATCCACATAACTCTTGCGGGACATGGTAGCAGCCATGATGGGATCACTGCAGCATGCCACCCTATTGACTTCTATTGAGAGGAGAGAGGGGGGGGGGAGGTGCTTTGTGTCATATCTCAATAGAAGACAATAGGGCGACACGCCATAGTAATCCCATCATGGCTGCTCCTATGAACCATGAGAGTTATTTAGACTGGACGGTCCCTTTAGGGTGGACCATGAGGGTTATTTAGACTGGAGGGTCCCTTTAGGGTGGACCATGAGAGTTATTTAGACTGGACGGTCCCTTTAGGGTGGACCATGAGGGTTATTTAGACTGGACGGTCCCTTTAGGGTGGACCTAAGTTTCCAGGGAGGGTCTAAGGCACATTTACCCACCTCTCCTGTGGCTGGTAAGCCTGACAACAAAAGAAAGCTCCATGGTGCTCCATCCAATTAAGTGTCTGCTTAATGTTGGGCTTACCAGCAAAGAGAGGGTAGGTTATCTTTCAGTTCATGAGGACCAGCACCTGGCACAGAGTAGTCAGGGGGGGGGTTTAGCTCTGCATTAATCTGGTCTCATCCGCTGTGTTTCCTGCACCTACCTGCTGGGAGCGCCGCAGGAAGCCGTTAAATATCTCACTGGACCCCAACATTGGATCTTGTCGTACTGCCAAGAAAACAGATGAGTGTTAGGTAGAATGTTCTTTGTTCGCCACCCGCAGGGCCTGTGTTGGGCCACCGCCCGCCCCATGTTGGGCCTTAGCCCCTTTGTCCTGTGTTGGGGGGTTTGGCCCTCCTTGTCCTGTGCTGGGTGCCAGCCTTCTCCAGGCCATCCTGGCCTCCCCCAGGTCCTGTGTTGAGCCTCCAGCCCCCCCCCCCAGGTCCTGTGTTGAGCCTCCAGCCCCCCCCCCCAGGTCCTGTGTTGAGCCTACAACCCCCCCCCTAGGTCCTGTGTTGGGCCTACAACCCCCCCCCCCCAGGTCCTGTGTTGGGCCTCCAGCACCCCCCCCAGGTCCTGTGTTGGGCCTCCAGCACCCCCCCCCAGGTCCCGTGTTGGGCCTCCAGCACCCCCCCCCCCCAGGTCCCGTGTTGGGCCTCCAGCACCCCCCCCCCAGGTCCCGTGTTGGGCCTCCAGCCCCCCCTCCCAGGTCCCGTGTTGGGCCTCCTGCCCCCCCTCCCAGGTCCCGTGTTGGGCCTCCAGCCCCCCCTCCCAGGTCCCGTGTTGGGCCTCCAGCCCCCACCCCCCAGGTCCCGTGTTGGGCCTCTGCCCCCACCCCCCAGGTCCCGTGTTGGGCCTCTGCCCCCACCCCCCAGGTCCCGTGTTGGGCCTCTGCCCCCACCCCCCAGGTCCCGTGTTGGGCCTCTGCCCCCACCCCCCAGGTCCCGTGTTGGGCCTCTGCCCCCACCCCCCAGGTCCCGTGTTGGGCCTCTGCCCCCACCCCCCAGGTCCCGTGTTGGGCCTCTGCCCCCACCCCCCAGGTCCCGTGTTGGGCCTCTGCCCCCACCCCCCAGGTCCCGTGTTGGGCCTCTGCCCCCACCCCCCAGGTCCCGTGTTGGGCCTCTGCCCCCACCCCCCAGGTCCCGTGTTGGGCCTCTGCCCCCACCCCCCAGGTCCCGTGTTGGGCCTCTGCCCCCACCCCCCAGGTCCCGTGTTGGGCCTCTGCCCCCACCCCCCAGGTCCCGTGTTGGGCCTCTGCCCCCACCCCCCAGGTCCCGTGTTGGGCCTCTGCCCCCACCCCCCAGGTCCCGTGTTGGGCCTCTGCCCCCACCCCCCAGGTCCCGTGTTGGGCCTCTGCCCCCACCCCCCAGGTCCCGTGTTGGGCCTCTGCCCCCACCCCCCAGGTCCCGTGTTGGGCCTCTGCCCCCACCCCCCAGGTCCCGTGTTGGGCCTCTGCCCCCACCCCCCAGGTCCCGTGTTGGGCCTCTGCCCCCACCCCCCAGGTCCCGTGTTGGGCCTCTGCCCCCACCCCCCAGGTCCCGTGTTGGGCCTCTGCCCCCACCCCCCAGGTCCCGTGTTGGGCCTCTGCCCCCACCCCCCAGGTCCCGTGTTGGGCCTCTGCCCCCACCCCCCAGGTCCCGTGTTGGGCCTCTGCCCCCACCCCCCAGGTCCCGTGTTGGGCCTCTGCCCCCACCCCCCAGGTCCCGTGTTGGGCCTCTGCCCCCACCCCCCAGGTCCCGTGTTGGGCCTCTGCCCCCACCCCCCAGGTCCCGTGTTGGGCCTCTGCCCCCACCCCCCAGGTCCCGTGTTGGGCCTCTGCCCCCACCCCCCAGGTCCCGTGTTGGGCCTCTGCCCCCACCCCCCAGGTCCCGTGTTGGGCCTCTGCCCCCACCCCCCAGGTCCCGTGTTGGGCCTCTGCCCCCACCCTCCAGGTCCCGTGTTGGGCCTCTGCCCCCACCCCCCAGGTCCCGTGTTGGGCCTCTGCCCCCACCCCCCAGGTCCCGTGTTGGACTTCCGCCCCCCAGGTCCCGTGTTGGGCCTCCACCTTCCCTGCAGGGTGTTGGGCCAGGTCCTGTGTTGGGTCTCCTGCTCCCCCAGGTCCTCCACCTTCCCTACACTGTATTGGGCCTTGGACCTCCTTGTCCTGTGTTGGGCCTCAACTTTGCTGTGTTGATCTTCTGCCCTCCCCATCCTGTGTTGAGTCCCCACTGTTCCATGTTGGCTTGGTAACGAGTGGGGCACTCCAAATCAGGGGGAAGGGGGGCTCTATGCATGTCAAATTCTGACCAAGCTACAACAGACCCAACCCAGACCCACCTATTGCCCAAACTGAAAAGCTTCCCCCGGTTGAGATCATCCCACCCCTCGGCCTGACTCACCGGCTTGCATATATTTCTCCAGCTGCTCCCGCCTCTGTTCCACCTCAGCCGGGGTCAGCGTGAAAAGCTTCTTGGGGGGAAACATGGGCACCACATTGTTCCCGTACTCTCGCCTCAGCTGGAAAGACACAGAGGGGCAATATTCAGAGAAGGGTGATGGACCGGCACAGTATACACCTCACACGCCCACTACTCACCTGCTCATGAAGGCCCAGCAGCTGGCTGTAACGCACTCGGCAATGCAGGACGCCATTCACGTGGATGTTGTACGCCTGGAAAAAAGAGATATTATAATGAGGGGGGCATACAAAAAGATGATTGGCCAATTGTGTTAAAGAATAAAAAAAATCTAGAAATACTATACAATATAACATAATATGTTGTTATTATAACATGGTAATTAGACCGGCTATGTGCTTTGTCCACTCCCAGGTGTTCATAATCCCAGTCCTGTTTTCCTATATCTTCCTGTGTGTAACCCCACCTTTCTGCTTCATCAGTCTAATGGCGCCTGTGTTTTTAGCAGCACCATAAACAGTCCCTGTGTTGGGCATTGCCCCCTCATTCTGCATTGGGCCTCAGCCCTGCCAATTCCATGTCTTGCCTGTTCCACCCTGGGCCCTTCAAATTACACATTGGGCCTCGGTTTTCCTTGTTGCGTGTTCCCTGTTCTGCATTGGGCCCTTCAAATTACACATTGGGCCTCGGTTTTCCTTGTTGCGCGTTCCCTGTTCTGCATTGGGCCTCAGCTTTCCTTGTTTCACTTTGTCCTTGCTAGTTGCACCTTCCCTGTTCTGCATTGGGCCTCGGTCTTCCATGCTCCGTGTTGGGCCCTTCCAATTACACATTGGACCTCAGTTTTCCTTGTTGTGTGTTTCCTGTTCTGCATTGGATCTCAGATTTCCTTGTTTCACTTTGTCCTTGCTAGTTGTACCTTCCCTGTTTTGCATTGGGTCTCAGTCCTCCCTGTTTCACGTTGATCCCTTCCAATTCCACATTGGGCCTCAGTTTTCCTTGTTGCGTGTTCCCTGTTCTGCATTGGGCCTCTCCAATTTCACATTGGGCCTCGGTTTTCCTTGTTCCACTTTGTCCTTGCTAGTTGCGTGTTCCCTTTTCTGCATTGGGTCTTGGTCTCCCCTGTTCATCGATGGGCCCTTTCAATTGCACATTGAGCCTTGGTTTTCCTTGTTCCACTTTGTTCTTCCTTGTTGTGCATTCCCTGTTCCGTGTTGGGCCCTTCCAATTACACACTGGACCTCGGCTTTCCTTGTTCCACTTTTTCCTTGTAAGTTGCGCCTTCCCTGTCTGCATTGGGCCTCGGTCTCCACTGTTCTGCATTGAGCCCTGGCTTTCCTTGTTCCACTTTGTCCTTGTTAGTTGCACCTTCCCCGTTCTGCACTGAGCCTATGTCTTCCCTGTTCTGCATTGGGCCCTTCCAATTACACACTGGGCCTCGGTTTTCCTTGCTCCAATTTGTCCTTCCTAGGTGCACCTTCCCGGTTCTGCATGGGGCCTTGGTTTTCCCTGTTCCGCATTGGACCCTTCCAATTACACATTGGGGCATGGCTTTCCTTGTTGCCCTTTTGTCCTTGCTAGTTGTGCCTTCCCTATTCTGCATTGGGCGCTTCCAATTACACATTGGGCCTCAGCTTTCCTTGTTCCACATTGTCCTTTTTAGTTGCACCTTCCCTGTTCTGCTTTGGGCCTATGTCTTTCCTGTTCCGCATTGGGCTCTTCCAATTAGACATTGGGCCTCAGTTTTTCTTGTTCCACTTCGGTCTTCCTTGTTGCGTCTTGCCTGTTCCGCATTCAGCTTCGGGCTTCTCGTTTGGGCCATCCCAGTTATATGTTGGGGCCCTGGCTTTCCACATTGTGCATTGAGCCCTTCTGATTACGCATTGGGCTTTCCTTGTTCCTCTTTGGTCTATCCCTTTTCCATGATGGGCAACACCATTGTCTTGCTGCTGTAGAGGCTGATCTCCTGACACCAGTTCTCAAAGCTCTTTATCTCCTCCAGGTAGGTCTTCTCATTATTCAAGATCAGGCCTTTCACAAGTCACAAGGGCTGGCCATCAGCGGTTTTGGTCCTCTATAAAATGAAAATTCCACATCTGTGAACATTTCCTAAGATCCAGGAACTGCATTGCCAAGGGTGGATAGATGACCCACTTACCTTACTGCCACTTCTGTGCCACAGACTGGTCTCCCGCAGCCCTGCTTGCCGCTGCCCTCTTGGCTAGCAGGCTTGGCCTGTGTAAGGCCAGTTTCCAGTGAAAACAAGTGCGCCTCCATACACGTAAATTCCTGGAGTATGGAGGCACCCAGCTGTACGAAGGCCATGCCCCCCCAAAATAACCTGGAAGAGTCCCCCCTTTTCCATGTTGGCTTGGTAACGAGTGGGGCATCAGGGGGAAGAGGGGCAATATGCATATCAAATTCTGACCAAGCTGCCCAACCCAGAGTATGGAGGCACCCATTGTTTTCAATGGGAGCCAGCTGTACATAGGCCATGCCCACCCACTAGAAGAGAACCTGGAAACGCATCTCCTGCAAGAGACCGATCCGTGGCAGGTAACGTTGGTAAGCTAAGCGCATCGTCTATCCACCCTTGGCACTGCTTGGCCCTGGAGTCTTAGAAAATGTCAATGGCAATAATAAAAATCCATATAAATATGCTGGATGGTGGAAGGAGGTGTCACGTATACACCCGGCATCAAGAAATATACAGCCAGGCATGTTTTTTACTTTTAATGGAAGGAAGAAGAAATCAGGGGTGACAGGCTCTGTCACCACTGATAGACTAAACTGGCCACCCCTGGATCTTATTTCTACCAAAAGAAAATAAACCACAAGCTTGGTGGGAGTTTTATTCAGTTCAGGTGTATAAGTGACCCCTCCTCTCATTAGCTAATGTGTTTATATGGATTTTTTAATATTACACAATTTCGTGGTAGTCCTCCTTTATGTCATCCCTCAGGCTTTGCAAGAGTCACCCAGACGCAAAGGCCTCCCAGGCGAAGCTGTTCCTTCTATTATTCTATTTACCTCCTCTGCTGCTCTTGGGCTTTTATCACTGGATGTGTGATCAGCCTATGCAGGCATTTTATACATTTTCAACTCACATTTGTACCACAGTCCTTTCTTTTTTCCCTTCCTAATTCAAAAGCGATGCGCCACACTTCTCCAGATGCTTTATACAGATGTTGTAGAGCGACAGTGTAACGCCTGGGGTGGTCTATAACCGTATAAAAGGAAACTATGTCCACCGGCATTCAACTTAATTAGTGATGTGGTTTATAGACCACAAATGCCCCCCCTTCTCTTTTTTGAAGCTTGTACCATGAGTAAGGGGTCCTCTGTAACCCCAAAGCATTAGCATTTATGACGCAATAAACCACAATCTGGTTTCCTTTCATAACTCAATTTTATCTCCTAGGCTGCTCTTTGCCTTTTATCACTGGATATGTGATGAGCACTTGGCTATGTTTATATACATTTTTCCTCGCGTTTGTACCACAAATTTGTTTCAATACTTTCGTCCTTCCTAATTTAAAATGCATAGGCTGCACTGCTCAACATGCCTTGCTCAGATGCTGCGGTGTAACAGAGCTGAGTCAGAGGACATGGCCTTTAACAGTTTAAAAGCAAACAACATCCTCCAGCACTAAACATCCTTAGTGGTGATTATGGCTTTATAAACAATGTTTTAGGGCCACAGAATGCTCCTTCCACTTTTCTAAAAGAAGCTTGTACCCCTAGAAGCCCTCTGTGGTCCAGAAACGTTCATCTTTTACCCCCTGGAAGGGGCTGGCTTTCTGTTGCCCTGAAACCTTATTTTCTGAAGAAACTTGTACCCTGAGGAAGGGCCCCTCTGTGGCCCTTAAACCTTCTATTTCTTTATGAAGAAGGTTGTACCTTGAGGAAGGGCCCCTCTGTGGCCCTGAAACCTTCCATTTTTTTCTGAAGAAGCTTGTACCCCGAGGAAGGGCCCCTCTGTGGCTCTGCAATGTTCCTCTTTCCTGAAGAAGCTTGTACCCTGAGGAAGGGCCCCTCTGTGGCCCTAAAACCTTCCACTTCTTTATCAAGAAGCTTGTACCCCGAGGAAGGGCCCCTCTGTGGCCTTGCAATGTTCCTCTTTTCTGAAGAAGCTTGAACCCTGAGGAAGGGCCCCTCTGTGGCCTTGCAATGTTCCTCTTTTCTGAAGAAGCTTGTACCCTGAGGAAGAGCCCCTCTGTGGCCCTGCAAAGTTCCTCTTTTCTGAAGAAGCTTTTACCCTGAGGAAGGAGCCCTCTGTGTCCCTGAAACATTCCTCTTTTCTTAAGAGACTTGTACTCTGAGGAGGGGGCCCTCTTTGATCCGGAAATGTTGTTGTTTATGACGCAGCAAACCATATCACTAATGAAGTCGAGTGCCGTTGGACATGGTTTCCTTTGATAAACGTTAGTGTTTATGATGCAGCAAACCACTGAAGTCAAGAGCTTGTCGACATTTCCTTTCACACTGTTAAAGACTGCGTCATGCGTTACACTGACATCACACCACAGCATCTGAACAAGGCATCTCAAGGAGTGTGGCCATCACCAGTGGTCCTGAAACGTTCCTCCTTTCTGAAGATGCTTGTACCCAGAGGAAGGGGCCCTCTGTGATAGGGAAACGTTCCTCTTTAATGAAGATGCTTGTATCCTGAGGAAGGAGCCCTCTGTGATAGGGAAACATTCCTCATTTCTCAAGACGCTTGCACCCTGAGGAAGGTGCCCTCTATGATCTGGAAACGTTCCTCTTTTCTGAAGAGGACTGTACCCTGAGGAAGTGGTCCTCTGCGGTCCTGAAAGGTTCCTCTTTTCTGAAGAAGATTGTACACTGAGGAAGGAGCCCTTTGTGATAGGGAAGCATTCCTCTTTAGTGAAGAAGATTGTACACTGAGGAAGGAGCCCTCTGTGATAGGAAAGCATTTCTCTTTAGTGAAGAAGAGGAAGGGGCCCTCTGTGGTCCTGAAAGCTTCCTCCTTTCTGAAGACACTTGTACCCCAAGAAAGGGGCCCGCATCATGCTTTACGCCCCTGTCACACCGCAGCATCTGAACAAGGCATCTGGAGGAGTGTGGCCCATCCTTTTTGAAACAAAAAGAAAAAGAAGGAAGCAAATCTGTGGCAAAATGTGAGGTAAATAATGATAAAAACATGACCTTGGGCTCATGACACATCCAGTGATGAAAAGCACAGAGCAGCAAAGGAGGTAAAGTTAGAGCCTCCTTCCTCAGGGTACAAGCCTCTTCAGAAAAGTGTAAGAGGTCCTTTATGGTCCCAAAACACTGGTGGTTAGGGCACAATTAACCACACCACTAATGAAGTTGTGTTCCGGAGAACATCGTTGTTTTTTCTTCCTTCAAACTTTTACCTCAAACTTACAAGTGATACTGCAGGCAAAGGTAATTGTTACACCATTGTGTCGGGCTATGTTTGGCGCTGTCCTAAACTATTTTCCAGTATCAAATTGAAGCAGGAATGGCCGAGGTAGAAACAGCTTTTGTGTCTAGTGGTTTTTGTTGAATGAACCATGAATCTGCATCCAGAACGTAAGAGCCTGAAGGGATGCCCTGGGTGCATCTAGTGCTCACTTATTTTCTTAGCCCTTGAAGAGATTCTGTTCATGAATTGCTCTTCCAGAGATGGTGAGGGGGATCTAATTATTCGGCCGGCGGTTCTAGTTATCCTGAATGTAATTGGCTGAACCTGTAAACCCTGATTTTTTGCCTTGGTCATTATGACTCGAAACAAAACCCATGTGAGAGGTTCTTAAACTCAATCTCGCTTATACATTTACTGTTAATATTATTATTTTTTCGTCCAGATTGGTTGGGACAGTCTTGAACTCTTCAACACGTACTACTACTACTACTTAATTGCACTAAACCTAATTAACTATTTGCACTAAATCTCAATTACTTGTTACTACTTATGTTATTTATATGTACGGTAATTGTTAATAGCGCTCCTGGCATATCTTCAATGCAAAAAGCATTCCTTGTATGTATCCTGTACTTACTTGGCGGAATAAAGTAAAGTCTAAAGTCTAAAAAGTGACATCTATTGGACATAGGACATATTCCTGGAAGTGTGCTTTAAAAGAAGAAAATACAATTTCAGTTGCCTCTTTTTCTCCAGCCTCATGTCTGTCTCTAGAGAATGGCTTTATTTTTCGGAATACTCCTCACTAAGAGGAAATCAGATGAATGGTTTATTCCAGCCTATGACCCTATAGGGGAAGGTTGCTCATACTTCCTATATTCAGTATCATGGGGACTCAAAAGAAGAAGTTGAATGGAGAAGATATATGGATGATATAGAATACACAAAGACAGAAAGGTGTAACAATAAGATAACCATACAATACTACAGACAGGGCGTTGGTGTCACAATACCGATCGGATAACCCTAAAATAGTGATGTGGTACTTTTTGGAAACCGAGTGCTCAAACTGCAACCCAAAACCCTAATTATAGATTGCAATGTGCCAACACAGCAATTTAACCTGAACATTGAGGTTTTAGTTTAGGAAAAAAAAAAAAAACACACTCCTTGAGCTGCCCTGTTCAGATGCTG
Organism: Gastrophryne carolinensis; assembly: GCA_027917425.1. Lineage (NCBI taxonomy): Eukaryota > Metazoa > Chordata > Amphibia > Anura > Microhylidae > Gastrophryne > Gastrophryne carolinensis. The sequence goes on along the minus strand of CM051237.1, from coordinate 34,942,925 downwards.
TGGTGCGATCCAGTCTTTAACAGTGTGAAAGGAAATTATGTCCACCAGCACTTGACTTTATTAGTGATATGGTTTGCCGCGTCATAAACAACATTTCAGGATCAAAGAGGGCCCCCTTCTCAGAGTACAAGTCTCCTCAGAAAAGAGGAACATTTCAGGGCCACGAGGGGCCTTTTCATCAGGGTACAAGCTTCTTCAGAAAAGAGGAACCTTTCAGGCCACAGAGGACCACACCATTAGGATAAACATACAATAATAGAGAGAGGCCTGATGATACCACACTAATAGGATAAACATACAACCATACAGAGAGGACTGATGACACCACACAATAATACAGAGAGGACTGATGACACCACACCATTAGGATAATACACGATAATACAGAGAGGACTGATGATACCACACTAATCGGATAAACATACAATGATACAGAGAGGACTGATGACACTACACCAATAGGATGAACATACAATAATACAGAGAGGACTGGTGGCACCACACCAATAGGATAAACATACAATAATACAAAGAGGACTGATGCCACCACACCAATAGGATAAACATACAATAATACGTAAAGGACTGATGACACCACAATAATAGCATAAATACAATAATAAAGAGGACTGATGACACTACACCAATAGGATAAACATACAATAATACAGAGAGGGCCGATGACACCACACCAATAGGATAGACATAAAATAACACAGAGAGGGCCAATGACACTATACCAATAGGATAAACATACAGTCATTCAGAAAGGACTGGTTTCCCATTACAGAGAAATGACAACAATAAGCAGGGGCATGAAATAATGGAGGAGAAGTGCTTGTAACAGATAAACAGGACATAGGGGGTCAGAAAGGGGATATCCTGAGTGCTGACTCCGGAGACTCACAATGGCGGGTGTGCGCAGCGGGGACATCTGGGTAAAGGATGAACACTAAATAACAAGGAAAAATCAGGCTGAAGAGTATTCCTTCGAGTTGGAATGACGATCCTCAAAGCCCCCAAAGTCATCCCATAGAGAAGAGGAAACTATTCGGGGAGACCCCTTAACCTCACCCTTTCTTGCACATAATCCAGTGCTGCAGATCTATATAGCAAGATGGCGGTCCTGAGTTTGTCCTCACTCGTCAGTCCCAAAACCAGAACCCATTAGGTGATGCCCAAGATCGGTGTTGCCCTATTACTCACCTCTCCCTCACACACACATACTTACCCAAGATAAAAAGGCCGGGAACCTGAATATGTTGTGCAGGTTGCCACATTTACTCTTGGGGACACCCTGTTGTCTTGCTGAATGGACCTCCCCATGGGCATTGTATAAAAGTTGGGCCCATGGAGTCACAGAAACTGACAAAAACACTTACCCCCCAAAAGAATTGTCTGGAACTGGGCTCTAACCCCTTGTAAACCAAGTATAAACTGGCCATGGAAGGGGCGAGTATTGATGGTTGGCTACTGTTGCCTGGACAGGGGACTTGAAAATGATACGGGCCAGAATCCAAAGGGTTTTGCCATGTGACTACCGTGCAAGTCCAGCAGGCTTACCTTACCAGCCATGAGATCCTGCATATGGGAGGGAGGGTAGATGCGATCACTTAAAGTGGACCAAAACCCAGGATTTTGACTATCCTGGGTTTTGGTCCTTTCCTTCGGGGCACCCCGATCTGCTCGAAACCCCTCCAGATCGCAGAGGCCAACTCTTCACGGTCCTACAGCGCATACGCGGCCGCTAGTCCAATCCACAAGTTCGGCTCCGAGCACACTGGCGGCCGCACCCCACGCTTCCCTCCCAACAGGGAGCGTGCCCGCACCGACCATTCACAAATGCCTGGGGATGCGGCCGCGGCTCACACATGCGCCGTTGGACCGGGAAACAAGGTAAGTGTATGAGTGACCTGGGGGGTTTCACACAGCGGGGAATCCCGATTTTGGATGCTCCGGGGGGAGGGGTTGGAATAGATCGGCCAAGGAATCTTTTAGATTGCGCTGGGTTTTGTTCAACGCTAAAAATTTCCATTATTGTGAGACAGAATTATGTGCTCAAGGTGGTGAACTTATCTGTGATTTTTTTCCATTTGTTTGCAACACCGTGTTATAAAGAAAGCCACGTTCCCTAGCAACAATGTGTTTATGTTATCAATGCACCTCACTTCGAAGTACAAATCAGAAACTTCCTGACTCGCTAATCATCTCATTGACTGAAGCAAAAAGCAGAGAAAACAAGTTGAACCCCTTCTGCATTAATTCAACCTCTTCAGATAAGGGGATCACAGTTCAGATAAGGGGATCACAGCCTTGTGTACCAGTAGCTAAAGGGTTACTGCCAGCGTTTTCACCTGGGGAGGACATTACTGCTGCGTGACTTAGCCAAAGATGCTGATTAGCTCATCTGCTACAGTAATAGGATTCTGGGACTTGTAGTCAGTAGTTACTTAAAGTGGACCAACACCCAGGATTTTGACTATCCTGGGTTTTGGTCCACTTCGGCGGGGCACCCCGATCGGGGGTGCCCCGCTTTGTGAAACCCCCCAAAAACTCACCTCTCAACGCTCCCACGTGAACGCCGCAGCCAATCCCCGCCAACGTCCAGGCGGGGGACAGGAACGTCCAAGCCGCTTCCGCCGCCGCCTCCCGCGCGTCACTCTCCCTCACAGAGGGCCGGCGCGGGCGCGCGCACGTCTGGAGGGGCGCGCGGGAGGCGGCGGCGGCGGAAGCGGTGGCGGATCAGGTAAGATGTTTTTGGGGTTTCTGGGGGGTTTCACCCCGCGGGACATCCCGATCTCGGATGTCCCGCGGTGAGGGAGGTGATCGGCCCGGGAATCTTATAGATTTCCGGGCCGATCACCCCTGGGTGTTGGTCCACTTTAAAGTGGACCCACACCCAGGCTGATCGGTCCGGGAATCTATAAGATTCCCGGGCCGATCAGATCCATCCCCGCGGGGCATCCGAAATCGTGGGCCGCGGCCGCATCTCGCGCTTCTCTCTAGCAGGGCGCCGTTTGTGAATGGCCGGCGCGGGCGCGCTCCCTGTTAGCGGGAAGCGCGAGAAGCGGCCGCCAGCGTGCTCTGAGCCGCTGTGGTTGTCCGTCCCTTGCACGTGCATACCACAGCGGCTCTGAGCGTGCTGATTGGAGCGTGGTGAGGTGAGTTTTTTTCTGCCATTCTGGGGGGTTTCATGCATATAAGGGTGCCCCGCGGAAGTGGACCAAAACCCAGAATCCTGGGTGTTGGTCCACTTTAAACCGGACCTTCACCATGATTTATTGAAAAGCCCAAACCCTTAAAGTGGACCAACACCCAGGGGGGATCGGCCCGGGAATCTTATAGTGTCCGCCGGCGGGGATTGGCTGCAGCGGTCACGTGGGAGCGGGGTGAGGTGAGTTTTCGGGGCTTTCTGGGGGGTTTCACACAGCGGGGCACCCCCGATCAGGGTGCCCCACCGAAGTGGACCAAAACCCAGGATAGTCAAAATCCTGGGTGTTGGTCCACTTTAAAAAACTATTCCCAAGCATCTAAAGTTAATATATTTTACGTTTTTAGTCACTTACTTATTATTCTTTCCCCCACTGGTCTGCAACTCTGTTCAGGAATTTAGGATACGGGCGCCGCCATCTTGACTCAGAAGCATCACACTTACTGAGGAGAGGAGAGTGGGATAAAGTACAGGGGGGGTGGGTTATAGCTGTGATTTGCTCAGACAGAGCAGAGCTGGGGTCAGGAAAAGGTCAGCAATCCCAGAATGCAGAGCAGCACAGTCAGAAGGCACTTCCTGTTTGCAGACTTGGATGTTTAAAGGCTCATAACATGCAGTAGTTGCAGGTAGGATGATTTTTAATGTGAGCAATCTGTATGTACAGGGTGTGGGAAACATATAAGATAGGCTCTTATTCAGGGTCAAGGTCCGGATTAATGTGAGCAATCTGTATGTACAGGGGGGAAACATATAAGATAGACTCTTATTCAGAGTGAAGGATCGCTTTAAGGTCAAGAAAGCCACGCCCACAGGAATATATAAGATACTTGGAAACAGCATGCTGATATGTAAATCACAGGCATGGGGGCACAATCCTAACATTAATTTATTTTACAATAACCGGACCTTCAGCATCATTTAATGAAAAGCCCAAACCCTTAAAAATGATTCCCCAGCATCTAAAATTAATATATTTTACTTTTTTAGGCGCTTATTTTTTCTGCCACTGAGCTGCAGTTCTGTTCAGGACGGGCGCCGCCATCTTGCCCGAGAAGCATCACATACTGAGGAGATGGGGGGGGGGGGGGGGGGGGAGGCAAAAGTGCAGGGTTTTAGCTGTGCTTTGCTTAGACAGAGTAGAGCTGGGGTCAGAAAAAGGACAGCAATCCCAGAATGCAGAGAGGCACAGCCAGAAGACACTTCCTGTCTGCAGGCAGCCCGAGACTTCATGTGCCACCATCTTGGATGTTCAAAGGCTCAGAAAATGCACTAGGTGCAGGTAGGATGATTTTTAATGTGGGCAATCTGTATGTACAGGGTGTGGGAAACATATAAGATAGGCTCTTATTCAGGGTGAAAGTCCGCTTTAAGATAGGCTGAGGCCGTGAGCACGCTCCAGACCACATGAAGCCCGGGGATGCCCCCCCTCCTACCTCCTTGTGCCAACAAGGGGGGGGGGTTACAGCATGATAACCAGGACAGCGTGAATGATATATAAATATATATATATACACACAAAAATGATTAGGAGTGTAAGCTCTGCAGCCTGCTACTTACCACATACTGCCCTCCATTATCCGTGTTGCACGATTCCGTCTCCGGGATAGAGAAATGCATGGCGGCAATGCAGACACCCCGATACTAGAGGGAGCCAGAGGGTGGGGGCACCAAATTCTGGAGCCCGGGGTCACCTGTCACCCCTCAATACTACAGACCGGGGGCACCCAACAGCTGCTAACTCGTCAATAGCAAAGACTGGGGGACTGGGGACACCCAGCACCTAAATAGAAGAGACCGGGGGCACCCAGCACCTAAATAGAAGAGACCAGGGGCACCCAGCACCTAGACAGAAGAGATCGGGGGGCACCCAGCACCTAAATAGAAGATACTGGGGGCACCCAGCACCTAAATAGAAGAGACCGGGGCACCCAGCACCTAAATAGAAGAGACCGGGGGCACCCAGCACCTAAATAAAAGAGAGCGGGAACATCCAGCACCTAAACAGTAGAGACCGGGGGCACCCAGCACCTAAATAGAAGAGACCGGGGGCACCCAGCACCTAAATAGAAGAGACCGGGGGCACCCAGCACCTAGATAAAAGAGAGCGGGAACATCCAGCACCTAAATAGAAGACACCGGGGGCACCCAGCACCTAAATAGAAGACACCGGGGGCACCCAGCACCTAAATAGAAGACACCGGGGGCACCCAGCACCTAGATAAAAGAGACCGGGGGCACCCAGCACCTAAATAGAAGAGACCGGGGGCACCCAGCACCTAAATAGAAGAGACCGGGGGCACCCAGCACCTAAATAGAAGAGACCGGGGGCATCCAGCACCTAAATAGAAGAGACCGGGGGCACCCAGCACCTAAATAGAAGAGACCGGGGGCATCCAGCACCTAAATAGAAGAGCACCCAGCACCTAAATAAAAGAGACCGGGGGCACCCAGCACCCCTATAAACAGTGACTGGGTTCTACTAAGATACAGGGCACTCACACCCCCTTGGTTAGGAAAGAGGGGTCACCTAACACCCTACTAGCAGAAACAGGGTGCATCCCATTCACTAAAAGGCGTTCCTACGACACCCCACTAGCACACCCCGGGGCCCTTCTCACCCCTCCGGGCTCCTGACTGCTGGCCGCTCTAATCACTGTCTGGGTGAAAAAACACCCCCGTTACTATGTTCCGGGGGAAGCACATCAGCTGCGACACCTTCCGCAAATGCGCATGCGCGAGCCCAGCTCCCGCATCCCACGAATCCCCGCTGGAACCTCCGCAACTATTGCGCAAGCGCGCTGCGACGCTTCCTGCACCCCCGAATCCCTATATTGCTGCTAAGGAATGTGCAGCTAATGCGCATGTGCAAAATAAAAAGCCGCATCCTCGGTAACCTGAGATTCTGCAACTACTGCGCATGCTCAGAACGTTCGTAATCATTTCCTTTCTCCCTGCCGCAAGCCTACCTCCAGACACAACCAGGTTACACTAAAAATCTAAAATTAAGCTTTAGTCAACCGGTTTAAATAACGTTTGAGAAGAACCAAACAGCGACACAAAGACTACAACAAAATGGCAACGGAATTCAGACACGTTTGTTCGCGATTGGTCGGTTGACGTGCCAGCTCATTATGCAAGGGATGGTGCGATTTGCGCATGCGTATCAGGAGCCGGCGTCCAGCGATGTGTAACTCAGAGGGCAATATGACGCATGCGCGGAGTGTGCCTGTCACATCCTGTGAGCAAGCGAAGCGTCGTGCCAGGCTCACCGCGCATGCGCCATGCCGGTGTCCGGAGTCAGATCCTGATGATCACGTGACTGGGATGTGAAAGCTGACGCTGGTGAGTTCAAATTACCCCAAAATCTCCTTCTTACCCCCCCCCCTCCCCACAGCGCCGGAAGTGCCCCCCTCTACTGCTTACCTGCCCCCAGCCTGGCCTGTAATTACCCCATATAGGAGACACAGTTACCCCACTGACACTCGTAGAGCCGGGCGTTATTGTCCCAACACCAATAGACTACCCAGTGTATTTACCCCTATACCCCTCTATCCAGTACATTTACCCCCTATACCCCTCTGCCCAGTGTATTTACCCCTATACCCCTCTGCCCAGTGTATTTACCCCTCTCCCCAGTGTATTTACCCCTATACCCATCTGCCCAGTGTATTTACCCCCTATACCCCTCTGCCCAGTGTATTTACCCCCTATACCCCTCTGCCCAGTGTATTTACCCCCTATACACCTCTGCCAAGTGTATTTACTTCCTATACCCTTCTACCCAGTGTATTTACCCCTATACCCCTCTGCCCAGTGTATTTACCCCTATACCCCTCTGCCCAGTGTATTTACCCCTATACCCCTCTGCCCAGTGTATTTACCCCTATACCCCTCTGCCCAGTGTATTTACCCCTTATACCCCTCTGCCCAGTGTATTTACCCCTTATGCCCCTCTGCCCAGTGTATTTACCCCTATACCCCTCTGCCCAGTGTATTTACCCCTATACCCCTCTGCCCAGTGTATTTACCCCTATACCCCTCTTCCCACTGTATTTTCCCATTATACCCCTCTTCCCAGTGTATTTTCCCATTATACCCCTCTTCCCAGTGTATGTACCCTGTCATGCCCAAGCCTGATTATAGAATAACTATATGAATATAGACCTTAGCTGACCACTCTGCCGGCGTAACTTTCCCCCCTGGGTCATAACCCCCCCCCCCCCCCCCACATGAACACAGGGCCATTCAGACTGAGTTTCTGCGCATTCCAGTTTAAACCGGACCTTCAGCGTGATTTAATGAAAAGCCCAAACTCTTAAAAAACAGTTCCCCAGCATCTAAAATTAATATATTTTACCTTTTTAGTCACTAACTTATTATTCTTTCCCCCACTGGGCTGCAACTCTATTCAGGAATTTAGGATACGGGCGCCGCCATCTTGACTCAGAAGCATCACACTTACTGAGGAGAGGAGAGTGGGATAAGGTACAGGGGGGCGGGTTATAGCTGTGCTTTGCTCAGACAGAGCAGAGCTGGGGTCAGGTAAAGGTCAGCAGTCCCAGAATGCAGAGCAGCACAGTCAGGAGGCACTTCCTGTTTGCAGGCTGCCTGATAAGATGGCGGCTTCCATAAGCCGCCATCTTGGATGTTTAAAGGCTCATAACATGCAGTAGATGCAGGTAGGATGATTTTTAATGTGGACAATCTGTATGTACAGGGTGTGGGAAACATATAAGATAGACTCTTATTCAGAGTCAAGGTCCGCTTTAATTAAGAAGTCAAATGTCTCTAAAGCAGCAGGATGTGTCTCTGCACTAACCATAAACCAGAATCAGATAAGGGGAACCGGGGTGAGGAATCCCCCATCCCTATGGAATCCCAGAACAGATGGGGGATTTTCCCTCCTAAACCGTTTCCCTCCAAATTTAGCTAAATAAATGCTAAGGGGGCACATGCTTTTGAATATAACCTAAGAAGGAACCTGAGACAGAACATCACGTCTCAAGCAATATAATCAACCGCTGGAAACTCACTCAAAAGGACTGCGAAAGAACTTTATTTTTTGTGAACTGCTCTTTGGGTTCTGTATTCTCTTTCTGTATTTTTGTATGTCATCTTATTATTGTAAATTACATCCAGCACTGTGATACCTTTTTATCAGATTAAATGTTTAATTAATCAGCTCTAGCCTTTGATCTCTAAATATATGAGCTCACCTTCCTGAAGGAAGCTCTGGTGAAACACGTTTATTAGGGTTAATTGATGACTTGCTGGGACTAGTAGTGCATACTCAGGGGTCTGGTGGCGTTTTACCCTTGTACCATCACACTCTCTCTAGCGTATTGGCTGGGGTGATAGAGTGCGATCGTGACAACTGGTGGCAGCGTCGGGATATATTTAGAAATTTTTAGTGCTTGCTGGATTTTACCAGAAAATCTTAGCACTAAAAGAAATTGCATACATCTTATTGTGTGTAAATTCCAAAGGCAGAGCTCAGTGCTGATCTAAGAGACATACCAAAAAGAGTGCAAGACAGTTCTGTCCTTCCCATCTATTGTTTTTCTCCCTCTGCTTCATATCGGAAATATGGAGGCATATCGCAAGCAGTCCAAGCCCGCACTGGAGCTAATGTGCCAAGAAAAGGAGATCCCTACAGCGGGGACTGAGGGACACCACATCAGGACAGTACTCCACATGAATTATTGTATGGTCGCAAAGTGCGGGGACCCCTAGATTTAGTTAGAGGGGAGTGGGAAGGGGTGCAACATACCCCTGAGACTTCTGTGGTGGAGTATGTCCTAAAGTTTAGGGACAGGATGCAGGTGTTGACTGGGCTCGTACACGACAACCTCAGAGCAGCACCGTCCAGGCAGAAGTACTGGTATGACCGCAATGCAAGGGACCGGGTCTATGAGTTGGGACAGAAGGTAATGGTCCTAAACCCCATTAGGCAGAATAAGTTACGGGCTGCCCGGGAGGGTCCTTTTCACCATTTTTCCACCATTTTTAATTGATGACTTGCTGGGACTAGTAGTGCATACTCAGGGCTCTGGTGGCGTTTAACCCTTGTACCATCACACTCTCTCACTCTCTCTAGCGTATTGGCTGGGCTGATAGAGTGTGATCGTGACATACCCCTATACCCCTCTGCCTAGTGTATTTACCCCTATACCCCTCTGCCCAGTGTATTTACCCCTTATACTCCTCTGCCCAGTGTATTTACCCCTTATACTCCTCTGCCCAGTGTATTTACCCCTTATACCCCTCTGCCCAGTGTATTTACCCCTTATACCCCTCTGCCCAGTGTATTTACCCCTATACCCCTCTGCCCAGTGTATTTACCCCTATACCCCTCTGCCCAGTGTATTTACCCCTATACCCCTCTGCCCAGTGTATTTACCCCTCTGCCCAGTGTATTTACCCCTTATACCCCTCTTCCCAGTGTATGTACCACTATACCCCTCTGCCCAGTGTATTTACCCCTTATACCCATCTGCCCAGTGTATTTCTCCCTATACCACCCTGCCCAGTGTATTTACCTCCTATACCCCCTCCTCCCAGTGTATTTACCCCTTATACCCCTCTGCCCAGTGTATTTATCCCTATACCCCTCTGCCCAGTGTATTTACCCAATATACCCCTGCCCAGTGTATTTACCCCTATACCCCCTCTGGCCAGTGTATTTACCCCATATACCCCTCTGCCTACTGTATTTATCCCCATACACCCCTCTGTCCAGTGCAGTTATTTCATATACCCCTCTGCCCAGTATATTTATCCCCTATACCCCTCTGCCCAGTGTATTTACCCCAACATTCCCTCTGACAAGTGTAATTACCCCAGGGCCCCCTCTGTTTACCATTTCCCACGTGTAATTACCCCAGGGCCCCTTCTGCCAAGTGTAATTAACCCAGGGCCCCTTCTGTTTATCATCTGCCCAGTGTATTTATCCCCTGTACCCCTCTGCCCAGTGTATTTACCCCTATACCCCTCTGCCCAGTGTATTTACCCCCTGTACCCCTCTGCCCAGTGTATTTACCCCCTGTACCCCTCTGCCCAGTGTATTTACCCCCTGTACCCCTTTGCCCAGTGTATTTATCCCCTGTACCCCTCTGCCCAGTGTATTTATCCCCTGTACCCCTCTGCCCAGTGTATTTACCCCTATACCCCTCTGCCCAGTGTATTTACCCCCTGTACCCCACTGCCCAGTGTATTTACCCCCTGTACCCCTCTGCCCAGTGTATTTACCCCTATACCCCTCTGCCCAGTGTATTTACCCCTTATACCCCTCTGCCCAGTGTATTTATCCCTATACCCCCTCTGCCCAGTGTATTTACCCCTATACCCCTCTGCCCAGTGTATTTACCCCTATACCCCTCTGCCCAGTGTATTTACCCCTATACCCTTCTGCCCAGTGTATTTACCCCTTATACCCCTCTTCCCAGTGTATGTACCACTATACCCCTCTGCCCAGTGTATTTACCTCCTATACCTCCTCTGCCCAGTGTATTTACCCCTTATACCCCTCTGCCCAGTGTATTTACCTCCTATACCTCCTCTGCCCAGTGTATTTACCCCTTATACCCCTCTGCCCAGTGTATTTATCCCTATACCCCTCTGCCCAGTGTATTTACCCAATATACCCCTGCCCAGTGTATTTACCCAATATACCCCTGCCCAGTGTATTTACCCCTATACCCCCTCTGGCCAGTGTATTTACCCCATATACCCCTCTGCCCAGTGTATTTACCCCAACATTCCCTCTGACAAGTGTAATTACCCCAGGGCCCCCTCTGTTTACCATTTCCCACGTGTAATTGCCCCAGGGCCCCTTCTGCCAAGTGTAATTAACCTAAGGCCCCCTCTGCCAAGTGTAATTACCCCAGGGCCCCTTCTGTTTATCATCTGCCCAGTGTATTTACCCCCTGTACCCCTCTGCCCAGTGTATTTACCCCCTGTACCCCTCTGCCCAGTGTATTTATCCCCTATACCCCTCTGCCCAGTGTATTTATCCCCTATACCCCTCTGCCCAGTGTATTTATCCCCTATACCCCTCTGCCCAGTGCATTTATTTCATATACCCCTCTACCCCAACACCCCCTCTGACAAGTGTAAATACCCCAGGGCCCCCTCTGTTTACCATCTGCCCAGTGTATTTACCCCAACACCCCCTCTGACAAGTGTTAATACCCCAGCGCCCCCTCTGTTTACCCTCTGCCCAGCCTAATTACCCCATGGACCCCTCTGACTAGTTTATTTACCCCAGGGACCCCTCTGACAAGTTTATTTACCCCAGGGACCTTCCATTGAATGTCATTAACCCAGCACCCCCTCTACTTGCTCTTTGTAACGTGCCATAACCCCAGTGCTCCTCTGCCCAATATAATTGCCCCATCCTCACCCCCCCCCCCCCCCCCCGCACAAGAATCCCCACCGTTCACCCTTTAAAAATGTAGTTGCCCTGCGCCTTCAGTGTATGTATATGTAATATAATTTATTTGATAGGGGTTGGGTCCCAAAATGGGTCCAAAAATGTGCCAGTATCCAAGCTTTCATAAATATAGTATTTATTCACTCATAGTCATGGATTTATAGATACAAACAATCACATTATTATTAGAGAAATGCATATAGTTCATGCAGTTTTTTTAGGGTTTTTTGGTTCCCGTGAACCCTTCAGTGTCCACTTAACCATAAAGTCCTTTTCACTTGGTCTGTAGGATTTGATTATCCTGCTACTGA